>JAJNNQ010000051.1:3850586-4492351 GCA_027886175.1 Phylloscopus collybita
ACCTCATTCACTTACTCCACAGCTGACGCTCCACATCAGTGCAGGTGGGATACACCCCGCAGAGGCATTACCCTGAGTCAAGTCTCAGGTCGGGGCAGGTGCTTTGGCAATCCAACTCTAGCCAAGCAAAAAGGAGATGTTTGTGCCAAAATTGTAATGCCCAACAGAAAAAACAATAAGTGGGTTGTCCCAGCTTCATCTGCAATGTGGGTTTGTCAGAGGTCTGGAGTAAGTCCCTGTGTGTTCCTTCCCAAGTTCAACGATTCTAATGACTTCTGTGTCCAAGTTCTGATTGTTCCTAGGGTCCTGTACCATTCTGATGAAGAGGTGTACAGCCTTTTCGAAGAACCCAGCCGTCTTCACAAAAGAGAAATAATAACAGGAATAACCATCGCAATGCTGCTCGGTTTGGGAGCAGCTGGAACGGCAACAGGTGTCTCGGCCCTAGCAACACAGCACCGAGGACTGTCTCAGCTGCAGATGACCATAGATGAGGACTTGCAGAGGATCGAGAAATCCATTTCCTACCTGGAGAAGTCAGTCTCTTCACTCTCAGAAGTGGTTCTGCAGAACAGGCGCGGACTAGATCTCCTGTTCATGCAACAAGGAGGTCTGTGCGCTGCCCTGAAAGACGAGTGCTGTTTTTACGCAGACCACACTGGAGTTGTCCGAGACTCCATGGCTGAGCTCCGAAGCAGACTGGCTCAGAGACAAAAAGATAGAGAAGCTCAGCAAGGCTGGTTCGAATCCTGGTTTAACCAATCTCCATGGTTGACCACTTTGATTTCCTCCTTAGTAGGCCCATTGGCAATGCTACTTTTAACTGCTATCTTCGGACCATGCCTGCTGAACAAAATAGTCTCATTTATTAGAGCTCGCGTAGAGCAAACTAACATTCTGTTCATGCACCAACACGAAATGCTGTGAATCAATCAGGAAATTGCCAGTCACAAGCTTTTCCAAACTTGTCTGGCAGAAAACTTACTCAGGTTTCCCAAACTCCTTCTTCCTTTTGCTAAATACTAACCTTCTACCTCATTTAGTACCTATATACATATATGCATGATTAAGTATTAGCCTTCTACCTCATTTAGTATCTATATATATATATATGTATAACTACCTCGTTTTTTTTTTGTGATAGAGGGAGGGGGAGATGTGGAGAGAATGTGAATTGGAAGGGACAGACTGCGTTTGCGGAAGACAATCGGGTTGTAACGCGAAGCAGGGCCAGGCACATCCCTCTCCAGAGATAACCTTTATCTCAAGGTCACAGACCCCTCTCTCTTTCCTTGCATACCAGTACTTTTCCACTACCCTTAAGAAACTAGTAAGACCCCCTATGACGTAGCGAAACCCAGAAGGTACTTAAACCCTGTGTTTTAGATAATAAAGGCTTTTGACCAAACGCACCACATTGGTGTTTACTGAGTCATTTGCCCGAACCCCACACTCGCAGCTCGTGGTGGTCGTGTCTTCACTAAAACCCAGGCCACCAAGACGATGGCTGAATAAGCCGCAACATCCTGGTTTAGGGCAAAATTGAGAGGGAACCTCCGAAGGGGTTCCTCTGAAAAGCAAGCCCAAACCGCCCCTCCCCCCAGTCGGTCAGGGAAAAAAGAACTTCCTCAGAGAAAAGTGGAAAAAACTATTTATTTAACAAACAAAATGACCACAAATGCAAAGAATTAATAATATGAAACAATAAAACCTCTGGCCGCTCCGCAGAGAGATGGCAAACAGAGACAGTCCTTGCCATGGGTGTAGCTCAGCTCACTCAGTCTCTCACCAGCCCCACTCCCTCCGCAGCTCCAGGCCCGGCGGGCCGCAGGTGCCAGCCCTCACTGCTCCTCTGGGTTTTTCAGTCCAGAGCAGATTTAAACAGTCCCAAGGAAAAAAAAAGGAAGAAAAAAAAGTCCAGGGAGTCTTCTCTGCCCTAGCTAGCTAAACTAACTAAAAGCACAGGAGATCTCTGTCCCACCGCTGTCCGTGCCTCAGACGAACGCCGGAGAGAGAGACGTGTGGGAGTCAGGCAGTTTCTCAAAACAAACTGCGCGCTGCTGCTTTCTCCCCCTTCGCTCCCAGAACAAGTTTTAAAGGTACAGAACTGAATATACAGCACAAACAGAGCAGACGATTGGGGATACAAGCAGCAAAAGTCACCCTACCACAGCTCCCTAAGCTTTTCTTTACAGAGTGGCCACTGATTTATCCAAACCAGGCTGTCATCCAGCCATTTTAACTTTTGTGTAGGGCGTTCCACAATGGCCACTTCTAAAAATCCTGGGGGTCTTTTGGGATAACTAATCTGACCCCCCCCACTACGACATGGTGTCTCTCCCCCACAAGGGAGTCTTATAGTCGATGACAAAGGGATGGACACTGGCCAATTTTCCATCCAGCCCCTCAATTTGCACCATGCTTTTTGAGATTTTTGCCAATTGGAGCCCTCCTATACCTTGAAGTCTGCCAGCCACGGGTTGCAAGTCCCAATGAGAAGGCCACATCTTTTCTGGTATAACAGTACTGTCTGCACCAGAGTCTAAGTCCATCTATGTGGAGATGGTCTATCCCATGGGTTAGATTGCACCCCATCATGGGTTTGTCCTTGCCCACCACTTCTGCCCAGTAGACATCAGGTGTTTTGCCATCTACTGGGACCCCCGCTGGAGTGGGAATGGCCTGGGCAATGATTTGCCCCTTGGCCAAATAGAAGGGTGGCTGAGGACAACGCGCCAGGAGAATGAGTTTAGGTAAGTTCACCTTAATGATCATGGGAACAATCTCAATCTCTATGGGTGTGTGTGCAGTGTCCCCAATAACAAAAAACTCACTATCCAGTCCTGTGTGATCTACTGTCAAGTCTTGTGATTTCTCAGGCAACTCTACTTTAATGGTTGTCCAGTGGGTAGATCTGAAAAGAAAAGCATCTTTAGTTATAAGCTTAAAACGCCCGCAAGGCTGCCAAGCCTTGTTAGGTAAGCATTCCTCATTTTTCCTCATTTTTTTCTTTCTGTTTCCCTGCACCCAGCTTCCTTTCCCCAATTTTTTTTTTTTTTTTTTTTTTTTTTTTTTTTTTTTTTTTTTTTTGTTAAGAGAGAGTCCTTTTTTACAGTGGAACCTGCTGCATTTGTGTCTTGGTGCATCACGAGTCGGCGCTCGAGTCTTAGTTTTTTCAATTGCTGGTTGTTCCATCTCTCTGAGTCTTTTTCTTCTTCTGCTGGTTTTGGGGGCAGTTTCTGGAGAATGTCCAGGCCTTCCGCACAGGAAGCAGATGATGTGTTGAATCTGTCCAGGTGAAGTCTGTTGTCTGTCCCCTTCTGGTGTTGCAGCTGCTACGGTCTTTGGGTTGGTGGATCCGGGCTTTTCTTCTGGTGTGCTGAACAGCTCTGCTACCCTTTCACAGGCTATTGCTATCTGTGTCAGGGTAGGGGGAGGGTCGACGGGCAGTCCTAGGATTACCCTGTGGCAGGCTTCATTGGCATTCCTCTGGGCCATCTCCTTGATTATTTCTGCTTGTGCTACTGGGTCCCAAACTTGACTTTCTATTCCTGCTCGCAGGCGATCCAAGAACTGCAAAAAACCTTATGAATCATGCTGTTTAATATTGATATAACTACCCTGTGGTATGGTTGCAGGTAGTTGCTTAAACGCCTTCTCTGCCTGCTTACAAATTTTTTCTAGAATGAATTTTGATAACATTCTAGCTTGGCTCTCTGGGACAGCCCACTGTCCCTCACCACACAGGTGCTCATAGGTGATGTCTGTCCCCTCTAAGTCTTTTGCACCTAGAGGGGTCAGCCTAAGCTCATTTAAAAGATCTTTTAAGTATTTTTTTCCATGTTTCTTCCACGAAATCAAATTCTGAGGGAGACAACAGGCATCTAAATATTTCTTTTAGATCTGCTGGTGTTAATTCGAGAGATGAAAAGGGAGTTCTCATCACACTTTTAAACATCTCGTTATTTTGGCCAAATTCTCTTTTGACTTTGCATAAATCCATTCTGTTTTTGAAAGAGAAAGGCTAGTAGCTTTTGGTTGCATTATCTCAACCAGAGTATACCACAGGGGCTGCTACTGGAGTTATTTCACTTGCTTTGCCTTGATCTTTATGGCTTTCTTCCCCGATTTTGTTTCTATAGGGACTGGCTGTGGGCTTGTCTCCCCCCCGCCCCATCCTCCCCCTCACCCTGGGCCCCACCCTCGGCCCTGGGCCCCAGCTGGGCCCCATCCCCGTGGGGATTGGGTTCAGGGTGACCCCATGTCCCAGAGCCTGCCCGGGCCCCTGCAGCCTCGGTTCTGGTGACCCCGGCCCCGGTGGCCCCAGCTCCACCTCCACCCTGGCAGGACCCAGCCGCCCTGGCCCCCACCTGACCCCCAGCTGCCCTGGCCCTGCCCCCATCCCCTGCCCAAGCGACTTCGGCACCCCTGGCAGCTCCGGTATACCCGGCAGCCCTGGCCCCACCCCCACACCTGCGGGGGCTGGGTGGGTAGGCATGGGAACCATCTGGGGATGTGTGGGTGTCAGGCGGGGGGAGGTGGGAGCCAGAGGTGTGAAGGGGGAGGCGTGGGAACCAGGAAGTGGGAGGGGGGTGGGTTGTCTGAAGGGAAGGGGTAACCGTGGGAACCAGGATTGCAACATCGGGAGGCGGGATTGCAGGATGATGTCATGCAAGGCAGAAACATGAGGGAGGGGGCAGGGGCATCTGGGAGGAGGAAAGGGTTGTAGGACTGGAAGGGGTTGGGGGAGGGGACATGTGGGCGAAAGGGATTGTGGGAAGGATAGGGTGGAGGGCCAGCCACGTACTCGGTCATGTGCTTTCAGCTATTTTGCAAATTTGTTACAAGTTTGGGCTTGTCCCATGACCCTGCCACGCGGTCTGGCCAGTCTACGGGGTAACGGTGATGGTTTTCAGGGCTAGTAAAACACAAATTTTTTGGTATAGCAACTGGGAAAAAGGGATACGGGGAAGAACTTTCTCCAGCCTGTGCACAGCTGCTGGAGCCAGGGTACTGAGAAGGAGGGGAAGGGCCAGGGAGACTATGGTCCTGCCAGGCTCCCTGCATCTCTTGGGCTGTCCCACACTTCTCTCTCAGCTCAGGGGCAGAGGGGATGGATGAAGGGGTAGGGAAACTGGTGGGAAGGGGGGCTTGCCATGGCTGTTCTTTCATCTCCCTTTTATTCACTTCTTTACGAATCAAAATGAACAGTGGGAGAAATTTTGAAGCTGTTTTATCTTCTGATTCTACACGGTTTGTCAGTAATGTTCCAACCTTGTCCCAGTCAGAGACAGACTTGACATTTTGCTGGTTAAAGTCAGGCAGATGAGAAGACAGCCAGAGAACGAACTGCTGTAATTTCCCCTTAGAGATTTTACTATCCCCACCATTTAGAACTTCTAGGATTTGGGAATATGGGCCTTTTTCCTGCACAGAGAGTTTTGACCCCATTTTAGATGTTAAAATGCAGCCTGCACAGTTTTTCTACCCCTTTGCAGTGAAAAAAACAAACAAACCAAAAACACAACAACCAAGCTTAGGAGAAGGGCTCAGTTTTCCCCTCCCCTCACCAGTGAGGTAAGATGGAGAAACCACGTGAGAGGGAAGCCTGCAGCTTTTCAAGCTGCCGCTGCCAGCCAGTCAAACACTGCTGCAGCATGTGGCTGCTGGAGCCAGGGAAAAAAACCGCAGAAACCATGGGTCCACGGCGTCCGGACCGGCAAAAAACCCCGTCCACGTTTGCCCACACCCCTTCTGCTGTGTCTGGAAGCTGCTGCCCCCCACACACACACACTTACACCCCCCCCCCCCCACTCATGTGGGGTCCCCTCTTCTCTAAGACCGAGGCTTTGTGTCCCACCACCCCACACCTGGGGGTCACTTCGTGGGGTCCCAAAAGTACTTACCTTCCTCTTGGGACTTCGGCTGGTCGGGATTTGCTGCAAAGGGTCCTTTGTCCAAGGCGGATCCGTCTGGGTCTTGACGAACTGCCAGTCTCATCCCTGGCCAGAGCAACGTACAAAAAATGGCACTTCTGGTTCAAGTGAATGACTGTCCAAAGCTTGTAAAATCCACCGGTTCCAAGTGGAAATCCAGCTAAACACATGGGGTCTCAGGCCATATGGGAGCTCCCACAGTGGATGCCACTCTGCCTGAGGTTTAGCCCTGGCTAGCAGTATCCTTGGGGGGAAACTGAGGCAAGGACAAAGATAAAAGACAAAAGGCACTCTTAATTCTTCGGGAACACGGTCCCACAGTTTAATGCAGAACCTACTCCATGCGGCCTGGAGGAACTAAGAGAGGAATTAAGAGAGCTATTCCCTTCCAGAGGGTAGTTTTATGCCCTCTGCCAAGGAGGGGAGGGGGTCTACCAGCCAGTGGGGACTGACCTGGGGGAAGTGAGGCATAGGTGGTGTCAGGTAGAGGGAATGCAGTGCAGAGGCTCATGGGAAGGTACAGCAAATGCTTTGTGTGAACACATACAACAGAAACACCCAGTGCAATATAACAAAGTGAACAAACTACTTAGTGCAGTACAACATTGTCTCAACATCCTTTGTTGACACTATCTTCTACAAGTAGGCATCCTCCATTCTCCTCAGAGGATGAGAGCAGTGACTCCTCTGATTCTGAGTTTAAGGATTGCTGAGCTAAGACCTTAAGGAAAGCCACACAGGAGGGAGACACGGAATTGGCTGATAAAATCACTGCCTTTGCTGTCAGATTTAAACAGGGGAGGGGGGCAGGGACATGGGCTATCTGGGAGCCAGTCTCATATGGGCAATTGAAGGAGCTGTGCAAAGCAGCAAAGGAACATGGGCAGGGATCTCATTTCTTTGAAAACCTTTTGGAAGGCACCTTCTCTGCGCACACACAAATTCCACATGATATTTAAAACGTAATTCGTTGCCTGCTTTCCCCAGCAGAATACATGTTGTGGGATAGACAATGGAAAAAACACCTTACCATGCTGCTAACCACCTATGCAAATGATCCAAATAAGCAACATTTAACCTTAGAACAAATAGCCAGAGAAAGTAACTTTCTCAAACCCAATGATCAGACAAATATCCCAGAGGCTGCACATTTACATATTTCTATAGCTGCTAAAACATCACTTCACCTGACTCCAGATGATTTGGTTCCAACTCAAAGCTTTACTGCCATCAAGCAAGAGGTTGATGAAAGCTTTATCAAATTTATTGACCGCCTCAAGGTAGCCCTTGAGAAGCAAATAGAAAGCAAAGAAGCAAGAAAGGAGATGTTAACAAAATTGGCTCTTATGAATGCCAACACAGAAACCAAAATGATATTGTGGTCTTTGCCCCTTGAACCTGAGCCCACCATTGATCAGATGATAGAAGCATGTGTTAAACACTCCTCTACAGAAAACACGGTGGCTCAAGCTGTTGCTAAAGGTATAGGTGAAGGAGTTTCAGGTGCATTTGCTGTAGCAGCAGCCAAAGAAAATCAAAGGTGCTTTCACTGTGGTGAAATTGGGCATCTTATAAAGGATTGCCCAGAACAATTGCCTGGGATCCAAGACAATAGGCGTGACCATCAGTGGCTGCGTGCCAACTCCAATGCAAGGTGGCAGTTGGGAAACGGCGGGCAGAGCGCGGGTCGGCCCCGTACTATGACATCAAATGCTTGGCCGTCCCATTTTGCTCATCCCACCGGTACCTCAAGCAAGGGGAAAAAAGATCAGTTGCCCCATGGGCCCCAGATTCCATCTTCCGAGGTGCCCATTGAAATGAAACAGACCTGTTTTAGGCCGAGGTACAGGTGGGAACCTGCAGCCAATTGGTAAGCAATCTATCTGTTCAATTTTAAGAAGATGGAGTTTATAAAATTCCAACATGGAAGCACGCTCCCACAAATGGTCCATTTGATATCCTTATTATTGGAGACCCCCTTCACAAGCGCTCAGAAATTGCTGTTTTTCCAGAAGTTATAACTCTCGTGCCTTGGGAAGAAATCTTTATTGCTGTCTATTGTGTTGATCCTCGATATTTTCTACCGGCAGGTATCCCCACTGCTCAAGCCTTTTTATTGCCCAAAGACTTGCCTCCACAAGTGCCTCCAGACCTGACTGTCATGTGGGTTCACTGTATGGGGGAAAACAAACCTATTGTAAAATGTGACTTACTCTCAAAAGGGGAAAAGATATGGTGGTTCAGTATGCTAGACACCAGGGCAGATGTGACTATTATTGCCCACTCTGAGTGGCCAGCAGACTGGGAATTAGAACCAGTTTCCGGACTTATATCAGGCATTGGGGGAGTGGCGACATCGTGGATGTCCAAAAAGAACATCGTCATCGGAGGGCCAGAAGGGAAGATGGCAATGGTGAGGCCTTTCATCATGAGGGCTCCAATCACGTTGTGGGGCCAGGACGTGCTAATGCAATGGGGAGCCTCCTTGCAGATCAGCTGCTGGGATTTCTAGTCGGGTGTGGAATCTCTGCAGCCCCTTGATATAATACCTAGGGTCTGGCCTTGGCAGGACAGATCATAGGGTCACCTTCCCAGCCTGATAGAGAGAACTCCCCAATGGTGCTCTGTACACAATGGTTTGCCCCAGTTTCCCCCTCCCTAATGCCCTGGACCCTTGGTGACTCCTTTGCTCTGTGTCACCATTGGTTTCAGGTCCCCGGTGATCGGCCCTGTCTCACCTATAGGTCGCTGACCTTACCTGCCCCTTGTTCTACCCCCGTGCCTCAAGGTCATTGGCTGCTGAAGCCCATACTTAACCTTGAAACTGGCAGACCCCTGTCCCCTTTTGCTTCTGGATTCCCCTTCGGCTCCTGGAAATAAACCTGGCTGGAACTGAAACAGTGCAAGGGCCTTCTTGCCTCTCCTTGCTGAGCTAGCCATGTGGCGTGTGTGGATGTGTGAGCTTGACTGCTTTGCCTGAGTTTCCCCAAGCGGCTTTTTCACAGGACAAGTTTATTGGGGTCTAGGCTTCAGCTCCACTCCTAAAACATATGTTGCCACAAATAGTGCACCACATGGTGCCTGAACCTTAGAGCTCCTTGTTAGCTCTTTTGGAAGCGTCTCCAGAAACCTCTGGTCTGGATTTTCAAGTAGCATTCAAGTACCACTTCCCCAAGAGAAAAAATCCAGTTTTCTAGACCATTTCTCTGGGGGGTGGACCAATACCCTCCTGGATGGGAAGGACTGGTCTGTCAACTAAACTTCTACCACATTATTTCTTTTGACCCACTAGAGGGGTGAGTATATTCTAGCTGAGGTCACCTTTTAATATTTTTTTTCTTTTATTTTTTAAATCTTGTGGAAGGGAGAGGGCCCGATGGGTGGAAAACTGACCATCGAGCAGAAAGAAGTATATTTCCATGTATATAATGTCCTTGTTAGAAATAATGTTAGTTTCTCTAAGAGGGATTTAAAGGTTCTTTCTCGTTGGATTTTCAAATCTTTCTGGGGTGTTACCTCTGAATCTGTTCTGTCTCCTGAATTTTGGGATAATCTTGGAAAGACCTTATATCATCTGCAAATTCAGGGAGATTTTCAGGTTGGCAAATTCTATCCTCTTTTTCATTCTATCTATGCGGTGATTGTGACTTCGGGAGAGGGTTCTAAAAATAATAGAGGCTCTGTACCCCAGCTACCGTGTCCCCACCCCCTTGTTCCTAGCCCTTTGTCCTCTCAGGACAGATCTGCAGATGTAGAACACCAGATTAAGGTTCAGAATTGCTACCTGCTTTCTGCCATCTCCAGTCCTCTCTCATCCCCTTTCCAGCCTGATCAGCCTGGATCCTACCCTCAACCTCTTTCCTAATCCCACTTCCCCTAAATCGTCATTCACTTCTACAGTCCAAAATGGAGTCAACCGCATGGTCAGATCAGCTGCTTTGAATGATGTGGTGTGAATTTTTCCTGCCTCAGGCACTCAAAATGCCTTGTGGGATCCCCCTCCCCCCTTCCCCTCCTCCTCCCCACCTCGGGGTCCCGCCTCCACGTTGGACTTTTCCCCGAGGCAGGCACCACCCCCATCACTGCCCTCTCCCTGAGTTTCTCTGTCCCTGCTGTCATCCCTACCCCTGCCGTGGCCCCTCCCCTCATACCTGCCCTGCCCCTGTCTCCAATTTCCCTGTTCCCACACCTGCCCCACCCCCTCCCACCGCCCCCCCTCTTATCCCCGCCCCCATCTTGAGTTGCCCTGGTCCCACCTCCCCTCCTAGTCCCACCTCGCCCATGCCTGTGTTGAGTCTCCATACTCCTCCACCCTACCCCACCCCGCCTGCACCCAACTCGGGTTCCCTGCCAAGTGCTACAACCCTCCTGGCCCCAACCTGTCTCCTTCCTGGTGCCCCCCCGGCCTGTGCCTTGCCTCCCTACCCTGTCGGGTTTCTCTGCTGAGCAAACCATCTCAGCGGCAGCAACCCCCGCTGCTCCTGCAGCCCCCCCATCCCTCCTACCACTTTGGTGTCCTCCCCCCCCACCATCCCCCCTCCCCCACTTGTCGGGGCACCAGCCTCAACCCCACTCACCGCCCTCCCTGCCGGGGTGGCCCCGTGCCCTGCTGCTGCTCCCCTGCCAGGGGCTGCAGGCTTCCCTGTGGCTCAGGCGGCCCCGGGTCCCCCCGAGGCTGTGGCAGCCCCTCCTGCCTCAGCAGCAGCTGGATTCCCTCCACTAGCAGTGGCTGCCTCTGCCTGAACATGCCCCCAACCGGGACCAGCAGGGTTCCCTGTGCCAGCTACAGAGGCAGTGGCTCCTGTGGTCAGCTATCTGCCAGCACTGGCTGCCCCTGCTGGGGTATCCCCCTTCCCAGGGTTTCCCCCCCCACTGCCCCCCGCAGCCCCCCCTCCGCGGGGTCTCCTCCCCTCCCTGGGTCCTGCAGTTGCTCCCTCAGCTCCCACCCCACACCCCACATGGCCCCCTTGCTGGAGCTCCCCATTCCTGCGGGACATCCACCTTCCCTTCTAACACTCTGTCCTGGTTTAGGGCAAATTTGGGAGGAAACATCCGAAGGGGGTTCCTCTGAAAAGCAAACCCTAACGGTCCCTTCCTTCAGCCAGTCCAGGAAAAAAGGACTTCCTCAGAGAAAAGTGGAAAAAACTATTTCTTTAACAAAGAAGATGCCCACAATCATAAAGAATGAATAATATGAAACGATAAAACCTCTTGCCGCTCCGAAGAGAGATGGTAAACTGAGAAAGTCCTTGCCGTGGGTGTAGCTCAGCTCACTCAGTCTCTCACCAGTCCCACTCCCTCCGGAGCTCCAGGCCTGGCGGGCCACAGGTGCGAGCCCTCGCTGCTCCTCTGGGTTTTTCAGTCCAGAGTAGATTTAAACAGTCCCAAGAAAAAGGAAAACAAAACAGTCCGGGGAACTTCTCTGCCTCAGCTAGCTAAAACTAACTAAAAGCACACGAGATCTCTGTCCCACCACTGTCCGTGCCTCAGACGAACTGCCGGAGCAAGGACGTGTGGGAGTCAGGCAGTTTTCTCAAAACAAACTGTGCACTGCTTCTTTCTCCCACTTCGCTCCCAGAACTGGTTTTAAAGGTACAGAACTTAATATACAGCACAAACAGAACAGACAATTGGGGATACAAGCATCATAAAGTCACCCTAGGACATACTCCCAGCACACAAACTGGGATTCAACCTGCTCACAGACAAAGCAGTTCAAACGCCAAAAGCTCAAATCACCAGAGTAAACACCGAAGATCCCGTACTTCAATTAGCAGCTCCCTCTCCTCTTCATAGGAGGACAGCGATTCTTCTGATTCGGACAATGGGTGTCAGGATCACCAGGCAAAAGTTCAAAAGGAAGCAGCTTTGGACAGTAATTGGGACTTTGCTGAAAAATTACAAATCCTAGCAGCTGCAGTTATATATAAATGAGGCAGAAATCCAAAGTGGGACTCCATCCCTTATGGAGAACTCAAAGAATTATGTAAAACCTCAAAAGACTATGGTAGAAAGTCACCATATTTTAAGAATCTATTGCAGGTGACTTTCTCAGCTCATGTGCTTGTTCCTCATGGTATTCGGCATGTTATGTCTCTTCTCCTCACCCACAGAGCTTCTTTTGTGGGAATCTATTTGGAAAAAACAACTAAGAGTATTATTAAATAATTACAGAGGTGAGGTTAGCTGTCGCTGTTGGACACGAAGGAAAGACATGGACTCGTGAATTCAGAAGGCTGATGCTCTGAAAAGGGGCTCGTTTATTCTCAGAAGCTATTTTTATACCTTTTTACAATGTGCCCACCTAAGAGGTGGGATCTTTTGAACCATTGGTCATACCGAGGGTCAACAAGCAAAGTCCCTCCTTAGGAGAGAAATGTGAAAAACAAGATAGTTTACAAAGTGTGACCGTGTTTACCAGTTTAGGTCCCTGGGAAAGAACTTGAGAAAAACCCAAACATGACAAGCAGTGACTATAGTTAGCAGAGCTCACCTCACAGTTGAGCACCTGAGTGGTCAAGGACCATTGGAAAAGCCCCAGGAACAAGCCAAACACCTACCCAAAGCTGTTTTAGAAGACATTAAAAATGCTGCTCAAACTGCGCTTTTTCTAACTCTGGACGGCACTGGCCCACAACAAAATTTTTCTGATATTCAACAAGGAGCAGATGAAGCATTCATCAAATTTCTAGACAGACTAAAAGACACTATTGATAAACAAGTTGATAGCCCTCAGGCTAGAAAGGAACTGCTCAATAAGCTAGCAGTTTCCAATGCAAATACTGAGTGTAAGAAAATCATCAGAGCACTGCCTCTGGACCCTGAACCTACCATACAGCAAATGGTAGAAGCCTGTACCAGCCTTACAACCACTGAACACATGGTTGCTATGGCAGTCAATAAAGGGGTAGCTAAAGCCTTTGTAACACAAAATAAACAAAATATGAGGTGTTACAGGTGCGGTGAAATGGGTCACCTCAGGATGGAGTGTAATAAAGACTTCTCACAAAAACACCCCTCCTCTGACTGTCACTGCTCTGCATGCTTGGACTGTAAAGAACATTTTAAACTCTGTCCCTAGTTGCAATATCACCTGCAGGTTCAGCATCAACCATCTTACCGACAGCAGCAAAAAAACTTCCACCCGAGAGCGGGATGGCACCACTCGATGATACCAAATACCAAGCCATTTTGTCCCTCTTTTCCCACAATATCAGAACATCAAAGCAGCAAAATATCATCTTCGACGATTCCCATTGCCTGGAAGAGTGCAGACACTCCAAGGCCTACCAACGGGTTCAGGCAGGGACAGGGAGAACGCTGGTAAGCGCTCTTTCCATAGATTTCGATGATGAAGTAGAGCACCAAATTCCAACTGGTAAATATGGACCTCATGATGGACCAAGAGACATATTAATTATAGGAGATGCTATTAATGGACCAGATGGATTACAGGTAATCCCAGAAGTACAAACTGTGAGGCCAGGGCAAGAGATCACTGTGACTGTATTGTGTTTAAACCCACCCTGGCGTTTGACTAGTGGCACACCTATTGTCCAAGCCTTTCTCGTACCCTCCTGGACTGATAACTTGCCAGAAAATCCTACATTTTTTTGGGTAGAGATGTTAGGTGAAGACAAACCTATTATAGAGTGTGGCTTGTCTAACAAAGGTATCAAGGTTTCTCTTCCAGGTGTTGCGGACACCAGGTCGGACATCACCATTGTGGCTCACTCCAAGTGACCACAAGGCTGGGAATTAGTGCCAGTCAATGAAGTAATCTCTGGGATTGGAGGAGCTGCTACCTCCATGTGGAGTAAAAGGTCAATCATTATTTAAGGCCCTGATGTTCAGATTGGCACCATAAGACCTTTTGTGGTAAAAGCACCTGTCATTTTATGGGGCAGATATCTACTGTCACAATGGAGAGCCAGACTAGAAATCCCTTCACAACCACAGGATTTTTAGCTGGGGTCACTGTTGAACACCTCGTACCACCTCTTAAATGGGAATCTGATGATCCCATTTATATAGAACAGTGGTTCTTACCAGAGGATAAATTGCAGGTGCTAGAACCACTGGTGGAGGAGCAGTTAGGCAAGGGCCACATTGTACCATCCACTTGCCCTTGGAACACCCTGTCTTTGTCATTTGTAAACCAGGCAAAGACAAGTGGAGGCTCCTACAAGACCTCAGGAAAGTCAATGAAATCCTGGAGGACATGGGATCATTGCAGCCTGGCCTACTCTCACCTTCAATGCTCCCAAGAGATTGGAAATAGGCAGTCATTGATATTAAGGATTGTTTTTTCAATATCCCCCTCCATCCTAGAGATGCTCCAAGACTTGCATTTTCAGTACCTTCTATTAATAGACAAGCCCCTCTGAAATGGTATCAATGGTGAGTCCTTCCCCAAGGGCTAAAATGCTCGCCCGCTATTTGCCAAATGTATGTTGCCCATATTCTCTCACCCATTTGAGAAAAATTCCCCGATGCCATAATTTTCCACTACATGGATGATATCCTGATTTGTGCCGAGACTGACTATTATCTAGAGACTGTCCTTGAAAAGACTATTAAAGCCATTGAAGGAGCAGGATTTGAAATTGCAACGGAGAAGATTCAGTGCACCTGCCCATGGACCTACCTTGGACTCCGGATAGGCAAACGGACCATCGCACCCCAGCAGCTCACCATCAAGGACAATCCTAGGACCCTAAGAAACCTTTAACAGTTCTGTGGCAGCATAAACTGGGTGCATAACCTAATAACTGAGGACCTTGCACCCCTTGGCTCCTCCAAGATTTGCACAAGGTGAACGATGTAATTGAAGAGTTCGGCCCTTTACAGCCAGGAATGCCCTCATCAACCACGCTTCCCAGACGTTGGCCATTGGCCGTCATTGATATTAAAGATTGTTTCTTTAATATACCATTACAGCCCCACAATGCCCCCCGATTTGCCTTCTCTGTTCCCTCATTAAAATGCCAGGCCCCTTTGCATCATTACCACTGGCTGGTCTTGCATCAGGGCATGAAGAACAGCCTGACCATATGCCAGTGGTACGTCACACAACTTTTGTCACCAATCTGAGAACAATTTCCTGTTACATTTTGCACTACATGGATGATATCCTTGTTTGTGCTGAGAATTCTACTGATTTAGACTGTGTCCTGAAGAAGACCATTAGAGCAACTGAGAGCGCTGGTTTTGAAATCCAAGAGGACAAGATTCAGCTTTCCAACCCATGGACTTACCTAGGACTCTGGCTGTGCAAACCAACTATCGTGCCTCAACAAATTGTCATCAAAGACGACCCCAAGGCACTACATGACCTCCAGCAGTTGTGTGGATCCATCAAGTGGGTGCGTCCCTTGCTGGGGATCAAGACAGGGGACCTCACCCCACTGTTCAATCTGCTTCGAGGGAGTGAGGACCTGAATTCACCACAGACCATCTTGCCAGAAGCCTGGGCCACCACTGATAAAGTTCAGGAAGCCCTGTCTTCCTGGCAGGCCCATCGATTCGAGCCGAGTCTACCCTTTCTACTCTCCATCTTGAGCAAGACACCTCACTTTTATGCTCTTGTGTTCCTATGGGATCCCAAATTGAAAGACCCTTTATTATGTCTCAAGTGGGTTTTCCTACCAAACCAACCCACAAAAACGATAACAACTCCCCAAAAATTTATGGCGTCACTCATCCGCAGGAGCAGGGCTCATCTCTGCTCTCTTACTGGGTGTGATTTTTCATGCATTTATGTGGGAGTCCAGGGTGTTCCTCTGGAAACCCTGGACGAACAGAAACCTGTACAGGGGGGTCTGAGATATGTACAGGGGGGTTGCAGACCCTGGCATGGACCCCAGACAGGCAAGGGTCTCGATTATAGTCCATGGGAAAAATTACCAACATTATGGGAGGAATTGCAAGCCCTCAAAGGTAGTAGAAAGTATTAATATTTTCACATTAGGGGTTTTAAGATAAAAAGGACCAGAGACAAGATAGAGGATTCTGGGCGTTACCCTAGAGTCTTCTCCCTCTTCTTTATCTCCATTTTGTGCTGTGGTGATGACATGAAGTAGATTTAGAGGGATTGGGTCAAAGTAGAAAACACCTGTTTAGTGTCAAGTGCATGCATTGGGTCACAATTGTAAATAATGTACACGCAATTATCTGTATATAAGATGACGAGCTGTGGGCAGGCGGGCAGTTGTCGCCTGTTGCCCGTGCTGTCCAGACCTTGGCAGAGCTCAGAGAAAAGTATAGAGATAAGATAAACAAGGAGGAAAACCTTGGAAAATTTTCCATCTGAAGACTCCTCGTCTTTTCTGTGGGCGGCTCGGGGCTTTCCGAAGGACCAAGGGCAGCGACCACCCTCATTCTCGGGCAAGCAGAGACCCCGAGACATTTACATGCCATTGGCCACTAGAGAAGAGTTGGGGCATTTGCTCCAAAATAATGAGAGCCTCCAGTTTGCTCTCGATAGCTTCCCTGGCAAAATTTCTGTTCACTGACCAGGCCACAAATTGTTTAAGTCCACCTTCAATTTGGTTCCCAAATTTATGTTCAGCAAGACACCTCTCAAAGCCATGACATCTTTCAGAGACAGCTCTGGGTCCTCCCACAAGTCAGTAACGACTTGGAAGGACCCTCAGACGCAGAAGTGAGAATCTGATGTCCAAGTGGTAGAAGGATCACCACAAATTGCAGAGTTAGCAGCTGTTGTCAGGGCTTTTGAAAAGTTCCCACAACCATTTAACCTAGTAACTGATTCAGCATATGTAGCCGGGAGTGCTATGAGAGCCAAACGCTCAGCTTTAAAGGAAGTCTCTAACCCACATTTATACAGCTTGCTTTCTAAGCTTGTCAAGTTTATCTCCCACAGAAAGCAACCCTTCCATGTAATGCACATAAGATAGCACACAGAACTCCCTGGAGAAATTGCCAAAGGGAACGAGAGTGGACACGCTTGCCATGCCTGTGGGAATCCCACAACTACCTAATATCTATGAGCAAGCCCAATTTAATATACAGAACTTAATATACAGCACAAACAGAACAGACGACTGGGGATACAAGCATGATAAAGTCACCCTAGGACATTCCAGCCCTTGTCCCCATATCATCAACTTACTACCATAACTAAATAAATTCTAACTCTACACACACATATGTTATACATGCATATATATACAGTATACAGCTATATACAGAAAATGGCAGTAACATTCAGTGAACAATGATATTTACTCATAGGTCTCACCCAACAACCAGATCTCCCTGAGGTACACATCGTGTTGTTCCATCTCTCTGCATTATCCACCATGTGCAACCTGGTCCGTGAGCAAAAACAATCCCACGGATGGGTTTGTCTGTACTTGAGGCAGATTTGATCCAAACTGTCTTCCCTAACAAACCTCTCACATGTACCACTGGGACTTTATCTCCGTCTACTCTAGCTAGGAGCTCAGACTGGGCAGGGCCTGCTCTGTTGGTGGAACCTCGGGTGTTAACTAACCAGGTGGCCTTTGCTAAGTGCTGCTCCCAATTTTTGAAAGATCCCTCACCCAATGCTTTCAAGGCAGTTTTTAACAGTCCATTACACCCTTCCGCTTTGCCTGCAGCTGGTGCATGGTAGGGGATATGGTACATCCACTCAATACCATGTTTCCTAGCCCAGGTGTTGATAAGGCTATTCTTGAAATGAGTCCCATTGTCTGACTCAATCTTCTCAGGGGTACCATGCCTCCAAAGAACTTGCTTTTCAAGGCCTAGGATGGTGTTCCAGGCAGTGGCGTGAGGCACAGGATAGGTCTCCAGCCATCCTGTGGTGGCTTTTACCATTGTGAGCACATAGCGCTTACCTTGGCATGTCTGGGGCAGTGCGAAGTAGTCAATCTGCCAGGCCTCCCCATACTTATATTTGGACCACTGCCCGCCATACCATAGGGGCTTCACCCGCTTGGCCTGCTTGATGGCAGTACATGTTTTACAGTCATGGATAACCTAAGAAATACTGTCCATGGTTAGATCCACCCCTCGGTCTCATGCCCACTTAGAGGTGGCATCTCTGCCCTGATGACCTGAGGCATCATGGGCCCACCGAGCCAGGAACAACTCTCCCTTATGTTGCCAATCTAAGTCTATCTTTGAAACTTCTATCTTTGCAGCCTGATCTACCTGCTCGTTGTTTTGGTGCTCTTCATTAGCTCTACTCTTGGGGACATGGGCATCTACATGGCGGACTTTTACAGGTAGCTTCTCTACTCTGGTAGCAATGTCTTTCCACTCTTCAGCAGCTCAAATTGGTTTTCCTCTACATTGCCAATTAGCCTTTTTCCACTTCTCCAGCCATCCCCATAGAGCATTGGCTACCATCCATGAATCAGTGTAGAGGTAGAGCTTTGGCCACTTCTATTTTTAAGCAATGTCCAGGGCCAATTGAACAGCTTTGAGTTCAGCAAGCTGGCTTGACCTACCTTCTCGCTTGTGCAACTTGTCATGTGGGGCTCCATACGGCTGCTTTCCAGTTTCGTTTCATCCCTACAATGCAACAAGAACCATCTGTAAAAAGAGCATAACGGGTTTCTTCTTCTGGCAGTTGGTTGTATGGTGGAGCTTCTTCAGCACATGTCACTTGCTCTTGATGCCTTAGATTTTAGCTTTCATAGTTTCAGATTCTGTGCTGCCTAAGGATGTAGTTTTGAGCCTCATATTAAGTGCTAGTAAGCTCTCTTCACAGAACAAGTAGACAAAACAAATCTTTTTCTGCTGAGGACCAAGGGCAACTTTCAGCCCAAAAAGCACAAACAGTGGACTGAAGGAAGCAACAAGAAGGATGGGACCTCACAACCTGAAGCTGTAATTAGACAATTAAACCCTAATATGCAAATGGACCAAAACTTATAAAAATGTAAAATCTTGTGATCGGGTTGCCATTTTGTGTGACTCTCTGACCCACCCGGGGTGCAGCCTTGGTCAGGCTGTAATACCCAGGGTGGGTCCTGGAAACCTTTTAATAAATATCGACTTTATTCTCTAGCTCTGTCCAGCCTCTGTTTCAGGTCAGCCTTCCTAAGGCATCACTCTTGTTCTTTTTCATCAATGAGACTAAAGTTTTCTCCTTCAGGTCAGTTTGTTATTATCTCCAATATCCCAGGGCGATTCAGTTTTCCAATATGGCTGCGCTGCGTGATGAGAGCAATCCACTTACTCCATGTGGCATTGGTGGCACGGTGGGTAGAGGGAACCACTACTTTGAACATCTGCCCCAGTACTGGTAGTCGGGACGCCAGGAGGAGTTGTGCTTCAGTGCCTGTTACCTCTGAGGCTGCTCGGACTCCTTCATGGGGTGCTAAAATTTCTTTCTCTGTTGGAGTGTAGTTGGCTTCGGACCCTCGGTAGCTTCAACTCCAGAATCCAAGTGGTCGGCCTCAAGTCTCACCAGGCATCTTCTGCCAAAGGCTCCAGGACAGACCATGGCTCCTGGCTGCAGAGTAGAGAACGTTCTTCACATTTGGTGCTGTCCTGCCTGGGCCAAGGGCTACTGCATGAGTGATCTCCTGCTTGATATGGGCAAAGGCATGTTGCTGTTTCGGGCCCCAGTGGAAATCATTCTTCTTGCGGGTAACCAGGTAGAGAGGGCTCACAATCTGGCTGTACTCAGGAATATGCATTCTCCAAAAGCCTATGGCACCTAGGAAAGCTTGTGTTTCCTTCTTGTTGGTTGGTGGAGACATTGCTGTGATCTTGTTGATGACATCGGTGGGAATCTGACACTGTCCATCTTCCCACTTTATTCCCAAGAGCTGGATCTCTCAAGCAGGTCCCTTAACTTTGCTCTTCTTGATAGCAAAACCAGCTTTCAGGAGAATCTGGATGATCTTCTCTCCTTTCTCAAACACTTCAGCTGCAGTGTTCTCCCATACAATGATGTCATCAATGTACTGCAGATGTTCTGGAGCCTCACCCTTTTCTAGTGCAGCCTGGATCAATCCATGGCAGATGGTGGGACTGTGCTTCCACCGCTGGGGCAGTTGGTTCCAGGTGTACTGCACTCCCCTCCATGTGAAGGCAAACTGAGGCCTGCATTCTGCTGCTGAAGGAATGAAGAAAAATGCATTGGCAATGTCAGTAGTGGCGTAGCACTTTTCTGCCTTGGACTCCAGCTCATACTGGAGTTCCAGCATGTCTGGCACGGCAGCGCTCAGCAGTGGAGTCACTTCATTCAAGCCACAATAGTCCACAGTCAATCTCTATTCTCCTTCAGATTTGCACACAGGCCACATGGGGCTGTTGAAGGGTGAGCGGATTTTGCTGACCACCCCTTGGCTCTCTAGCTCACGGATCATCTTGTGGATGGGAATCACAGCATCTCGAGTTGTTCTGTACTGTCGGCGATGCACCGTCGAAGTGGCAATTGGTATTCGTTGCTCTTCCCCCTTCAGAAGTCCTACTGCAGATGGGTTCTCTGATAATCCAGGCAAGGTGTTCAATTGCTTAACACCCTCCTTCTCTACAGCCTCTATCCTGAATGCCCACTTGAATCCCTTTGGGTCTTTGAAATACTCATTTCAGAGGAAGTCTATGCTCAAAATGCATTGGGCGTCTGGGCCGGCCACAATAGGGTGTTTCTTCCACTCATTTCTAGTCAGGCTCACATCAGCTTCTACCAAAGTAAAATCCTGTGAGCCCCCTGTCATGCCAGCAATAGAAACAGATTCTTCCCCCACATATATTGATGGGATTAATGTGCACTGTGCACCAGTGTCAACCAAGGCCTCGTAATTTTTGTGGTTCTGATATGCCAGGCCAATGAATTCACACAGTCCAAAAAACACGGCTTTCCCTAGCCTCTACCTGGCTAGAGGCAGGGCTTCTCTAAGCCTGGTTATCCTTCTTTCCCTGGGTACCTGGAGCTGCTTCCTTCTTGGTAGAACTTCCTCTCTGAGTCTTGCCTTCCAATAATTCACGCCACCGTTGCCAGAGCATCAGTAGATTTTCCATCCCATTTCCTCATGTCTTCCCCAGAATCATGCAGGAGGGACCACAGCTTAGCTCGTGGGATGCCCCTCCCCTCTCTATCTGTGGGACACCTGCATTTGGTGCCAGAACCTCTGATCTGTACTGCCAAGATGTCTTGGTTTGAAAAGACAGGTATTTGCCAGGGAAACTGGGGTTTCCCTTAGAATGGAGAATGTAAACCCCTCACCCCCTGCCAAATTATAAATTTGCAATTAAGGGCTTTCAGGCAAAGATTTTGGGAACAGGAATAACAGTTCTTTACTAGGAATATTAATAATACAAATGTAGTAGAAAAACAAAACCACCCAACCAAGCCAGCAAACAAAACAAACAAACAACAATTTTGGAAAACCCTGACAGAGTTAGAGCTACAACCTGACACCCTTCTGGTCAGGGTGTTGAAAGCAGTCCAAAAGTAAGTCCCTTTGAAATGGCAGATGTGGTACTGGTGAGGTAAAGATGATCCTGTAGAAAACGGGTCCAGTGATGGTAAAAGGGGTCCAGTGGTGGGGGGAAGGGTCCAGTGGTGGTAAAAGGAGTCCAGTGGTGGTAGGAAGGGTCCAGTGGTGGTGGGAAGGGTCCAGTGGGTGAGAAGGGGTCTAGTCTTCCTCCCAGAAAATCGGGTGAAGCTAGCAGCTTTCCTGTCCCTGTGTCTGAGTTTTATCCAGGTAGAAACTGCCTGCCCCCCCCCCCCTCACTGCTGGGGGGGGGGAGGGGGAATGTGATGCATCTCACAATAGGATGATGGAAATGCAGATGCACCGCTCTGGGGGGGGGTGGGGTGGGGTATAGCCTGGGGAGGTGCTAATGGCCCATTATCAAAAGGCGTCAGGCCTCTCTCCCCTTGAGTTACAAGAGATAAAGAAAAGCATCTCTCCAATTGCTTTTTAACAGATGAAAATAGAATACACCCCCGGCTCCACAACCCAAGACACGAGATTTGGAGAAAGCCCTCTTTAATCTCCTCTCTGAGTTTATTGTGGTTCTCCTCTATCTTGTCTTCTAATGTCTGCATACATGTTTTGAGAGCTGCGATTCTTGCATGTGTTGGACCATGCACAGCATCTACATATGCTTGGAGCTTCTTCGCCATATCCAGCACCGTCTCCCCCATGTCATCCCGCTTCATTATTGCTAAAGCAGAAGAGTATTCTTGTGGCCCAAGTCATACAAGTTTTCGCCACATCACAGGTGTACATGGTACCAAGTCTGAGTTCTTAGTGTTTAGGTCATCTGAGAAGACAATCTCTGCCACTGCCATTTCTCTCAAGCGTTGAATCCCTTGTTCTATGGTCTTCCACTGGGTTTTCTGCATATGGAGATCATCTGCACACAGATATCTTTGTGCCACACTTGCCAGGACCCGTTCCCAGAGACTGCAAGGGTTAGCCTCTCTCATCATTCCTTGGTCGATGGCTGGATCATGTGACAGGGATCCCAAATGCCTCACTTCAGTGCCGTCCAGAATTGTAGCTTCACCTGCAGCATCCCAAAGACACACTAACCAACTAATTATAGATTCATCAGGTCGTCAAGTGTAATTCTTTCTTAGGCCTCGAAGGTCCTTCAGGGAAAAGGACTCAGTAGTGGCTTCTGATCTGCTGCCAATTGGCTGGGCTTCTGATTTTCTGCCAGTTGGTTGAGCTTCTGATTTTGTGTCAGTTGGTTCGGCTTTTGATTGGGTGTCAGTTGGTTGGGCTTCTGATTGTGTGTCAGGAAGCACTGAGGGTCCTTCACCTGGATTGTCATCCACTGGTTGATCAGTTTTGTGTGAGCGCTTCTTTACTGGGATGACTGCCAGTGTCTTAGGCTCACTGTCTGGTATAGCTGCTGTCTGAGTAGCTACGGTATTGGCTGCAGCCCGAGTGACTGGGGTAGCTGCTGATTTATCTCCCTGCACCCCTGCCTCTATCTGCTGTCCTACAGTATCTAGCACTGTGCAATAAGCATATGCCAGGGCCTAGCTTATTGAAATGAGGTTTTTCTCCTTAGCATCATCATGGCAGTTCTCCTCCAGATATTTCCCCACTTCGTCTGGGTTCTGAATTTGTTCACATGAAAATTCCCAAGCTGGGGGATCAGAAAATTCCTTCAAGGTCCGGGCCATTCTCCACACCATTTGGGATTTTTCAGACCTGGGTCTACTTCTGGGTCTACTTCTAGGTCAGCAGTCTCATCAGCCCCTCTGGAAAATTTCAGACCTCCCTCTAGACAAGCTGCAAACCATATAGAGAAAGCTTACCAGATTAAATACCAGGAAGGTGGTATCTTTGACATTCAGGGGAAACTGAACATTCTCAAAAAGTGATGTAACGGATTCAAAAGAGAAGAAGGGAAGAAAAGACTGAAAAGCTTCATCCCCTACTCCTCTTCTACCAAACTGGGTGCAATTATTAACAAATCCCCAAAACATGTTACTGGAACTAGGATGCAGGGTAAGACGAAGAAGCCATAAACCAAACATACCTGGCACAAACTCCAGTACCTGTATAAACTTCCTATAAATCATAATCACTGAGCCCAGGAGAATAGCTATCCTAATTCATGCACCTCTAGTGTAAAAGCTATGTGTTAGGGACAACATTGGAGCTATTTCCGGATAAGAAAACAAACCAAGGGACCAGAAAGGTATTAAAACATCAAAAAAGCCTAGGGAACAGAAACACAGAAAGGACTCCATTCCAAGAGACATTAGGAATTCAAGGAGCAACATGGCTACTGACTACTCTATCCCCACACAAACTACAACCAAAATGCAATCAGTACAAGTTTTTTACACTCTCTTGAGCCCCGCAGTTGGGCGCCAATAAAAATATATGTCCTGGTTTAGGGCAAATATGGGAGGAAACATCCAAAGGGGTTCCTCTGGAAAGCAAACCCAAACGGCCCCTCCCCCCAGTCGGTCAGGGAAAAAAGAACTTCCTCAGAGAAAAGTGGAAAAAACTATTTCTTTAACAAAGAAGATGCCCACAATCATAAAGAATGAATAATATGAAACGATAAAACCTCTTGCCGCTCCGAAGAGAGATGGCAAACTGAGAAAGTCCTTGCCGTGGGTGTAGCTCAGCTCACTCAGTCTCTCACCAGTCCCACTCCCTCCGGAGCTCCAGGCCCGGCGGGCCACAGGTGCGAGCCCTCGCTGCTCCTCTGGGTTTTTCAGTCCAGAGTAGATTTAAACAGTCCCAAGAAAAAGGAAAACAAAACAGTCCGGGGAACTTCTCTGCCTCAGCTAGCTAAAACTAACTAAAAGCACACGAGATCTCTGTCCCACCGCTGTCCGTGCCTCAGACGAACTGCTGGAGCAAGAATGTGTAGGAGTCAGGCAGTTTTAGCAAAACAAACTGCGCACTGCTTCTTTCTCCCCTTTTGCTCCCAGAACCAGTTTTAAAGGTACAGAACTTAATATACAGCACAAACAGAACAGACAGTTGGGGATCCAAGCATCATAAAATCAACCTAGGACACTTTCTCATCATTTTTTCATTTCATCTCTCACGGGAGCAAGCGAAGGCACTTGTAGCATCCTGCCCTAGTTGTCAGTCCTACCAAGTATCTTTCCTTTCATCTGCAGTCAGTCCAAGAGGGTTGCACAGCTGCCAACTTTGGCAGACAGATGTAACCCATATCCCCTCCTTTGGGAGACAGAAGTATGTTCACATTTCCGTGGACACATTTTCAGGCACTGTGCTTGCTTCTGCTCACACAGGAGAGAATGTGCGCTTCACCAAGCACCACTTTCTCCTTGCTTTTGCTGCCCTAGGGGTCCCACAACATATAAAAACAGATAATGGGCGAGCCTATGCCTCAAAACATCTAAAGGCTTTTTTGCAACAGTGGGGTGTCAAACACTCCACAGGTATACCCCATTCACCTACAGGGCAATCAGTTGTTGAAAGGACCCACCTTACCATCAAGCACGCCCTTCACCAGCAGCGAGGAGGAACAGAGACATTACCTCCCATTGAGAGGCTCTGCAAGGCTATTTATGTTATTAACTTGTTAAATTGCTCTAGCTCCGAGCCAACCCCCCCCATCATCAGACATTTTTCCAATTCCACCAGAGCTAAGATCAATGAGAAACCGCCTGTGCTGGTCAAGGACCCAGAGACTCATCAAGTAACAGGGCCCTTCCAATTGATTACATGAGGAGGAGGGTATGTGTGTGTTTCCACCCCATCAGGCCCCAAGTGGATCCCTGGGAAAAATGTAAAACCATATCTGGGTCCAATCAATACTACAGACACTGATAATGTTCAAGTTATTCCTGAGTCTGACACAGGATCCCCAAAGAATCAACGAAGTTCTGCGTGGCAGAGATGTCGCCAAAGACTGAACCCTCCAAAGTCAGTTCACCATCCCGTCACCAGAGCCCAAACGAGAGAACAGCAAAGTGGCAGACAAGACATTGCTTCTACCTAAAATAGATAGTTTTCATGTTTTATATACCCTATTATATCTTTCCTTCCAACCTAAAAATCTCTAAACCCAAATTCTTCCCAAGACCCACTTTCCTTACCCCTCCTACCCAACCCCCTCATCTTTTTTGAGAAAAGAAGGGGGGATTAAGGGGGGTGGGAAAGAAAGTTTTGAGTTCATTTACCCAAGTTGTTCATATCTCTTTAGCAGAAGAACCCTCCAAAACCACTCACGGCAAGAATGAAGACCATCCATTTTAACACAGCAGTCTGGATGCTTCTCGCCATGCAGCGTGCCCTCGCCTGGAGAGTTGGACAGCCACATGAGAATGTGTGGGTCACCCTGGCAAAGTCTCTCCAGCAAAAGAACTTATGCCTGTCCATGGGCTCGGTAAATAACCCCTTGTCGTCATGCTTGGTTGGGATTCCCTTTAAGTTCTATGAACCGCAACCTCCCCATCCCTTTGCAGGGAAATGGCCCGCTCTGCCAACCATGGAAAAAGGGCCCTCCCGGGAAGCTTGGGAAAGGTGGACAGGAACCCTACCCAAATTACCTGAAGATTCCCCGAGAATTGGACCTATTTGGGTCGGCTAAAGCTAGTTATTGTTTTAACTTCCATTTTCAGAACCCCTCTTCCTGGCCTTATATTGTAAACCCTGTCAAAAAGGTTTATAATTCAACTAATTGGTGTAATACTACTATGAAAATACCCTCCTTCCATCCCAGAGAGCTTCCTCAGGGCATGTTCTTTCTCTGTGGTGATAGGGCATGAGCAGGAGTCCCCTTGCATCCTAAAGGAAGTCCATGTACATTTGGAATGCTTACTACCCTCACCCCAAACATCACCCTCCTCCAAGACTGGAAACAAAACAATAGATTGGCACATAAAAAACGATCATTCACTGAATTTGAGGAAAATTGCGATTCACAATATTTTGATTGGCCAAAAACCAAAAGACCCACGGTATCCTTTTTCCTCCCTTGAGTAGCTGCAGCAAAGAGTCTTGGTGAACTTCACCATCAAGGGTGTTGGATTAGTAAGCATGTCAACAGAACATCTAGAGCCCTTAGTGGCCTCCTTAAGGATGAAGAGACCACTAGGCATGCGACCCTTCAAAATCGGGCAGCAATTGATTTCTTGCTGCTAGTCCATGTACATGGCTGCCAGGACTTCGAAGGCCTTTGCTGCTTCAACCTCTCCAATCACAGCCAGTCGATCTCCCGAAGCATCCAGCTGCTGAAAGAAGACGTGAAGGACCTAAAAACTGAAAAAGACCCTGAGTGGTTTGAAAACCTGTTTGGATATTTTGGACTTAAAGGATGGATTGCTTCTGTGATGAAAGACATCTTATGGGTTCTTTTGATTGTTTTTGTAGTTTTATGTTTGAAATGCTGTATGTTAAAGTTGTTAGGAGAAGGTTTTTTAATTAATAAGGAAAGGGGAGTTGTGGAGGCTGCTAAGCCAGACAATGTTAATACAAACACACTCCTCTGGAGAGAAACCAGACAATAATATAAACATGCCCCCTTAGAAAGAGAGCAGTTTGGCCAGACAGAATATAAACACAACTCCCTAAAGGACAAACCCTGGCAAACAGCTCTCTATGTTATGGTGAAGAAATGTGTTAATCAGTTATACCCCATTGGTTCTTTTTTACCCCAGCCGATTAGTCCGTTTTGGATCCTTCCCCTGATTAGTCCCTTTCCCAACTCCTCTCCCCATTGGCCAAGTTGTGAAACCCCACCCCTAGCTACCCTATATAATCCCACTTGCCTTGGGGTGTCTGGCTCTTTTCTGCTCCAGACCTGTGCAATAAAGAAGCTTTCCTGGAGATCGGAAAGACCCCCATCTCGCTGCTTTTCCTCCTGCTTCGCCTGGGGTGGTAAATGCAGCTCTGTTGCTCAGGCAGCTCCTCAAAGAGCAAATCACTCTGCACTTGAGAGTGCACTAGAGAGCAAATCACTTTGCACTTGACAGTGCACCAAAGAGCGAAATCACCTTGCACCTAAGGGTGCACAAAGAGCTAAATCACTTTCTGCCTGAGAGTGCTTGTGCCTCTGTTGATCTAGGTGTCTTTTTAAAGACGCTTCTAGCGATGAAGGTCATGGCACCTTTACCATCGGACCAGACCGTGACATGGATTGACATTTTTTAATTTCAAATCTCTAAGCACCCAGCAGAGCAATGCCACAGGTCCCTGAAAATCCATGTCCCTTTGGAAAACACCCTGGAGCAGGACACAGATATTTTCTATCAGGAACATGTCAGTGCTTGGTATTTTCTGGGACTGTCCCTACATCCCCCAGACAAAACCCAAATGCCATGGAAATACCTATTGGAAGCAGAGACTCAGATTTATTCCAGACCTTGTTCTGAATGGCAATTCCTGCATTTCCTTTGAATCCATCCAGTGACAGTGACAGGTGGAAAGAGGCTGAACCAGGAGCAAGGGAAGGGAAAGGAGGGGATTTCTGTTTTCTCTCCTTTCCATCTGTCCTCAGCCCCCTACAAGAGGAGACAGAGGGGTCCTGGACTAGGAGAGGCTGGGGAGGGCCAGGGCTTGGGGGGCAGCATTGGGGATGGATGCAGGGAATGGGGCTAGGGATGCAAGGGTTGGAGATAAGGAGGGAAAGAATGGGAAGGCTGGGGATGGGGATGCAGGAAATGGGGTTGGGGCTGCAGGGGATGAGGCCGCCAGTTCAGAGGATGGGGATGCAGGGGATTGGGATGTAGGGGATGAAGATTCAGGGAATGCAGGGAATGCAGGGAATGGGGGTGGAAATGTAGGAGGTGGGGATGCAGGGAATGGGGATGCAGGGAATGAGGATAGGGAGGCTGGGGACTGTTTCCCGTTCCTCTGCAACCAGGCTGAGCTACCTGGGGGAAGGGTGTGGAGGGTTTGTGTTGGGGGTGGGGGCCAAGAGGAAGAAGCCATTAAACTGTTCCCTGCGAAGCTCCTGCCACCCCAGTAGGTGAAGGCCCCTAGTGCAGAACAAAGCTTTGCATTTGCAAATCAATAAAAACAAATGTGGAGCAAGGACACAGGAATATTTTACCATAAATCTCCATAAAACCTTGGCAGTGCCAAACGTGCTGGTGGCTCCGGAGCCTCTGCCCATCTCTGAGCAGGTGCTGAGGATGGTGGGTGATGCCCCACAGATCTCACCAGGCCAGGGAGGGGGTGGGAATGGGGGGAGCCTCCCAAACCACATCTCAGCCCCAAAAGAGGCACCACAAGTGGGTGGTTGTTGGCTGTCATCATCTGAATCCCAGAATTTTTCCACAGTGCAAAATGTGGTGCCATAAATGAAGGAATGACCAGGGAAAACACTCTGGTCTCTTCTAGGGCATTTCCAGATGGGCATCCTCCTCCTTGCCAGGCTCAACACCTTCCCTGCATGGAATGATGCTCCCTGAATGCCAGAGAGGGATGTTGGGCTAAAAACGGAGCTTTTTTTATTTGCTGGGAAATTCCAACATTTCCCATTTTTCTTGATTTTAGTTTCATTTTTAGACCTATTTTAAAAAATTCATTTTAATCAGGACCAGAAATCCCCTTGAAATAATCTGGAAAATAAAACGCTCAGAAATGGTTTCTATTTCTTGCCTTGAAAAGGGTGAGACACCAGCAGAGAACATTGTGACAGCTGAACCCAAGGCTTCAATTTCCAACCTAAGTAGCTCTGGAACTGTCCTGTGAAAACACCAGCTATCAGGATATTCCCAGAGAACATTCCCATAACCAGCTTTCTGCCAAACACCAACTGTGTTGCTGAGGTCACCCGTTCTCACTCCCAGTTCACTGCTGGGAAACTGAGGCATGGCACCATCGTCTCCTTCTGTGGTGCCAGATCCCACCCCTGGGCTGAAGGTCAGGCAAGGACACTGGGATCTGAGCAGGGATACTGGGATCTATGCTGGAGAAGAAATGGCCTTGAGATGGGACATTCCCTGGGGCTGGGGGTGACACTCACTCACTGCTCTCCCTCCTGTGCTCCCATTAATTGCCCTTCCTCTCCCTCTTCCTCCTTAATCAGGACATCTGGCAGGGATCTGCTCTGGAACTTCAATTAGGGGATTTTACAGCAAAACTGCCCCTGGACAGGCAGCATCCAATGTCACAGCAGAGATGTCCCCAAGGTGGCATCTTCACCAGCATTCCCTGGACACCCAAAAGAGACCAGAGATGCCCAGGGGGACTCAGGCTGGGGCTGGGCTGGGCAGAGCTTGGCCCTTCCCACATCTCCTGAACCCCAATTCCCGTCTCCCTCCCAGCTGAGAGACACAACCTCCCTGGAAAAAGCTGCAAGCAAAACTCCAAACCTTTTAATCAGGCTCCTTCCTCGCTGCTCCTCCACTTTTCGGCTGGAAACGACCCAAGAGGGAATTGAAACATTTTGTTTCATTTTGAGCAAAGCGTTAGTTTGATCTGAAGGAACACAGGCTTGGGGAGACAGAGAAGGGGTCACTCCAGCAGCCGGGAAACAGGTCCTGGCAGCTCCAATCAACTCAATTCTGTTCCTGGGTTTTCTGCCAGGGTTGAGAGGCAGCAGGAGAGTCGGGGGGGGGGGGGGGGGGGGGGGGATGCCCACCTGGAGTATCCCAGGACAGGGTGAGGAGTTTCTCTGCTCCAGGAAGGATGCACAGCTCTGCTTCCAGCTGCACCCCATGCCCAGCTTTGGGGATTTTCTAGGCTCTGTGGTATTTGTCCTTAGGTAAGAAGGACCCAACCAGGATCCTCCAGCACTGAGTCAGGTGACTTCACCCAGTGTCCCTCCATGTGCACCTGGGCTCTCCTGCCAGGCTGGAGCTGTGCTTGGCAAACCCAGGGGCAGGTCAGGAAGGACACCAAAGCCACGTATCCCAGTGAGCTCAGTTGCTCTCCCTCTTCCCACAGCTTCCGTGTCCCCACATCTCTGTGCCCACTGAGCAGGGTGGTACTGCAGCCCTGGTGGTCTGGGGGCTGGGTGGGTGCTTGTGTCTGTGAGAGTGCTGGGTGTCCCTGTGGGGGCTGGGTGGGTTCTGGGGTCTCTGTGGGTGCTGGGTAGGTGCTGGAGGCCTGGGTGGGAGCAGCCACAGCCCTCCCTCCTCTCCCACTGGGCCCAGGGCCAGGTATTTGTGAGTGATGGGCAGCAGAGCCTTTATCAGCCCAACTTTGTCCTCTCTTCCGGTCCAGGAATGGCTCATGAGCTAGTTGTGAAGTTTTTGACTTTATTAATTGTTATCCTAAATTATTCATCAAATCATTTCAATAGACAGCTCTCGGGCCAGATTCCATTTTCTAGGAGCTGTTTCTGGGCCTGCTCCTGGCAGGGAACTCATGGCTGAGCAGCCACGGAAAGGGAATGCAAACAGGGATGTGAAACACAGAGAAACAACTGCCTGAAACATGAAGGGAGGTGTCAGGTTGAGCTGCTCTATGCTGAGGCAGTGCCCAGACCATGTGGTCACCCTGCCCAACACCTCCTAGAACCTCCCAGCCCCATCATTGCAGCCAATGGATCAAAGCAGATCCCTCCCTTCAGGCACCAGGAGTCAGAGAACTGGGGCTGGAACCAGGTGAGCTCCAAGGTCCCCCACCAACTCAGACCATTCCATGATTCTGCTGGAACCCACCTGAGGTACCACAGGCACAAACTCAGGCTGTGGCTGTGACAGAGCCAAGGTGAGACTGGGAAGGAGGCCAAGGACTGACCCCATCTGCTCCTGGGATAATTTATCTCCCAAAGCCAGCTCAGGTTTCCTGGCTTCAGCACCGATGTTGAAAATTTATGCGTTGAGAAAGTTCTTGGAGCCCAAATCCCTCACCCTGTCACCTCTTCAACCTCGTGTTTATCAAGACACAAGTTCCTCTTCCTCCCACCCTTTGTTTCAGCTCTTGGAGTGCAGAGCTCAGTCCTGGCAATGCCCGGTGTAGTAATGCACCCCCCACTCCCGAGTGGGCATCTATGAAGAAAGGGTTTCAGTTTACCTTTGGACATTTTAGGAAGTTTAACCAGAAAGTTCTGTGTTTTTCTCTTTGTAATTGGCTCAGTGCCAGGAGAGGAGCACCTGTTGGACCTTGTCACTGTTTGTCAAAACTTGTTCCTCTTTCTATTGGCAGTTTGCTAGTAGATCCATCCTCAACCATTAAGTAGAAAAGGTGACAGAACAAAGGGTCTGCAGGCATTCTCGGGGTGTTGTAGCAGATGTGGGATCTGTCCCTACCACTTTGCTCGGCTTTAATCTTTGTTCTTTTGTATTATTTTCTTTATTTTATTAAACCTTTTTGATTTATCCAGACACACCTGACCATGCTGTCTCGCTAATTATTATTAAGCCAGTACTCTGAACAGGGCTAGACCCTCAGAGAATATTGGAGTAATCCAATAACCCAGGCCATGTGAAAGTGGGATAAATCCTCCCTGCCCCCTCCTTGTCCTCACTCCTCTCTTTTTGTCCCTGTTTTCCTTCCTCTGGCATGACATCCTTCTCTTTGCCACCTCCACATGTTCTCTTCCCTGCTCTGTTTCACTCCCTTGTCTTGGCAAAATGGGCATCTTTGAGCCTGGGAGTTGCCACAGCAACAGGAAAATCGTGGTGACATTGGAATGGGTGCCAGATTGATGTCCTGCACATCACTCATCAACACCTGGTATGTTCCAAGGCTCTTGGGGCAGAAAATGGTCATGGGGAATGACAAGCTCAGGGAGGGCATCCCCCACTATGGGAGAGGAGTTTCTTCTTCTTCCATTTGTTCTTGTTTTTACTGAGAAAAAATATGTCCAGGTTTCTTTCCAGACTTTCACTGTCTCACAGATTTTCAGTCACCTGTGGTGTAAGAAGCAATTTAGTGGGATCAGCAGGGAACCTTCCAGGCTCGAGCAACAGAAAACAGAGGAGGACAGCAAGGTCCCTGCTGGGAGAGGACATGGTTTCAGGACTTGGATGAAGATTGCAGGGAATGTCCAACCTCAAGCATGAGGGGACCCCAGGTGAGGGGGTGGGAGACACTCAAGTGCCAGGGATTTGTGACGGAGGCTTATAAAAATGCTGGAAGTAATGAAAGGAGAGAAGAATGACCAGGAGAACAGAGCAGCTTATTCCAGGAGGAGCGCCATGGCTGTGGACAAAAGAGAGGAGGAAATCTGAGAGAGTTCAATAAAACTGTGGACAATCAAGACCAGGTGAATTAGAAGAAAATATTCCCATTGTCTCAGAACACAACCCCCCTCCAGGACATCCCATAAAGTGACGCAGCAGCAGGTTTCAATCAAATCAGAGGAAGTCTTTTATCACAGGGCCCAGATGCCGAGGACAAAGCCCCAGAACAACGGCAGGAGAAGGGCTCCTTCAAACAGAGATCCTGATAAACCCCCTGGCTCAGGAAATCCTTGGATCTGGCAGCTGCCAGAGGTTAGAAGGGCTCACAGGGGAGGTGGGTACCTGGGCACACCCCATTCCTGATGCTGCGCCCTGGCAAACATCACTGGCTGCTCCTGAGGAGACACCTCTGGCCCAGGTGTATGAGGCCAGTGAACCACCAAAAAAAAAGAGGAAGGACAAACAAAATCCAACCCCAAATGCCAACAGCTTTGCCAAACCATGGGAGAGCTGCTCAGTAACTTCAGGAGACCAAGCACGCTCACCCTGGGACATGTCCGTGCTGCTCAGCCAGGGATGGGGGGGAGGAAGAGGCAGCCTGAAGATCTGGGATGCAGAGCAAGGAGTGGGGAGCATCCCAGTGACATGCAGCTGGACCATCTCTCTCGCCAGGTTCAGGCTTCCTGCTGGGACTAGTTTGTTCCTTGTGTGGTCCCGATGGAATTTATGCTTGGAAGAACACAGAACGCTTCACCACAGCCAGGTCGCTTTCCCAGCCCAACCTGTCCCCAAATGCCACCTCTCTCTTGCTCTCCCTGCACCTACCCACCACTATCCTGAGCCATGGCCACACACCTCAGAGGGATGCACATAGCCAGCCACACTCAGCTCCTTCCCAGTTTCAGAGCCCCTCTGTTGGAGTTTCACGAGCTTTATTTAGCTCTGCCAGGCTACTTTTGTGGACTTGAGTAATTGCTGTTTGTTTATCATGGATTGGGTGTCAGTAGCTGGGTCACCCCCCCCCTTCCCCCCAAAGGAGCCCATTGTATCCATTCAATTAAAATTTCTCCTGATGCTTTCATCATTTCAGAAATTTCTCCTTCCAAGGGAGGTTTCTTGTACCTTTCTTTAGGAGCACAGACCTGTGAAGGAGGTGGATGGGGCTCAGGCCATGCCACCAAAATCAGCAAAACTCAGTCCTGCACCCCTGATCTTGTTGGCCCTTGAGGAAGTGACCTTGGGGAACTGGGTGGCGGTGCTGGGTCCATGGTTGGACTTAATGATTTCAGAGCCCTTTATATGATTCCAGGATTCTATGACTGCATGGTTCCATCCAGTCCAGTCTGGAAATCCCTGGATCCCCTCAAAGGGTGGACTCAGTCTTTGAGGTCTTTTTCAGCCTAAATGATTCTGTAATATTCTGTAATATTTCCACCCTGAAGGAATTCAAGCAAACCCTGCTGGTGATAGGAAAAGCAAAGAGTCATCCAGCAGAGCCAGGACTCAGAGATGGGAAAAGCCCTTTGCCCAAGGCAGCTCACCGGACACCACCCTGACATTGCCTGCTCCACAGCCGGAGCCAACAATAACTCCATCGGATAAACCTCAGCTCCTGACAGCTAAAGCAGCATCCGAGCTGAGCTTGGGAAGTGGCAAAATGAGGGATGAGTCCATCAGGGACCAGGTTTGGAAAAAAGAGAAGGAAAACTCATTCTGCAGCCATTTGGTGGAGGGAGCAGCTGTCCCTGGGCTCCAGGGAAGCCAAGCACCAGCTCCACTCACTGGCACATCCTGCCTGCTCCAGTCACTCATTCCAGCCTTTCCCACTGACAAGGCTGTGGAACAGATTGCTGTCACCAGCTCAGAGCTGAATGGGGGGGAAGCCATGTGGGGAGTAGGTTGGAAAAGAAAAAGCCATCAAAAAAGCCATGTACACCAAAAAAAAAGCCTTTCCCTCATCCAGGGCCCTGTGGGTGGGCTCTGGGTGCAGATGGGCTCTGGGTGCCAGGGTGTGGAAGGGCACGGGCAGGATGGGGAGCAGATGGGTGCAGAGCAGAGGCTCTGGCAGGGCCAATGGGTGCCTGGGCAGAGCTTCCCAGCACCAGCCTGGCTGAGCAGCAGCCAAAGCTTTGGCAGCCCAGGTTTGAGTCATGCTGGGCTGCTGTGACACCTCCCCTTGTGCCCGCACAGAGGGACCAGATCCCAGCAGAGCAGCAGCAGAACAAGGCAGGAACCACCTGTACCCATGTGAGCAGCACAGAGAAAACCATGACCATGACCATGACCATGTCCAAGACCATATCTACATTGGTCATGTCCACCACAGCCACCACCACCATGACCACCATGACTACCACCATGCTGTGCAGAGCCCAGATGCACTGAGATCCAGCTTTTTCTACCAGCTAGGAACTTAATTAGGTCCATTAATTAAGCTCATTCTGCCACCTCCTCATCAGGCCCACATGGGGAATATTGGAGGGACCATGGGGCAGGACCCTGTCCCTCAGCTTCCATGGGTGCTGCAGACTGTCCCTGATCCCAGCAGTGTCCCAGGCAGTTCAGAACGGGGGGCTCTGGTGAAGGACCCTTCCCAAATCTCTGGGAAGGGATGTTCCCTGCTCATCCCAGTCCCTGCAGCTCATCCACATGGTCCTTTTATCCATTTATCCCAGGAAAACCAGGCCCAGCACCTTGACTCCCCCTGCACTGCCCAGTTCCCACGTGACATCCTGGATTTTGTTTATGCTCAGATTACTTCGTTCGTTTTTCTCTCTAAAATCTGGGACATTTATTTGAAATAAACCCAGAGATTTAACATGGGAACAAAATCCCAACTCCTGTGGCATCGAGTTTCAAAACATTTGGGTTATTTGAACATTTCTGTCACTTCCAGCAGGGTAGGAGCTGCTGGAACTTAACTCACACTCACTAATGGGTTTTTTTTCCTCTTTTTGTGTGTTTCTGGGTAAATTTGGTATCGGGGAAATAAAACTTGTCAAGCTTGATCTGACACTCTCCAATCCCAAAATTCCTCTGGGATTGGCTGGGTGGGCACACATCACCACCACAGGGAGAGGAGGACTCCAGCTGGAATCCTAGGCTGGTGGCAACATCTCTGCTCCCAGCTGGCACAGCTCAGCATTCCTGGGATGAGGGTGCTGGGATGAACAACCCAGTGGCACAGCTGGCAGCCCAACACCCTCGTTCCAGGGAAGCTGTGAATGTTTACCTCCTGTGGCACCTTCCCTCAGAGGTGGCTTTACTGCAACTCCATGTCCGGATTTGGGATTGCTGGAAAGGTCAGCCGGATCAGTGGTGATTAGCTGGAAAGGACCTACAGAGCCCTACAGAGCCTGGAAAGGACCTACAGAGTTGTTTGCTCTGAATTAATGATCTGGCTGCTGAGCCAAGATTCCCTTGAACCACTTGAGAAATGAAAGGACAAACACCCCGGGGCTGAGATTAGAGTTGGAATCCTGACACCTGCCAGAATCCCAACACCTGTGGGAAGGCAGCAGTGCCAGGCTGGCCTGTGGTGCTGTGGCTGAGATCCATCTGCCAGCAGGAAAAGAGGGAAGAGAGAGAAAAGGGGAGTTGGGCACAGGAAGGAAAAATGGGAACAAGGCCCAATAAAACTGTGCTGCCGGAGGGGAGGCAGCAATGGGAGCAGTAATTCTGGCATTCCCCTGGAGGACAGGAACACCTCCTGGGGGTTATTTTAATGTGGAGCATCTGAGGAACAGCTTGAATGGCCTCAAGCCGCACCAGAGGAAGTTTAGATTGGATTTTGGAACCTTTTCTCCACATAAAATGTTTCAACACTTTGGACCAGACTGCCCAGGGCAGTGGTGGGATCACCAGCCCTGAAAGTGTCCAAAAACCCTGTGGATGTGGCACTGGAGGACATGGGTTAGTGATGACCATGTGGGGCTGGGGTCATGGTTGGACTTAATGATCTTAAAGGTCTTTTCCAACATGAGTGATTCCGTGAATCCATAAATCCACTTTCCCAAGCATGTGGCTGACATCCGTCTCCTGCACTGAACATGGAGCACAGTGGGATTTAGGATGGACAAGGACATCCCAGGGATCCTGGAGGGCTGAGATCCCAGGACTGTCTCAGATTCATTCCTTAAACACGATGGGGGTGCAGGGACTGGCTGGCTGGGTTTGAACAATTCCCAGGCGGCCCCATCCTCCTGGAGCTCATGGATAGATCAATAATTCATGCTGAGCACAGGGTGAGGATTCTCCCAAACCCACCAGTGGGATTTCAGCTGTCACCCAAACATCACCTCTGGCATCTTCCCACCTCTCCTTTCAGATTTCCTTTAAAAGCTTCATTTAGATGGAAAATAACATTTTCAGCACATTAATTAAGTCCTAATTGCTGATTAGAAACATATTTACTGAGGTCTAACAACTATGGAACAAGTGATGTCTTACTCCTCCCTCATTCCCGGGATTCAGACCTGCAGAGAGGCTGTTCCAGTGAGGAATTGGCATGTGGATGATGTGCAGGCAGCAGGGAGGAGCCACTCTCCCAAATGGGAGCAGACAGCTCGTTATGTTAATGCGATGCCGGCTGATGATGAGGAACACATTGATAAGGTTTGGGACTGATAGGGATCTCCTGTGCTCAGTAGCTGTGAAACCTCAATCAATGTATTTCTCATCAGCAGCTGCCATCCCCTGCATGTAAATAACGTTCCAGAATAAGGAGTCCCAGCTCCCCATTCCCACCCCCGCCACAGTGGGAACACCGGGATGGGGCTTTGCCACTCTCCTACCACCCATGTCGGTTCTGCAGGGCCCCCACGGAGACCTGGGCCTGCTCCAGTGGCATCCAGAGAAGAGCTCTGGGCCACTTGAGTTCCCTGAGTTCTGTATTCCATGAATGCCAATATTCCACAAACCCTCACACTGTTGTTTTGAGATCTGAGAGCCCCAAGGCTCTCAGGACAGTCTTGCAGGAGGATGTCCCTTTCTCCTGACTTCCAGCGATGCCTATCCAAGGTTTTCTGTGCTGGAGAAGGCAGGGATGTGCCCAGTGCCTGGGTGGCTGAGGGGTAGGGAGCTGGTGGCTTTTTCACCTCAGCCTCAAATTGTTCTCTGCCACTTGGTGTCCTCAGCCTGGCCAGGCACTGATTTCTCCTGGAAATCCCTCACCTTCCCTGCCAGTTTTCCAAACTTCAAAGCTTCCCATCTGTCTCCATTACCATCAATTCCCCATCTATCCTGCTAGCTGTTTCCTCTTCCTGGGGGTTTGTGTTCAGCTCTGACTAGCATTAAAAAAAATATATATAAATAGATGGATATTTGACCAAAATTATTGCCTTAAGAAAGAGCAGCTTTTTGGCTGTTTCATAAATTTTGATTGAAGAATTTCCTGGTTTCATTCTCACTCCTCCACCTGGTTCTTCCTCAGCAGCCTCGAGGCCATCAGCCTTCCCCCAGCAACAAAGATTCCCCTTCGTTAGCAAGAAACTTCATTTAGCCTCATCAAATGCTGCTTCAGCACAGCAGTTAAATCTTTAGGCAATGCTACATCTCTGCCAGAATTTCATTCCCAAAAATAAAAGAGTTCAGAGGAAAATTTCTTCTCTGGGAGACGAGGTGACGGGTTTTTGAGGGGCTGGGGATAGGGGACAAGGGGGAGGCCGATGCCAAAGGCAGGCAGAGGAGGAGCGGATGAGGATGAAGTCAGGGAGAAAGAAGAGGCCAAAAAGGCCTTTTTTTTTGGGGGGGGGGGGGGGGGGGGAAAGGAAATCAAGAGGGCTGAGAGCAGAGCAGGTGACACAGGGTGCTCAGCCCACACCTCGTGAATGCCACAGAGGGGCAGGCAGGGAATTGCTTTATTATTTTTTTTCCTTTCAGCTTTCTTCCGTCCTTTTATCTTTGATTGTGAAACAAACTGATTTTAATTAAAAAGCCTTCCAATTAATGCTGCCCTGGAGATTTCATTTCCTGGGCTTTGGTAATTTTCCAGCCCAGGTCCGTGAGGTTTTGTGTTCCTTCTGGGGAAATAACAACAAGCAGAATGAGTCAGGAAGAGGAGCAGGATGAGTTGGGAAGGACGGCTGAGGGGAGGAGAGGGGTGGCTGTGCAGGGGGGACCCTTGTCCCTGTTTGGGGATGGGGAGCCACGGGGGGGGCTGCACGGGGGGATCACTCCCTGTTCAGGCTGAGGTCCCTGCCATGCCTGGCACTGCCACCCTCGCTGGGCTTTGCAGGCACAAAAACGATAGAGGCTTCCCAATGACTCCATCAGAACATGCCCCACTGTCCATTGATTTCCCACTGCCTGCTCAGGAGAGAGAAGCAGCAGGAATTGTCCAGGTTTTGGGGCTCCAGCCCTTCCCTGGAACATCTGTCATCCCCTCCTTGCTGACCAATGACTCCCGGACAGCAGTGGGGTGAGTTCTCCTCTTCCCTGGGATGAAGCAGTGGGAATCATCCAGGATTTTGGTGTTCTAGCCTGTCCCCAGGTCCAACCACCATCCCCTCTGCCGACCAGGGAACTCTGGGCGAGAGCAGGGTGAGTTCTCTTCCCTGGAGATCCTGGAGCCGCAGAGGCAGTGGAGGGAGCCCAGCCCGAGCTCCTGGGACACTGGCAGAGAGGCCGGAGGGGACGTGGGACCCCCGGACCCCTCAGGCACATCCCTATCTCTCTCACACGCCCACAGCTGCACGTGGACAAAAGCCCCAGGAAAAGGAAAAAAAAACAACTTGTGGAAAGCCTTTATTATCCTCAATCCCATCTATTGTTAATGGGATCGTGAGTAGGGAGTGTTTGGAGAATTAATTTGTGAAAAATATTTATACCCCGTGTTTTTGGGCTGTTATCTGCAAGAGCCCGCCTGTTTGATCTGGTGTTGGGCTTTATTGACGTAATTTACATCCCCTTTCGCAGCAGCGCTTGTCCATAGCAGCTATCACATAATTAAGTTTATTTTGCTTATCCCTAATCCTGTCAAACCACCTACTTATCTCTAATTTCCCGTCCATTACCCTCCTTGGGGGAGCTTAGATCTCTAAGGCAGGGCAGGGACGGCTCCGAGGGCACCGCCGGAGCCCCCAGCCGGGGCTGCCAGCTCCCAAACGAGCTGTGACGAACCCTGCTGGGGACATTTCTCATGCTGGGAACAAGCCAAAGGCTGAGCCGCAAAGCGGGAGAGCCCGGGGCTGTGCCAGGCAGCGATCTTGGGATCACTTAAAAATAAAAGGCTGCAGCAAAGCCACGGGGTTTTGAAATCCTTCTTAGTTTTATTTCCCTCCTGCTGGGCCTGGAATAGGGCACGCCCTGGCATTAACGGGGCTGCTCTTCCCGGGGGCTGCCCTGGCTGGAAATCTGAGCTCCTGGAGTGTTGCTCCGCAGGCAGCTCCCCGTAAATGCCTGTAGGACACGGGTCAAGGGACACGAGCTGACACAGCAGAGCCAGGCAGGGCTCGGCTCGGCCCTTAAGAAGGATTAAATCTGATATGAGTGAGCGAGATCCCAGCAAGTGTACCTGTGTGAAGAATTTATGTTCCATGCCCATCAGGATGACAAAACCCGGCTGGTCCCAGCCTGCTAAAAATGGCCAAACCCACCCGCCTTTTATCCCTCGGAAATCTGCTGAACAGCTTCCATGGGCGCTCCCAGAAGGCACAGCTCCTCCGTGGCCTCCCCACTGAGGAGTCACCGTCCCACAGGAGCGACACTTGGCAAGGCTGGCCCTGCCTAAAATCCACCGCTTCCTGATGAGCTTTTTCCCAGCTATTTATAGAGCAGGGTTGACAAGGTGCCCCAGCGAGAAGCTTTGCTCTGGGAAAGAACTGCCTCCGTGCCTTGCCAAGGCATTGCTGGGACAAACACTGTCCCAGTTCTCCCAGTGCCACAGCCCAGCCCTGCCCGGCTGTGCGAGGGGTCCCTGGCGCTGCCCACCCGGCATTGCCCATCCTGGCACTGCCCACCCTGTACTGCCCACCCGGTATTGCCCACCCTGGCTCTGCCCACCCCGGCTCTGCCCACCCCGGCTCTGCCCACCCCAGCCCACCCCAGCCTTTGCATCCTTCCAAACCAGCCCCAGGGACTGGTCCCAGTCCAAATCCCGAGGCAGAGGCATGGGCAGGGCAGCTCCCGCCAGGTTTTTACCAGGATTTTCGGTGGTGAGATGTTGATTAATGTGTCTGAGCCTTCAGCACTTCCCAAACCTGGTGAGAATCATCCCCACACCGTGGCAGGGACAGAAGTCACCCAGCACGTTGAGGGCAGCCACATTCCTGCCTGGTCACTCCCAGGAAGGATCCAGGGTGCTCACCTTTAGGGATACCACTCCCTTCCCCTGCTCTCTCCTCCCGACACACCAGCTCCAACTTCCCCGGCAGCCCCACCTCCCTCCTCTGGCAAAAGCATCCTGGGAGCTGGCCAAAAGTGGGAGTGTCCAGGGCCAGGTTGGATGGGGCTTGGAGCAACCTGGGATAGTGGAAGGTGTCCCTGCCCATGACAGGGGTGGAATGGGATGAGCTTTAAGGCCCCTTCCAATCCAAACCATTCCAGGAATAAAAGTAGATTTCTCACCAAGAGCAGCAACTTCCCTCAACACCTTCTGTGTCCCTGCCCTTCTCCAGGAACAAGGACTGTCCCTGAGTCAGGGATGGCACAGGTGGCCTGTCCCACCCTACCCAGATCCAAAGGAATTGCTCCCAGGGACACTTACAACATCCCCATGAAGCCAGGGTCTGCCAGGATCTCTGGGAGGGATGCAGCCCTCTCGGCTCCAGTCCCAGCTGCATCTGTCAGGGGCCAAATTTGGCCTCATGGGAGGAACTGGGTGTCTGAATGCAGAACAGGATTAGGAAGAATTTGTGCCGGAGCTTTACCCAGCCACTGCTCCCCAGAGCTATCAACTCTTTCAGCAGCACTAAAATTAGTTAAAACAACAACAACCGTGGCTCCAGACAGTTTGTACCTCACACATTTGATCCCTTTTATTGCTCAGCCCTGCTCTGAACCCCACCAGCAACATCCAAGGTGACTCCCACCAGTTCCCTGGTTTATTCTACCAGAATTAAGGCAACCCTACAGTCTCCAGCTGTTTTGTGGTCAGGCTTGGATACATCTTTATATTCCAGCTTCATTATTAAGTGGAAAGTGGCCAAATTGACAGAGCTGTTTCAGGGAAGACAAGGCCATTGAGGTCCATGACGGTCCTGCCAGCTGGAGGGACACTGGGGACTCATGATTTGCTCACAAAGCTCTGGCCTGTTGTCTTAGCCTCACTTGATGTCCCCGAGGCGGGTCCTGTGAAAGGCCTGACTCCAGCAGGAATGTTTGATTTCTTGGCAGAGGGATGTAACAATCTGTCCTGGAGAACTGCAGGAAGATTTTGGGTTCAGCCTGGGTTGTCCATCACATCCCTTCATCACCCGATGTGCAGCCACCCTTTGGCTTTCACAATGGAATCTCCCCCAGACACTGGCGGCCCCTGCGGCCTCACGCAGCAGGATGGGGGCTAAATACAGAGCCACATCCTTCAGCTGGTGGGAATCACCCTGCGGGGAGCAAGGAATTGGTGAGGCCACACAAGGAGCCCAGCTCTGCCCTCCCGGGTCACCAGAGGTGTGATGGCACCAGCTGGGTTGGGAGGTGATGACGTCCTGCCATGGATATGACATCATACAATGTGATAAGATGTGATGTGATGTGATGTGATGTGATAGTCACCCATCAGCCATGCTGGTGTGTCCAGCCAGGGATGCTCCAGGAGTGTGACCCCTGTGGGACAGCCAGGGCCTGCCTGGAGCAGGGTTTTTCCTGAGCCAAATTGGATGAGTCAGGAGGAGAGTTCCTTAAATAAACACGGGTTTGCTCCCAGGTTAACACATCCTTTGTGTTGGTAATGAAAAGCAGTGGAAGGGTCACTGAAAAGACAGGGATGAAAGCTCCATCCATCAGTTCCTTGGAAGACTATGGGATTTATGGAACTCCTCTGCACATCAGGGGCTGTGTGGGGCTCTGGCTGTTCCCGGGAACCAGCAGCATTCAGGCTCATTGTCCACATGGGCGAGGGATAACAAGGTCACCCTTTGCTGCTGGCATGTGCTGGAGGGTGGGAGAAGGTTCCCAGCCTGGCATTACCTGAGAGGCAGCAGCTGGACTCTCCTGGCAGCCTAAGGAGCTGCCTGAAATCGGGAATCCCAGAAGGGGTTGGGCTGGAAGACCATCTTGTTCCAACCCTTTGCCATGGACAGGGACACCTCCCACTATCCCAGGTTGCTCCAAGCCCCACCCAACCTGGCCTTGGACACTTCCAGGGATAGGGCAGTAACAGCTCCTCTGGGCAACCTGTGCCAGGCCCTCATCACCCTCACAGGGAAGAATTCCTTCCCAATATCCCATCTAACCCTGCCCTCTGGCAGTAGGAAGTCATTCCCTGTGTCCTGTTATACCTTGTCCTAAGTCCCTCTCCAGCTCTCCTGGACTGGAAGGGGCTCTGAGGTCTCCCTGGAACCTTCTCCAGGCTGAACACCCCCAATCCCCTCACATCTCATCCAAGTGCAATTTCTCTTCCCCACGTGACACATCCTGGTGTCTCCTGCCCTCTCCCAAAACTTCTGCTTTCCCAGTGCAGGGTGAGGGCAGCTCCGATGGCTTTTCCTGGCAGCAGCCAGGGCTGGAGCACCTTTACCTCAGGAACTCTGCAAAGCTGCTTCTCCTGCAGTCCAATAATGCCACTTCCATGTGTGACTCATACTTTTCCCCCTGCCTTGGTCTTCCAGTTTTCCTAACAGGGAGTGCACCCAGCCAAAAGGGACTCGAAGCTTTTCTGGCATCAGCCTGTGACCTGGAGAGCAGCCAGAAAAATCTCACCAAGCTCACTTCTTCTTTTCCCTTCCTCCTTGGGCTCCTTTCTTTCCTTCTGCCCCTCTATTCCCTCCCCTCTTTCCTCCCAACAACACTCAGCAGCACCTTTTTATTACTCATCAACATTTTTGCTATAAAACCTCCCTGAAATCCTGACCCTGCTGCAGCTCCAGCCCTGACAGAGTATGGTCCCTAGGAGCCACCCCCATCCAGAGCCACTGGCATGGCAGGGGCTTCAGCTGGGGTACAGCAACATTCTCTGGGAGACACTGGCCTTCCCTGGGACACACCACTCTTTCCTGGGACATGGTCAGATATTCCTGTGTGATTTATGAACTTCATTTCCAAAGGGATTCACGTACAGAGTTGGAAACTCCCATAAAGTTGTGTGTGTGTCCATCCATCCATGCATGCCCATCCAGCAGCTCCCACTTCCAGAGGGAAGGGGGCACCCCAGGGTGGGATCCTGCCCCCATTTACCCCCTTATTCCTGTGCCTGGCCCAGGCAGTGGTGGCACTGGTGGGAATGGAGAGGGAAGGAGCTCATGCAGGGGCAGCCGGGGGGCTCCTGATGTTCATGGAAATAATCTGGCATCCCACAAATTTCTCTGGAAGCAGGAGCAGCAGCACTGGGGCTGTTATCAGCTGTAATAAGTTAGTGTTAGACTCAACAGCCAGAGGGGAGGGAGCAGGGAGAGCAGGACGCAGCCTTGTTAAATCTGGGTGGCAGCCTCATGGACGGTGTGTCCCACGGGAATGTCCCTCCTCTCCCAATGTCCTCTCTGAGCACAGGGCAGGATGCTCCAAACCCTTCTCTGTGTTCACACAAGTCCCCAAAGCACCCAGGCAGCCCGGAGGGAGGAGCCACCAGGGCCCCTCAGCGGTGTCACCCTCCTACTGACAGTGTCACACTCCCACTCACAGTGTCACCCTCTTACTCATGGTGTCACCCTCTCACTCACAGTGTCACACTGCCACTCCCATGGTGGCTGCAGACCCCTGTCCTGCTCAGAGTGCTTGAGGGTGCAGACGGGGATGAGGAGGCACCATCCAGCAGAACCCTCACTCCAGAGGTGGCACAGGCACCAACCCTACTCCAGAAATCCCTTCAGATCTGTGTAGGCTCTTCATTCCCAGCCCTCTCCTGCCTTTCCCTAGCCTTGCACAGAGGTGATGCTCTCATGGTGCTCCAGCAGCCTTCTCCTTGTCCCTGCTGAAGCTCAGGGTTCATTGGCCTGGTGGCCCTGGCAGGACACAGAGGAGCAGGATGGGCCACGCCAGAGGTCACAGAAGATGGGACACCCCCGTGACTTTACAGAGGCTGCACAGTCTGGTGTGAAGCTTTTCCATCCCAAACCAGGTATCCTAGGCCAGGTTGTGAGTGAGATCACAGCCCTCAGACCTTCCCTCCCAAAGTAGCAGGGCAGCATCATCCCCTCCTTGTGTCCTGAGGGGCTGAGGTGACTATTCTGCAGCCTGCAGGGTTGAGGTGACAATTCTGCAGTGTTTGGCACAGGGACATGCTCAGCCAAGCAGTGAGTGCCAAGGGTAGGGAAGTGCACATGGTGTGAGCACAGGGGATGCTTTGGGCCATATCCCTGAGCAGCATTTTCCTGAATTCCTCATCCATGAGATCACAGATCAAGGCAGAGCTGGAAGCAGTGGCCAGATCCCTCTTTCATGGCCCTCGGCCCTCAAACAAATTCCCTAAAAGCTTCCCCTGTGTTCACAGATTAAGTCATTAATGAATATTTTTGTTAAGCATCAGAAATCTGGCTGGTGCTGGAGCTCAGCTCAGCTGAGACCTTGGAAATTTGGCTGGAAGGATTTGGCAGCAACCAGCAATGGAGCCAGGGGCCTCCAGAGCTGTGGAGACACTGCATTGTCCTGCCACTGTTCCGGGGTCACTGAGTGGTTGTCCCTCTGCTGTCCTGGCAGGAGTGTGCCAGGGAGGGGTCACAGCGAGGGCTGGGTCCTCCAGGGAAAACGGGAGAACCTGCAGGGATGCTCAGCCCAAGGACAGACACCAGACAGGCTCCTACATGAAGAAAGGAAGGATCCAGGTCACTGCACACCTGGAAGGAGATCCCAAGGCTGGGCTGTGATGTGCAGCTGGGACACATCTGTGGTGCTCCAGGTCTGCCTGTGCCACACGGTGTGGCTACACCCCCGTGGCAGAGCCACTGGAGTGTGGCACTTCCCCAGGTAACCCTGCCCCACCTCAGACCTAGCCCTCGCTCCTCCCCACCTGCTGCTCTGTCCCATGTCCCAAGCAGCCACTCCAGCAGCTCCACGGATGCTCCGGGTTGGCAGGGACAGGCTGGAATGTTAGGATGGCACAGACTGGGCTGTGGGAATGCAGGCACAGTTTGGGCTGTCTGGAAAAGAAGGGGCCTGCAAAGAAGGAAAAGAAAAAAGATAATAAAACAACCTTGGTAGGACAGGGAGTTGGTCCGGATCACATTTTCCAGACACTATCTCAGGCAGCTTTCAAGGATGTTAATTAAGACTTCTGCCCTTCCCGGGGGATGCACTGAGGTACTACAAATAATGATATTACCAGGAGCATCGGTACAAATAAATTAATTAGGGGCAATATTTGAGAGAAGGAAAGCTGTTGGGATACAGAGCAGGAGGCAGTGGATGAACTTGTTCACCCATACCATGGCACAGTTCAGTCAGGCCATTGTAGACTTCCATGGACTTATCCTGACTTATCCTGCCTCAGAACCAAAGCCTGCCTTACCCAAAGCCAAGCAGCTGCTCCATGGAAAAGCTGGAAGTAAAACCCAGCTTCTGTAGCTGCAGGGAGGGGAGGGTACCCTAATGCCCCCCTGAGCCTGAAGGATCCCTGCTGGGTCTGGGCAAAGGAACAGCAGCTCTGCCAGAGGTTACAGGCTGATGTTTTATGAACTGAGTGGTTTCAGCCTCTGCAGGGGGAGGATGTGGCCACAGTGACCATTAAAGGTACAGCAATGGTCGCATTCACGGCTATTTTGGGAGAGAATTGTGTCCAAAAAGAGCCACCAAGAACAGTGGGGAGAAAAGCACAGCCCTGGGCTGGGCTGCAGTTGAAGGTCGGATACGATCTGCTCTGATTTCCTGCAATTCTCTCCGTGTGGATCCTGGGCCAAGAGCAGCAGCTGGAGCACCGAACAATGGCCAGAGCACCCATCCTGCCAGCCCCGAACCCTATCAGATCCTGCGAGGACACCAGGGCCTGGTCAGGCTCCTGCCGCTCCCAGACAGGGTCCTGCATTGTCTGCAGAGTTTATTTCCATCTACTTTTGGCAGCCAAGGGCCTCAGGACGTTGGGTGAGGCAGCTCCTGTTTTGTTGGACTTCCATGTCCCTTCTTGCTCTTCCTTCTAAACAAAGCTGTTATCAGTGCCCTGATCTCACTGGGGGACAGGGCAAGGGACACTGTGGGACACTGCCTGCAGAGCTCTTCCCAGCCCCCTCGGCCCCTCCACCTGATGCTGGGATGAGGCCTCTGTCCATCACCTGGAAGCCATGACAGGGCCCCTTCATCCATCACCTGAACACAGTGATGGGGCCCCTCCATTCATCCTCGGGGTGCTGTGACAGGTGGAGGCCATTCAGCTGAATTCTCGGAGCACTTCCTGCCTTCTCCAGAAAGATCAAAAAGAACAAAACAATTCCAGCATAACAAAGTCTTGGCTATGACTGGACAGACAACAGGCCCATGGTTTGCCCTGGGAGGCAGGGAAGGAGGAAAGGAATATGGGTCTCCAGCCACCAGAGCAAAGCTGGAATGCTCTGGCTGGGGGCACCTGGAGGACACTGAGCAGAGGAGAATTTAATGGGAGCCCTGGGTCACCGGTCCAGCAGGTCAGCTCCTCCAGGCAGGAGCAGCATCCCTGGAGGGATGTGAAAACAGCCTTGGACCGAGCCCAAGGACAGAGCCTTTCTAGACCCCTGATCCAGCACCAGAGCATGAGCTAAATACCACTCAGAGCAGGGACGCTTTCAGGAATGTGCTCCTGCACAGGGAATTGGTGCCGGCAGCTCCCGGAAGCGAGGTGCTTGTTATCCAGAGCAGGCACCTGGACCTGGCCGCAGAGCACAGACCATCCCACTTTTCCATCCTAACCCACTCATATGCTCTGGCTCATCTGGAGCTGCTGTTTTCTTCATCACTCCCATTCCAGCACATTCCCAGGGCTCAGCCCACACTAATTACAGCTGGAGAGGCAGGGATGGGAGCACGGAGTGGCCACCTGGATGTTGGGAGTCAGGGAATGCTCCCTGCCAAGGCTCCACATGTGCTTTTGTACTCACTCATTGTTTGGCTGTGGTGGTTTTTCCCACGGAGTTGAGCAGATGGTTGGGAGCACTCCCTGGATGTGCCCACGATCACACGGGGCCCTAAAATTCCACTCAGGATGGGAGCTCTTGGGAGAAGCAGAGGCGGGAGGGTCTTGCTCTACCAGCAAGAAATGAGGAGGGAACTGGGATGCAGGACAGCCAAGCAGGAGACTGGTGGTCTCTGCCTGACGCAAGCCACAAAGTCCAGGAAAACCAAAGGTAAGTCCTGGTTGGAATAAATCCTGATGCCTCTGGAGAGAAGCTGCAGCAGTGTCCTGGGAATTCACTTTGCACAGAAGTCTCTTGTGCTCCCAGGTAAGATCATCAGTGAGGCACAGGATGGACTTCAGCACCTCCAGAGTTTCTGGATGTGGCTCATCACAGCCTGTCTCCCTTCCTGGTGGCCTCCTCCTGCAGGAGCATCCCTGGATTCCCTGAGCTGCTGGAATGCCAATCTCCCCCAAGTGCAGTGATGCCCGAGTCACCTTGGCAGCCCCTGAGCCTCAGCCCACCCTCACAGGGCAGCTTGGCTTCCCCTCTGGAGTCCCCACATGGTTCTGTGAGGGATCCCAGTGTCCCTTCTTCCTGGGAGGTGACATTCCAGGTCACAGGGCTCTTCTCTCCATGCTAGTGGTAGGTGGGAAGGGATTGGGTCACCAGCTCTCCCAGATGCAGGTGAAGAGAGAGAGAAGAGGCCCATGACACCCCAAAAAAATCACCCCAAGGGTTTTTTTGGTGCCTCCTCTGAAAAAGCCATTGCAGGGCAGTGCCCACCCTTAGTGAGATCCCTCACATGATCCTGTGGTACTGATGGGGCTCCAAGGGCCCAGGAAGAGGGAACTGGAGCTGCAGGAGATGGAGAAATTGGGGCTGAGAGCAGCTGGAGCAGAACAGCCACCTCAGAGGGGATCAATGTCTGTTTTAATGCAGGAAATTCCTGCCTCACAAACCTCTCCTCAGTTCAGGTGGGCACCAGGATGATGGGATGGTTCTGGAGGTTCATGGGAAGTAGCTGGATACAGGCAGCACTCCCAGGTAACATTTGTGAGAGCTCTGGAAAACGCTTTAACAGGCTGGAATGAAAAGCCCCATTTTCCTCAGAATGAGGGAATTCTGGAGATATCAGCACTCTCTTATCACTGTGGTGACTGCAGAAGCAGGGGCACCTCATCATGTGCAGGGAGAGGACAGCCCATTTTCCCACATTCCATGTCAGTGAAGCCAGCTCCCATCATCCCACATGGATTAAACTGGTGGAGAGGGAAGCCAAGGAGCAGATAGGGCATTGAGCTCAGGGAGGGGCAGGTGCTTAGCTACAAGTGGGTGTGTGAAATAGTCTCCCACTGTCCCTGGTTTTCTGCCCATCCCATTCCTGGTTTCTCTGGGAAAAGGCTTCAGCCCACCCAGAGTGCAGAGGCAGCACAGGGGCAGCTGGAGGGATCCCATCCAAGCTGGAGAATTTGCTGACAGTGGGTAGGAACCAAGCCTCTGTTTTTTTCAAGCTGATTGGAAAAAAACTCGCTCTGGCTCAGGCCTGGCTCTGCAGCTCAGCTCAGCTCAGCTCAGCTGATCCAGGCTGGGAGCCTTTGCTTTGCACTCCTTTGGGAGGACAGGTCCAAGAAACAATCCCTGTTCCCATCTCAGGCAGGGATGGCAGCCTTTGTTCTGCTCCAGGCAGAGCCAGGAATCCCAGAAATCCCAGGGGAAGGGAGACATTTCAAACTTAGCCAAACTAATCTTCAAAGATCTGTGCAACAGCTGGGTTGAGCTGCCTGAGCTCTCCCAAAAACCGTCTCGGTGCCAAGCTGCATGGCCCAGAAAAAACACCTCTGTAAATGATCCCAAATACCCCAGTACATCCCAGTTCCAACTACTTCCCAGTTCCAACCACTTCCCACTTCTCCTGTCAAGAGCTGCTCAGCCACTCTCTGCACAGATTATCCTACATGTACTCAGCTTCCAAACTCCAAACTTCACCACACGGGACTGCTGGAAATTCATAGGATCATTTGGGTTGTGTAGCTCTGTAGTCCAAAGAAAAGGGTGTGAATTTTCCTTCATCTGGAAAGGCTGCATGCAGTGGGAGAACCCCATGGGGCATCAAACGAGCTCAGAAGAGCCCTGGGCACAACCTGTTTGCCTGTGGGGTTGGATCTCACTCATGCCCTAAGGTGTCCTGGTGGCCCAGGAGCCTCCCTGGAGGGCACAACTCACCAGCCACACATCTCCCAGTCATCCAGGAAAAGACATGGACAAGCTGGAATGAAAGTAGTTTTAGAAAAGTGCCTTGGAAAAATGTAGGGAAAGGCAAAATGCTTGGGAAGGGGATGAATAAACCAGCACTCCTCGTGCCCCAGGGGGGATGGAAGAATGGGACCTGGTGAGCTGCTCCAGCTGCAATTCCTCCCTGTGAATGAAAAAACCATGAGAAGGCAAATGCCCAGGAACGCAGGATGCAGCCCCAGAGCTGTTTGCAAACAGGATGCTTTTAAAGCCTCGAAGGAGGCTGTGCTGGGGCTTTAATCCCTGGCAGTTCATTTGTACCTCCTAACATTTTACTGCTGCCTCATTACCTCAGGGTCCGAGTGGGGCCAGAGTGGTGCTGGGAGAAACTCAGGAAGTTGGGAATTTCAGGGAGACAGAGTGGAAAAGTTCTGTAGATCCTTTCTGTCACCAGCACAGCTTTGGGGAGAACACAGAGGCTTGAACGCTTCTCCAGACTCGTGCAACCCCAAGCCAAGAAAATTGGGTGGAGATGTGGAGCAGAAGCTCTTTGGAGACCTCATCTCATTCCTGCTTTCAGGAACACCAAAAATTGTTGCTGTTGGACACAATAATGGAGGCAGGGAGTGATTCAGAAAGGCTGCATGGACCCCTTCCAGGAAGGAGCCCCCGGTTTATTTCTCCGGCTACTTTTATGCTTTTTCAGATGTGCCCACCTTAGAGGTGGGACCTTTGGGAACCATTGGTCAGTTCCAGAGACCACCACGCGAAAATCCCTCCTCTGGGAAATTTGTACAAGACAAGGTAGTTTACATTATGTGACCTTGTGTACTAGGAGAGTGCCTGGGAACAGAATTTCCCAAAACCAAAACATAGTAGGCACGAAGCGTGGCAACAGAAAATCCCAACAGATGAGCTGAAAATAACCAAAAACTAAAAGGTTAGACTTTCCTCAGCTGCCCAAACATTTGGGGTCTGCAGTTGAGTGTCTTGAGGGGCTTAGAGAGGTTCACCTTTCCCCATGTTAGGAAAATTAACCCACAAATGCAAGAGGTTTATGTCCAAAAAGGAGACAGAGGAGTCCTTTTACTTTATTCAAATAAAGGGAGAGGCCATGGGGCATTTCCCCTAGGGTCTCTCAAATTTTTGGAGGACACGGTCTCCTATTTATTCTAATTTCCTGGCCGCATTTCCCTCTCTCTTTCCCCATTGGCTAAGGTACTTGAGAGGTACAGACTTCCAAAGTGCCTAATACCTAAGATTCCCCTTTAATGTATAACCCCCCTTTTAATTTTTAATTCTTATGGAATTTATGGGTTTTCCCCATTGTTTCTTTTGTCTTTCAATATCCAATTTAATTTATCAGCAAACCTACAGCTTGTTTGTAAAGGCAAATATCTTCTTTTCTGTTATAAATTTTGAGAGTCAAATTCAATCCAAAACAATTTATTGCCAACGAGAAATTTCGAACAAGAAATTGACAAAGCCAAATAAAGCAATCGACAGAGCCAGCGAAGCAAGGAAATGGTGCACACAGGGTGAAAACCCCCAAACGTGACCTCTACCACGTCACGTTTCCCCGAGGTTTCACCAGCACCCAAGTCCATTAGCTTTATACCCCTCCTGGGTTTGGGCTCCGTGTACATGTCCAGACTTGTCTTCCCAGTCCTGGAGTCGGGGGGATGTTGAAACTTCCAGCGGCTGGACCTGCTGATCCTGCTGATCGGTGTAGGATTTCTATAAGTTTCTTTGTTCCTCGATGCTGTGGTTGATAGGAGAAGTCATGCCTGAAAGGATTTCCTGGGTAAGAGAAGCTCCTGGAGTACCCTTAATGTCCCAGATAAGATATCGTCTCTGGGCCATCAATCCTTAACAAATGCTGATCATCCCTAGCAGGCTGCTCTCCACCTCTCATTGGTATTATAATTTCTTTGTCCTTTTCCCAGAGCTGGAGATGTTTTTTCCAAGCCTTCTGCTCTCGGGGAGTTTCCTTTTGGCTTTCCTAAAAACTATATGTTCACTACTACCTACTATAACAACAAGTATTATGATAACATGAGGTATTCCTTATTACACATATTATATTATGAAAACATGAATTACCCTTTATTACATTTTCCATCCATCAATCAGTGGAATCCTTCCCATTGTTTCTTTTATCTCTCAGTGCTAGTTTTACCTACCAGCAGACCCACCGCTTGTTTGTAAAGACAAATCTGTCACTCCTCTCACCCACATCCAGATTCCCAGCCCCTGCTCCAGAGATCCTGCGCAATAACAGAGCCAAAGTCACACTCAGCCAAACCTCTGGCACAGTCAAGGAGTAATGAGTGGTTTAAATGTCAGTAGGAAAGAAATTCCTCTGGGAAGTGTGTTAGGACTGTCACATGAGTCCCACTCATGGCTCATTGACCCGGATGGGGTGAAGGACATCCCTGCTGAGGGCACAGCACACTGGGAAGGAGGAGGGAAACTCCCTTGGAAATGCAAATTTTTGTCTTTTGTTGGAGTAATTGGTGCGATCAGAGCAGTGGAGTGTGAAGAGCAGCCGGGCAGGAGGATCAGCTACAGTTTTTCCAAACAAAACCTTTGGGAAGCCTCATGTCCCAGAGGGGATGATCCCAGTGGAAGACACAGGCAGGATATCCTTCCAAAAAGGGGTCAAATTCAAATTAGTGGGAATTTCCAGAGTATTTATTAATTTCCCTAAATACATCAGACTCTGCTTATCCCCATTCCTGCATCTCCTGGGTGAGGATCAGCACTGAGGTATCATCCCGGAGAGAGGACAACCAGGCTGCTGTGAAAATGGGAATGGGCTTTGGGTACAGGAATAAACACTTTTACAGAAAAGAGGGAAGAGGATGTGAGAAGTGTTATATGTGTGTCCCGATAATTGACTGGACACAAGCCCAATTAAAATAATATTGGAATTTATTAAGCAAGCAACAGTAAGCAAAACAGCGCTGGGCAGCCGGGGGATCTCCTGTCCCACCAGGCTCACACCCTACTGAAAGAAATTAGCCCCAGGTTATGCACTCCCGAGTTGTACTGTTACATTGTTTTGCTGTAAAATTAAAGTTGCACTGTTACTTGCTTGTTTCAAACCGTTCATGTTGAATCTGTACCCTGAATTTCTGTTCGTTATGTCCAAGTTCTGTACCCTTTCTCCCTAAATCCTCGGCTCTCCCCTCTCCCGACGAAACGCCGCCGCCGCCTTGCCGCTCCGCCCCCCCGGCGCTTCCTGCTGCTCCCTGCCTCGGCCGTCGAGCTGTGGGCTCCGCCCAATATGGAGATGAAAGAACTCCCATGGTGCCTGGCTGCGGCTGAAAGTCCAGTTGGAGCTAGAAAAACCCCTGGGACAGCGAGCCGACACAGAAACTGGACCTAAGAAGGACGGGACTGTGCGAGGCACATGTCTAGCTACCTGCAGGCAGCAGGCATTCTTTTGTTACTTTGTCGCCATGGCCTGAAAGAAACTGGAGAAAGGTAACGCCCCTGGACCACACGAGCCAACGCGATTCTATTGGAACCCCCGTGAGGACGGAATCCCGACTCTGCAGCAGCAGCAGCAGCAGCAGATTCGACCTGCACCTCCTCCTCCGTGGTGTCTACTGGGAGCAGCGGCGGCGTGCGCAGCCCCTCGGGCCCCCTACCCAGAGCTGATTCCTAATAAAGGCTTTTTCAAAGGAGCTGGTCTCCTGGCCCATTTATAACAAATTGGGGGCTCGCCGGGACGTGACCACGCCTGAAGAGGACCGAGGACGGGACGGCCGACCGCCCTTTGGATCCCTAGGACAGCTGGTCACACCGGACCAAGGAAGACAGCCTGGGATCGGACAGCGCGGAGGAGCGCCGGTAAAGTATAGCCGGTGGCGGGAGTGGAGACGAGCGAGTGGTGTGTGAGTGAGACAAAGACCGGTAGCTCGGATCTTTGGAGCGAGTGTGGACCTCTTAATACCGCGTTTTCAGTCTCCCGCGAGGGAACTGGCCGGGAACAGAGGGAAGCGAAAGGAGAACGGAGTGAAAGAGGCGTCTCCAGGGGCATAGGCGCCCCCCTTCGGGCGTGCGGAGGTAATTTAGAGGGTGAGTGGCACGTCACAGGGTGTGTGATTGTAGGATAGGCCCGCCTCCATTCTAGAATCTACGGAGGCAGGCTGCTCAGGCTGATCCAAGCGTGGGGAAAGCCTAGAGCTGTGTGTGTAGCACGCACCACACTGGCTGAGGTTACGGCCCGGGGTGTCCACGGGTTGGGATACTGGCTGGGGTAGCTGGCAGGGTGTGGGGAGTGAGAGAGGGTACTGGCCGAGTTACGGCCCGGGGTGTCCAGCAGCAGTGGTGGTCAGACCCTGAGGGTGGGTAACTGCAACCACTACTGGCTTGGGACACCGGCTGGGGTAACTACCGGGGTACAGGAGTGGGCGCACTGGTTGGGGGTACCTAGAAGTGAGAGGTATGCGTTCCAGGTGCGGAGAGCCTACAGGGCCGGGGGTCTTTTGAGTATACCGCCTGGGTGTAGGATGAATGAAAGTTAGGGAAGTCCCAAGGTGCGAGGGATTTAACGATAGGGAGAGTGAGTGAGTCGCACACTGTATGTCCGAGTCCTGGCTGTAGGTGGTGACTGGAACTCTGGGCCCAGGTTGACCGGCCACTTATGGAAACTCGATAGATATACAGGAGAGGAAGAGAGGTGCTGGCTGGGATAGTGACTGAATCTCTAAGGGCGAGATATCAGGCTACCGACAGAGCACTCTGAGCACTGGCAGGAGTGGTGGAGCCACTAACGGGTGTTCGTGGAGTGAGTGAGAAAGGGGTGCTGGCTGGGGTAGTGGCTGAATCTCTAAGGGCGAGATATCAGGCTACCGACAGAGCACTCTGAGCACTGGCAGGAGTGGTGCCACTGGGACCACTGACGAGTGTTCGTAGAGTGAGTGAAGATTACCTAGTGAGAATGGGAGGATATATAAATAAGCAAAAACCACCTGAGGAGGAAAAGGGGAAGATAAAGAACATTCCCCCAGATAGTCCATTAGGACAAATGTTGGAACTATGGGATACTGATGAGGCCACTAAAAATTTGAGCAAGGTTAAAATGATCCATTATTGTATTGAGGTTTGGCCCACTTTGAATTTGCCTGGAGGATGGCCGTGGTGTGGAACTAAGGACCCCTGGATGTGCTCGCAATTAAACCAGTATCTGAAATCCCGAGGGGACTCAGATACTGAGCAGATCCTTTGTGCTGCCTGCTGGCAGAGACACAGAACTGAAAGTGAAACAGTTAAGATTTGTAAGCTACAAGAGGGAAAGAGGAGAAATGAAAAAGAGAAAAAGGAGGAAAGCAGTCACCATTGGGACCCTCTTGATTATTTGCCCCCTCCTCCTGTTTACCCTGGGATACCCCAAACTGTCCCTGCTAACCCTCCAGCTTTACCTGTGAACCCCTTCCCATATCTCCAAACCATGATCCCTATTCCTCCTTCAGCTTGCTCCCCAACAGGATTACCCCCTACAGCTCCACCCTCTCTACCACCTCAGTCTAACCCGACTGTCTTGAGTACTAACCCCTTCTACTCTTCAGCTCTATCCTCGACCTCTCCTAGCACTGGCCGAGGCCACACCCCCTCACCATCTACTGTCCCTGCACCCCCAAACAACTGGGAGCTGGACTTGCCAGCCAATAATATAGAAACCCCAAAAGGACCCTACTGTGGCACCAGGTCAAGAAAAAAGCTCTTCCCCCTAAGGAAAGTCCCGATAAGTGGGGCAACTGGGGATGCACCTCTGACAGCTTCAGAAGTTGGGGGCTTTAAGAAAGAGCTGGGAGGCCTGGTTGGGGACCTGGTGGGGGTGGCTGGCTGGGTGGATCGGTTCCTGAATCCTAATGTTTGCACCTGGAGTGAGATGAACTCTATTTTGGGTGCCTTGTTCAGCCCCAAGGAGATGGCCATGGTCCATGTCGCGGGGATGCGAGTCTGGGAACAGGGGAGCAGGTTTGGGCCCCGGGCAGGGGATGGGGTCCCGCGGGCAGATCCAGGGTGGGATCCAGGTGGAAAAGGGGAAGGGCAGAATGTGGGAGACTGTGGAACCCTGGTGGTGAGGGGCATCGGAGGGTCTGTTCCCCGGGGTGGCAGCACCAGGCTGGCCTTTGATGGGACCCAGGGGGAATGGGACCCCAGCCACCGAGTTAGGCAAGGGAGGAGATTTTTGGTTACGTGGATCCCAACAGTCCTGAGGGCCAAGTGCTGTTAGAGGTGCAGTTCTGTGCTGGATCCTGGCCTGATATCAGGAAAAAGCTAGAAATTAGTAACCCATGCTGCTGTTTGGACCCAAGAAAAAGAGTGGACTGACGTTTCCCGTGTAAAAGGACCAGTATCGCCTCCTCCTAACTATGGACAAAACCCAGAAAAATCCCCCACGAGTCTCCCCAAGTGGACTGCCATCCAAGATCCTGCCAGCTGACAAAAGAAGAGAACCAATTTATGATTAACATGAGTTGAGAGAAATAAAAAGTTAGGGTTGTACCAAGGGAAGCAAGGGGAATGGTTAACCCCAGATAGATGAAAGTTTTTAAATAAAGCCCTAGCTTGGAAAAAAATGCTAACAGAAATACAGAGCCTGACCCACTGGGGCACCCAAGGGTTATGTGATCATTTTTTTAAGAGAATATTTATGTATTGGGGTATATGGTCTGGCCAAAGCAGTAACTGAAGGATGCCGTATATGCCAAAAGGTAAATCAGAAAGCGATGCGGGGGGAGTGCCCCAGGAGGAAGACGGATGGCATTGGGACCCTTTCAAAATGTACAGGTGGATTTTGCCGAGGTGCCTTCAGTACAGGGTTGCAGGTATCTACTTGTTATGGTTGATTGTTTGGCCCATTGGGTGGAAGCCTTTCCTGCTGGGGAGGAGACGGCACAAGTGGTAATAAAGGTATTATTAGAACACATCATCCCCCAGTATGGGCTGGTGAATAGTGCTGGTTCAGACCGAGGTCCTCATTTTGTAGCCAGAATTCTACATGATGTCATTAAGACCTTAGGAATCAGGTGGCGGTTGCATATACTCTAGCATCCCCAAAGTTCAGGGAGAGTTGAGAGGATGAATAAAACCCTCAAAAACGTATTAACTAAATTGATAACCGAAACAGGAATGAATTGGCTCAAGTGTCTGCCCCTGGCCCTTCTGCGAATCCGGGTCCGACCTAGATCTGACATAGGGGCTTCACCATATGAGATGATGTTTGGACTCCCCTTCTTACTGACCCCCTATAGCACTGGGGATTATTTAGAAGGAGAGGCCGCTACCCAAGAATATGTAAAAACAATTGGAAATACATTGGCAGATCTTAAAAGAAGAGGGTATCTTCCTCAAACCTCTCCCTTGGACACTGACATGCACCAAATAAAACCAGGAGACTGGGTTTTAATTAAGTCCTGGAATACCACCCCACTAACCCCTAAATTCGAAGGCCCGTTCCAAGTTCTGCTCACTACTCATACTGCAGTGCGAACCCAGGAAAAGGGCTGGACCCACATCACTAGAGTGAAAGGACCATTACCACCCCCGAGTGATCCCTCTGACCCCAACAAGGGGTCAGATCCCTCTGACCCTGCAACCCCAACAAGGGTTCCCTCTGAGTGGACTGCCACTCGAGATCCAGACACCCTTAAAGTAACTCTCAGGAAACAAGCAAAAACCAGTTAAAGCCAATAAGGGACAATAACAGTTATTACAAGCTGTCCGTTACCATTGTTAAAAATCCACATTGTTATAAGAGGTTAAAAAGGTGTTAATATAAAAGTGTAAAATAATGGTTAAATCTGATGTTATAACTTGTTATAATGAGTCACAATGTGTTAATGCAAAAGTAATAAGTAACAGTAATTCTTAATTTAAAAATTAAATCTCTCATAGGGCACACCCAAAGGGAGCTAACTAAAACTAAGAAAAAGGTGGAAAGTGGGAATAAACAAGAGAGAACTCCACAAATCCAGCCTAAGAACTCCCCGACCCAAGAGGCAAGACCAGGTGAGACCAAAGAGAACCCTCAGAGCGAGATGGGGGCAGGTTCATACTGGACTCTTGGAGGGACTAATAGTAGTCCTACTGATATGATGAGGAGAAAGAACCCCCTGACCCAAGAGGCAAAGCCAGGTGAGACCAAAGGATCCACAAATAGAATGGTTCATACTGGACTCTTGGAGGGACTGATAGTAGTCCTATTGATAAGCAAGTTTACAGATGGGGCTTACTCCGAATGCTGTCATTCAGTTTGTGATGGGGAGAATCTACAATCCCTTATGAGAGTTCACACCCATGTGAATCCCACATGTTTTGACATGATCCAATTATCCACCTGTCAAAAAGAGAAAAAAACAATATTGGATTGCAAAAAATGCTGCCACATTTAAGCAGTGCCTGACTGGGGAGTGCCCTATCAGAGAGTGGTTCTGTTTTAAAAAGTTAAGAAATACAGAGGGAGTAGCAGACCTGATAAAAAGAAAATACCAAAAGGGGAGGAGGGGCAGCACACAAACATGGAAAAGTAAAATACAGACACCAAAAGGAATAGTAAAAACATATAGGCCAGCAACTTGGACACAAGATAAATCATGGAGGTGCCGAACTCCAATTTACATGTTGAATAAAATTATCAGGTTATCAAACAAAACAGCCCTTGCCCTTGATCATATCAGTAACCAATTGGCACAGACAAGAGCAGTAGTTCATCAAATCAAACTAGCAGTCGATTATGAAAGTAAGGTAATAAAAAATATTTCCAAAGAAATACAAAAAATTGCATATGTAAGTACCCAGGAATGGAAGCCCTTAATTAATATAGACTGGTGGGACAACTTCTGGTCCTTTGAAGGGACCTGGTGGGAAAAAGTAGTGTTCATTGCAATGAGTGCCTTTGTCAGTCTCTTACTTCTCCCCTGCATACTTCCCTGTCTAATTCGAACTGTAGCCACTACTGTTCCAGCTAGTCTCCAAATCCCTAAAGTAAAGATTCAGAAACCTACAAATACAATTAGATTGGAACCCCAAGAAGAACTGAGCACAGCAAAAAGAATTTATGACCAATACCAAGAATTAAAACAGATTTATTCCCTTGAGTCAGACATGACCAATTGATGCGGGCTAAAGCCCGATCAAAGAAATAGAGGGGGGATTGAAAGAAATTAGCCCCAGGTTATGCACTCCCGAGTTGTACTGTTACATTGTTTTGCTGTAAAATTAAAGTTGCACTGTTACTTGCTTGTTTCAAACCGTTCATGTTGAATCTGTACCCTGAATTTCTGTTCGTTATGTCCAAGTTCTGTACCCTTTCTCCCTAAATCCTCGGCTCTCCCCTCTCCCGACGAAACGCCGCCGCCGCCTTGCCGCTCCGCCCCCCCCGGCGCTTCCTGCTGCTCCCTGCCTCGGCCGTCGAGCTGTGGGCTCCGCCCAATATGGAGATGAAAGAACTCCCATGGTGCCTGGCTGCGGCCGAAAGTCCAGTTGGAGCTAGAAAAACCCCTGGGACAGCGAGCCAACACAGAAACTGGACCTAAGAAGGACGGGACTGTGCGAGGCACATGTCTAGCTACCTGCAGGCAGCAGGCATTCTTTTGTTACTTTGTCGCCATGGCCTGAAAGAAACTGGAGAAAGGTAACGCCCCTGGACCACACGAGCCAACGCGATTCTATTGGAACCCCCGTGAGGACGGAATCCCGACTCTGCAGCAGCAGCAGCAGCAGCAGATTCGACCTGCACCTCCTCCTCCGTGGTGTCTACTGGGAGCAGCGGCGGCGTGCGCAGCCCCTCGGGCCCCCTACCCAGAGCTGATTCCTAATAAAGGCTTTTTCAAAGGAGCTGGTCTCCTGGCCCATTTATAACACCTACCAACTGAGAGTCTCTGCTTTTTATACTTTGCAGCTTCCTGTGTCACGTATATCTTTTCTGTTTCTTTTGTGTTTGTGCGAAGTGTTGCTGGAGGGGTCTTTATCGCTTCCCGGTAGTGGTGGTCGTGAGAATCGAGTCTTGTAGCTGATCCCTGCAAAAACTGGTTACTCAGCTTTTAGTTCTGCTTATCTTTTGTTTACTTTGCCGGATATTTGAAGAAATAGTCTTGATGATATCACAAGGTGCTTCCATAGCATGGTTTAGTGAACAATTACTGAGGGTAATTTATTATAAGAAGGATGTATGGAAAAATTCAGAGAGAATAGAGAATGAAAGAGGAATGGGATAAAGCTGGGAATGGAAGGAAGGACAGAGAGGAGGAAGGAACCAGAGGCAGAAGTGAAGAGACAACGTGGGCCAGGCTGAGACTCTCACAGGGAGCAGCTGCCCCCAGCCCAGCAGCCCTGCTCAGCCATTGTTTCCCCCTTGCTGAGAAGCTGGAATACCTTTTTTCCGCCAGCACCATTTTGTTCTGCCCTGGTTTTCCCTTTGTTCTTTCCCCTTCCAAGCTCTTGCTGAGGGGAAGTGGTAATTCTTTCCAGGTGCTCATATCTTGCCATCCTGCCATTCCCTGCTCTCCCACTTCGTGTTCTCCAGGCAGGCTCTGCTCCATCTCCCCCAGGGCAGCACCCTGGGAGCCCTGAAAACAGGCAGGTCTTCTCAATCCTGAAAAAATCAGACCTGAGACTGCAGCCTCAGCTTTGCTGCCATTCCTTTGCCATGGATAGTCTGTGTTCAGAACTGAGGGGACACCAGCCACTGGTGGTGACACACAGACTTCCTACCCACCATCCCAAAGTGCTCAGAAAATCCCAGTGGGGTAAGGGACAGAATGAGGAAGGCCACCTGACCCTCCAGGGCTTCCTGCCCTGAGCCTGTTGGGAAGGGAAGCCAAATAAAAGAGCACTTTTAACCAGCTCAAGGCCCGGCAGGAGCTGCCAGCACCTTGGAGCTGAATGTTTGCAATTCCTCAGCCTCCTGCCTTGCTCCTACAAACTGCCAGGATCCAAAGGTGAAATCCCTGCAGCTGCTCCCACTGTAGCTGCAGCTCCATGCAGATATTCCTGGTTCTCGGCACATACAACAGCTCCATGTTCCAGGGCAGCAGTGCCATGGCAGGGACACTTTACAATGTGTGAGCCTGACTCCAGGTCTGGGATGGGGAGAGGGAGCAGAGCCTCTTTCCAAAGCAGATGAGGCCTTGGCTTTATTCCTCTCTCCAACAGACACTGTGGTAATTGATAATTCATGTTTTCATAATGTTGTTATTATAGTAAATGATAGCTTATATTTTTGTAGTTAGTATAAATTAGAAACCAAACTGTATCCTTAAGAAAGCCAACAAGCCCCCCCAAGCAGGACAAAGGGCTTGGAAAATTTTGCAAGAATCTTCCCCTGTTTCCAAAGAAAAGGAGAAAGAAATTACAATCCCAATAGAAGGTGGAGAAGGACCAGGAAGAAGGCAATCAGGCTGTTGATGAAGCTTGATGGCTCTGAGATAGTATCTTATCAGGGCCATCCGAACTGTCCAGGAACTCCCTCTACCCAGGAAACCTTTTCAAACCGAAGATCCTGCCATCAGAGATTTCGACATTCACTGAAACCAAGGCTCCAGGAGACAAAAGAACTTATAGAAATCCTGGACTCACGGAAGCCCAGCCAGAAAAGTATAAAACAGCTGGCTTGTGCTCGGGTCAGTGTGAAACCAGGGGTAGTGTAAAGCGGTAGAGGTTGCGCTCGTGGTTTCACCCAGTGTGTGCACTGTTTCCTTGTTTTGTTGGCTTTGTTGATTTTCTCTGTCCGAAATTTTCATTGGCAAATGTAATAAGGAATAATTCATGTTTTCATAATATTCGTGGTTATAGTAGAAATATAGTTGTAAGAAAACCGAAAACCCCCTTCCACAAAAGGGCCTGGAGAATTTCACAAGAGTAGTCTCCAACTCCACCGAGGAAATCTTTTGAAACAACGAAACTGGCTGCTAGACGTTTCAACATCCCACTGGCACCAGGACCCAAGGAACAAGTCGGGACATGTACAATTTCAAGAATACGTAATCCAGGCCAGGAGGGGTATAAAACTAACTAACTTGAAGGCACACTTCGTGAAAACCTCGGAGGGACGTGACGCTGCGGAGGTCACGTCTGAGGTTTCACCCGGTGCGCACCATTTCCTTGATTTGTTTGGCTTTGTCAATTTCTTGTTCAAAATTTTCATTGGCAATAAATTGTTTTTGATTGAAATTGGCTCTCAACATTTATAACAGTTTGGTGGCCCATACGGGGACTGGAAAGCCTTCATCTCCTTTTTCCCAGAGCGGGAGGCGCCCCTGCCCCATTGAGCAGGCCCGCAAAGGAAGAGGTGATATCAAGGAACAATCACCCAGGACAACGAACTGAGAAAGCCAACAAAAGCCATGAACCAAGGAAATTTGAGGAAAATGCTAGCTTTGTGAGCTCTCGGGAACTTGCCAGAAAGCCCGGTAACAGGGGGTCTTTTCTGGGACCGCAGTTTATTTTTCTACTCGTAAAACTCTAGTGCACTCAGAATCTACGTGGAAAAGGGTGAGTCGGAAGTACACGTGGTTGGATAGGGGTGGCAGTGTGTGTGTGCGTGGAAGAGACGTGAGAAATTCATGAAGCGAGTGTGGAACTTCGAACCGCAGTTCCGCTGTATCGCGAGATACACGGTCGGTGACAAGGGAAGTGCATGGTTAAAAGAGTGAAAGAGCGAGGAGTCTGTTTCACACACAGGAAACACACCAAGGTAGCCACCAGGGAACTGAGAGGAAAGGGTATGTCCCTTAAGAGTTTGGGGATTGGTAAGCTTCTCAGTTAGGGAAAAAGGTAAGGAAAAAGTGAAAATGAGAGCTCGCTGCCAGTCAGATCCTCTCAGGTCGACTCCCTGCGGGGGAAACAGGTTGGCAGCCCCTGAAAGAAAATCTTCAGGGACCACGGAAAGGTACCTTTTGGAACAAAGTTTTTCAGGACCCCTGACAGACAGGAGACATTGCTTCAGAACCATCCGAAGTCGAAAGATGAAACAAGGCAAGAGTAAAACTCAGAAAATGGCGAGAAAAGGGAAGGTCAGTAGAGAGAGTATACCCTGAAAATCCACCGAGAAAGTCCCTTGGAGTAGGTATTAGGTGATTAGAAGGAATTAAAGAAAATTTGGGGTGGCCAAGGTTTGGGATTTTTGATACTTAGATTTGTGAAATGTTGTTAGAATTTGTACTTGCAAGGATAACAACCATGGGAGAAGTGCAAGTGCGTTTTAGTATAGGGGAAGATTGAATGCAAAGCTGTACTCAGTGTACATCAGAGCGGGGGCGGGGAGGGGGGGGGGAAGAATGGGATCCGTGGGGTAATCTCCCACCCCCATAAAATGGTGCTGAGTGCCCCGGTTTTAGTGGCAGGGAGCTCGAGAAGAACCTCTACCCCGAAACAGCAGCCTCCTGCGGGAAGCCAACCGCTTTCAGGAGTGTCCCAGCCCCGGGAATCTCCACAGTCCCCAGTAAAGAGCATCGGCACCTTTGCCTCCTCCGAAATTGCAACTTTCCAACAGAGATCACAACCCCCAGTAGCTTCCCAGCCCCATGACTTACTGCGGGACGAAGCTCCGGGATCCCTGTCATCACTGGACTTCCCGTCCCCCGGGCACCCCGTCCCCGGGTCAAGCTCGGAGTTCCTTCCCGAGGGCACTCTCCCGGGGCGGGGAGCGGTCTCCGTTACCCGGGCGCGCCCAGGAGATGACCAGGGGGGAGGCGGCGAGACGGAGGGGGAAGGGCCGGGGCTTTGGAAGGGCCGGGGCTTTTCCCTCTAAGGGAAGTGTCTCTGGCTGCGAATGCTATAAAATGTGTAAACGTCTCCCCCTTTAACACGGGGAATGTCTGAGCATTGGAAAAGGAGATGGAGAGGGGGACATGATCAGGCGGGCAGCTGTAGGAAACGGAGACAGAAGTTTTCCACATAGTGCGGCAGGAGATTTGGGGTAGTCGGCGCGGGACCCAGATTGGAGTGTGCGGGGCGGAGGAGGAGGGAATGCGCCCCGCCCCGGGAGAGCGGCTTTTTCGTGTGTGTGTGGGGGGGAAGCCGCGGTTCCCGGGGTGCCGCGGCCCCTCCCCCCTGCTGCGGAGAGCTGTCTCCGCTTTTCGGACTCATTGTGAGAGGCGAGCTGCTGGGGGGGAGAAAAGGCGAGGCGACTAGAGAGACGGTGCTGTAGGAGAAAGGGAGGAGAAATAAGAGTTTACAAAAGGAGAGCAGTGAGGCATCACCAGTAGTTCTAAGCAGCTCTGTTTTGTTTATTAAAAGGACATTAAAATGAAAGGTATTCTGCAGTCAGGCACTCATCAGTTGTTACTTCCTTAACTAACTTTGCTAATCACTCTTAGCCATTTTGTGTTGTACCCTGTTAGCTGCCTATCAGCTACCATCTGTATCTCAACTTATTTCTGTCCTTTATCGATTTTATATGAGTATTAAAATATCTATTCTCCGTTTTTGAGCAGTAGGAAAGCCTCGAGTTGGGGGAAGCTGAAAGTAATTGGAGTATCAAAGAAAAAGGAACATTTCTTGCTTAATTATCTCAGAGAAGGTCTTGGAGTTGGACAATTTTTTTATGCTGCCTTTCAGGTGGTAAATTTGGCATCTGCCCATAAAAATTTGAGGGCTCCAGTTTATCAAAAGCCATAAAAATATTGAGATTGTTCAGAGTATTTTACTCATATGGATATTTGAGAATTCTGTCTTAAAATACTCTTTTGGCTTTTTGTTAAATGAAGCAAAGATAATTAAAACTTTTTTATTTTTCCCTTGTGAATGTATGTATAACGTTGAACTTCTGAAAGTTACATCAGTGGATTAAATAACTAAGTTTGTCTTAATCATTAAAATAGCTGTTTTATTTTGAAGTTTCTTGAAAATATAAATAGGGCACAAGCCTTTGCTTAATTAATTGAGTAGTTTCAGTTTGACCATTCCTGCAGGGATCTTCAATGAAAGAAATAGCCCCAGGTTATGCACTCCTAAGTTGTACTGTTGTGCTGTTTTGCTGTAAAATTAAAGTTGCACTGTTACTTGCCTGTTTTAAACTGTTCATGTTGAATCTGTACCCTGAATTTCTGCTCGTTATGTCCAAGTTCTGTACCCTTTCTCCCTGAATTCTGGGGTTTCCCCTCTCCACCGACTAAAGCCCGCCGCCGCCTCCTGTTGTCCCCCCCTGCTGCTTCCTGCTGCCTCCTGCTGCCTCCTGCTGCCTGCCGTCGAGCTGCGGACACCGCCCAGTATGGAGATGAGGGAACTCCCATGGTGCCTGTCTGCGGCCAGGAGTCCAGTTTGAGCTAGAAAAGCCCCTGGGACAGCGAGCCGACACAGAAACTGGACCTAAGAAGGACAAAACTGTGCGAGGCACATGTCTAGCTACCTGCAGGTAGCAGGTATTTTTTGTTACTTTCTCGCCATGACCTGAAAGGAACTGGAGAGAGGTGACCCCCCTGGACCACACGAGCCAAAGTGATTCTATGGAAACCCCCGTGAGGAAGGAATCCCGACTCTGCAGCAGCAGCAGCAGCAGCAGTAGAATTGACTGCACCTCCTCCTCCGTGGTGTCTACTGGGAGCAGCGGCGGCGTGCGCAGCCCCTCGAGCCCCCTACCCAGAGCTGATTTCTAATAAAGGCCTTTTCAAAGGAGCTGGTCTCCTGGCCCATTTATAACATTCAACACCCCTTATGTGTTAACAAAGCTTTCAGTATTTATACTTTAATTGTATTTGCTGGCCTTTGGTTCTTAGCCATCTATTCAACACAACAAAACTCTAAAAAACCAGGAATGAGTACAATTTTATTGCCATGGAGTGGCTGAAAAGACAAATATTATGCTGGAACCTTGATTTTAAAGTAATCTCTAAATGCCTGCTGTTAATAAATAGAACATGATTTTAAGTGGTTGTTCTCAGGTATTGCGAGATGATGGTTAGAATAATTTATAGTAAATTGTTAGGTTTTTCAAGTGCAGGTGTAAAGGAAAAAGTAGTTAAAGGGCAAATGAAAACCTTGAGGTCTAACATGTTCCTGAGACATTGTCCTGTGTAACAGGCCATAGAAGAAAATGATCTGTATTTGAAAATTATATTTGTTGTTGAAATGAAAATAGAAAAAAACCCTGAAATATGGGAGAAGTGAGGCATTTATAAAAAAGCAAATAAAGGAAAGAAATGGGGACTGCCATTCTTGTTTAGGAGACAAATTAACACCCAGTCTTCATAGGAATAAGTTGTTTTTCTTAAGAGGTAAGGTTCTGTCATAAAGAACTTAGCTCTTAGAAAAAGAGACTTGGGAAGAAGATGAGAAAAAAATATAAAGAGCTAAAAGATATGCTAATGGCTGCACCAGTTTTGAGTCTCCCAGCACAGAGTTTTTAACACAAGATTAGGCAGGAGCAATCTGTAAAATATGTGTCAAAACTTTTAGACCCGGTAAACAGAGGCTGGCCCACATGCCTACAGGCAATTGTAGCCGTGGCCCTGTTAGTAGAGGAAGCAAGAAAAAGCGCATTTGGGGCTCCCCTAGTAGTATATACCCCACCCCCCACCCCCCCACAACGATGTAAGGAACATCCTTCAGTAAAAAGCAGAAAAATAGCTCACAGATGCAAGGCTCCTGAAATATGAGGCGATTCTTATTCACTCTTCAGACTTAAAATTAAGGACCACCTCAGCCAGGAACCCTGCCCAGTTTTTGTTCAGGGAAGCAGCCAAAACACTAACTCATAATTGCATGGAAATAATAGACCTACAAACAAAAATAAGACCAGATGTAGGAGAAGAACAGCTGGAAGTGGGGGAAAAGTAGTTTGTAGATGGGTCAGCCAGGGTAATAGAAGGGGGGGGGGGGGGAAAAATCAGGATATGCTATAGTGGTTGGAAAAACAAGCAAAGTAGTAGAGTCGGATCCCCTACACCCGAACCAGTCAGCACAGGCTTGTGAATTGTATGCTGTGTTGATCAGACTAGAAAGTAAGAAAGGCACGATATTTACAGATTCAAAATAAGAAAGGAGATTGGTAAGCTCAAAAGGAAAAGGATTGGTCCACAAGGAACTGGTACAAAGGTATTGTTAGAAGAGATTATACCCAAGTTTAGGATAATGGAGTGCATTAATTTGGACCAGAGAACTCACTTTACCTCCAAAATTGTAAAACAATTGGCAGAAGCATTGGGGTTTCAGTGGAAATGCCACACCCCCTAGCATCCCAGAGCTCAGGAAGGGTGAAAAGAATGAATCAGACTCTCAAAGCACAGCTTGCAAAATTGATACTAGAAACTAAAATGAACTAGGTACAATGTTTGCCTCTTGCTCTGTTAAATGTTAGGAATAAAACCTCATGCAAAAACAAGAGTATCACCCCTCAAGATGTTATACAGTATGCCTTATGAGCATGGGATCCCAGTGGGACACCCCAAAGTTGAAGATATTCAAATACAATTTAATCTGGTATCTACGAACGGCAGAGAAAGGGGGGACCCACGCGTCTTGAGTGAAAAAAAAAGTCGAATCACAAGACCTTGAATGAAAAGTAACATCCACACCCAGGAACCTGAAAAATATGACTCCAACAGTCGAACCAATAAGTGACACAATAAGCTGCACTAACTCAAAGTGTATTTGTTATCCATGTATACATTTTGAATACGTGTATTGTCAGGAAATTTGGGTCGTACACTGTAAAAGGGGAATGAGGCCTAGGGCTTTGTGCACTAAATGTTTAGAGGAAGAATGGGACCTGACAGGAAGATTCCTAGTGCTCGCCTGAGAATATTGGAACTCGACTCCTATGACTGATATTGGATTTTCAAAAAGGGGATAAGGGGAAAATTGGACCAAAACCCCCAAATATTAGCAATTGAGTGCCAGAGGACAAAACAAAACTCCTTGTGAAGTAGGTCTGGTTAAAGCTCTCTAGATGGGATGCCTTTAAGAGGCGGTTCGCGGTTCGTACAGAGTAGGGGACCCCGGAGGTATGGCTTTGCTGCAGAGAAGATAATTTACCATGCCACTGGTCACACCCCAGTGGGCGTCGGCAATTGCAGAGAGACCTGCCAGTGGGAAACCCTAATTCCCCCGAGACAGCTGAGATGGCACGTGAAGAAAACCCCAAAAAGGGAAGCAAACCGATGACCAAACATAGAAGGAGGGGCTTAGAAACAGAAGGGGATAAAAAGTCCAATGGCATATAAAAAGGAAAAAGGAGGAAGCAAGTTGCTATATCTCAGGAAACCGAACCGATTCAAAGGTCCCACAAAAAGGGAAGAGAATGAACAAGGAGGTTTATTCGTAATATTTTAGTTTTCCATTTGGTTAATTTGTAATGTTTTAGTTTTCATTTGTAATGTTTTAGAAGTTCATTTATAATGTTTAGCTCTCCATTTGTAGTGTTAAGTTTTTTTTAAAAAAAAAAGAAAGAAATTCACTTACAATAACCTTTTGGTGGTGGGTTGAAAACATGAATTAAAATTATCAAATAGAAAGAGGGGGGAATTGTAATAAGGAATAATTCATGTTTTCATAATATTCGTGGTTATAGTAGAAATATAGTTGTAAGAAAACCGAAAACCCCCTTCCACAAAAGGGCCTGGAGAATTTCACAAGAGTAGTCTCCAACTCCACCGAGGAAATCTTTTGAAACAACGAAACTGGCTGCTAGACGTTTCAACATCCCACTGGCACCAGGACCCAAGGAACAAGTCGGGACATGTACAATTTCAAGAATACGTAATCCAGGCCAGGAGAGGTATAAAACTAACTAACTTGAAGGCACACTTCGTGAAAACCTCGGAGGGACGTGACGCTGCGGAGGTCACGTCTGAGGTTTCACCCGGTGCGCACCATTTCCTTGATTTGTTTGGCTTTGTCAATTTCTTGTTCAAAATTTTCATTGGCAATAAATTGTTTTTGATTGAAATTGGCTCTCAACATTTATAACAGCAAATAAATCGTTTTCGATGGAATTGGCTCTTTAAATTTATAACAGACACCATCAAAGGAGAGGATGGCTCCCAGCTCCTCCTGCAATCCCAGATGAAAATTCATGTGGGGTCAGGCTCGGTGCAGGAGAGAAAAGCCCCAATGAATCTGACTGCCAGGACCTTCCAATCCTATCCAAACCCTGGCCCATGGACACCCCCAAAGCACCATTCATTCCAGCCTAAGCAACCTACTCCCTCTCTGTGGTCCCATTCCCAGCAAAAAGGGGATCACAGGAAGCCTGGAGAGGGAAGAGCTGGCAGCAAGGGCTGCTCCATGGCAGCACCACCCAGCCACCACTGGCCCCAGGCTGGAAGAGCCACCAGCTCCAGGAGAAGTGCCAGCAGGAGCTTTCCCTGGAATGCAAGCAGATCCATCTCCCACACACCAGAACTCACAGGGACATCATGGTTTTCCATGCTTTGGAGGTTTCAGTGGGTTTTGAAAGCCTAACCTCACTTTGGGAACATGTGTGAAAGTCTAGCCACAGCTGCTCAGAGCAGCATCCAAGAAATCTGCAGCTGGTGCCTCCCAGGCTGGCTCTGGCACAGCCTCTTTGCCTGCCCCAGGCTCCTGGCAGCCCCCATAGCCCCTGGCTGACCATGGCCAGTGTCATTTATTAATGGATTAATTAACTTACTGCAGTAGCACCTGCAGGGAGGTCCCCAGACACCTGGGTGCTCCCAGCCAGGTCAGCCCACTCAGCTCCTGGTGATCTGGGACATGGAGCTTCCGGGGGCTTTTCCCTCTGGAAACACTTTCCAATCCCTCTTGCACTGATGAATGACATGGAAGAGACAGGTTTGAATCCCCAGGCTGGGAACAAGGTGGTGAAGAGAGGGAGACAGGGGAACTGCCTCTGGTCCAGAGGGTAAGGCATGACCAGGTCTGGTGGTAAATATTGGGATATAGAGGAATATATATCCTATATATAGGAATATATCTATAAAAATATCCCAAAATGAGGGCCTGGCTCTCCCTGCTCCTCTTGCCAGGAGTTATTTCACCAGCTGCTGCCTCCCATTTCCCAGGGCATCCAAAGGGGTGGTGAAGATAAGAGCCATGTGAAGGAGAAACCCCCAGGACAATCCTGAGGAAATCAGGTTCCTGGAAGCAGCAAGCCAGGCTTCCTTCCCAAGCCTGTTTTCCATTTTCTATCTCTCCTCTGAAATGATCATGGAGGATTTTTTCTCCCCCTGTTCAGTGCCCAATCTCTAACTGGGAACGCAGCTGTTATGGGTTAACACAGTTTGGTTTTTAGTTGAAGAAGAATATGGAATGCCCTGTCAGGACCTTAAATTTCTTTGGAAAGGACAGGGACCTATCAAGAGCCAGTTCTTGGCTATTGGCATGTGGTTTGAACACTGAGAAAACGGAATGCGACTTTTGGTAATACCCATATAATGCTGAGACTGTGTTCGAGCCGCCCTCTTTTCTCCCGGTGAGCCACCAGGTAACATGGTTAGCAGCAAAAAGGGGCCGGCTTAGGCCCCGCTGACCCGGGCCTGGCCGGGCCTCCGGGAGCTGCTGCCCACGGGGTGGGGCAGCCTGGCCAGCTGAGCCCCCTTTTCCCCCAGCTGCCAGCGGGGAAGAGGGGAGGCTGCAGCTCAGGGCTGGCCGCGTGCCAGGGGCCGCGGGCCTGATAACAGCTAGCAGCGGGGGAGGGGAGGAAAAGCCTCGGCTACTAACATCTAACGAGTTTTAAGCTCGCCCCGGCAGCTGCCCATGCCGCCGGCCAGGGCTGGCGGGAGAATGTTCCACCTCCCCCCCCTCCTTCCTCGGGGCCCAGGGAGCAGCTCTGAGTGGCCCATGCTGTTATAAATGCATATTTTGGAGTTGGCTTTTCGCATATAGTGAGATGATTGCTTTATGTATAATATGGGAAGGTTGTATTGTATGTTCTTTTATTAATAGAGTTTAGAAAATGCGATGAATGTATACTCTTTTAATTGTAACATAGTGAAGACTGGGGGGTTTTTGTAACATCTAAAACCGGCCAGAAGGCAGGAGGAGCCGTCCTGCATTCCTGCATGAAGATTCCTGATAAAGGACAATTGAATCTCTGATGACCAGAACCTCGAAAAGAAGGATTTATGAGATTTAACCAGACTGAGCTGAGTCTGCGACAGATAAAGCAGTATACTTGGGGGGAATTGAAACTTACAAAAAAAAACATACCCAAAATGAATGTTTGAATCATGCATTAGAGTCTGTTGAATATGCAACACAGAGATCCTTAAAGGATCTGAAAGAGATGAGGTGTGCTGGCTGGCTTGGTGTCAGCACCCTCGGCCGAGAAGCTTTGTTTTTCTGTCTCCTAATTGTCTACTTTTTATTTTATTTTTATTAAACTTATAATTTTTTCTAAAAAGTGAACTTTGTTTTTCACACATGCCATGAGATCAAGGAGTGGAAAAGAAGGCATCTATCAGCCTCCCCCACTGGCATGGCTTTGAGATCTTTGCCGCCGCAGCCTGGCAGAGATCACATGACTACCAAAGGCCTGGACAAATTTTAACTCTTTCCTGCCAGCAGATGGAACTTCCAAAGCACTGACCCTTCCCGGAGTGAGAACAGACAAAGTGATTGAACTATAAAAAGACATAGCGTGAAACTGAAGTCAGTGAAGAGAGAGTGAAAAGACTATTTGGGGCAAAGGAGGAGTGGCCTAATTTGGCTGGACGTCTCTAGTAAACTACGGATAATGGACTGTTTTTTCCTGTAACATATGAATGCTGTTGGGGGGGATGTAAGGCTCTAGTTAAAAGTGATATGAAGCTCTTTGCTCCTAAGGAAAAGGAGATTTTTTGTTTTTGAGATGAAGATGGTTTTGGAGATGGAAGAGGAGAATCTTTGTTTTACACTAGAGGAGGCATCCTTAAACAGTGCCCCTAATAAGCAGATATGGCCCATATGCAGTGTTGGGAAAAACTTCTATTGGGAGGGACCTCACAAAGGCAGGCTCCTGGGCGGCTGTCTTTGTGAGAGATGAGACCCACAAGAGAACTGTTCTATGTTGTCAGTGGGGAAGTTCCATGGAAGTTATGAGAGACTCCTTTCCTAAAAGAACTGATGAAAGATTATTTTTAAATGGTAAAACTGAAAATTACAGGTTTTGTCTCTTTGGGTTGTTTTGTGGGAAAGTGAACACTTGTGGGGGGAGGGAAGGATGTTTTGAAAGTATAATTTTTTTTTTTTCATTATTTTAGTGTGTGTGAATAAATTATCTTTGTAACTTTAAGGTAAGCCTGTTTTGCTTTTTGTTTTCTCCTCATCATATCTCAGAAAATAGCAAACACTGAAACCATCATAGCAGCTCTGGAGCCCATGGAGGTATTATTTTTGGCACAGGGAATGGAGATATCTCCCAGCAGCTGTCAATCCCGCTGACCTGAGCTTCTGTGCAGTGGCTTTTTTTTCCCTCTCTTTCCTTTCTGATGTTTTTTCCCCACTCCCTTTTTTCCTGCAGCCAAGTTACTGTTTCATTGCTCTCCGCTGGGACTCTGACAAGCACTGAGCTCCTTGCAGATGACAGAATAATTGAGATGTCCTTCTGCTGACCTTCAGTGCCTGCCAGCACTTGCATCCCTGCTGGGGACGAGGTGACAGCCAAGTGGCACCATGTGCTGCGTGCCCATGCTAAGGAGGGACACCCCTGTCCTGGGGAGGAAGGGAAAAGGGGGAAAATACCCCCCAGGAATGCAGCAGGAGGGCAGGGAATGCAACCTCGGCAGGAAGGACAGCACCAGGGGCAGCCCCAGTGCCAGACACAAGTGTGGACACACGTGTGTCTCCAGCCACCTGCTGCATGCATGTCCATATCCACCTGTCACGTGTGTCCATATCTACCTGTCACATGCATGTCCCCATCCACCTGTCCCATGCATGTTCCCATCCACCTGTCACATGTATATCCACATCCACCTGTCACACATGTCCCCAGCCACCTGTCACACATGTGTCCCCATCCCCCAGGATGTCTGCCCAGCACAAACACAGCCAGGGAGACCCTCCCAAGCCTACAGGAAGCAGCACAAAGACCCTGTTGGTGCAGGTGCTGAAGGGGATGGAGGCAGAGGAACAGGGGATCATACAGTCATGGAACCTCAGAATCTCCAAAGCTGCAAGGGACCCACCAGGATCATCGATTCAATTCCTGCACAGATACCCCAACAACCCCACCCTGTGTGTGAGAGTCATCCAAATGCTCCTGGGGCTCTGCCAGCCCCAGGCTGTGTCCATTCCCTGAGGAACCTGGTCAGTGCCAGACACCCTCTGGGGGAGGAACCTTTCCTGATGTCCACCTAAATCTCCCTGACACAGCTGCAGCCATTCCCTGGGTCCTGTCCCTGGTCAGAGATTGGTGCTGCCCCTCTGCTTCAGGGGTGCTCCATGGATATTCCAAGGGGAAGATGCAGGATTCCTAGAGGGTGGGAAGCAGACTCTGCTCCCATATTGTGCCTGGATTTCCAAGGCTGGAGACTGATGGGATGAGAGCATGCAGCCCCTGTGCCATAATGGGAAGATCCTGGTGCCTCCTTCCCAGGGCAGGCCCCACTGATGTTAAATGTTACCTCAAACCAAGGATGGAGGAATTCTTTCTTCCACATCCACTGTATTTGGATAGGAATCTCCCAGAAACTTGACATCAGATATTTCCTTCAGTTCCATGGGAGCTGCAGAAGATGAATCCAAGTGCAGGCACAACCTACACCATTCCCAGCCCAGGAGCTTCTCCAGAGGAAGGAAGAGGAGATAGAGACTGGTTTAGATTATGGAAACATTGAAAGGAGCCGGTGCTGTAAGCAAAGAGGGTTGGTGGTTGTTATCACTGTGCCCAGAGATAAGTCAGAAGTGGGGACAGGGCTTCCAAACAAATGCAAGGAGAGCCAGAGTCACTCCTGGAGAAGTCTATGGTGGGAATAAACGCAGTGGGCAAGGGCTGGAGGGAGGGAGATAAGGCTGGATTGGGAGCACGGAACAGCTCCACCACATCCCCGCCATAGAGCCAGGGATGGGCTCCCCACCACGGGCTTTATCCTGGGATCCTGCAGCCAAGAGGGAAAAGGGAGAAAGGAATCGTGTCCATGAGCCCATGCTCCACATCCAGCCCTGAGGAGAGCTTGGGTTGCCTGTTTAAATCTCTGCTCAAGCCCCAGCAGATTTCTCAGTGTCCCTTCAAAACAAAAACAAATTCACTGTAGAAAATACTACAATGAAAGGTTTTGACTTTTCCGGGGATTTTTTTTTTCCCTTAATTTTTTTTCCAGTCTCCCCTATTCATCCGATTTGGCACTAAGTCCCTGCTAGTTGTGCTTGTCCCCACAGCAATTTGTGGGAAATAACCCATTGTCCTCCCTTGCTCGCCAGCCTGGCCATGCCAACTTCTATTGTGCTGACAATTGATTCCAGGTGGCTTTCCTCCTTTTTTTCCTCAGCATATGAAAATGCCTGTACAAAATAAATCTTGGTGACTGGGATGGAGAAACCACTTCTCAGAGCTGTGCTGGCCAGCGGAGCCAAGGGCATTCCCAGGAGTGCTGAGGAGCAGGACAGATTGATGGGAACCTTCTGAAATCCATTAGCTCCAAAACAAACTGAGAGATTGACAAGTCCTGCTCCAGACTGGGAAAGTCAGATGCTGGAAGCTGGAACTGGAGCACAACGGGAAGACAATTCCAGAAATCCCCCCCCACCAAATCCTGGGGAGCAGGCTCAGGAATCCCCAGCAGGGACACCCTGAGCTGGGAACAGTCACAAGTCATTGTAAAAGCAGTGTCACTCCATAACTCCCTGATCCTAAATGCAGATGCTGGACCTGTGCTGATCCCAAAAACCTGAGGGACAAGGAACACTTTGACCCAGCAACTCCCAGCTCAGGCTCTGCATGAGCGACTTTTAATTCCATTTGTGCTCTGGGGTTGGCCAGGAAGCCCTTGGCTATTCCAAGGAATATCTGTAATGGTTTAAAGGCGTTACAGGGTGCTGGAAGTTAAAATGGGAAATGTCTTAATGTTGGCTGAGGACCTTAAAAATACAAGGAAGGGCTTATGTGAGACTCAAGTGTGGAATGGGAAATCTGCTGCCTGAAAAACAGCCAAAAATGGGTTCAGCAGAGGTGGAATGGAATGGCTTTTACTGGGAAAAGATCCTTTCTTTGTCATTCCAGAGGGAAATGTTAATGCCACCATGGAAATATATACAGGAATTTATAGCAAGGAATTATTTGGCAAATTGTATCAATCAATGGTCAATGGTCGGGATAATGGCTGCAGAATGCCATTGGAAAAAGGGATGGGAGAGGCACCTGCGTGGTGGGAAACAATGAGATCCAACCTGTTCTCCTGAAATAATAAGGAGAGTAAAGATCCTTCAATTCATGGACTGATGGGTGTCAGGAATGAAAGAAATAGCCCCAGGTTATGCACTCCTAAGTTGTACTGTTATACTGTTTTGCTGTAAAATTAAAGTTGCACTGTTACTTGCCTGTTTTAAACTGTTCATGTTGAATCTGTACCCTGAATTTCTGCTCGTTATGTCCAAGTTCTGTACCCTTTCTCCCTAAATTCTGGGTTTTCCCCTCTCCATCGGGTAAAAAGCCCGCCGCCGCCTCCTGTTGTCCTCCCCTGCTGCTCCCTGCTGCTTCATGCTGCTTCCTGCCGCCTGCCGTCGAGCTGTGGACACCGCCCAGTATGGAGATGAGAAAGCTCCCATGGTGCCTGGCTGCGGCTGGAGGTCCAGTTGGAGCTAGAAAAGCCCCTGGGACAGTGAGCCGACACAGAAACTGGAACTAAGAAGGACAAAACTATGCGAGGCACACGTCTAGCTACCTGCAGGTAGCAGGTATTTTTTTGTTACTTTCTCACCATGACCTGAAAGGAACTGGAGAGAGGTGACCCCCCTGGACCACACGAGCCAAAGTGATTCTATGGAAACCCCCGTGAGGAAGGAATCCTGACTCTGCAGCAGCAGCAGCAGATTCGACTGCACCTCCTCCTCCGTGGTGTCTACTGGGAGCAGCGGCGGCGTGCGCAGCCCCTCGAGCCCCCTACCCAGAGCTGATTTCTAATAAAGGCCTTTTCAAAGGAGCTGGTCTCCTGGCCCATTTATAACAAATTGGGGGCTCGCCGGGACGTGACCACGCCTGAAGAGGACCGAGGACGGGACGGCCGACCGGCCTTTGGATCTCCGGACAGCTGGTCACACCGGACCCAAGGAAGACAGCCTGGGATCGGACAGCACGGAGGAGCACCGGTAAAGTATAGCTGGTGGCGGGAGTGGAGACGAGTGAATGGTGTGTGCGTGAGACGAAGACCGGCAGCTCGGATCTTCGAAGCGAGTGTGGACCTCTTAATACCGCGGTTCCAGTCTCCCGCGAGGGAACTGGCCGGGAACGGAGGGAAGCGAAAGGAGAACGGTGTGAAAGAGGCGTCACCAGGGGCATAGGCGCCCCCCTCCGGGCGTGCGGAGGTAATTTAGAGAGTGGGTGGCACGTCACAGGGTGTGTGATTGTAGGATAGGCCCGCCTCCATTCTAGAATCTACGGAGGCAGGCTGCTCAGGCTGATCCAAGCGTGCGGAAAGCCTAGAGCTGTGTGTGTAACACGCACCACACTGGCTGAGGTTACGGCCCGGGGTGTCCACGGGTTGGGATACTGGCTGGGGTAGCTGATGGGGAGTGGGGAGTGAGAGAGGGTACTGGCCGAGTTACGGCCCGGGGTGTCCAGGCGAGGAAGGGGTGCTGGCTGACAGTCAGGGCAGTCTGAGCACTGGCTTGGGACACTGGCTGGGGTAGCCTGCCGGGGTACAGCAGTGGGCGCACTGGTCGGGGGTACCTAGAAGTGAGGGGTATGCGTTCCGAGTGCTGAGAGCCTACAGGGCTGGGGGTCTTTTGAGTATACCGCCTGGGTGTAGGATGAATGAAAGTTAGGGAAGTCCCAAGGTGCGAGGGATTTAACGATAGGGAGAGTGAGTGAGTCGCACACTGTACGTCCGGGTCCTGGCTGTAAGTGGTGACTGGAACTCTGGGCCCAGGTTGACCGGCTGCTTACGTAAACTCGATAGAGGTACAGGAGAGGAAGAGGGGTGCTGGCTGGGGTAGTGACTGAATCTCTAAGGGCGAGATATCAGGCTACCGACAGGGCACTCTGAGCACTGGCAGGAGTGGTGGCCAGACCCTGAGGGCGGGTAACTGGAGCCACTGACGGGTGTTCGTAGAGTGAGTGAAGATTACCTAGTTAGAATGGGAGCATACATAAGTAAGCAAAAACCGCCTGAGGAGGAAAACGGGAAGATAAAGAACATTCCCCCAGATAGTCCACTAGGACAAATGTTGGAACTATGGGATACTGATGAGGCCACTAAAAATTTGAGCAAGGTTAAAATGATCCATTATTGTATTGAGGTTTGGCCCACTTTAAATTTACCTGGAGAATGGCCGTGGTGTGGAACTAAGGACCCCTGGATGTGCTCGCAATTAAACCAGTATCTGAAATCCCGAGGGGACTCAGATACTGAGCAGATCCTTTATGCTGCCTGCTGGCAGAGACACAGAACTGAAAGTGAAACAGCTAAGATTTGTAAGCTACAAGAGGGAAAGAGGAAAAATGAAAAAGAGAAAAGGGAGGAAAGCAGTCACCATTGGGACCCTCTTGATTATTTGCCCCCTCCTCCCATTTACCCTGGGATACCCCAAACTGTCCCTGCTAACCCTCCAGCTTTACCTGTGAACCCCTCCCCATCTCTCCAAACCATGATCCCTATTCCTTCTTCAGCTTGCTCCCCAACAGGATTACCCCCGACAGCTCCACCCTCTCTACCACCTCAGTCTAACCCGACTGTCTCGAGTACTAACCCCTTCTACTCTTCAGCTCTATCCTCGACCTCTCCTAACACTGGCCTAGGCCACTCCCCTTCACCATCTACTGTCCCTTCACCCCCACACAACTGGGAACTGGACTTGCCAGCCAATACTACTGATTTTGTGGAAACCCCAAAAGGACCCTATTGTAGCACTAGGTCAAGAACAAAGCTCTTTCCCCTAAGGGAAGTCCCGATGGGTGGGGCAGCTGGGGGAGTAGGGTTTGTAAATGCACCTCTGACAGCTTCAGAAGTTAGGGGCTTTAAGAAAGAACTGGGGAATCTGGTTGAAGACCCTGTGGGGATTGCTAAGCAAATAGATCAGTTCCTGGGCCCAAACATTTCTATGTGGAGTGAGTTAAATTCCATACTAAACATACTTTTTAATCCAGAAGAATTTCGGCTGATTAGAATGGCTGGCATACGGGTTTGGGAAAGGGAAAATCGGATGGGACTCCCAGGAGACCAGAAGTTGCCAGTGGCTGATCCCGGGTGGAACCCAAACAGGGAGGAAGGTAGACGAAATATGGAAGATTACAGAAACTTGATGATAAGAGGCATCAAGGAATCAGTCCCCCGGAGTAATAACACAAAACTGGCCTTTGATGGAGCCCAGGAGAAAGATGAGACCCCAGCAGCCTGGTTAAACAGACTGAGAATGAACTTCCAGCTGTATTCTACCTTAGATCCAGATAGCCCAGAGGGACAAGTGCTTTTAAAATTACAGTTTGTTACCAAATCCTGGCCAGATATAAGGAGGAAACTGGAAAAAGTGGAAGACTGGCAGGAAAAGGGAATAAATGACTTGTTAAGAGAAGCTTTAAAAGTTTATCTGAGGAGAGAAGGTGAGAAAGCAAAGACAAAGGCTAGGATTATGGTAGCTGTGGCCAAAGAAAGTGTAAGGGATAATAGAGACTCACAAGAGAGGGGAAATGCGAAGCCTCCATCAGGGAGAGGCAGAGGAAAACTTCTGTCGCCTTGGGGTACCCCTCCGAGGCCAGGGAAAACCCGAATATGCCACTATTGTGGTGAAGTGGGCCACAGAAGGAGATATTGCAAAAAAGTATCCTTTGACAACGCTATTATGAAGGAGCAAGAGGCATTGGAGAAGTTGTTAAAGGGGGAGGGTAATGAAGATTAGGGGTGTCATGGGCTCTATATGTTAGGGGACCCAATGAAACACCAAGAAGAGCCCATGGTAAAGTTTGAAGTAGGTCCCCATCATGAGGAATTTGAGTTTCTTGTGGACACCGGTGCGGACAAATCCAGCATTAATCAGCTTCCAATTGGGACTACAGTTGGGAAACGGACATGTGATATTTTAGGAGCAGAAGGGAAACCCTTCAAAGCTTCTGTCATAGAAAATGTAGAGATCAAAGGAAATTCAAGAAAATGTGTCACTAATCTTATATACTTGCCTAAGTTAGACAGTAATTTACTCGGAAGGGACTTACAAGTTCAGTTGGGGGTAGGGATTCTTCCTAAAGAGGGTAAAATGGTGGTCCAAATGATGAGAATGACTGTTGAAGACTTGAATGAAATAAATCCAGAGGTATGGGCTGAAGAGGGGAAGTATGGATACTTAAACATCCCACCTATAAGAATCGAGATGCAGGAAGGGATACCCCCTATAAGAGTGAAACAATATCCTATTTCTGTGGAAGGTAAAAAAGGGCTGACACCAATTATAAATCATCTACTAACTGAAGGAGTATTAGAACCCTGTATGTCCCCCCATAACACCCCCATTTTGGCAGTGAGAAAGACAGAAAATAAATTTAGGCTTGTGCAAGACTTAAGAGAGGTAAATAAAAGGACAATTACAAGGTACCCAGTGGTACCAAACCCCTACACCCTTCTAAGCAGAATCCCTAGAGAACACAGCTGGTTCACTGTGGTAGACCTGAAAGATGCTTTTTGGGCCTGCCCCTTAGCTAAGGAAAGCCGAAATTGGTTTGCCTTTGAGTGGGAGTGCCCCGAAAGTCAGAGAAAGCAGCAGCTAAGGTGGACCCGCCTTCCCCAAGGCTTTACTGAGAGCCCAAATCTATTTGGACAGGCTCTGGAAGAGCTGCTAAGGCAATTCATCCCTGGAGATAACGTACAAATCTTACAGTATGTAGATGACCTCCTGTCTTGGTTTGGAAAGACAGGTATCTGCCAGGGAAACTTGAGTTCCCCTAGAATGGAGAATGCCAACCCCTCACACCCCGACGAATTATAATTTTGCAATCAAGGGCTCTCAGGCAAAGATGTTGGGAATAGGAATAACAGTTCTTTACTAGGAGATATTAACAATACAAATATGATAGGAAACAAAACCACCCAACCAAACAAACAAATAAACAAATAAACAATAATTTTGGAAGAAAACCCTGACAGAGTCAGAGTTTCAATCTGACCCTGTGATTCAGGATGTTGAAAACAGTCCAAAAGTAAAGTCCTTCTGAAGTGGCAGACGTGATCCTGTTGGAGCAGAGATGATTCTGAGAAGAAGCCGGTTCAGGGGCGGCGAGGAGGGAAACAGGATGACGAGCACAGGAGACGAAGGAATTCTTGCCACACCGCAGAGAAGTAAACGCAGAGCTCCCAGCTCCTGCAGCAGGGCAGCACCGTCCCCCTCCCACCCTTCCCTCCCGGCCGCCTCCCCTCCCCCCACCCCCCACCGCCAGGGCATGAGATGTATAGAAATGCAAATGCACCGCACAGGCTGGGGAAAGGTGGCAATGGCCCTATCAAGATGGGTCATCAGGCGCCCCAAACAGATGTAAATAGAATACACAAAACCCGGCTCTACAACCCAGGACACCTCCTAATATCAGGGGAGGAGCAAGATAAAGTAAGGGGAGCCAGCATTAAACTCCTGAATTTCCTAGGGGAAAAAGGCCTTAAGGTATCTAAAAACAAATTACAGTTTGTAGAATTACAGGTAACATATCTTGGACACCTCATTGGGGAAGGGTATAAGAAACTAAGCCCTGAGAGAATCTCAGGTATACTGTCCATCTCGGCTCCAACCACAAAAAGAGATGTAAGAAAGCTATTGGGACTATTTGGCTATTGTAAATTATGGATAGAAAAATACTCACAAAGTGTAAAATTTCTATATGAAAAACTGGTCCAACCTGAACCTGTAAAATGGACAGTTGAGAATGAAGAACAGTTAGAAAATTTAAAAGCCAAATTATCCTCAGCCCCAGTTCTTAGTCTTCCTGACCTTAAGAAGGGCTTTGACTTATTCATAAATGCAGAAGAGGGAATAGCCTATGGGGTGTTAACCCAAGAGTGGGGAGGACACAAAAAGCCTGTTGCATACCTTTCTAAGCTCCTGGACCCAGTCGCAAGGGGATGGCCAGCTTGTCTTCAAGCTGTGGCAGCCACAGCAGTCCTTGTAGAAGAAGCACAAAAGCTGACACTACAAGGAAAAATCATTGCACACACCCCCCATGATCTCAGAGCAGTGTTGAGTCAAAAAGCCCAACAATGGTTAACAGACTCAAGGATCCTAAAATATGAAGTGATTCTGACAAATGCTGAAAATCTAGAATTAATCACATCCAAAAGCTTAAATTCTGCACAATTCCTCTCAGGGGAGCCCATACCCGCTCTGGAACATAATTGCTTGGAAGTCATGGACCTGCAAACAAAAGTAAGGGAGGACCTTGAGGATATACCCCTGCCATATAGGAGGGTGTTTTTCACTGATGGATCATCTAAAATGGTGGAAGGAAAGAGAATATCAGGCTATGCAATAGTCGAGGGTATCAACAGACAGAGTTTGAAAGTTTTAGAGAAGGAAAAATTGCCCTCGAGCTGGTCCGCTCAGTGCTGTGAGGTCTATGCTCTTAAAAGGGGATTAGACCTGTTAGAACAAGATCAAGGTACAATTTACACTGACTCATGGTATGCCTTTGGAATTGTGCACACATTTGGAAAAATTTGGGAAGAAAGAGGCTACCTAAATTCCAAGGGAAAAGATTTGATACATAAAGAACTAATTAAGTTGGTATTAAAATCCCTTATGAAACCCAGGGAAATTGCAATAGTGCATGTCAAGGGACATCAAAAAGGGGATACCTTTGAAAGAAGAGGCAATCGAGCAGCTGACCAAGCTGCCAAGTTAGCAGCCCAAAACCCGGGGGAGCCGATAAAGATTTTGACTGTGACTGATTTGCCAGCTGACAAAGAAAAAGAACCAATATATGATGAACATGAGTTGAGAGAAATAAAGAGGTTAGGGCTGCACCAAGGGAAGCAAGGGGAATGGTTAACCCCAGATAGACAAAAGTTTTTAAATAAAGCCCTAGCTCGAAAAATGCTAACAGAAATACACAGTCTGACCCACTGGGGCACCCAAGGGTTATGTGATCATTTCTTAAGAGAATATTTATGTATTGGAGTATATAATCTGGCCAAAGCAGTTACTGAAGGATGCCTTATATGCCAAAAGGTAAATCAGAAAGCAATGAGGAAGAATACCTCAGGAGGAAGGCAAATAGCATTAAGACCCTTTCAAAATATACAAATAGATTTTACTGAAATGCCTTCAGTACAAGGTTACAAGTATCTACTTGTTATAGTTGATCATTTAACCCATTGGGTGGAAGCTTTTCCTACAAAAAGGGAAACGGCACAAGTGGTAATAAAAATATTATTGGAACACATCATCCCCCGGTATGGGCTAGTGAATAATATTGATTCAGACCGAGGTCCTCATTTTGTAGCCAAAATTCTACATGATGTCATTAAAGCCTTAGGAATCAGGTGGCGGTTGCATACACCCTGGCATCCTCAAAGTTCAGGGAGAGTTGAGAGGATGAATAAAACCCTCAAAAATGTATTAACTAAATTGATAACTGAAACAGGAATGAATTGGCTCAAGTGTCTGCCCCTGGCCCTTCTGCGAATCCGGGTCCGACCAAGATCTGACATAGGGGCTTCAGCATATGAGATGATGTTTGGACTCCCCTTCTTACTGACACCCTATAGCACTGGGGATTATTTAGAAGGAGAGGCCGCTACCCAAGAATATGTAAAAACAATTGGAAATACATTGGCAGATCTTAAAAGAAGAGGGTATCTTCCTCAAACCTCTCCCTTGGACACTGACATGCACCAAATAAAACCAGGAGACTGGGTTTTAATTAAGTCCTGGAATACCACCCCACTAACCCCCAAATTCGAAGGCCCGTTCCAAGTTCTGCTCACTACTCATACTGCAGTGCGAACCCAGGAAAAGGGCTGGACCCACATCACTAGAGTGAAAGGACCATTACCACCCCCGAGTGATCCCTCTGACCACAACAAGGGGTCAGATCCCTCTGACCCTGAAACCCCAACAAGAGTTCCCTCTGAGTGGACTGCCACTCGAGATCCAGGCACCCTCAAAGTAACTCTCAGGAAACAACCAAAAACCAGTTAAAGCCAATAAGGGACAATAACAGTTATTACAAGCTGTCGTTACCATTGTTAAAAATCCACATTGTTATAAGAGGTTAAAAAGTGTTAATATAAAAGTGTAAAATAATGGTTAAATCCAAGGTTATAAATTGTTATAATGAGTCACAATGTGTTAATGTAAAAGTAATAAGTAACAGTAATTCTTAATTTAAAAATTAAATCTCTCATAGGGCACACCCAAAGGGAGCTAACTAAAACTAAGAAAAAGGTGGAAGGTGGGAATAAACAAGGGAGAACTCCACAAATCCAGCCTAAGAACTCCCCGACCCAAGAGGCAAGACCAGGTGAGACCAAAGAGAACCCTCAGAGCAAGATGGGGGCAGGTTCATACTGGACTCTTGGAGGGACTAATAGTAGTCCTATTGATATGATGAGGAGAAAGAACCCCCCGACCCAAGAGGCAAGGCCAGGTGAGACCAAAGCATCCACAAATAGAATGGTTCATACTGGACTCTTGGAGGTACTGATAGTAGTCCTATTGATAAGCAAGTTTACAGATGGGGCTTGCTCCGAATGCTGTCATTCAGTTTGAGATGGGGAGAATCTAAAATCCCTTATGAGAGTTCACACCCATGTGAATCCCACATGTTTTGACATGACCCAATTATCCACCTGTCAAAAAGAGGAAAAACAATATTGGATTGCAAAAAATGCTGCCACATTTAAGCAGTGCCTGACTGGGGAGTGCCCTATCAGAGAGTGGTTCTGTTTTGAAGAGTTAAGAAATCCAGAGGGAGTAGCAGACCTGATAAAAGAAAAACCACTGGTGGTGAAAAAGAATGAAATAGATGAACCCCTTGGGAAAAGTCTATTTGTCGATCTGGTAGAGGGAATCAGCCATAAACTAAATATAACAAACTGCTGGATATGTGAAAGCACACATATGTGTGATGTATGGCCCTGGGAAGGGACAAGCTTATCACCCCTAGACATCCTGAGATGGAAGTTAATAACGGGGAAAAAGTATAAAACCTTCCTAGGAAGAATGGCTTGTAAAAGGTACTTACTGATCAAAGAGTTAAAACAAAAATGGATCCCCAGGGAACCTGAAAAATATTGGTCTATTGGGAAAAAAGAGTCAGGGTGCGTCTGTAATAAAAGTTATGGTCTACATGAGTGCACTAATAAAGGGACCAATCTTTTTTGGGGAATGAAAGAAATTTCAAAATATTGGGAACACCCCTATGACACACAAAACACATCCTGGAAAGCCCCAGAACCCCTCTTTTGGATTTGTGATGACAAAACCTACACCCATCTCCCAGGAGACTGGGCGGGTAGCTGCACCATAGGAATCATCAAACCAGCTTTCTCCCTCCTCCCACGAGAATCAGGAAACCATTTAGGCATACCCTTATATGAAAATTTAAAAAGAAAATACCGAAAGAGGAGGAGGGGCAGCACACAAACATGGAAGAGTAAAATATGGACACCAAAAGAAATAGTAAAAACATATAGGCCAGCAACTTGGACACAAGATAGATCATGCGGGTGCCGAACTCCAATTTACATGTTGAATAAAATTATCAGATTACAAGCAGTATTAAAAAGAATATCAAACAAAACAGCCCTTGCCCTTGATCATATCAGTAACCAATTGACACAAACAAGAGCAGTAGTGTATCAAATCAAACTAGCAGTCGATTATGAAAGTAAAGTAATAAAAAATATTTCCAAAGAAATACAAAAAATTGCATATGTAAGTACCCAGGAATGGAAGCCCTTAATTAATATGGACTGGTGGGACAACTTCTGGTCCTTTGAAGGGACCTGGTGGGAAAAAGTAGTGTTCATTGCAATAAGTGCCTTTGCCAGTCTCCTACTTCTCCCCTGCATACTTCCCTGTCTAATTCGAACTATAGCCACTACTGTTCAAGCTAGTCTCCAAATCCCTAAAGTAAGGATTCAGGAACCTACAAATACAATTAGATTAGAACCCCAAGAAGAAGGACTAAGCACAGCAAAAAGAATTTATAACCAATACCAGGAATTAAAACAGATTTATTCCCTTGAATCAGACATGGCCAATTGATGCGGGCAAAAGCCCGATCAAAGAAATAGAGGGGGGATTGAAAGAAATAGCCCCAGGTTATGCACTCCCGAGTTGTACTGTTATACTGTTTTGCTGTAAAATTAAAGTTGCACTGTTACTTACCTGTTTTAAACTGTTCATGTTGAATCTGTACCCCTGAATTTCTGCTTGTTATGTCCAAGTTCTGTACCCTTTCTCCCTAAATTCTGGGTTTTCCCCTCTCCATCGGGTAAAAAGTCCGCCGCCGCCTCCTGTTGTCCCCCCCTGCTGCTCCCTGCTGCTTCCTGCTGCTCCCTGCCGCCTGCCGTTGAGCTGTGGACACCGCCAGTGTGGAGATGAGGGAACTCCCATGGTGCCTGGCTGCGGCCGGGGGTCCAGTTGGAGCTAGAAAAGCCCCTGGGACAGTGAGCCGACACAGAAACTGGACCTAAGAAGGACAAAGCTGTGCGAGGCACACATCTAACTACCTGCAGGTAGCAGGTATTTTTTTGTTACTTTCTCGCCATGACCTGAAGGGAACTGGAGAGAGGTGACCCCCCTGGACCACACGAGCCAAAGTGATTCTATGGAAACCTCCGTGAGGAAGGAATCCCGACTCTGCAGCAGCAGCAGCAGATTCGACTGCACCTCCTCCTCCGTGGTGTCTACTGGGAGCAGTGGCGGCGTGCGCAGCCCCTCGAGCCCCCTACCCAGAGCTGATTTCCAATAAAGGCCTTTTCAAAGGAGCTGGTCTCCTGGCCCATTTATAACAAGGAAGAGCAGATTTTCTACATGGAAAGGGTGGCCAGGCATTGGAAGGGGCTGCCCAGGGAGGTTTGGAGTCCCCATCCCTGGAGGTTTCCAAGGAATGCCTGGATGTGGCACTCAGTGCTGTAGGCTGGTGACAAGGTGGGGATCAGGCACAAGGCTGGACTGAATGACCTTGGAGGGCTTTTCCAACTTCAGTAATTTTGGGATTCTGGGATTTCACTGCCCTGAGCATCTTGGGAGTCCTTCTGTATGGTTTCTCCTCCTACCCTACTGTCCTGGTTTAGGTCAAATTTGGGAGGAAACCTCTGAAGGGGGGTTCCTCTGGAAAGCAAACTCAAACGGCCCCTCCCCCCAGCCAGTCCAGGAAAAACTTCCTCGGAGAAAAGTGGAAAAAACTATTTATTTAACAAACAAAATACTCACAAGCACAAAGAATGAATACTATGAAACAATAAAACCTCTCGCCGCTCTGAAGAGAGAGGGCACTGAGAAAGTCCTTTCCATGGGTGTAGCTCAGCTCACTCAGTCTCTCACCAGTCCCACTCCCTCCGGAGGTCCGGGCCCTGGTGGGCTGCAGGTGAGAGCCCTCGCTGCTCCTCTGGGTTTTTTCTGTCCAGAGCAGATTTAAACAGTCTTAAGAAAAAAGAAAAAAAACCCCACAATCCAGGGAACTTCTCTGCCTCAGCTAGCTAAAACTAACTAAAAGCACAGGAGATCTCTGTCCCACTGCTGTCTGTGCCTCAGATGAACACACAGTCAGGAGAAGAGAATGTGTAGGAGTCAAGCAGTTTTCTCAAAACAAACTCCGCGCTTCTTTCCTTGTTTTGCTCTCAGAACCAGTCTTAAAGGTACAGAACTCAATATACAGCACAAACAGAACAGACGATTGGGGATACAAGCATCAAGTCACCCTAGAACACCCACCTCCTGCAGAAAGGGAGGACACATCCACAGGGATAGAGGAATTCATGGAGAGCCCTAATCCCACTCCTGATTTTCCCAACCCAATCTGGCCATGCAGCAAGGAGTGGTGATTACCCTGAGCTGACATTTATCCAGAATTTTCTGGCTCATGAGCAGTAAATCAGCCATTGCCGGGAGCATGACCCATCCTGGGAAGAGAGCTGGGAATCTGCTTGGGACTGAGGGAGAAAGAGAAAGAAACTGTCAAATTCCACCCCTTTTTTGGGAGGGTAACAGCACCAGCTGGGACGTAGGGTCACCCCAACATGACTCTAACAGCCCCTCCAGGCTCCCTGGGTCGCAGGAAGTGGGAGCAGGAATCCCTCCCTGTAATAAATGCTAATTCATGTTCTCATACTATATTTTATGTAATTATAATGCCTACTGTTATGGGTGATGGCAAAACATGTAGTCTTAGGAATGTCAGAGAAAACTCCCTCAGCACAAGGGAGTTCCCCAGCTCCGGGAAAGAGACAATGGAATTACAATACCAATGGGAGGTGGGGGAAAGAGACAATGGAATTACAATACCAATGGGAGGTGGAGAGGCACAGAGACAAGGGCAATCGGCATCTGATAAGGACTGATGGCCCAGAGAATGCATCCCACCTGGAACATCAACCACATCCTGCACACCCAGGAAATCTATTCAAGCCCAGCCACTGATACCCTGATTCTATCAGCAGCACCATCAAGAAACAAAGACGCCCAAAGAAATCCTGTGTTAGGCAGTGGCTCCAACCCCGGGAAGTTTCAAGTTCCCCTAGATACCAGGACTGTTGTATTCCCTTTGGTATCCCCTCCCCCTGTGAAACCTTACCTGTCCCTTGACTCTGACCTATGGCCTTTGTCCATAGGTAACCCCGCCCCCTACCCTGAAAGGCATAAAACCCCCTTTCCCTCCGGGGTCGGTCTCTTTTCGCCTTGGGATCCCTTCATGGAATAAACCTTGGAACACATCTCGGGGTAAGAGCCTCCTTTCGTTTTATGTCCCTATCATGGGGTTTCCCCTCACCCTAACCTCCCCAAATCTGAGCTAGCAACGGGTCTTGGGGGTGAGGGAAGGGGAACACTTCAGTTGGCGTCCAAATCGTGGTCTCTCGAAGTCACGTGCAGGAGCTGGAGTCTCATTTTTGAGATCTCAAAAGCTTTTTGGACTGTTCAACTCTTCTCCACTGATCCAGCTGCTTTTTGTGCAGTTGGGGGCGGTAGAAGTAGGATCGACAGCCTGTGCACTCACACAGGTCGATTCGGTAGGAACTTTCATAGGAAAAGAGCAGGGCACCCCAAAAACCACGAGATCCGCCCCTCAGGCAAAAAAGGGGGGTGGGCAGTCTCGGGGCGGCTGGGAAAAAGAAAGATCTTTTGCTGCGAGTGGGCATTGTGCCCCCAGCCACGCAGTGAAGCCCCTTTTAGGACCCAGTCAACATCTTAGAAGTTGTGTTTGTGATTCATCTCTGGGAAGTCAGGCGCAGGCTGTCCTGGAGATCCACGGCGTCTCGGGGTGTTGCAGGCTTTGAGGAGAACCCCGGACAACGGGGAGACCCCCTCACAGCCCCCGGAGCCAGGGAAGCTCGGCAGGGTGCCGATTCCCCGCCCTGGATTACACCCCCCCACGTCCCGGAGTTCTCGGAAGTGAGAGAGGGGCTGGGACAGAGCCGTGTGTGTGTGTGTGTGTTTTTTTCTTAACGCTTTAACATCACAAATATGGGTTCTAACTTTTCCACTAACCAAAGGTGTCTTTTAAAGCAGCTTAAATCTGTTCTGAAAGATCTTAAAATCCCTAATAGTTTATTAAAGAGTTTTATCCGTTGGTTGTTTGCTGAGTTTCCAAATTTTAACCCCCAGAATGTTCATTCCGTGGCTTTTTGGAATGATATTGGGGAATTACTCACCTCAAAAATTGAAAATGGAGACACAAAAGCTTCGAAATTTATCCCAATTTTCTTAAAAGCACGCAAGCATCTATTGGAATTAGAATGCAGCAAACAGCCACAGAAAACCCCCTCATCCTCCTTTTTCCCTTCCCAGTCCCCTATTCCCTACGAGAAGACCTCCCAGCCACCCCAGTATTCTGTGGCGTGGGGGGGGACAATGGCGGCGACCACGTGGTCGGCTCTCCTTCCAACAGCCCATTCCTCCCCCACAGCCCCCACTCTCTCCCATACCCTGTGCCTTGCAACCCCGCCCCCTGCCTTCCCTCCGCCCCCTGTTGCCCTGGCAACGAGTGCAGCGTCCTTTTCCCCAGCCCCCAGCCCGGCACAGGACATGGGGAGGGGGGAGGGGCGCGGACCGTGGGCGGCGCCAGCGCGGCGGTGCCGGTGCGTGGCAGCATGGGCGGTGCGGGCGCCCGCGGAGCGGGCGGCGGGGGAGGCGCGGCGGCGGCGGCGTGCGGCGGCGTAGGCGGCGACGCGAGCGGCGCGCGTGGCGCCGCGGGCGGCAGCCCTCCCGGCGGGGGCGGGGGCGAACCCGAGCCCGCCCAGGGCGCGCGCGGCCCCGGTCCCACCCCCCGCGGCACAGGCGGCTGCGGCGGGGGCGGGGCGGGGCCTGGTGCCTCTCTCGGCGGCGGCGGGGGGGGGGGCGGGGCCCCCGCCTCCCCCCAGCCGCGGGTGGGAGGGCGATTCGCTCACAGCTGCGGACCTGAGGCATGCTACATCGGTATCCCCGGGATCGCGCAGAGAGCTGCATGCTACTAACTCCTGCAGGGGGAGGGAGAATGTATCTTTTCTTTCACTAACCCAAACTGAATCTGATGATAATATCCCTTTTGTTGCCCCTGTAGAATACCTTGGTAAGAGAAATGGAAGGAAACAATACAAGCCTTTCTCTTACCAAGATAAAAAAGAGCTATGCAAAACTCAGAGAGAATTTGGAAGATCTAGTGAAATTTTTAAAAGCATGATTACTGCTACCTTTAGCTCAAATGAATTAGTACCAACCGATATTAAAGATTTATTTAGATGTTTATTAACACCCTCGGAATATGATTTATGGGAATGCATGTGGAAAAAAGCTTTAAATATAATATTACAGGAAATTCAACAAACTCCTGATATAGCACAGGATAATGATGGTTATGATATAACATTAGACCATCTTTGCGGTTCAGGTGAATTACACTGCCCTGAAAAACAAACCCGATTATTATCAAAGCAAATTTTGGATAAAATCTGTAGTGCAGCAGAAAAATCTTTTTACCAATTACCAACACCTGAAACTAAGGGCAGTTATACAAGTATTAAACAATTTCCTTCAGAGAATTTTTTGCAGTTTTTGGACCGTCTCCGTACTCAGGTGGAAAGACAAGTGCAACAACCATCTATACACAACGAGCTGATTAAAGAGATAGCTCAGAGGAATGCTAATGAAACCTGTCGTAGAATTATCCTTAGTCTCCCATCAGAACCAACCCTAGCTCAGATGATCGAAGCCTGTACCAGGAAAGCAGAGCTGTTCAGCGCACCTGAAAGCAATCCTGGACTGCCTCATCCCAGGACTGCAGCACCTGTGCGACCCGAACCAAGGCGGCAACCACTGCCACCAGACCGCCTACAGCACATCATCTGCCATCTCTACAGACAGCCCGGACATTTTGCAGTTTCCTGCCCTCGGAACCAGAACCAGCAAAGGAAGCCCAACAAACAAAAAAACTAGCTTCTCAGCGCGTCCCCATGGTCAATACTGTCACGCGCACAAAAACAAATATGAGGGGTCCTCCACCAGTTGACACCTCTCTCTTGATAACAAAGGGGTAGGGGGTGGGGGGAAAGAAAAATGAAAATAGTAAATGTTTAATTAACAAGGTTTGGCAGCCACGAAGCCGGTATAAGCTCGTGACTACCAAAGGTTTTCATTTCAGATCCGCGGACTGGACATTAATTACAGTGCATCTATCAGACATCCCACAGGATCTGAAGGATAACCACACGGAAATGTCTCGTGAGTGTTTTGTTATTGGGGATACTGCACACACACCAGAGGAGATTGAGGTATTTCCAATGTCCATTAAGGGAAACATAACAGGCCTCATGCTCTTGGCATGCTGCAAATACCCACCATTCTACCTGGCAGAGGGACAAATTGTCCCCCAGGCCATTCCCGATCCGGCAGAGGTAATAGCAGATGGGAAATCGCCGGAAGTCTACTGGGCAGAGGTGGTGGGTGAAGACAAACCTTCCATGGCATGCAATATAGCAAATGGGTCAGAGCGCCTCCATGTGGAAGGGGTCCTTGATACAGGAGCCAGCGTGACCGTTCTACCAGAGAGCAAGTGGCCATCACACTGGGAATTGCAACCTGTCGCAGGCAGACTTCAGGGCATAGGAGGAATCACATTGGCAAAAATCTCAAAAAATATAGTCCAAATCGAGGGACCTGATGGAAAAGTGGCAAGTGTCCGTCCATTTGTTGCAAAATACAAAGCCCCCTTGTGGGGGAGGGACACCTTGTCCCAGTGGGGAGTCCAATTGGTCATTCCTAAGACACCCCAGGATTTTTAGAAATAGCCACTGTGACGCGCCCTGCCCACAAGTTAACATGGTTGGATAACACCCCAAAATGGGTAGCACAGTGGCCATTGAGCAAAGAAAAGCTCAAGGCGCTTGAGGAGCTTGTGGAGGAACAGGTGGCTCAAGGTCACCTGGAAGAAACAACAAGCCCTTGGAATTTCCCAGTCTTTGTAATAAAAAAACTGGGAAAGGACAAGTGGAGGTTGCTCCATGACCTCAGGGAGATAAACAAAATGATAGAGGACATGGGACCACTTCAACCAGGAATGCCTTCTCCAACAATGCTCCCAAGAGATTGGCAATTGGCTGTATTAGATATCAAAGATTGCTTCTTTCAAATTCCTCTACACCCAGAAGATGCCCCAAGGTTTGCATTCTCGGTTCCTACCCTAAATCGTCAAGCCCCTATGAAAAGGTATCACTGGAAATCCCTACCCCAAGGCCTAAAATTATCGCCTTTCATATGCCAACAGTACATAGCATCTTTACTGTCACCTGTTCGTGATGAGAGACAGGATGCCATCATCCTCCACTACATGGATGATGTGCTGGTGTGTGCCCCCAATGACTCTATACTCCAACACACGCTTGACCTAGTGGTTAAGGTTTTAACCTCTGCTGGATTTTCGTTACAGGAAGACAAACTTCAAAGGATGCCACCTTGGAAGTACCTGGGCTTACAAATAACAGCGAGGACCGTTGTTCCTCAAAAATTGGAAATCGACTGTAATCCTAAAACCTTAGCAGATCTCCACTCCCTGTGTGGGTCATTGAATTGGGTGAGACCCTGGCTAGGCCTCACAAATGAGGATCTAGACCCTCTTTTCAATTTTTTGAAGGGGGAGAGGGAGCTGGTTTCTTCCAGGGAGCTGACCCCAGAGGCAAGGACAGCAATCGAAAAGGTACAGAAAGCCTTGTCAGACAGACAAGCTCACAGGTATGAACCAAGCTTACCTTTTCATTTCATTGTGCTAGGAAAGCTGCCACACTTGCATGGTTTGATTTACCAATGGATCGAGGGGCAGAGAGATTCACTCTTAATCATAGAGTGGGTCTTTCTCTCGCACCAAAGATCCAAGACCATCACTGAGCCACAAGAGTTGATAGCTCAATTGATTCAGAAGGCCAGGTTAAGACTATGTGAACTGGCTGGTTGTGACTTTGCATGTATTCACCTCCCAATCAAACTCTCAGAGGAGGGAAAGAACTCTCCAAAGAAACTGACCAAAGAGATGTTTGAGCATTTGCTCCAGAGCAATGCCAGTCTCCAATTATCTCTGGACAGCTACAGGGGACAAATATCAGTCCATGCCCCATCCCACAAGCTGTTCAATGAGGAATTCCACCTCATTCCTCGTGAGAAACGGAGTCGGAGACCACTCAAGGCTCTCACAGTGTTCACAGATGCTTCCGGGGCATCCCACAAGTCGGTGATGACTTGGAGAAATCCTCAGACTCAGCATTGGGAAGCTGATGTGGAGTTTGTGGAGGGATCGCCTCAGGTAGCTGAACTGGCTGCAGTGGTAAGAGCTTTTGAGAAGTTCTCAGAGCCAGTTAACTTGGTGACTGACTCTGCATATGTAGCTGGGGTAGTGTCCAGAGTGGAGCAGGCTGTGCTCAAAGAGATCGAGAATGAGCACCTATTTAGGTTGCTTTCAAAGCTGATTTATTTGGTTTCTAATTGGGAATATCCATTTTTCGTAATGCATGTAAGGTCACACACCGATTTGCCAGGTGAAATTGCAGAGCGGAATCGTCGAGCAGACTCCCTTGCTACACCAGTAGAAAAAGCACGCCTCCCTGACATCTTCCAACAGGCAAAACTGAGTCACCAACAGTATCATCAAAATGTGCCAGGTCTGATCCGTCAGTTCCAGCTAACACGGAGTCAGGCTAGAGCTATCATGGCCACCTGTCCCAATTGCCAGCTCCAGGCCATGCCATCCATGGGTATGGGGGTTAATCCCCGAGGCCTTGGCAGTTGTGAGGTATGGCAGACAGACATCACACACATTCCTAGCTTTGGTCGCCTCAAATATGTCCATGTAAGTATTGACACACACTCAGGTGCAGTGTATGCCTCTGCCCATGCAGGAGAAAAAGCTGTACATGCCAAACAACATCTAGTGCAAGCTTTCTCGGTTTTGGGGATCCCAAAAGAAATTAAAACGGACAATGGCCCAGCGTACGTGTCCAAGGAGTTCCTGGAATTTGTCCAGCAGTGGGGAGTGGAACATAAGACAGGCATCCCTCACTCCCCCACAGGCCAAGCTGTGGTTGAACGGGTACATCAGACACTCAAACAGGTTTTAGCTAAACAGAGCAGCACAACTGTGTGGATGACTCCACAGCAGAAGTTCTGCAAAGCCATGTTTACCATCAATTTTCTTAACTGTTCTTTTGAAAACATGAGTCCACCTGTGGTTCGTCATTTTAACAGTGGCAATCAATTCAAACTGTCCCATCGTCCACCGGTCCTGATCAGGGATCCAGAGACTTGTGAAACCAAGGGTCCCTATGAGCTCGTAACCTGGGGTCGTGGCTACGCGTGCGTAGCGATGCCCTCAGGCCCTCGGTGGATCCCCCAGAAGTGGGTAAAACCTTTTGTCCCCAAAAATCCAGCTCCAGCAGAAGGGGATGGAAAGCAAGTAACCACTGCCTCCAAGAGGAGACGACATCGGATGGAGGAAAGAGAATCTTTCTAGGTGTGGACTCTTTCCCGCAGTAACAGAAACTTTTAACATGTTTTGAAATGTTTGTTTTTCCCTTTTAGAGAAAACCCTCCTCCCATTTATCCCTGTGATGAACCTCAGTCAAATTGTCATCTTGTTAATGCTGAACAGTCTGGCAGCTGCATGGATCGTCCCTCAGCCATGTCAAAATGTCTGGGTGACCCTGGCACAGACACTTCAGCAGGAAAACATATGTTTGTCCACTGCGTCAGCAAAGAATCCTATGTCCACCTGTCTGGTAGGAATTCCATTGCAGGCTGGAGAGTTTCCTGCGGGATTGGACACTCATATGTCCAATGAAATTCCAAAGTCACTTCTCCTAAAACCATACAAAAATAATCAGCAAGAAGCTGTGGTAACTGCGAACCCCTTAGTGGAGTGGTTACCAAACTTGCCTGAGATGGCTCAGGAACCCCAAGAGTTAGAGCTATTGGGTTCCTCCCCTGCATCATACTGCGTACATTTCTCTGTCTACCCAAAACCCCCTAGCACTGATGAATACCACTATATAAAACAATATCGTGGGGAGTTTACTGCAAACATGTGGTGTCATAACCTAAGCCACGTTGCAGCTGACAACCCACCTCACTCAAGTCCCAAAAGCCTCCCTAAGGGATTGTTCTTGATTTGTGGGGATCGAGCATGGGCAGGAATTCCATCTAAGCTTTTAGGAGGACCATGTACTGTAGGGCGGTTGTCCGTATTGACACCCAACAAAACTCTAATTGGTGAATGGACTCACAAACACAATTCGACAAACAAAATTCATAAGAGAAGTGCTGAAAATTTGGATTCAAATTGTAATTCAGACATTTTTCATTGGGCAAAGTCAAAAAGAGTTGCTGTGTCCCTGTTTCTTCCGTGGGTCGCAGCAGCCAAACCTCTAGGTGAATTGGGTCACCTAGAATGCTGGGTGGTCAAACAGGCAAATCTGACCTCAAATGCCATCAGTGCCCTTCTAGAAGAGGAGGGAATTACTAGACAGGCCACGCTGCAGAACCGTGCAGCGATCGACTTTCTCCTGTTGCTTCATGGACATGAATGCCAGGAATTTGAAGGACTCTGCTGCATGAACCTGACGTCGAAAGCACCAAACGTCCACGCTGCCCTTCGGAGCATGAACAGCCTGATCGGACAAGTGAAGCAAGAATCTGAGGACTGGTTCAATGAACTGTTCAAGGGCTGGGGAGTCACAGGGTGGTGGATTTCTATAGTCAAAACAATTTTGTTATTCCGTGTTATCCTTTTCCTTGTAACCTTAGCATTCGGGATCCTACGTCGTTTAGTTTTCAAAGCTATCAATGGTCTCATACCTCCTACCTCAGAAGTCAACCACACAGAGTTGGCAAATCTAAAGCAAACTGATTTCCCCACCAGTTGTAAGTGGTGGGAAAGAGAAAACCCACACTCCATGTAACTTATTGTTTTTCCTTTAACTTTGTTAAACAAAAAAGGGTGAGATGTTGTATTCCCTTTGGTATCCCCTCCCCCTGTGAAACCTTACCTGTCCCTTGACTCTGACCTATGGCCTTTGGCCATAGGTAACCCCGCCCCCTACCCTGAAAGGCATAAAACCCCCTTTCCCTCCGGGGTCGGTCTCTTTTCGCCTTGGGATCCCTTCATGGAATAAACCTTGGAACACATCTCAGGGTAAGAGCCTCCTTTCGTTTTATGTCCCTATCATGGGGTTTCCCCTCACCCTAACCTCCCCAAATCTGAGCTAGCAACGGGTCTTGGGGGTGAGGGAAGGGGAACACTTCACCAGGACCACGGAGACATGTCCAGACATGTACACTGAGTTAAGGGTATAAGACTGGCAGACCTGGACTCAGACCTTCGTGAGACCTCAGGAGGACGTGTCGCGATAGAGGGCACGTCAGGAGGCACACCCAGTGCGCACTGCCTGATTCCTTGCTTTGCTTACTTTGTCAATTTCTGTATTGGCTTTGTAAATTTCTTGTCCGTGATTTTTCACTGGCAATAAATTCTATTTTATTTTGGATTGGCTCTCACTATTTATAACACTCCCCATGCTGAGTCTTTATGAGCACTTAATTAAAACCTGACAAGAAGATTAACACACAGAGGGCAGTTTTAATTAACTTAAAATCATGTTCCATTTTCCGATTGGTTGCAGGGCAGAGCCACCTGCAGGTTCCACTGCAAAACCAAACCAAAATGGGGAGATGGGAAGGGGAGAGGGAGGATCCAAACCTCTCCAGAACCTTCTGCTGCTCTGCCCTGCCCATGCTCATCCTCCTCTCCCCCGGATTCCTAGACAGTTATGTAGGTGCCAATGGCCACTGCTCCCTCTGGGCACATTGGAGCAACTTAAAGATGATTTCTTTCCAAATTGCATTTATTTGTTTGAGTTTAATTTATTGAAACTCTGTTCCTGAGGACTCACAAAGCCAAAACCAGTTCTGCCCCTTTTCCCGTGGGAAAAGGCTAGGACAATGTCCAGGAGTAGGGTCCTGGATAGCTGGGGCTTAATGCTGGAAGCACACGTTGTCTGTGCATCTATCCATCCATCCATCCATCCATCCATCTCATGCTGCTGTTCAGGGATGGAGAAAGGGAAGGCGTCCATCAAAACCATTCCTGTCCCACTCCTCCTGCTTGTTCCAGAGCAAACAGCTGGAGAAGGATGCTTCTCCCTAGGAGAGGCACATGGAAAAGGGTGAGTCCAGCTCTGACATAAAACAGGTGAAGGGAAGGCAGGGAGAGAAAAGGCATGGGAATTGGGAGTACTGCCCTTCCCTCCTTGCTTCCACTGCTTTCACTTAACTGCCATGGAATGATGGGCCCCAAAATTGCGAGATGCCAGAAGCCTGGACCATCCCCTGTCAGAGCTCCACCTTCAGCTGCCTCACCTCTGGATGGTGATGGACGAGCTAAAAACAGCTCTGAGTGCCCTTTAACTCCAGGTTCCTGCTGCATGGGGCAGCTTGGGAAGCTCTGGATCACTGGGAATCCCTGCACAGTCAGTGCAGGGGCACAGGGACACCCGGCACACCTGGGATGCCCACAGGAACTGCCCAAAGCACCACCCTGAACCTCCAACCCTTCCATCAGGAACAGCCTCCATGCACCAACCCAGGGTTATTGTGAACTTTCACCTCCCATTGTTTGTGCCATGTCCCCTCGTGCCTCTTTCCACTGATTTCCTGACAACCTTGGGAGGAGCAATGCAGCCACCAAGTATTTTTTCCTCTGGATTTTTACAGTCGAGGAGGGATGAGGAATGAGGGTGCCCTGCTCCAGCTCCCAGAACAGCTCTGAACACTCACAGAACTGCCAAGTTCATCCACAGGGTTCGTCCAGGTCTGCTGATTCCAATGGGAAGAGCAAGGCTTGTTTAGATTTCATCCATTTCTTTGGAGCATATTCCTTATGAGCTGAGGATGAGGTAGCTCAGCTCCAGTGTGATAATATCATCCATGCTGCAGGTCTCTCCAAAGGCAAGCTCTGCTGGACAACCCCTTTGTCTCCCTGTACCTTTATTTTTTTGGCTGCCTTTATATTTTGTGATGCTCTGAATTCAGTCGGATGTGATTTAATAACCTGCTGTAGTCCAGTTTTCCAGGGAGAGGTTTGGTTGGGGAAGGAAGAGGAAATGTCCCCCCAGCATCCTTATAGATGAGGAGAGTTGGACATCAGGAGCTGGATTGGATGAGCCTGGTGAGTCCCTTCCAGCTCAGGATATTCTGTGATAAAAAAGATGGGCCTGAATGGAGGAGTAGGGGGAGGGAAGGAGCTTTCCATGAGGCAGCTGATTCCTCTGCCCCCTCCATGAGGCAGCTCCTCCACCCCCTCCAGAGCGGGGACTGAGGGAGCAGTGGCACTAATCCTAAAATTCCCTTCCCAGCTGTTTTCCTTCCTGGCAGGCAGCAAGTGGAAGTCAGGCAGCACCAGCCATCCTCCCCTTAACCTCCCTGCTGAAATTCTCAACAGAGGAGGAAAACTCCCCATCCAATGCTGTTTTGGGGCATAACCAGCCCCTTCTCCGTCCTCCTCCACTTGAGCACTCACTGGCACAAGGCTGTGACTGACACCAGCCCTTGTTACCTCTACCCTATGCCCTAAATCCTTTCATCATCCTTGGGAACCTCCCATCCCCAGCCCATTGCCACCAGGAGTGGAAGGATGGGAGGCCATGGGAGATGGACAAGTATTTAAAATGTTTAATGGACAGAAACAGCCCATCCTGAGTAGAGGTCCCAACCTCTCAGAATATTTCAGGGGGAAAAGAGAGCCAGCCCCTCCTCCCCACCTTGTTCCAATCTGGAGTAGGGTTTAAAGGAGGCTCCCCATAGTGAGGAGCTTCAAAGCCTCTGCAGCCTCTCCCTCCGAGTGTCCTCCTGCTTCAGTTCCACCCTCTGCATTTCAGGGCCTTTCATCCTTCCTCTTCTTCATTCTCATCATCAGGAGGTCCCTTCCCCCCTCCCACCCACTCCCACCCTTGCTGGAGACTGCCTTTGGTCAGGAGCCCAATGGGAACCAGCTATCAGGCGGAGCTGGGATATCCTGGAGAAAACAGCTTGGAAATGCCTCCCCACTGCTTCCCCCTCCATGACAAAGACAAAACTCCTGATGCAGAACGGCCCTGCACATGGAAAAGGCATCCTGCTGGCTACCTGCCCCTGACCTGCGTGGATCCCCTACTGGTGGGGTACCAGGAGCTCCTGACTCCCTTTGGAATCACCAGCCCATCCTGTTTGTCCTCCTCCTGCCAGCAGGACCCTCCTGACCCTGCAGCAGGAGCGCAGGGCCCTTGTGCCAGAGTATTCCGTGTTAATCCTCCTTTCTGGATTCCTTGCACCTTGCTCCAGCATTGTTCCTCTGAGATGTTCCTGCCCTTGCCGGCCTGGGGGTGATTGTTGTTTAAACAGCAGCAGCCACACAAGCTGCTGCCTGTCATGCCTTTCCAGGCTGGTCTGTAATTGCTTCCTGTCCTCTCCAGCAACTGCCTTCATTTGTTTGAGTCTCTGCCTAATCTCAGGACTGGGGGAGTTGGGAATGAGAGAACCTTGGTCCAGGCTCAGGGGTGTTTCCCTGAGCTGGGATGAGCTGAGCCAGTTTTGAAGCTCCTGGTAAAGTCACAGTCCCACAGCCAGGAGAAAAGGCTGAACTTAAAATAACCCAGGCAAGCCAAAGCCTGGCCTCAGCAAAGCTGGAGCCCTAGTTTAGGGCTGCGGTAAGACCAGGAGTTCTGTGGTCCTTGGATGTGGTGACTGGAGCCCAGGTATGTCCCGGTAGGAGCAGGAGTGGAAAAAGCAATGGGGGAATGGGGGGAGAAATGAAATGTTATTCCTCAGACTTCAGAGTTCCGCTTTTCTTGGTTGTGTTACGGCCTGGGCTGTGCTTAGCATGGATTTTATCCAAGGCGATTTGCACACATCCCACTGATTTCCCAGCGTGCTGATTACCTGCCTCTGCTTTGGCCTCTCAGCTCCCATTATCCTGGAGCAGGAAAAGGGATTCTGGGGGCCAGCCCTGAGCAAAGCTGTGCTGTTCAACAGGCTCCAGACCAAACACTCCAACTTTGTGCTTTCCCCCTCGCTCCAAAAAGGCGAACTTTGGCTTTTTGTTGAAATGGGACATGCTGTAGATAATGGCCACTTCTAACAGCAGTTTCTTCATGGATAAACTAAAGCTTTTAAAGGAAAATGCTCCAGAGGGTGTTTCCAGAAATAAGAAACATCTTCCAGCATTAACCTGCATGGTTTGGAGAAGGAAACTGGATGGACTTTTTCCTGGGGTCTGGTTTGTGACTGAGGCAAGAGGACAGGAATGAGTGGAACAAGGTGCAGGAATAACCTGTCTTCCAGCCCACATCCACCCCTGGCATGTCCCCAGGCTGTGCCACCTCCCCCTCTGCTCCAGCTCTGCCAGCTGGATCTCAGTGTCACATGGCACCAATCTGTGACAAGTGTCCTTGTTGTCCAAAGGGTCACCGCTCTGTGCTGGGGTCTCTTGGACAGACAGCCTGGAGTTAAAGCAGCCATGAAACCAAAGACAGAACAGGCCCATTCCCACCCCGAACTCCTGTAAATACTTCCCTGAATGGCTTTTCAAGCTTTTCCCGGTGCAGGAGCCTCTCACACACATTGCACATCTCTGTGCCTGCTCCGAATGTGCAGGACGTGGCACAGCACGGATTAGGAATCTCTCAGCCTCCTGGCTCATTGGGACTGCCTGAACAGGACATGTTAGGTCCTATTTTCTCTGTGTTTGCACATCCTTTAAATGAATGTATGGACACTCCAAGAGGGGATGGCTGTTTAAAGCCCCTGACTGCACACAGCCCCTGGCAGGGGCTCTTCCAAATGCTTCCAACACATCCCACAGGTGCTGTTCCAAACACTTTGAACACATCCCGTGGGTGCAGCTGCCTTGGGGATGCATTGGGGCTGGCCTTTCCCATGCCAGAGCCAAGAGCAATTCCCTGGGCCAGCCTGGATGGGCTTCACCTTGCAGGGCTGGATCCAGCTCAGAGGCACCTGTTTTACCCCTTCTGAGGTGCCCAGGGTGCGATGCTCACTCTGCTGCAGCCTCTCCAATGCAGCCTGAATCCCTCTTCTGCTTCCAGCTTTAGGATCCTGCTCCAACAGCTCTAAACCCTGCAGGCTCTCTCCCTTTTCCTGCCTTCCTCATGCTTCCAGCAGCTCAGGCCTCTTCCTGCAGAGCTCCAGGTCTGTCCCTTCAAAGGGAACACTGACCAGCAAGGATGACACAGGCTCCACATGGGCTATTCCCAACGATGCACAACCGAGAAACAAAGCAGGAGCCTATGCTGGGTGTCCCCACCATGAGATCTTGGAATGTAACATGTTCCCAGCTCCATCCCAGCTCTGCGTCTGCTCAGTTTCCTGCTTTCTGGCACCAGGTAGTACCAATATCCCTTCCCTTTCCTCTTATCCGCACCCTCACTCCTTCCCTGATTGCACTCAGCCTTTAACAGTGCTCTGTTCTCTTTCCTGGCCTCTCCTGCTTCCCTCACAATCCCGGCTGTCAAGAGCTATCTGTTCCCAGAGGGACAACTCTGAGCTGGGATGCGCAAAGCAGGGAGGAGCTGGGCTTGGAGGAGAGCTCTCTGGCAGTGGAGTGCAGTGGAGTGCAGTGGAGTGCAGCTGGGCCACCGGGGACAATGGGAATGACCATGGGAATTCCTGCTGTCCTTGTCCGGATCACCTGGGCATGACCGCAGCTCCCTGTTCCAGGTGGAGCCCAGCACTCAGTGCCAGCCTTTCCCCTCACAGATGTCCCCATCCACTGTGGCACAACCAGGACAATGCTCCTCAGGGACAAAGGAAGGGGAAACTGCAGCCCTGGATTGAGGGAAAAGGACAGAACATTCCTGACAGACAAGGACCGTGTTGCTTTTCTTCTCACCATGGTTCTCTGGCTGCCAGGAATGCCGAGGGCTGGCTTGGAGTGTTATGCCAAAGGGCTCCATCCCTACCAAGCCTTTGACGTTGGTGGTCAAGGAATTAACGTGGACTTTCTGAACCAACAAAGAGCTAGAATCTGATGGGTACCAGAAAGAGATGGGGGAGAAAAAAATAATCCTGGTTCTGATTACCTGGCTTCAAACCCATGGCAATAAACCCAAATTTGGGAAGCAATTAGAAGGGAAGAAGAAGAGCAAGAAGTAAAGGGGGAATGAAAGAGTCACCTGGCGGCCTCAAAGCAGCCTTTCAAGGATCAGCATCTGGATGAAAGCCAACATATCAGCTCTAATCTTTGGCTTTTTGATACTGTTCAAGATTACAATGACACGGACTCCGAATCAGAAGGCTGACAATGACTACGTTTATTTCTGGGAATTTCTTCCCTTTTATGCTTTTCTACAAAGAACAACCCAATGGGTGGAAGAAAGACAAACTTTTTCAATTACATTGGTCAAGTCTGAGGGACATCAAGAAGAAGTCCCTCCTAGGGAAAGGAATGTAAACATAGGTTACAGTTAGGAAAACATGACTCTTGTTGACAGAAAAGTCTCTGGGAAAGAGTTTCAGAGAAACCAAAACATCACAGGCACGAACCAGGGCTACAGCTTTTTGTTGGACTTAACAAGGACTTTAAAATGAATCCTGTCTCAACTGACACGCTCCATATGGATCCTGGTTTGAAATCTTCTTTCCAGCTCAGAATCAAATAGGCTGGGACCACAGAGAGCTGGACAGGAGATTTCAAAGGGAAAACCAAAGGTGGGAGCACAGATGTGGCCTCCCACCTGTGCATGGTGCCCACTCCTACCCAGGGCTGGGCATGAGGACATTGGGCTCTGTGTCAGCACATAGTCACTGCACACAAGTGGCTTTGTGGCTCCACAGAGGGGCTGTCTGTGACCATGATGATACGATGGGGACATTTCCCTTGATGCCACTCAGCTTCCCAGCCTCCCAAACTGACTGTGACTTCAATTCTATCTGCATCTGGAGATTGCCTTTGTTTGCTGTCTTTTCTTTCAAACTTGGATAAAATAAGTGTACAGCTATTTGCCTTCACGTCTAAAAAACAATTAAAACCCCATCCTCACCTGCCCGTGCTTCAAGGCTGGCGCATCTCATCTCCCTAAGCTGCATCAGGATGCGAGAACAAAGGCATCTGACCTGTAGCCATGGCAACCCTCAAATTCTACACCTTTGCCTTTTGTACCAAGTTGCCCCTCCCTGCTCTGTGCACACACATCTGTGCACACTCCTGTTTCCTACACACTCACATGCGTGTGTGTAACACTAGAGAGAGGTGTAAAAATGCTGTTCCTGATTCTTTCAACTGTTCCTGCCTTTGCCTCATGCCAAGTGAATTCCCACTCCTCCCTCAGTGGTATTTGCCTCTCAGGTGCCAGCCGAGTTAACTAAAAATCCACTGCTGGCCACAAGGTAGCACTTGGTTCAAGGGAGAAAAGCAAGTGTTGAGAGCCAAGGGAAGCAGGAGTGCAATGAGGGATTATTGGATAACACTTGGCATCCCAGGGCTGGGACAGCCGCTCTCTGCTTTTTCTTGGCCCACTGCCACAATCCAAAGTGACAGCCACCTCCTGAATCCCTCTGTCAGCACGAGGGGAGAGGCACCACATCCCTGAGAAAAAGAACACCAACAAACATCCAAATTGATGATTGTGATTGTTCTGAAGGGAAGTGCTGGCACTGCTGGGTCATGTTTCTAGCACCTGGCTCCTGCTGTCATCACACCTGGAGCAGCTCCTGTTTGCACAGGGCTTGTACTGTGCCAGCCATGAGCACAGCTGTGGATTTGGGCTCCATGTGCCTTGGAAGGGGTCAGCTCTGGGTATAGAGGGTTGCACAGAGAGCACAGAGAGCAGGAGAGGAAGGGAAGATCCCTGCAGAAGGAAGCAGCCCCAGGGTCTCCCCCAGTTTGAGGCTCAGCTGGGCCCTGGAGCCACAACCAGGCACATAGAGAGGCCTCAGGTAGTAGCTGCTGGGCAGCCTCTTGTCCTCTTCAAAGGCTGCTTCCCAAAGGGCTTGTTCTTTGGGAAAGGCTGGCACCACCCACTGTGCCAGACCCAAAATGCTGTCAATCCTCCAGCTCTTGGAGGAGACTGAAATGTGCACAAAAACCATCCCTGGGTTTGTGGTGACTCTGCAGAAGAGGGGACACATCACCAGGGGCTGGAGCTCCTTCTGAGAGGAAGCTCCGATCTCTGTTCTCTGTGACCAGGAACAGGGCCCAAGGAACACCTGGAGCTGTGCCAGGACAGGTTTAGGTTGGATTTTAGGGAAGGGTTTTTCCCCCAGAGGGTGGTGAGGCACTGAACAGGCTCCCCAGGGAATGGTCACAGCCCCAAGGCTGCCAGAGCTCCAGGAGCATTTGGACACTGCTCCCAGGGATGCACAGGGTAGGATTGTTGGGGTGTCTGTGCAGGAGCTGGGCTGGATGATCTTTGTGGGTCCCTTCCAGCTCAGGAATTCCATGATTCCATGAAGTGCATCAGACAGCCCAATCTGGGTCCCATCAGTGCCTTCTGCTCCAGGGGGGAAAGGACTGGGGGCTTTAACCTACTTCTCCCTGTATGGACCACCACCATGGATCCCTGGGGTAAAGGGAAGGACTTCTGCGGAGGGGCAGCTCAGCTCTGCTCCAGGCAGTGCCCAGACCTCCCTGGGATCAGGCTGGGGCTCAGTACCACCCTTGGGCAGAGAGGGCACAGCCAAAGCTCTCTGCTCCCTCCTTTTAAACACTTCCAGTGGTGAGTGTGGCAGTAAAAGCCCAGCTGAGCTGTGGTTACAGAAGGGGACTGATGCAGCCCAGTCCCTCCTGCAGACATGGAAGAGTTGCTGCTCATTCCCTGCAGCAGGAGGCCCCTGGGCAAGGGAGAGGCTCCAGCTCATTGACATCAGCACAAATGCACTGTGACCATTATTCCCTGGGAGAAGCCATGTACTGGGAAACCAAGGCAGGACCCAAATGTTGGATAGACTTGGTGCTCTGCAGTGCAGAGCCATGGCCATGGAGACTGCATTTCCCAGCGTTCCCACTCCATCCCGGCCAGCACCAGGAACCTGGAATGTTGCATCCATCCCTGGAGAGGGCTGATGCTTGATGCTCTTCCATCTCTCCAGAAACGGGAATGTCTGAAATCCTCAGCAGCGCATTCACTGTTCATTGCCAGGCCAAGTTTTCCCCAGACTGGCCAAACTCCCAGGGCAAATGTGGAATGGCTGGGAAGCAGGACAGCTGTTCCTGACAACCTCCACCTTCCCTGTGCCTCAGTTTCCCTGTTAGAGAAGGACATCCCTGCAGGGAGATGGGGTATCCCATTTCTGCACTGATTAGACACCCTGGTCTGGTGGGGGTGTCCTTGTCCATGAGGGGGCGCATCCAACCCAAACTAGTCTGAGGTTGTGGGATTCTGTGAAAAGCTCCCATTAGGATGTTACTGAGACTCCCATAGCTCGTGGTATGGATTTACTGGAGGCACAGTGTGACTCGGCAGAGGGTCCTGGATAGGCAGACACAGCTCCCAAGCCAAACTCCAGGGACTGCCTCACCCTCTGGCATAATCCCGCTCCAATCCCCAGAGCAGGGCCATCCACATGTATTCCTGATGGATTCTCATCCCTTCCTAGGAAGCTTTTCCCTCTGTGGCCAAGCACCTTCCAGAATCCAAGCACCCTGTGTGAGTTCAGACTGAAATGGTGCCTGCATTCCCTGGGAAGACTACCCACTCCTTAACTTATCCACCCAGGGATGGCTGAGGACAATTCCACCCCCCAGGCTCTCCTGACTTGCACCCCCAGGGTGCCGGCTCAAGGCACCCCTGAACTTTCCCTCAGGATTTTATATCTCAAAAGATGCTTGAGGGATTTGGGCCTGCAGTTCAAATTCCTTGGCCTCCAGAATCAAAGCTTCCAAGCTGTTTGACACATGGGATGAAAGGTGAAGTTGGGAACATGAAAGTTCCAGCACACCCCAGTTGCTCTCCTCAGCTGAGAAGCTTTGGACATGCCAGGATAACAGAGGAGCTGTATTCCCCCTGCCCTCTGCTCCATGACCCAGATTCCTTCACTCTTCCAGCCTCCTCCTCTCCATGGGGAGCAGGTCCAGAGTGAGGAGCATTCCAAACACTCTGCTGGTGCCATGTTTATCCAGCATGTCCTCCTCATTGAGCTGCTCTAAACCAGCCCCAGAAAAAAAAAAAAAAAGGAAAACAAAGAGAAGGAAGACTAACATCTTGGGCTTTTTGACCAGAAAACAGCATTTCTTGTTTGTTTTTCTAGCAAAAGAAAGGAATCCTGCCAGAAACTCACAAGTTTTCAGAGTTAAAGGTGTATCTTGAACTAAAGACAGGGAACTGGATATTTGGTTTATTCCCTTTTCCTAATTAAATAAGACCTGCAAGGCCTGACATTTTTGGTGGGAATAATCCTTTCTTTATCACTGCTCTGGGTCAGAAACGGAGCAGGATCCATACACTTGAGTTCCAGAATCCAGGAGCAAACAATAGAGATGTTCATTTATGGACCCTGAAGTTGTGCTGCAAGGCCTGAGCTTGGCTCCTCTTGGCTGTTGTCTTCCTTTGAAATCCCAGTCCCCAGAGGATGCTGGAAGTTGCTGCTCCCAGTGCTCCAAAGGCAACACCAGGCACAGCAAGAGCCGTCTCCTCAGGCACTTCAACAAACTGGGATAGCACATGGATTGCTGGAGCCCTTCTGGGTGTGAAACAGCCACGGCTTTCCAGGAAGCACAGGAAAACTGCTGCTATGCCAACAAACCCATGGACAACATCCACAGCTCCCAGCATTCACCATTGTTAGGGACTCAGAAGGATTTTTCCCTAAAGAAAATCCCTCAGACCACCATTAGTTTCATTATCAGCCTCTTATGATTCCCTTATTTAGGACCCGAAACACTCCAGACACAAGAGATGGAGGTGCCACTTTTTGCTGTATCTATGGGAGTCTTGAGCTTCCAAGCAAGTCTCCAAGCCAAATTCCCACACCATGTTGCCAAAAATACTTTGGCGCATGTTTCATTGATGTGAAACATTTCTCTGGATTGTTTCCTCCCAATATCTCCATATTTTGTTGCCAAATGAGGAAGGAACAGAGTCCAGAGACCCTCATTTCCTCCCTGGGGTCGGAGAGGGGTCACTCTCCAGGAAACACAGCTTGGGTTTATCCACGGAGCAGGAGGCGGATCATCCACACCCTAAGAACATTCTCCACGGCTGAGACCAAGGGAAGCTGCTCCTGAAGTACCATGGGGTAGACGCAAGGGAACACCTGGAGCTGTGTGAGGGCAGGTTTAGGTTGGATTTTAGGAAAAGGTTCTTCCCCCAGAGGGTGTCGGGCACTGACCAGGCTCCCCAGGGAATGGGCACAGCCCCAAGGCTCCCAGAGCTCCAGGCATTTGGACAATGCTCCCAGGCACAGGGTGGGATTGTTGAGGTGTGCAGGGCCAGGAGTTGGACTGGATGATCCTGGTGGGTGCCTTGGAGCTCAGGAGATTCCATGGCTCTATGATGACATGAACCCTGCTGGGGTGGTTCCAGAGAGAGTCACAGTCCGAAGGCCAGCACCATGTGTCTGTTCCTCCCTCACCTTTCCCAGGCAGTGAACCAGACAGTTGTCCCAATGATTTACCCTGGGATCATCTGTTCCCTGCTTTATTTCTCTCCCGGTTCTCAGTCAGGCACAAGAAGGGTTAATTAATTGCTGGGTGTGGAGAAACAGGGCAGGAGGGAGTACCCTGCTCCTGTCACCCTGTGAGGCACAGGACTCTTGACTCCCGAGATGATCCCTGCTGGAAGTGCAGGTCAGCATTGTGCTTTCCCTTGCAGATCCGGGGGTGTGAATCCAAGTGCCAAGCTGGATTATGTTGTTAAGCAAAGGGCTGGGAGTGCCAGATGGAGCCAGCCAAGGAGTGGGAAGATGTTAGGGAAGCTTGTCCCAGCTGTCCCCAGTCCTGCATTCCCGTCCCTCAACACACCCTCCCCACATCTGATCTTTAGCATCCATGAAGTTCTGTTCACATTTCCCTGAGCCAGAGCAGTCCCTTGCCATTTTCTGGCTTGGCTGTGTCCCTGGAATGTGTTTCTTTGTCTCCTGCCATCCTGCAGCCCCTTCCCAGTCTGCCCACTGGAGCTTTTACTGGGACAGTGTGAGAGACCTGCAGGAAAACAAAGCTCCTGTCCAATGTCATCCACTTTTCCACTCAATTTCACACAGGATTTTTCCCATTGCCTGTGTGTTAAAGTACCTTTCTCCAGAAAATTTCTGGGTCCATATTTTACAGAGGCAGGATACCAACCAGTGGGATGAACAACTTTATCTCTGTAGGCTCCATTTGGATTCGCTTTGCCTTGGCAGAGGAAGGCCAACCTCATCTGCCCCCTATTACCCATACCAAAACCATGTGTGAGCTTTTCTTCACTTTATAGGAGCCAAACAGCTTGGAAAGGGATTTGGAGTTTTATTCATTCACAATATTCCCCCTTCATAATTGTAATACATATATTAATTCATGTTCTTAGAATATAATAATAAATAAATTTAGGTGATATTGGTGGAGGGGGGGGGAAGGTGCATTCCCTATAGTACACGTGTCTTGGAGGCTGTCAGCTCAGGCGGGAATTGAATGGTAACCTCACAAGAAACTCTTTTACATTTTCCTTGTGTATGTTGGTTCATGTTCACAAATTATATTTTATACATGTAGTGTTCACGGGTACGGGTGATGGTAAATTAGACAATTTTTAAGAGAGTTAGGAAAAATCCTTTGCAGTACAGAAAGCTACCCGGAGCCAGGAAAGAGACAAAGGAATTAACATACCAATACAAACAACAGAAGGCTGAAACCAGGTGTGGCTGAGATCTGATAAGAACTGATACTCCAAGAGGATGGATCTGGCCAAGTCATCAAGGGATTCTCGGAAGCACCTAAACCCATCCCTGCTGGCTGAGCACCTCTGCGATTCTATCAGCAAAAACCATCGAGGGACAAAGAAGCTATAGATATTCAGAACGGAACTGTGGCACCAACCTTTAGAGATTCTTTGCTTCCCTCGATAGCTGGACTTTGTAACATGTTCAAGCTTGTACCTGGACTTTCCAACATGTTCAGACTTGTACACTGAGCCAAAAGGTATAAAACCAGCGGGCCTGGAGGCAGACAGATGTGAGACCTGGGGGGTGTGGTACTGCGTAGTACTTCACAGGGTCTCACCCAATGCCAGCATTGTCTATTTCCTTGCTCCACTGACTTTGGTCAATTTCGGTATTGGCTTAGTCAATTTCACGCTTGTGACTTTTTCACTGGAAATCTGGCAATAAATTCTATTTTATTATAATTGGCGTTATTCATTTATAACAATAATTATCCATGGAATTGCACCACACCAGGCCTTAAACTGATGTTTAATTTCTCTTCCAATGGACCTGTAGCACATCCCTGAAATGCAAATCCCTGCTCCTGGACTGAAGTTTGGCTGTCCAGTGCCTCTCTTCATCCCCTTGGATCTGAAGCTTTCTTGCTGCTGCTGAATCCACCACAATTCCCTGGGAGGGAGCTGCCGCTTCCCTTTTTTCCTCGCCAGTGTTTGGGGCTGGGAACAAACCTCCCATTTATTGTAAGCACAATATCCTGGCATATAAGGGGAATGTGGGTATCTGAGCAAGATCATAGTTCTCTCCTGCAGTATCCTGGCATCAGAGGTATTCCCAGGATCACTGAGCAATGACAGAAGCAGCAGGAGCACTGCTGGTCCTTTTCCACCAGGGAAGGCACCTTCAAAAGAATGTAATTTATCCAGGCTGAGCATTCCTCTGGAAATAGGGCAGTTTGGGTGGCAGCAGTCACCCCTCAGGTTCAAGTGTCACTCCAACTTCTGGAATGTGCCAAGGAATGGGCTGCATCCAGCACGCATCAGCCTTGGTGTCTTTACAAGGTCCTACACTTCCTTGGATGTTTGACCCTGCTCCACGTCCTCCCTTCCCACAAGGACATTGAGCAGGTCCAAGGGACATGGAGGACCCCAGATCATCCTCTTTGGCAGTGAGAGTTGGCAGTGGATGACAATGGTTGGGTTGCTGGAGTTAAAAAAATACATTTGTTCTCCCTCCCTGCCCAGGATTGTCAGGGAAAGCAGGAAAGACTGGAAAATCAGCTGAGAAAAACCCGTTAACAGCAAGATTTGCCAAGTGAGTGCATCCAGTGGCCTGGAAAATGAGCCAGTGAGTGATGGAAGAGCCCTTTCCCAGTTCTGCACACTCAAGGAAATATTTAATACATCTGGAAGGAAAAATCTGCCTTGGCTCCTGCTGCCAGCGTAAATATTTGTGTTTGCAAGTGTTGGCAAATATTTGAGCCATCCATGTTGTTTAACCAAGAGCTTTGTCTCGCAGAGTCCCTCTCCCTGCTCAAGCTCCCTTGGAATCACATTAGCAAGTGGAATCCTCCTGGTGTTTATGAAGGATGGGATCAGATCCTTTCCCTTTGTGAATTAAAGACCAGGCAGGAGCTTATGGAGGTGACCAACAAAGGGCGTCGGAAGTGCTGACAAAGGTCATGCCCCACATCTGATTGCTTTTGGCACAGATTCCTTTGGGAGATGGGGAATTGAGCCTGAATTTGCAGGCACAGAGCTGTGCTGAAGGATTTTCTTGCCTCTACAGTAATTACTAAGTTTTTATTTGCCATATTCCATGGAAAGGAACAGAGGAAAGACAATTTGCCTCCTGCCATGGCCGTGATTGGTCAGGTCAGACGTGGGAAGACTTGGTGCCCCTCTGTAAAAAACTCCCAGACAAGAGTTTGATGCCTCGACAGCTTCTGACGGAAAAGAAGCAAAATGCAAGGACAGCAGGAATTGGTAGCCTGGGAATGGACAAGAGGGGCCTTGGCCTCTGGAGCAGGACTGTGATCACAGCTTGGATCTTCCCAGCTCTGGACATGGAATTGGATGTGTCCCATGTTTGGTTTTCATCTTCCTTCCAGGACAAGTTTTGGACTTCCCTTTCCTGGAAATGTCCAAGGCCAGGTTGCACAGGGCTTGGAGAAACCTGGGAGAGTGGAAGGTGGCCCTGCCCATGGTAGGGGGTGGGACTGGATGGGCTTTAAGGTCTCTTCCAACCTAAACCATTCTGGGAATCCCTGATTATGCTCCATAAACACTCCTTGCTAACTCATACATGGACCTTGCTAACATTGCCCTGAAGCTGATGGAGAGAATTCCCAGCTGTAATCCCAGCTCAGTGGTGAATGGCAACATCTAAATCCATGACAGCTGTTTCTACAGTGACTTTGTGACTTGGCTCTGGGACCTGTCCCCCGCTGCACCCACTGTCAGTGACAGCATCACTGAGAAATTGTCCTGCTGAAGAACAATTAGCAAGAAGGTCCTAAAAATTGCCAGAGCAGTTTCTTGAGGAGCTTGAGGGGTGCCTTAAAATGCCTTCAAAGCCTTTTGTGCTTCAGCCTGGGTCTAGAGAACACACAAATGATGTTGAACTGGAAAAAAGAATTGCAAACAGATCCTGACAGAGACAAACAAAAATTGCCATTTCAGACATATGAGAGCCAGCATGGGGGAATCCCAGAGGAGTAAGTGTGGAGTGAACAGCCCTGAAACCACCTCAGCCTCACCCATCCTGGTGAGGACCACAGCAGGGGTGACTTTAAAGGACGAGTGTGACTTTAAAGGATGAGCACCACACCTGGATTTTTCAGGAGTGAACATAGAAAGCAATACAGGAGAACACTCCAGGCTCTTCCAGCTGTTTATTCAGTGGAAGATGTTCCAGCAAAAAGCCCTCACCTGCACTGCTGGGTGCTCACCTAATCCAGCTGGTTGCTGGGGTCCGCAGCCGGGACCCAGGAGGCTTAGAGCCACCCCAAAAGGTATCTCATTAGAGACACCCTGGGGGGTCAGAGCAACTCCCTCAGCTGGTAGAGAAGGCCTCAGCAGGGGGGCAGAGCAGTGATTCTCAGCTCTTGTGATTCTCAGCTCAGTGATTGTCCGCTTCTGCCCTTGTGAGGTCGCTTCTCTCTTAGCCGGCCCGGGAAGGAGAGAGAGAGGGTCCGTATGGCATTTCTACATAAGGTTATCTTTATTGCAAAGTTCCAGCGAAGGGGGCCAGGGATGGGAAGCCTAGGGACTAGGGAACCCAAGGGAGTTTTTATGGGGAACTAAGGTGGGAGGGGAAGGGGTACAAAGCCAGTAGTTTGCAACAGATCTACATAAAATCTCCTAGGGGATTGTGGGGCTCTTTAGTGGTCGCCCGTAACCGAAAGACTGCTTCTTATCTTAGTGTTCTGGCAGAGGTATTGTGCAATTCTTCTTATCTTCTCCAAGGCAGAGCCACCCCCCCCCCCCCCCCCCCCCCCCACTCACCTGAACAAGTGCTGTGCCAGATAAGGCAGCAGGGCCAGCACAGGAGCTGCTGTCACCTGCCCTGGCTGGCAGCTCCCTCCCAGTTGCTGCATTAACCTCTGAATAAACAAACCTCTACAAAGGCCTTTCCTAACCCAGCCAAGTCCAAACACAGCCCTCATTCCTCTGATTGTAAACCCGAGTGCAGGACACACTCCTGGGAATGAGCTCACTGTGTTTTCCCTTTGATTCCAACCTCTTGGGAAGAGTGTCATCAGCAAGTCAATGGGGAGTGACCTCATCGGCTCCAAACATTATTGTCTTGCAAATAACACTGACATTTCCATATTCCTGCCTTGCCCAAGGGTACAGCAGCCATGTTCCAGGTGCTGCACTGGGAGCTTGCTGGAAGGAAGGAGTGCAGGGAAGGGAAAGGGCTGGGATTCAGCACTAAGGGCTAGGAGAAAGCAGGAAGCTCCCTAAGGAAGCAGCCCCGGCCCTCTGGCCAGCTCAGACAGCTGCTGTTAGCCAACAGGAAGCTAAAATCCATCCCTGTGCCAGGCTCCAGGGAACAGGTGTCTCCCTCTCCTGCTCAGGCTCCTGTGAAAGAGCAGCAGGATCCCAGCTCATTTCCTGGGCCAGGTCTGGAGGATGAGCATCTCACCAGAGTTTCGTGTCCCAACTCACAGCTGAGTGGCCTGAAAGGAGCTGTGTGTGCCTAGATGGAATGTGATGCCACCAGCACCTGGTGGCAATGGAGAGACTTCCCAGGGGATCATTGGCACTTCCCTGAGCTCAGGTGGAGAGGGAAGCACAGAGGTGTGATGGAGTGATGGAGAGGGGAAGGACAGGGAGGAGGAGCAGCAAGGAAAGCTCAGGGCAGCAGTGCAGGGACAGTCAGTGTCTGTGCTACACCTACTCCATGTTCTCCTATCACTGCAGCAGCACCAGTCCCTTCAGGCTGAGGAAAACAAGACTGAGCCTCAAATCCTCATTCAGTTTTCCCTGTAGGTGGGCAGACTGTTCCCCAGAGCCCTCTGTCCCCTGTTTCCCAAAGCCTGACTGTCTCCCTGTGAAGATAAACTTTCCTCTCACAGATTTTTCTCTGGTTCTACAGTGAGGTCTTCCATGATCTAAACCTTCCTCCTCCCATGGACTGCTCTCCCTCGCTCCTCCCATGCCAAGCCCAGAGGCCTGGCTGGATCCTGGCAGAGCTCCCACATTCCCGGGAGTCCTGTGGGCCACCAGTGCCTGGGCTGGGCAGGACAAAGCTGCAGGACCCTCTGTTGGTGCCAAACCCAGCCCAGGGCAGGGGCTCTGGCAGAGCTCCCTGCTCCTCATCCCTAGGCACTGACAGGGATAAGTGTTTCCAGCTCACAGTTCCCTTTCCTGGTCACAACACCAGGACTTTTTTGTGTTCCCAGGAGAGTTTTATTGCCCTTTCAGGATGCTGTAAGATGCTACAGCACCTCACCATGTGTCCAGTCATTCCCTGACAAATCCTCAGGGATATTCCTGCCCAGGAGCACCTTGGGCTGAATTCTGCTACCCCTGTGTCACCTCACCCAGCCCTGAGGGAGGGTGTGGTAGTTTGGCCAGGAAGTGATTGTTCAGGAAGCTATAACTTGACAAACCAATTAGAAAGAGGTACGTCTAAGTGAACATTCGAGAGTTAAATACCAGAGGTTCCCAGGAACTGCCCTTTCTCTTTTCTGCTGGGCAGCTGAACAGGTAACATTGGCTTGGGTCCTTCTGTTAAAACGGCCTGAGCTGGCCAGGACCAGCCGTTGCCCCCCCGCTCCCCTCTCCTGCTGGGATGGGGACGGGGACGGGGGGGGGGGGGGGGGGGAAGCCGGCCCAAGGCCTGCCCAGGCTCCACCGGCTTCCAGTGGCAGGGAAGAAAGAGGGAGGCTGCAGCTCAGGTCCCTGCAGTGGCTGGCCCTGGCTGGGCTGTGCCCCGGGCCCTGGTTGCTGGTGCCGATGATGGCCCAAGGGAGGATGAGATTCCTTCCCCCCCTTACCAAGCCCCAAGAAGCAAGCTTGAGTCTGGGCCCACGGATGAGACCAGGGGGTGGAAAAAAGACATTCCCGAACATGTTTCTCCTCCTCCCCCGCCCCCACACACACACCATAACAGCATGTGTTTTAGGAGTGCAGCTGAAACCTAGGCCCCAATAAGCCTCTCTGGTGGAAAGGCCACTTGGGGAAACTCAGGCAAAGCAGTCAAGCTCACACATCCACACACACCACGTGGCTAGCTCAGCAAGGAGAGGCAAGAAGGCCCTTGCACTGTTTCAGTTCCAGCCAGGTTTATTTCCAGGAGCCGAAGGGGAATCCAGAAGCAAAAGGGGACAGGGGTCTGCCAGTTACACGGCTAAGTATGGGCTACAGCAGCCAATGACCTGGAGGCACAGGGGTGGAACAAGGGGCAGGTAAGGTCAGCGACCTATAGGTGAGACAGGGCCGGTCACCAGGGACCCGAAACCAATGGTGACACAGAGGCAAGGAGACACCAAGGGGCCAGGGCATTAAGGAGGAGGGAACTGGGGCAAACCATTGTGTACAGAGCACCATTTGAAAGAAATAGAAAGCCACAGGTTATGCACTCCCAAGTTGTACTGTTATACTGTTTTGCTGTAAAATTAAAGTTGCACTGTTACTTACCTGTTTTAAACTGTTCATGTTGAATCTGTACCCCTGAATTTCTGCTTGTTATTTCCTGAGTTTTGTACCCTTTCTCCCTGGGTTCTGGGTTCCCCCTCTCCGTCGGGTGAGCCCGCCGCCGCTTCCTGCTGCCTCCCTGCTGCTTCCCACTGCCACTTCCTGCCTGCCGTCGAGCTGCGGACACCGCCCAGTATGGAGATCAGAGAACTCCCAGGGTGCCTGGCTGCAGCCGGAGATCCAGCTGACGCTAGAAAAACCCCTAAAAAGCAGCGAGCCGACACAGAAACTGGACCTAAGAAGGACAATGCTGTGCGAGGCACACGTCCAACTACCTGCAGGTAGCAGGTATTTTTGTTACCTTCTCACCATGACCTGAAAGGAACTGGAGAGGGGTGACCCCCCTGGACCACACGAGCCAAGGGGATTCTTTGGGAACTCCCCGTGAGGACGGAATCCCGACTCTGCGGCATCAGCAGCAGATTCGACTTGCACCTCCTCCTCTGTGGTGTCCACTGGGAGCAGCGGCGGCGTGCGCAGCCCCTCGAGCCCCCTACCCAGAGCTGATTTCTAATAAAGGCCTTTTCAAAGGAGCTGGTCTCCTGGCCCATTTATAACACCATTGGGGAGTTCTCTCTATCAGGCTGGGAAGGTGACCCTATGGTCTGTCCTGCCAAGGCCAGATCCTAGGTATTATGTCGAAGGGCTGCAGGGATTTCACACCCCCCATCATCATCGGCCCTGAAACTTGACAGTGTTTTGAGCCAGCAGCTGAGGGAGAGAGGACCTGGGCCGAACTTAACTCTTTCTTGACACAAGATTAAGCTTTCAGAACTCCAATTCTTTCCCTGAGTGAGAGAGGAAGGACAGAATGATTTAAGACATAAAGAGACAGCATGGTACGGAGTCAGCAAAAGAACTGATAAAGATTGTTAGAAGAAGGGATTGAGGAAGCAGACATTCTTGACTGGACTTCTCTGGATGTAAACCATGAAAACTAGACTAAATTATTCCTTTAAACCATGGAAAGATATGCATTTGGGGAGGTGATTGTTTAAATCTATGTGTGGATTTTTGAGCAAAAGTGTTTGTGATGGACTAAGTGAAATTGATTTTATGAGATGCTTGAACAGATATAGAGATAAGAAGCCTTCTGTGTGCAGCGGAGAAGTGAGAAGATATCTCTGTTCCTTGAGATGAAGAATCCTTTGCCTTTGAAGTAGTTCACCTTTAAGAAGTGACACCCCAGTCTGCAGTGTGTTTGAGTACATGACCCATAGGCAGCTTGGGAAACTGCTAATGGGAGGAGTCACAGAAGCAGAGTTTGCCAGGCAGCTGTTTTTATGACAGTTAAAACCCACAAGAGAACTGTTTTAAGTTGTCAGTGGGATCCATGAGACACTAAGAAAGACTCCTCTCCCAAAGTGAGGAAAGATTATGTTAAATGGAGGAACTGACTGAAAATCACAAGTTGTCTCTCTATGTTGGTTGTAGAAAGTAAACATTAGTAGGGGGAGGGGAAAATGTTTTGAAGTTTCATTTTCATTTTTATTTTTCTCCTTTTAGTGTGTGTAAATAAACTATAACTTTTAAGTTTCAAGCCTGTTTTTGCTTTTTATTTCCTCCTAGTCATATCCCACAAGAAAGTAAATATTAAAACCATCACAGGGGGCCACACCAGCACAGCCGCCCAGGGGCAGATAGTCTCCAGACCTGCTGGAGAGGTAACCCCCCCCAGCCACATCCCTGTGTGTCTGGGACAGTCCCTCATCCCCCTCCTGCCCCTCCTGGGATGGGGACAGGGCCATGCTGGAACTCCTGAGCAGGAACCCAAGGACAGAGAACTGAATTCCAGCTCTTCCCTCAGCCCATAAATCCTGCAGTGCTCTTACTTTTCTAGGAATAATGCCTCAAGGAGGGTCTGTGTGGTCCAGAAAAAGAAAAGCAACTTAAACCATGCTTGAAATGCCCAAACTCTGCTCATCAGCCTCCTCAGCATCCCACAGGCCCAGATCCCAGTGGTTTGAGGGCTCAGCTCTCTGGGATCTGGGATAGGAGCTGGGAGAGATGCTCCCTGCTTGGAGAGAGGGTTCACAGGGGTTCCTTGGGCCTGGCATCAACTGGGACATGTGTCCCCAAATCTGGTTGTGATCTCCCTGTGGTGCAGGAGGGTCGTGACAGTCACAGGCACTGTCAAGGTTGGGAAGGGACTCTTGCGAGCACAGGAAGGGTCCTGGCTGCCTGGCATCCTGCAGAATCCCAGAATCATCAAGTCCAGCTACCAACCCAGCCCCACAATCAGCACCCCTAAACCCCAGCCCCAAGGGCCACATCCAGACACCTCTTGATCACTTCCAGAGACAGTGACTCCACCACCTCCCTGGGCAACTTATTCCAAGGGCTGACCACTCTTCCAGTCAAGACATTTTTCCTAATATCCAATCTGAAGCTCCCCTGTGCAACTTGAGACCACTTTCCTTTCTCACTTGGGACACAGCAGAAGCAATTGACCCCCACCTTGCTACAATCCCCTTCCAGGTGCTTGCGGAGAGCACTGAGGTCCCCCTAAAACTGTGAGGTCCTCCCTGAGCTCCAGCCCTGGCTAGGACCCCAGAGCCAGGTGAATTTGCCTTGTAGGTGTGGGATCACAGAGAAGGAGAACGTGGGGTGAGGCACCTTCCCCTGAGCATCCCAAGCATGAGGTTTCTGCAGGAGACAAAGGAGAGTTGGAGCTGTTTGGCCTGGGAGGAGGCTCTGCATCCAGGAAGCACCTCCCATGGGAGGAGGGATACCTGGCCACCCACAGCCCTAGCTCATCAGGAATCCAGGCTTTCATCTGGCCAAAGCTGTGCCAGAAGTGTTTCTCCCATCACCAGCAGGTCACCACCCCCTTCCCTGCATCTCCCTCCTCCTCTGCTCACCCTGGAACCAGATGACTTTTTTCACAACCAGGAAACAACCAACCTCTTGAGCTGCTCCTCCTCCTGCCAGCATCGCCATCTTCCTGAGCAAAGGATGCTGTCAGTATTCCCAAGGCCTGATGCTGTTCCATGCTGTTATTCCACCCTCCCGATGGGGAAAACCCTCCGGGCTGTAAATACCTGGGTTTCATTAAGTAAATAATCGCACACGATAAAATATCCAGCGGCTTGTGGGATGGAGGAGGGGGGAGCAAGAATGCAGGCATGGGGATGCAGCCTCTGGGTGGATGTAGTGCTGGTAGTCCCAGTACGCTCCCAGTAGGTAACTGGGAATGCTGGCACCACTGGAGAGGAATTAATGGAAAGCTTTTAGGGGTGTCTGTGGGGGGAGTGTTCCATTTGCCTGTTTAAAAGAGCTTCAGAAAGAGCAGAGCTGGGAAATGCATCCAGCACAACTCACCTGGCCTCCTTGGGAAAGGCTTGGAAACTGCCCAGCTGTTTCTGGCTCCCAGGGGGGTGAGGAAGAGGAAGGTGGGTAATCCCAGAGGAGGGAGAGCTGTTCCTAAAGCTCTGGGGGAGTTCCTGTGCCCCACCGGGTGCTGGGACCTTCAGAAATGGTGTGAAGGGCACGCACAAAGTGGGACTCCACTCTACCACTTTTCCAGGGCCACTGTGGAAGTTTCTGCTGGAGCCAGGCCATGATCCCAAGTGTCCTGCCTTGCTGCCTGCTCCAACTATGGGCCTGTGGTGCTGCTGCCTCCTTGCAAAGAGCTTTTTATGGGTCATCTGTTTGGGGGATTTCACACATTCAGAACCAAGGCTTAAAAACCTGTGGAGAGAAGGGAGAAAGGGAAAAGGGGAAAGAGGAGTTCAGCCAGGAGTGAAATACTCAGGAGGTGTTGGAGCCTTGGGCTGGGCCTCATCAAGGTTCTCCAGGTCCATCCCAGACTATGGAAAGGCAGCTGGGGGGTTTGTCCTCGTCAGGATCATGGGGAGAGAGGTGTGGGGTAACCTGTGGGACTCTGGGAAGGCCAGGAGGAGTGGAGTGGGATCAGGAAAGGCTCGTGCCAGGTGCAGGTGGGCCTGATGGACAGCTTAGAGTTGTACCTCGGATTGTGAGCTGGAGGTGGAAGTAGGGCTGAGAGGCTCCTGGAGTCATTTCTCAGTCATTTATTCATCTATAATTGCCTGTCTGCCTGTCTTGGAGCTAATGATTGGCTGAGAAGATTTGCAGTTGTGTTTGCAGGAGGTAATTACATCCCAATCTCACTGGATGATTGTGCCTCCAATGAAGATAAACTCGTTGGAGTGGGGCTGCACATGGCAGGGATCAGTTGTATTCCAGAGCCCAGGCATGGCAGGGCAGACAAGGAATGTTTGCGCTGCTATTCTTTATCTGCTGGCCTATTAAAAGCTTTTCTGTCTGAAGGGAGTGAGGAGCCACCAAGGGGGTTAATCCCACAGCTCCTCACTCCTGATGGATGCAATTCCAGCCTCCTGGTGAGACTTGATCACTGGCTTGGGGTTCTGTGGGTGCTCCTGCTCTTTTTAGGCAGGGCTGGGTTAGTTTTTGAGCTGCCCCCAGCTGAGCTCCAGGTCAGATGCCAGCAAGAGGAGATTACATAGTCAGGAAAAATCCAGCTGATGCCTGGGAATAAAGCCCTGCTTGGGGGGGCAGGGAAGGGGCTGCAGCAGCAGGGCATGAGTGGGTACAAGGCTGATGTTTGGATAAACCCTCCTTCCTGCTCAGGAGGCATTTGCTTATTCCAGCACTGCATGAGAGCACACAAGTTTCTCTCTGTCCCTGTCCCCTAGGTAAAGCATCACTTGAGTGTATAATTTGTCACCTGAGGACACTTCTGGAACATTGGACAGCCTCGTGCAGTCCCAGCCCTGCTGCGGGTCCTGGCAGTGCCTCAGGCGCACTGGCTGTGCCATGGGGACATCCCAGGGGACAGGAGAAGGCACCTTTGCTCTCCTCAGGCCTCTCCTGGTATATGACTTTAAACACCGGACCAGCTCAGAGAATGAGCCAAAGCTCTGAGGACACTTCTGGAATATTGGATGGCCTTGTGAAGTCCCAGTCCTGCTGCAGGTCCTGGCTGTGCCATGGGAACATCCCAGGGGACAGGAGGAGCCACCTTCACTCTCCTCAGGCCTCTCCTGGTGTGTGACTTTAAAGCTCCAGCCCCACTTGGAGCATGAGCCAAAGCTCTGAGCTCATCCCTGTCCCAGGGAGATGCTAAACCCCCTCAAATCTTTCTTGTTCAGCAGCACTTCATATAAATCCCGTAATGTGTGGATCACTCCAGCTGCCAATGGCTCTGGGGTGGGGGGGGGGGGATCGGGGGGCGGGGATTATTGCAGTCCCTGCTCCATTTCCAGGGGATCCCAGGAAACCGTGGGCTGCTACCAAATATCTGCAGGATGGAGGCACATTGCGACCCCTGGGGAATCAGCTGGCAAATGGGATGCAGTAGGTATGGATTAACAACCCATTAGGGCAGAGGCTCAGGGCTGCCTTATTCAAATCCCCCCCGGAATGCTGGGATTCCTGCCTTCCATTCTGAGGCTCTGCGCAGGGACTGGCATTGCTTTCGGCCCATGGAACATCCGTGAGGGCTCAAGGGCACTGCACAGCACTTCCCAAAGGGAGGGCAATGATTTCCTGAGATGAACCCAACAGGTCTGCTCCATGCTGCTGTTGCTGGAAGTGGATGTGGCCTAAGGAACACTTGGGAACACTCAGGAACACTCAGAAATTACTCAAGCTGAAGGAGCTGCAGCCACACAGGAAGAACCTCTGGCTATGACTGGACACAATGTCCTGCCTGCTTTTCCCCCTTTTCCAGGGAATCACTGCCCAAGAGGCTTCCAGGAGCAGCATGACCCCAATTTCCCCCTTCCTGCTGTGCCAGGGAGTTCATCCTGGTGGCCAAGGAATGACTTTTAATTTGATTTTTTTCTCTCCAGAAATAACCATCTGGAATTGGTGACAAAACCCACCCTGGGAGGAGGCATTTTGTCCCTGAGGGCCACTGGATCCCTGCTGGGATCATGACCTGGTTATTGGAGGTGACTGAGAAATGCATATTCTGAAATGGGATATTGGAATCATCAGTGGAATCCTTCTTCCCACCAGGGAAAATCAAAAAGATCTGGAAGTTTGTACTCAAAGTGAGAGATTTCTGGCTGCAGAGGTCACCTCTGCCATGGGATTCTGGGCTTCAATTTGGGACAGTCACATCACATTCCCCTCAGTCTCTGGGTTTGCACAGCTCAGGTCCCAAATCCTTCAGGAATTTCATGTGGAGAGTTTTGCAATGTGAAAAACTCCCTGTTGCCACCTACTTGGATGCAGATTGGCAGCACTTTGAATCCAGTTCAGAATTCCAGGAATGGGTTGTGTTGGGATGGAAAAGAGCAGGAGGGTAAGGGAAAGTGCTGCTGTGATGCCATGGAATGCTCAAATAGATCCCTGGCACTCAAGCATTGGGATCAGCCCGGCTACAAGGGATTGAGAAAATTATAACGACATTTTTGCTGCCTGGAAAAGATGGTTTCATCCAAAATAAAACCTTTGCAAAAGGGAAAAATAATGAAGATAAAAATAGCCCAATGAATCAGCACAGCAGGAAAATTCCAAGCTGGTCATGGAATGAGTGTCAGCATTCCCTGTTTGTGAGTTCCTCACTCAAAGTGAGTTTTGTTACAATATTGGAATGAAATAAAGTCACTATGAAAGTTGCTTTTTAAAAGCTCTTTGCAGCACCAGTATAAAGCAGAGGCTTCCTGGTGAAACTAAAATCCAAACTCTGGGAGAATTCTGGATCTGTGTGGGTTTGGGAGAATGGCAGCAAGACCAGAAGTCCCAGAGAAAATGGGAATCTTCCTGCCTGAGAAGGCAGTGGATATTAGGCCTGTCCATCTCCTTCATTTCTTGAATTATTCCTGTATTTCCCTTATTCTTTGAGTAGGTGAGGCAGTGAGGGAGGTTCCTGCTCCTCACAGCACCATGGGAATTGAGCCTTAATTCCTTCCTGGCAAACCCTGCCTCCTCCAGCCACACAGCCTCCTGGGAATGCTCCTCATCCCAATGGCAAAGCCAGTCCTGAACCTCACACTAACATAAGCCCAAGACTGGCACTTGAGATTAAACTCAGCTCGGAGATTCTGCGTCCTGTACACGTGCAAAGCTCCCATTCCAAGGGAGCTGCTCCGAGTGTCGGGATGGGCAGGGAATGGAGAAGAGGCGGAAAGTTGAGCTGTTTTGTTGTTCTTCTTCAAGATTTCATTGCTCTTTTTCACATGATCTTCTTCATTATTTTCTTTTCTCTAGGGGAATGTTGTTATTTTGTTGATGAACTGACCTGGACAAGGTGAGGATGATCGGGAAGTTTTGGCCCCACTGACCTGTTGAATGCTGTTGGTGCCTCAGCTCCCACAGATCTGCAGTGTCCAGTCCCATGGAAGCAGGACAGGGAGCAGAGGGTGGCACAGGGGGCTGTGGGAAGCTTTAATTACTCTGATTGTCCCCAATGCCTGAGATCCTAATTGCTAATAAATGTTCCTGCTGATAGCTTTTATTTTTCCAGGGCAATGGAATAACAGGGAAAATATGTGAAAGTCCCTGGATTTCTAGAGTGTATTTTTCTTTCATTTATGTTTCCCCAATTATGTTGTCATGTTCTGCTGAAAATTGGACCTCTCCCCTTCTTCCCTTCCCAAAAATGACCAAATAAACAGAGCAGTGAAAACCTAGCTGGGATAAAGGAGAGATGGAAGGGATGGTTCTGTATCCTGCTGCAGCTCCATGGGGCAGCCAGAGCTCACAGCTGCTGCCTCTGCCCTAGAATCCTGGGATCATGGAATCACGGTGGTGATGTGGGCTGTCATTCCTAGGTGGGATCTTCAGTGGAGGTGCTCTGAGACAGGCTCAGCCCCTCTCCAGAGGGATGTGGATGAGGTGAAGCTCAGGTGGAGGGTGGCAAGCTAAGCCCTCTCTCCTCTCCTCTCCTCTCCTCTCCTCTCCTCTCCTCTCCTCTCCTCTCCTCTCCTCTCCTCTCCTCTCCTCTCCTCTCCTCTCCTCTCCTCTCCCTTCTCTTCCATCTTCTTCCCTTGCCTGTCCTCTCTTCTTCCATTGCCTTTTCCCTCACTTCTTCCCTCACTTCTTCCCTCACCTCTTCCCTCTCCTCTTCTCTCTCATCTTCCCTTGCCTTTTCTCTCTCCTCTTTCCTCACCTCTTCTCTCTCTCTCTCTCCTCTTCCCTCTCCCCTTACCTCTTCCTTCTCCTTTAGGACCCACTCCTGCCATGGAAAAGCACTTCCCCTCCAATCCTGGGGTACTGTCAGCACACACTGAGCTGCTCTGCACATTTTAAATAACATTTCACTGAGCTGTGTGGTACAGAAACAACAAGTGTGAGCATCCCACAGTCCATAAATATAAAAGAGTGTACAGAGAGGAGACTCCAGAGGGGGAGCACAACCAGCAGTGGGATCACACCTCAAATCCAGTGTGCTGCAATCCATGTAAACCACAAAGTGCAAAGGAGGTACCATAAACACAAGTCAGGCAGCACAAAGATCGGGGAAGCCTTTTCCAGGTTTTGGTGTGCTAGGAGCTGAGGCAGGAGATGGCTTTAGGTCTCCAAAACTCCTGGCTCTTTTTCCCACATGCATAAGGCCTGGCACTGGACTGGGTTACTAAAGCATTACAGCCCCATTCCCACTCACAGAAATCTCTGCTTCCTTGAAAAATTCAAACCATTTTATTTCTTTTCTTCCCTTCCCCCTCCCCTGGCTGGGCTCTGCCACGGGCCAGGTGGTTTTGTAGCCCATTAGCCAAGGTGCTGAGGGTACAGAGGCAAATACCACAAGGCAAATTCCACCTGAAGAACCAGTATTGATGGTGCCAGGAGCCTCTCAGGGCTCCTGGACCCATGCTGTGTTCAGGACAGGGTGACAGAGCCACAACCTGCAGCTATTCAGGAGACCCTGTGAAAAACCCTGGCACAGGTTCCCCAAGGAATCTGTGGCTGCCCCATCCCTGGAAATGTCCAAGGCCAGGCTGGACAGAGCTTGGAGCAACCAGGGATTGTGGAAGATGTCCCTACCCATGGCAGGAGTGGGACTGGATGGGATTTAGGATCACTTCCAACCCAAACCAGTCCGTGATATTCAGGCCCAAACAGCTTCTGTGACCTCATCCCTCTCCTTGCCTCTCCTTGGCTGCAGCTCTTTCCCAGCTCCAGGAGTCTGGGTTCCTGCTGATTCTGCCATCCCTGACATTTCTCCCCAATCCTGGGTGTGCAGCCCTGCCTGGCACTGCTCCTTCCCCAGCTGAGGAGCCAAACACACCGGGATCTAAAGCATGGACAGATTTATTTCCATGGCTCCAAGCTCAGCCTGTGTGGGGAGCTCTCAGTGAGGTTGGATGAGCTCCATACACATCCTGACATTCTCCCATCATGTGCCCAGTGCTGTGATCCAGTCTGTCCCATCGTCATTGGATCCCAGGATGGTTTGGGATGGAAGGGACCTTAAAGCTCATCTCATCCCACCCCTTGCCATGGGCAGGGACACCTTCCACTAGCCCAGGTTGCCCCAAGCCCTGTGCAACCTGGCCTTGGACACTTCCAGGGATCCAGGGGCAGCCACAGCTTCTCTGGAAAACCAGTGCCAAGGCCTCACCACCCTCACACGGCAGAATTCCTTCTCAATATCCCATCTAACCCTGCCCTCTGTCATTGGGAAGCCGTTCCCTCCTACAGCCCCCTGTGTCATTATGCCATCTCTCTCCATCCCAAGTCTTTCCTCCCACCACAGCCCATGGGTGTCCCCATCCCTTGTGTCCCATCTCCTTCATATCCCTTCCCCTCTCCTCCTCCTCCCTTTCCACACTCCCAAGGCTCCATGTATCGGGCTGTGCCTGCAAGGCTGCCTGCTGCCACCTGTCCCCAGCAAGAAAGCTCTGCCTGTGGTGGTTCACAAAGCTCCCTTTGAACCCCGAGTGGTGGCGGGGGGAGGCCCTTGTGGCTGGAGGCCCTTGTGGCTGGGGCTGATGAGTGGCTGCAGAAGGACTTTGTGAGAGGCACTGTCGATGCCAAGAATCTCATTACAGCCCATGATTGATAGCCATGCAAGGATGGTCCCCAGCCATCCAGACACCACAGGCTTGGAGCTGAGAGAGCTGCTCTGAGGGGCTGGAAGAGACCTCGGGAGCTCCCAGAATCCCAAACCTCTCAAGTCAGGAACCCACTCCCAGGTTTCGTGCAGGCTGGGAGAGCAGGGCAGGAGCTGAGCCAAAGCCTCCATTTCAAGGTGGTGAAACAAAGCAAAGCCATCCAAGTTTGGTGACAATTTTCTCACAGTCATCCTGGTCTCTGATTCATTTTCAGCCCCAGATTGGAGTGGTAATGGCCCGACCACAGAACATTTCCTGGGGGATTAATCACGACTGGGAAAGGCTGCGCTCCAGGTGCCTCCAGATTGTCCTTCTGTGTCAGGAATTAGTGGCTGCTGAGGTCACTGGTGCAATTATAACCCAATTCCTGCTAATTACCAGCAGGTTCAGACATCAAGGTGCTGGGAGAGCAGCAAAGCCCATCTCCTGCCCTGTCATTCCTGGCCAGCTGCTACTTCCAGGGCATTGGCAGGCGTGGAGATCCATGGGGAATCTCTTCTTCCCTGTGGTCCCTCTCTTTGTGCTTTGTGACACCTGAGCTCTCAGGTGACCGATGGATGGATGGATCAGACTTCTTTCTTCCCAATGTCTGCAGAACAACCCCAGGTTTCAGACACCCCACATTCCTTCCAGGGAGTGAGTCAAGCCTGGAAAAGCAAATCCCAGGACATCATTCAAGCAAAAGCCTTTTTTCCATGCATGAACAAGAAATTCCTGGTCGGAGCTGACATGGGAAGGGCTGGCTCCAAGGGGTGGCTCCCGGTCACCGCGCTGGATGTGAGGCCCTGTTTTCCACTGTTCTTCCAGCTCAGGGAAATATTAATCCAGGTTCCATCCAGTTCCTAATGGGAAGAGCAGCCTCTGGCACAGGAGCTGCTCATACCTCCTGGGAGCTGTGGGACCCCTCGCTGAGCACTGCAGCCACCTCCCCACCCGGGGGGTGCTCCAAGGCCATGGGGAAGGAACGGGTTCTCCACTCCACCTTTACTGCCTCCAGCTGTATGCAACGGGGGAAATATCCCGGGAAAGGGACCCCACAGGGTGATCCTGAGCTACTTCAGACTCGTTTTAGAAACACAAATGCCGGAGGGAAAAGAGAATTTGTGCCTGTCCCAGCTGAGCACCAGTACTGGCATAAGCACCAGAGCCGGAACCAACACTGGCATCAGTACCAACACCAACACCAGGACTGTGACAAATGTTGTAAAATAATTTGGTTTTATTGTAAATGTATATTATAAAATCATGTAAGCTTAAAAACTAAGGGCACCCTGGAATTGTGAAACCACTGCCAGCACCCAAGGAAACCATATTAGCATAGAAACTAAAGACACTCAGGAATTGTGAAACCTCTGCCAACTCTGGAGGGAACAACATTAACAGGAGAAAGAAGGGTGCAACCGAGAGGAGATGGGCCTTCACCATCGATGGGCCTGCCAACGACCCAGTCCCAGTGATTAATGACTGATATGAATCTCATCTGCATTGTCAAGGCCAAAGTGCATCCCAATGCCGGTTCCCCTAAATCCACTCATCTTCCTTCTTGGAAATCCACTCAACAGACTGGCAGCAGGAAAACAAGGATACATGAATATGTATCTAACACAAAGAGGACAAAAGACTGGAACAACATACTGTACAGCTGAAAAACTCTATAAAAACCGGCTGCACAGTGCAGACTTCATGAACTGTGGGGGACTCGGTGCCATAGAGGCCGTGTCTGTGGTTCACCCAGTGTCAATCCCGGGCTTGGCACTGACTTTGCCTGTGGCTTTTCTTGATCTTTTTCATTTAAATTTTCAATAAATTATTTTATTGATAAATTGGCTCATTTCATTTATAACAAGGACCAACACCAGAATTAGTACCAGAATCACCACCAACACCAATACCAGGTCCAGCTCCAGCACCAACACCAGCACCAGAACCAACAACAGCAGCAGCTTCAGAACCAGCTGCAGGTACAGCCCCAGCTCCAGCCCTGCTCCGTGGCCACAGCTGGCTCTGGCTGTGGGTGCCACTGCTGTCCCCATCTCCCTGCCACATATCTGCCACTGGCTGCTAGATGCAGCCAAGTTTCCAAGCCCGGCTCTGCCAAGGAGCTGGAGAAGGGGGAGCGAGCACATCCTTCCTTCCCCAGCCTTCAGCCCTGACTGGGCACTGTGGCTGCACAGCAAGGAGGTTTTGGGTTCTAATTGCTGTTTGCTGCCTTGTTTTGTGCAAGAATTAAACACCTGCCTTTTGAAGGCTCCTTCTTGTTGCTGGGAACATTCCCCAGTGCAGTGTCCCCCTTTAATTTCCTCCAGTGGTGCTGCCTCCCATCACCCTTCCCATTTCCACGGCATCACAGCACACTGGTACCTGCATCCACCTCTTGTGCTGGGGCTTTGAAACTGAAATTCCATCTCCCTGCATGATCAATTCTTTGATTTCTGATTAAAGCTGTCAAAGAAAGAGTTTCCTGCCTGCTGAAAATTCAGATTTCAAATAAAATAAAAAGACAAAATCTGCATTGGGCTAAAACATAAAAATATCTTTTCCATGGAGCTAAGGAAGGAAAACAGCATCAGCACAGGTTGGTCCTAGCGTTTTATCTTGGCTGCAGCCTTTGATTTCCCTCCTTCCACTTCTTTTGTTATGATTGGCATATTTTTGGAAATATGAGCCCGTGTTAAGTGAGAAGACAAGGAAATTTTCACTTTTGGAGCAGCAAAACAAAATCTTCCTGAAAAAAATCTATGGGCAGGCTTGGGGTTTTTTTCTTTGCCCCCACCTTTTGGAATTGAAATTGTCCCATCAAAACCTGTCCTAAGGAATGAGTGAGTAAATAAATAAATAATAAATTAATAAATGTTCCTGGTTTGCTCAAGCAAAAACAAGAACAACTATTAAATTCCCAGATAACATCCCATCCCCTGGGATCTCCCTGATGGACACCTCGGTAGATGTTCCCCTCCTGTGGGAACTGACAGTGGTCAGAACACAGATTTTTAGGCTTCAGGCACTAGCTTGGGCCTGTGGGAAAGCCAAGCACACAACTCTCTCACTCTGGTCTGGGAAATCGTAAGGAGGAACCTAAAACAATCCTTGTAGAAATCTTCTCCCTGACACCTGGTGTTTTTCCAACTTGTTTACTGGCAAAGATGTTTAGAAAGAGGTGTAGGCTCTAAACCACCAATCCTATTGATTGTACCAAAACACTGTATAAAAGAATCTGTCTTTCAATAAACCTTTTGCTATGACGCCCTCCAAAGAAGGCTCAGTCTCGTATCGTTATTCCTGCCATCCTGAATCATAACGATACTCTCCCACCTGGCACATCATTCCCAGCTGTCTTGGTTTGGAAAGACAGGTATCTGACAGGGAAAACTGGAGTTTCCCTTAGAATGGGGAATGTAAACCCCTCACCCCCGCCAAATTATAAATTTGCAATTAAGGGCTTTCAGGCAAAGATTTGGGAATAGGAATAACAGTTCTTTACTAGGAATACTAACAATACAAATGTAGTAGAAAAACAAAACCACCCAACCACACCAGCAAACAAACAACAATCTTGGAAAACCCTGACAGAGTCAGAGCTACAACCTGACACCCTGTTGGTCAGGGTGTTGGAAGCAGTCCAAAAGTGAGTCCTTCTGGAATGGCAGAGGTGGTTCTGGTGGAGTAGAGATGATCCTGTAGAACAAGGGTCCAGTGGTGGTGAGAAGGGGTCCAGTGGTGGCGAGAAGGGGTGCAGTCTTCCTCCAGGAATCGGGTGAAGCTGGATCCTTTCTTGTTCCTGTGCCTCAGTTTTATCCAGGTAGGAATGGTTGGCTCCCCCCACTGGGTGGAGCATCTCACAATAGGATGATGGAATGTGGATGTTTTACTTTGGTGATGTGTGCTATTCGGGGTGTCTTAATGGTCCTTTAGCAGAAAATATTCCCCGGGCGGTGAAAGAGATAAGAAACAATGCCCTACCTGGTTTGATCAGCTTGGTCCATTATCAGAAGGCATCCGCCCCTCTCCCTCCCAGAGATAAAGAAAAAACATCTCCCCAACTGCTTTTAACAAATGAAAATAGAATACACACCCCTGGCTCCACAACCCAAGACACCAGCACAAACAATGGGCCCAAAAGGGAAAAAGGGAAAAGGCCAAATTCAAAAATCTAGCTGGGAGCTTAAACGAGAGGCCTGACACTGTCAGCACAGCCTAGATGGAAAAAATATCCCTTTTCCATGGCATTGAATGTGTTCCGTCATCAGGAGGCTGCACACACATGGGAAGTGCATGTGTGGATGAGGGAAGTGCTTGAATAAGAGATCCCTCTGTTCCAGGGAGAGTCTGGATTGGGATGATTGGGGGATCCAGTGCTGGGATCTTATGGATTGTTGCTTCCCATGTCTTAAATCTCTGGTGTGGGAGCAGCCAGCCCAGGAAGGAATGTTTGTAGCCAGCCCTGGTATGGGAATGAGGAGGATGAATCCAAGGATTTCAGGGATAAGTGCTTCTCAGGGGGGTCAACGACAGGGGGATTTCCCAACAATGCCTGGCACAGGCAGCTGTGGGAGTTATGAGATGGGGATGGGTGGCAGTGCTGTGTCTGTGAACAGAGGGGCTGTCACTGCTCCCTCAGGACATTCTGCTGTCCTTCCACTGTCCTGGGTCACAGGGACAGGCTGGCAAAACCATTCCTCTATCCCCTGCAGCTACCGGGATTGAGCAGGGGGAGGAAAGCAAAGGAAAATCCAAAGGCATCCAGACACTCCAAATCTGGGGGTTGAAGTGGGTAAGAAATCCTCTCCCAGTCTTTGGGTATAGAACTGGGACACAAACTCTTTCTCCAGTCTTTGGGAGTAGAACTGGCAGACAAACCCTTTATCCAAATCTTTGGGAATAGAATTAGGAGAAAAACCCTTTCTCCAATCTTTGGGTGTAAAGTTGGGAGACAAATCCCTTCTCCAGTCTTTGGGAGTAGAATTACGACACAAACCCTTTCCCCATCCTTGGTACTCTCCCCATGTCCCTGTCCCTGTCAGGCTCTGTGGCCCAGGTGCCCACGGGGCTGTGTTCCCAACTCCTGGATTTAATCTCCACATTTATGGGCTATGTGCATTTATTTAACAGGTCTGGCCCAAGCAGCAGCGGTTGCCAAAAAGGAACAATCATCCCTCATTTCCCACCTGTGACATCATCAGCTCATATTTCACAGATATGATGTCACTGCTGTGCAAAAGGACTCAGGATTTTCAAATGGTTTTATTAATGCTGAGGCTTTTTTGGGTGGGTTTTATTTTTTCCCTCTGGTCTGGCCAGAACATCTGGAGATGGGAAACTTCAGAGTCCAGAATATTCACGAGTTGGAGCAGACAGAATTCCAACCTGCAGGACTTCTGGGAGTGAAGGAGTCACAACCATCTGCAGAAAAATCAAAGAGCAGCAGGAAGGGGGCTGAGGCAGGAGGGTTGGATGACTGGGGACATGTCCTCACCATCCATGAGCAGGTTGGGGACACCAAGCTGGGAAGGGGATACCACAGAGCCACACCTGGGATGGTGGCAGAGGATGAGTGTCACTTCCAGGGTGGAGAGAGGTCCATCCCTCTGCTTTTCCAGAATAAAGCAATTTTTACAGCCTCACAGAAACCCTGGGAAGCTGGAAAGGAGGGAGGGAGGGGAGAGGATTCTGGGGGAGAGGGCCTGCTGGGCAGGCAGCATGAACTGGGGAGAGGGGACAGAAACCTTGGGAAGGTGCAGCAGGAATTGAGGAGTGGGACAGAAGCCTTGGGAAGGTGCAGCAGGCCTGGACAGGGTTGTGTGTCCAACATTGCTCTGCAGGATTGGGAAGCATCCCCTGTAGCACCTGGCTGTGGGATGAGCATCCCTTGGGATGCTTGGCACCATCCCAGGATCTCATCCTTCACCCTGCATCTCACATGGCCTCAGGTGCCTCCCTCACACAGGACTCCCCCTGGTGAAAGCTGTGCAACACCTGGAGCAGGAACAAGGTGCTAAAAGGACTGGGGTGACCATTCCTTGGAATCCCTAATTAATCCATCCCAGCTGCATCCCTTTGGGATTCCCTTCCCAGCAGCCCTCATGCAAGAGAGCACAAGAAGTCCCAGACAATGGAAATGCTTTTTCCATGAGCCTTCACAGCAGAAGCCGGAAGGTCAAACATGGCTGTCGGGAGAATCCCATGGAACTGATGTCATAATGCTGCAAGCAGTGGGTCCCCTTACATGTGCCAATCCCAAAAAATGTCATTCCCTGGTTCTGAATGAGGAAAGGCCTGGAAATGGCAGGAATTATGCTGCTCCGTTTCATCTTGCCAGGCTTGTTGTAACCCATTTTTCCAGCTGCACCATTGGACTGCAAGCTTTTATAAATCCCTCAGGAGCTTCGTGTGAGCCAGGAGCCTCTTCCAAAGGAGCCCGGGCAGCTCTGGTGGCTGCACCGAGGAGAGAAAGGTTGGAGAATGGAGGCTGACAAGCTGATTATATAAACTGGTCTGATCAAAGGCTGACAGCAATAATTGTACACAGCGTTGCTGTGCAAAGCTAATTTAGACACAGATGAGCCCATAACAGACTCACTGGAGGGTGGCAGATGAGCGAGCACTTCATTTATCCTCCCTGGAAGCAGGGGGAGTGCAGGGAGCCAGTGGCTGGGGTGGCTTCTCCCTTGCTCTCTCCCCTTCCAAGTTATCAAACTTTATCTGGTTCCTTTGTTGCAAATTAGAGAGGAAGGACAGAGAGGGAAAAACATTGAATCCATCAAGGCTCCTACTTCTTTCCCAGCCCACGAGGGAGAAGTCAGAATGATTTACTGGGAGCATGGAAGGTGCTGGAATGGACTGTCCAGAGAAGCTGTGGTTGGCCCATCCCTGGAAGTGTCCAAGGCCAGGTTGGACGGGGCTTGGAGCAACCTGGGATGGTGGAAGCTGTCCCTGCACATGGCAGAGCGTGGCACTGGATGAGCTTTAAGGTTGTTTCCAATCCAAACCACTCTGGGATTCTGGGATTCTGCAGTTCTGCAAAACAGGGCCTTGATTTTCTCCTGCAAAGCCCAGCAAAGCACCACATTTTCACACCATATGGGGTGTTTGCTCTGCTTATAAATCAAACCAGAGCCATAATTTCTCCCTCTATTTTTTTCTAGCTAACTCAGATTGAAAGAAATAGAAAGCCCCAGGTTATGCACTCCTAAGTTGTACTGTTATACTGTTTTGCTGTAAAATTAAAGTTGCACTGTTACTTACCTGTTTTAAACTGTTCATGTTGAATCTGTACCCCTGAATTTCTGCTTGTTATGTCCCGAGTTTTGTACCCTTTCTCCCTGAGTTTTGGGTTCCCCTCTCCCCGTCGAGGGAGCCCGCCGCCGCTTCCTGTTGCCTCCCTGCTGCTTCCTGCCTGCCTGCCCGTCGAGCTGCGGACACCGCCCAGTATGGAGATCAGGGAACTCCCATGGTGCCTGGCTGCGGCCGGAGGTCCGGTTGGAGCTAGAAAAGCCCCTGAGAGCAGCGAGCCGACAGAGAAACTGGACCTAAGAAGGACAATGCTGTGCGAGGCACATGTCCAACTACCTGCAGGTAGCAGGTATTTTTGTTATCTTCTCGCCATGACTTAAAAGGAACTGGAGAGGGGTGACCCCCCTGGACCACACAGCCAAGGCGATTCATTGGTAACTCCCGTGAGGAGGGAATCCCGACTCTGCAGCAGCAGCCGCAGCAGCAGATTCGACTTGCACCTCCTCCTCTGTGGTGTCCACTGGGAGCAGCGGTGGCGTGCGCAGCCCCTCGAGCCCCCTACCCAGAGCTGATTTCTAATAAAGGCCTTTTCAAAGGAGCTGGCCTCCTGGCCCATTTATAACAAGATCACTGGGAATTGGAGGAGTTTCCTCTTCTGGTGGTGTTCAGGCTTGCCTGCTGCTTTGGGTGTCTACAGAGAAATCCTCTCCTGGTTTCTCTGTCACCTTCCCTCTGCTCTTCCCATCCCTGGCAGGAACCAAGCCATGGAGATGCAAACCCTGTGTCTTACAACCAACACCTGCACCAGTACAGGTCCTCCAGCACAGTGAGGTCCCTGTACCTGGCCAAGCACCCCTGCTCTGGAGATCCTGCTGTTGCCAGCCCTCGGGAAGCCCTGGCTCCAGGCTAGGAAGCAGCCGGATGCAGGCACCGGCACGGGCTGGCAGACAAGGAAGTAACTGAAGGGAGAAGAATTTTCACTTCATATCTTATGCAAAACTGACACTTTCAGCCCAAGGAGAAACGCTGTGCCGACCCTTGCCCCACAGCACAGGCAGATCCATCCTGGTGGGAGCTGCCAGCGGTCCTTGATCCCATCCCGTGCCATGGGCGAACTCCGCGCATGGAGAGCTGCTCAGCCCTGCCCTGCTCCCGTGCCCAGCCTGGCTGGCTGAGCTGCAGCTGCCAGAACAATGGGAACAATCCCAATAACCCCCCCCATTTCCCGGGAATACTGCGGGGTCTTGGCAGCTCCTTCGCACACAATTAGCATTTCTCGTCAGGCGGGGGAGCGCAGACTGCGGGCGCTGCGGAGTGTTTTGCACAACAGACTGAACCCAATATGGCCCTGCCTGGACCCGCAGCTAAAAGTGACTTCCCAGCGGGACAGACCCAGCACGGCTCCCACTGCCCCGCCGCAGGGAGAGGCTCCTCCTGACCTGAGGGCTGAGTGGAGGGGGGACACTGCTCCCACTTCGATTAGGGGCAGACTCACCCTTTCCTTGTTCAAGGAAAAAAAGAGGTGGATATTGGTGGGTCCAGGCTTGGAAAAAGGGCTGGGGCTTACAGGGAGCTCAGGGGTCAAGGAACACACAGAGCCATAGGATGGTTAGGGTTGGAAGGGACCTTAAATCCCATCCAATCCCACCCCTTGCCATGGGCAGGGACACCTTTCACTATCCCAGGTTGTTCCAAGCCCCGTCCAACCTGACCTTGGACACTTTCAGGGGTGGGGCAGCCACAACTTCTCTGGACAGTCTGTTCCAGCACCTCCCCACCCTCACAGGGAAGAATTCCTTTCTAATATCCCATTCAAATATCTCCTCCTTTAGTTTAAAACCATTCCAGTATATCTAGGGGTTCACAGTGGGTGATACACCCTTTCCAGGCTGGGAGAGGATGGACCTCCACCGGCTGACACCACTTGTGATCCTCCTGCTCCTCAGCTGCCAGTGCCAAGGAGTCTGTGCTGACCCTGCTGCTAACACCAGCCCAAGAAGGTCACATGTGCCGGTGACACCATGATGCCTTTGGCAGCCGCTCAGCTGATGCCTGGTCACTTGTTAAACCACAACCCAAGCTCACACTGCAGCCTCAAAGTGCCACTTGGAAGGATCCCCAAAGCCGTGTCTGTCCAGCGAGGCTGGATTGGTAAATCCAGGGAATGCCGGACTTGCATCCCCTGTTAAACCCAGCCCAGCCCATGGACAGTAGCACTCCGTGATTAATTGCTGTGCTTAAAACTCCTATTTATAGACATACCTCAAGTGCTATGCCAGGGATACTGCAGCCAGAGGCTCCTCCTCCAGCAGCTGCTGGGGCTCAGCAGCTGATCCCACAGCCTCGGACTCCCAGGATGTGGAGCAGCTCAGCTCCTTATGCAGCCAGATGTTCCCTCCCCTCCTCGTCCTGCTCACCCATGGTCCATGGGGATCCCATCATCCTCCCTGACCTCAGTGGTAATGCTGTGGATGCGTTTGGATTCTGTGGATGCCGTTGGATGCTGCTGGATCTCCACAGGGCTAAGGAGCTTTAGCTGGAGCTTGGCACCTGCAGCAATGTGGGAACAGGACCTGAGGGCACTGGTGCTTCTTGATCTCGCATCACCTCAGAGCCATCACAGGAGTTCAGCAGTCTTTGATTCCCTGGGAGGCTCCAGGCCTTGCCCCAGGCTTCCCTGGGCTTTGCCTGAGTTGCTGCTTGGGAAATAAGCTGTTGGAGATCCAGATTACAGCCAGCAGCTGGGAGAACTGGTTGGGAAGGAAGTCTTTGGGTAGCGATGCTCCACATCCAACAGGTTTCTACCCTGCAAACAGTTCTTATTACCCTACAGTTTTCTTTAAAACAAAACAAGCAATAAAGGAAATCCATTTCACCCTCCTTTTATTTTCATGAAAGCCCCAGCTCTTATCAACATTGAGGTACTGAGCAGGGAGGATTCAGGGATATTGCTGCCACCAGCACCCCACTGCACAGGGCATCCTACTGCCCAGAGCATTCTGCTGCTGAGAGTATCCCACTGACCACAGCATCTTACTGACAGGAGCATCCCACTGCCCAGAACATCCCACTGACAGGAGCGTCCCACTCTCATGAGCATCCTCCATCCCCTCTTTGCCTGTCTCCCTCTTCCAGCCCAACGTTTGGGCAGTGTTGGGACAGGCTGGTGGTGGGGACGGGAGCAGTGGCTCCTTGGCCACATGGAGAAATCCATGGCAGCCCTATCCAGCTGTGGATTTGTCCTCTGCCAGCAGCCTCCCAGACCTTCCCTGGGCAGCCACAGCTCTCCTGTCTGGGGGCTCCTGAGCTGCATTCCCACCTTGTGGGTTTGTGGTAGAGAAATATCTTGAGTTTGTGCTGTTTGGGATGTGAACGTGTCTGGTGGGGAGTGATCCTCCCCCATCCACACTCACACACACAGGGGGAGCCAAGGGGGAGGGAGCATTTCCACATGGACACAAAACAATCCCTATGTCTCCAAGACAGACCCCATCACTGGGTTTCCTGGGGTCTCATAGCTGCAGGAACATGTGGAAAAGAAATGTCTCTCTGCTCAGCACTGGACATTCGTGTAATTCAATCTATTGCTCCCATGTGCAAGAAATCCACCAAAGTGGCCCCATTCCAAATGGCAGGAAATGCAGAGTGTCAGGGACAGAGGCAAATCCTCTCCCAATCCAGGGATTTATTTTATTTTATTTTAATTGGGTTGGACTGGGAGAGGTGACGGAGGTCGTGTGGGGCTGGAGGAGACAGCAGCACAGGATGGGGACATCTCACTGTCCCTTTCTGTGGTCACACATCACCAGTGTCCTGAAACTGCTGAGAAGGTGCCACAGGGACCATGAGGTTCCAGGACAAGCTCACCTGGCCCCCAGAGCAGAGGTGTCTGCAAGTTCCTGCCATTCCCATTCCCAAAATCCTTGCCACATCCTCCCAAAGAAGTTCACAGTGACTTTCCACATGACCACCAGCACAATAAAGCCTTTCTCCAGGGATTTTGGTGTCCAGGGATCACCCTCTCCCTTCAGACCTTCATCCCAACACCTGGGCTCCCTGAGGAGCTGAGCTGGTCATGCCAAGCTCCAGTTAAATTCTGTTTGATTCCCAGGAACGCTGTTCCAGGATTTGAGCTGAGGTTACCTCAGCTGAGCCTTAAATTGATTTTTCTGTTAAGAGAGGATTTTTTTTTGGTCTTGTTTTATTGAAAAGGAATTTGCAGTAATTAGCTCTTACAGGGAATTTCACTGTTCTCTCTCCTCCTCTAAAGCATAAAACTTATTACAACACATTGTTTCATGTGATCTCCACTCCCAGGAATTTTTCTTTCCTCGTGTGATGATCCAGCCCTGCCTTTGGACTTCAATGCTCTAAATCTTCCTGCAGCCCTGAGCCATGCCCTGATCCCTCTGCCTGGATCCACATTTATCTTTCCCCTCCCTAGTCCTTAGTGCAGCTGGAGATGAGAGAGATGGGAAAATAAGGCGCTTTTTTCCCAATTTCCCCTGATTTGTTGGATTCTTGTTGGGCAGAACATTTCATGTCTGCTTCCATGGGCATCCGGAGAGCAGCTTCCCCTCACTGAGCCATGGAGAACAGATTTTCCCTACAGACCTCTGTCCCTCCCAGTGCCTTCACCTGTGTTAGGCTGGGCTGTGTTTAGGCTATTTGGCTTCATCTTCCTCTTTGGAGAGTGGGCTGGGAGCAGAGATGGGAGCAAAGCAATCAAACCTGGGTTAGGACACACCAGGTTGTCCCTCCTGCTTTGGGATAGAGACATTCCCTGATCCTTGTGCTGCCCTGCTGGCAACATTTCCCTGCTATTCAGCCTGTGTTTTCTTGTTCTCATTCCCATGCTTTTCCATCACTCATTACAGCCCGTGGGCGGACCCGAACACCTCCCTTGCTCTCCCTCCCTCTGTCCTCAGCATTTGAGCCTGGAGGAGGCTCTCTATGGCTCTCCATCGCTCCCGGAGGAGTCTCCTGATTGTTCTCCGTCGCTCCCGCTGTGGGTGGAAGTGGATTTTCCATTGTGAGGGTGTTCAATCTGCTCCTGGTCCGTGTCAGCTTTGTCTGAGCCTGAGATTAAACCGCGGCTTGCTCGAGTGCTTGTTCTCGTTGCCGTCACGCCGCCCCTTTAAAGTCGCTGTACAAATCCTGCCCTGCAGTTCCTTGATTGTGTTCCTGCTTCTCTGAACTCCCTCCAATCCATCAGCAGCACTCCAGCGGCAGCGCAAGTGCAACTGCGGGAGTCTTTGCCAAGAGCCTCTGGTTCTCCGTGATGCCCCGGTGCAGGGGGACCACGGCAAGGATGATGGGGGGTACGTGGTGCCGGACGCGGTGCCAGCCCCATTGCCAGCCCGGGTGCTAGCTCCGCATGGGGATCACTCGCCAGGGCCATTCCAGACAAAGCCGTGCCGATAACAGCTCCTCTGGTTGTTCTGTCAGCTCCCATTAGAGGCCTGGGGAAGCGGCACTTTCTGAGTCTTTGCAGGATAATTTTTGTGTTTAATACACCTCAAACCCACATTAGGTTGCAATTAAGGCAGGGGGAAGGAGCCGGAGCAGAGGAGATGCCGACCTCCAGCTGCCTGCTCAGATCCTGATGCTTTCTGTGTCGATGGAGGATGCCAGGGAAGCTGGAATTAGAGGAAAAAGCATAATTTGTCATTTGCAAGTCTAAGCCAAAGGCTGGGCTGGTGGGAAGAGAAATGGGAGAGCTGGGAGCTCCTCACGGGAAATTGGCATTGAATGAGCTGAGCCGAGCCTAGCCGAGCCAAGCCAAGCCAAGCCAAGCCAAGCCAAGCCAAGCCAAGCCAAGCTGAGCATCCCAGCTCACTGGCAGCAGCCGATCCAGGCTGGTGGTTGGGAGCCAGGGACATGGAACTGTGGGATGTCAAGAGGGGATCCCACAGCCTGGCAGAGCTGTCACACAGGTCACTGCAAAGAAGGTGCTGCAGCCCAGGCTGAAGCCCAGCTCCACACTCAGTCTAGGGAATAGGAAATTCCTCTTCCTGACACTACCAGGCTGTTTTCCTTTGCCTGGTTAATGCTTTTGTTGTGTGCAGCTGGTAGAGAAAATGCTCAATGTTAGAGAAAATAAAGTGGGAGCAGCTCATCCCACTTTGGTCCTTGTAGGAGTCAGAGTTTGGGGTGCACACTGGTGTTTAACTCATCCCATTGGAAAACAGACCTCCCCCAGTGACACAGCCATGAGGAACCCACAGACCTGTCCTCATTCCAGTCAATGCAAGCCCTGCTCCACATCAGGAATTGGGAACTGCTGGGAGTAGGAAAGTCTTTGGTGAGTTCCTCAGCAGGATTTATTCCCTGAGTTCGATGCCGATCCAGGTTTTGCTGCTGCCAGAAGGGAGTTCCCACTCCTTTCCCCCACACAGGACAGGGAACACTGATCGTGATCCACATGTCCATGTGGGCAGAGCCAGAGCCACAGCTCCTCCTCTGGTGGCCTTCCCACATGGACCTGGCAGATGTCTGTGGTGTGTGGGGAGGACAGGGACAGGGATCCTTGGTGGTGGGAATAGTGCAGTTCTCTCCGCACCAGGCAGGGGAGATTTCTGCAGGAATAAACTGAATCCCCCAGATTAAATATGTTTCAAAGTTCAAAAGGAGCAGTGTGTGGGAGCCAGGCATCCTCAGAACTGTCAACAATGTTCCCTTTTTCCTCAGGGCCTGCTTCAGAGGGTGTCAGCTCCTTCCTCAGCATCCCTGTTTAGCTGGGTGGGAATTTGCCTTGGGCAGAGCTGCTGCAGATTTTCAGGAGCACATGAGTCTTGCAGAGTCCATCAGAAAACCCGGCAGCAGCTGGGATGGCTCCTGAGCAGCAGAGACCAGAGACCCTCCAAAGTCAAGTGGCCACTGAGCCTTGCAGAGCCATCCCAGCTTCACCGGGCTCTGGGAAATGGAAATGCTGCTGCCAGCTCTGCCATGGGCTCCTCATTCCCAGTTAGACTGCAGCTGCTCCTCTGTCCCAGCTTTGTTGGGTTTCTTTGGGAAGTGGGAGGTCCATGACAGTGGCCCAGTGCTGGGAGCAGCCGAGGGGCTGCTGGAGCAGAGTGGGGAATATGAAAAAGTGGAGCACACAGAAAAGGGTCAGGCAGGCTTTAATCCAGGAGCAGTCCTTTGGAGGAGAACAGGGAAGAGTGGAAGTAGCCAGAGTGGGGAGGGAGCACTGATGAGCTTTGACCTTGGTCTGAAACATCTCAAAACATATTTAGGCCTTGGTGATCCAAATATTCCTGCTTCCCCTGGATTCCCCGGATAGAAATATGCTTGTGCTTGAATTCCTAGCCCAGGGCTGTGCTCTGGCAGCACCTGTACCCCCTGTTTTCATGGAAGAGTCTCCCAGTGCAGGACACTGCCAGCAAAGCTGTTAGTGCTGAGTAATCTTCTCTTTTCCTGGGAAGCCAGCATGCATTAGGATGAAAACCCTTGTGGAGTCAGGTGAGCCCAGGTGTAATCCCATAAACTGTGTTCCAGAGCCCTTCAAAGCTGCTCATCCGCACTTGGATTTCCAGAGCTCTGTGAAGATCATTTACAGGGAGCAACAGAGAACTGGGAACAGGGACCGGGGTGTCCTAGCCCTTCCCCTGCTCACTGGAGCATCTGATCCCAGCCTGTCCCTGTCCCAGGCTGCCACCCCCAGGGTCAGGAGCAGCCCTTGGACATGACCCTGCTTGGTGAGGGATGAGAGGAGCCCTGAGGTGCACTGGGCTGCCAGAGCTCTTGTTCTCCCAGGTAGCTGGAACAGGAGAGATCCCAACAAACCTATCAGTTTCCTTCCACATGCTGAGCCCTAAACCTGGTTCTCCCTGTTCCAGACCTTGGCCTCAAGCTGTGGCTGTTCTGAGGGCAGGGAGAGTAGCTGGCACAAAGCCTGAGCTCAGACCTGGGCTGAGCTGGGCCCAGCACTGCAACTTGAGATGGTTGGCAGCCGAGGCTTCCCAGGGAAGTGGCCAAACTCCAGTGGGCAACCAAGCCAGCTCCTCCTTTCTTTCTGGAGAGCAACTTTTTGCATGGGCAGATGATCATAGGAAAGGGGGAATGGTTTTAAACTAAAAGAGGACATTTAGATTGGATATTGGGACGAAATTGTTCCCTGTGAGGGTGGGGAGGCCCTGGCACAGGGTGTCCAGAGAAGCTGTGGCTGCCTCATCCCTGGAAGTGTCCAAGTACAGGTTGGATGGGGCTTGGAGCAACCTGGGCTAGTAGAAGGTGTCCCTGTCCACGGCAGGGGGTGGGAATGAGATGAACCATTCCATGATGATTCCATGATGTTTTCCCCAGAGCTGGCAGCAGCAGACGAGCCATCCTGCCTGCAGATCCCCTATGGAGAGCACAGCAGGATGTCAGGAATCTGCTCTTTCCCGGACACCAAAGAGCCTCTGCTTTCCAACCACTCCGCCTCATGGAAACTCTTTCCCTGCAAACACTTGCTCCCTTTATATCTTCTTCCTTTATTTTTTATGGAGAGGCCTTGGAGGAGAGGGAATTGGAGGGGGCTGGCACATCCCCCCTCCCCCTGGCCTCTCAGAAATAAAGGGATGCAGCTGGAGGGGCAGGAGTTGCCGGAGCAGTATGGATGGGGTGAGAAAGTCATTACCTGCCTTGGGTTTCACTGTGGGAATGGCTGCACCTTTCCCTGAGAATCGCTTGTTTCTGGGGGCATGGAGAGGGGGGAGAGGGGGAGGAGGGAGCAAAAGGGCAGTGAAAGGGCTGGAAGCAGCACGGGAAGAAAGGAAAAGGGGATTTTTTTTCCTTTACATGTAGCCATAGAGGGGCTGTGTCGCTGTTGGACATGAAAGAAAGACACGAAGTTGCGATTCAGAAGGCTGATGACTTTAAAAGGGGCTGGTTTATTATCAAAACCTATTTTTATACCTTTCTACAATGCACCCACCTAAGAGGTGGGACCTTTGACCCATTGGTCTCATCAAAGGACCATCAAGCAGTCCCTCCTTGAGAATGGAATGTGAAAAACAGAATAGTTTACAAAAACATGCCCTTGTTTACCAGTTTTGTCCCTGGGAAAAGAATTTCAGAAAACCAAAACATGACAGGCAGTGACTACAGGGCTGAAATAAATTACCTGTCTCCAAAGCCGGGGTGTTCGGGGAATAATCGATTGAACACGCCACAAACTCAGATTTTATGGCTTCAGGAGCCTGGCTGGGGCTGCGGGAAGTGGGGGAAGAGGGAAACTGTTCCACATTGAGGGGACACCTCAGGGGGATGGGTTTGTCTGTTGTCTGGCCTTTTTTTTTTTTCTTTCTATTTTTCTCCCTCTCCTCTCTCAGTTTGGAGTTCTTTGGGTTGGTTGTTGTTGTTTCCCTTTTTTCAATCTTCCCTTGGGGACATTCCCTGTTGTTTTGCAGGGGGAGAACAGAACTGGATTGTGTTTCCCCCTGCTCCCAACTGCAATGAATGGCATCAGCCTGAGGTGTTCCAGCATCTCCTCCCTCTGCACTCCTTCCCAGCCCCAAACTGCCCTGGAATTTGGAGTTTAATAAGGGATTATTATTTCTCATGATCCATGATTTGGCCTGGAATGGCAGTGGCTGTGAGGGAGCAATGGATGCATCCAGCTGGTTTCTCTTGGCAGCTTGCAGTGATCCTTGAGGAGCATTCCAACCCCTTGCTGCTCCAGCCCCCCTGAATCCCAGCCCTTCCACAGGAACAGCTTTCCTGCATCCCTTGGCACCAGTGCCAAGCATCCCTGGAGCTTTCCCTGGAGAGGCAGCAGCAAGAGCAGGTCTTCAGATGTTCCAAGAGCCTGGATTCTGCATCCCCATTCCCAGAGCCATTGGACACATCATGCCTCACATGGACGCCTCACCAGCATGTGACTGAGGAGCAGGAGGCAGCCCCCAGACCCCCCAGGCATAGAACAAAGGTGCAGAAATTAAAAGACAATTTCCAGAGCTGAAAATAAATTCATGGAAAAGAGCAGGAACACGACAGTGCTTGGGGGAATGGGAGGATTCCTGACAAGCTCCTGGTGATATTTGCCAGGAGAGTCATTAATTCCTGCTATGGGAGGAGGGATCCAGCTTTTTCAGAAGGCCCTGGGTCAGTTCCTGGGGTTTCTCTACTTCCCTGGTGCTGTTTTCCAGCATCCCAACAGGTCGGGACCACAGCCGGCTCTGCCCCAGGGACACAGGCTACAGGAGCAGAGAGCCATGCTCCCGTGAAACCACCTGGGATCCCAATCCCTGTGATTCCACGTCCTCTGATAGCCCCCTGAGCAGGATCTGGAGCCAGCAGTGCTGGACCCTTTGGTGATTGTGCAGAATTTACAGCTGCAGTGGAAGTGCTCAAAGCAACTGGGAAGAGTAGAGACTGAGGGAAGGATTCCAGCCTCAGAGAGAAGCAGGGCTGGAGGTAGCACAGATTTTCCCAGTTTTCTCAGTCCACTGAGCCACAAAGTGGCTAGATTCCAGGGAACCCAGTCAGTCAACTCTGAGTTGCTCAGCTGAGCAGGGATTTGGGGCCACACTCCTTTTCCACTGGGAAAGTGGCTCCTGCTGCCGCTGCAGCCATGGGAAGCCAGGAGAACTCAGCTTCCCCCAAGGCACAGGAGTCAGTCATTGTCCTGGTTTAGGGCAAATTTGGGAAAAAAAACCCTGAATAGGGTCCCTCTGGGAAGCAAACCCAAACGGCCCCGCCCCTCAACTGGTCCGAGAAAGAACTTCTTTGGAGAAAAGTGGAAAAAACCTATTTATTTAACAAACAAAGGGCCCACAAGCATAAAGAATAAATAATATGAAACAATAAAACCTTTCGTTGTTCTGAAGTGAGATGGTAAATTCAGAAAGTCCTTGCTGTGGGTAGCTCAGCTCGCTCAGTCTCTTATCAGTCCCTCTGGAGGTCCAGGCACCAGTGGGCCGCAGGTGTGAGCTCCCGGTGTGTCTCTGGGTTTTTCAGTTCAGGGCAGGTTTAAATAGTCCCAAGAAAAAGGAAAAAAAAAACAGTCCAGGAAATTTCTCTGACTCAGCTAGCTAAAACTAACTAAAAGCAAAGAGATCTCTGTCCCGCTGCTGGTCTGTGCCTCAGACGAACCACAGTCCAGGAGCTGGAATGTGTAGGAGTCAGGCAGTTTTCTCAAAACAAACTGTGCATCTTCTTCTCCCTGCTTCACTCTCAGAACCAGTCTTAAAGGCACAGAACTCAATATACAGCACAACCGGAACAGACAACTGGGGATACGAGCATCATAAAGTCACCCTAGGATAGGCATCCAGCCAGCCTTGGCATTCCCATGTTCCATATCTCCCTACAATACCACAACAACCTTTGGAAGGCCCAGATCCCGAGGTCACATTGCAGACCTGGATCTAGACACACCAACCACAGGTGAGTCAGCAGCTCAGGGAAGATCCTTTGCCTTGCCCCAGGGTGCTCCAAAGGATTCACCCTTAACCTCCAGGATCCAGCCACCTCCATCCCCTGCGTGTGTTCTCCATAATTAAAGTTGCACTGAGAAAATAAATCCTGCTCCTCATTAATAGGATGGAGGAGGTGTGCCTTGGTTTGGAAAAGGCAGGTGTCTGCTAGGGAGGGCAGGGACTCCCTTGGAATGGGGAATTCAAATCCCCTCCCTCCGAATTATTTTAATTTCTAAAATTAAGGGGGTTCTCCGGCAAAGATATGGGGATGGGAATAACAGTTCTTTACTAGTATGTATAAAAAGGCAAACAGAACAACTACAGCATTAACAACAAAACAGAACCAGGAACCTCGAGGGACTTTGCTTCACAAAGCCTGGGGCAGTCTGATCTCGGTGCCCCTGCAGGACTCTGGGAGCACCAAGCTGGAATGGTGGAAAATCCTGGGCTGGTGGATGAGACATATCAGAAGCTCCACGGTGGTAGCTGGAATGGCAGGGATGTCCCAGCAGGGCAGGGGGGTGTGGGGCCACAGCGTAACAAAAAAAAACCTCAGAGCAGTGCCAAAGAAATGGCGGCAGCGGGACAGGGCCAGCCCAGCTCCAGCAGGGCAGGAGGAGGTAAGCTTAGTATTCCTGGGCACACGAGCAGATGGCGGTAGATTTCCCAGGACCAGACTTGTTGGTGACAGTGAACTCCTCCCACAGCAAGCAATAGCCTGGTCATCCTCCCTCCAAAATAAAATGGATTCTCAAGCTTAAGAAAGAGACTTGTCTCGCTTGCTTCCCTGCCGGCAGCTGAACCTCCCTGGACACGATGATCACTGCTGCCACATGCACTGCAACAAATGGTGGAGAATTGTGAGCAACCAGTGAGGACAGCATGACCGGCACCCCGTAAGTCACCCCCTACGGGACCCCCATCTTAAAAAGGAAGATTCAAGAGTACCATGGCTGGAGACCAGGTTGAGAGTGTCCTTAAAAACATGGGGATGAAAGGCTTACGGGGAGGGAAATACCCAGTAAGGGGACCGGCTTACTGGGACCGAGAGATGAGACTAACATCTACCATCACAAGTCTTCTCATTCTTCATGGGAGGAAGTTTTTAAGAGCTACAAGCAGCTAATCTGCCTGCAAAAAGGGTCATGCTGGGACTCTTTACCAACTCTCCTGACACGTTTGCTGTAGCTTATGGACGATAAAGCTCTGGTAGCTACTTATGGACGATTATGGATGACTGCACACAAAGTGTCAGTGCCCTAGATCAGTGGTCCTCCCTCCTGTGAAACCTCACATTTTTCAGTTTCTGTGAAGCTGCCTCTTTCCTTACCCTTTGTTCCTAAGAGTGCAGCAAGGAGTGAAAACTGCCAGGACGGCACGGAGTTGCTACCATCTCTCCGTCACCCTGTGCCTCTCTCCAGCCCTATCCCCCTTTCCCTGAAAGCAGGACAAGGTCGGAAACCGTCCAGAGGTGACACGGGTGCGCTACTGTCCTCCTGTCCTCCTGTGTCCTCCTTCGCCCCCCTGTCTTTCCATATCCCCCATTCCCTGCCCGGGAAGGCAGTGGCTGCGCCGTCCCAGGTGCTTCCTCTAAAAATAGCACTTACCATGCGGTTTTGAGATCCCCTCTTTCCCGCCAGTCCGTCTTTTCTGGTCCCGTGCCTGCCCTTTCTCCCCACCTACCTCCCCTCCCCCCCTTCCTGCCGTGGCTGCAGCTGCCTCCACCCCAGACCCGTGTGGCAGTGGAGGTGAGGCGGGGCTGCCCCGAGAGAGGGCCGGGCCCTGCTGTGCCTGCAGCTGCCCTTGCCCCGAGCCCGTGCAGCAGAGGTGGTGTGGCAGAGCTGGGCAGACCCGAGGTAGAGTTAGGCCCTGCCATGCTGCTTCCAGCTCCACCACTGCTGCCTTCACCGTTCCTTGCTTCACAGTCATCATCATCAATCCAACAGAGAACACCTGCAACACCAGTACCAAAGCCGAGACCAAACACTAAGAACTGTGCTCCTTGTGAAGAGATTAAGGAACTGCACCCCTTCTGCTGAGATCAAAAGCCAAGGAGATTGAACTATTAGCTCCTTAAGTGAAAAGGTATTAATTTAATTCAGTATCATAATTTCTGTTACTTTATCCTCTGTAATTAAGTCTCAAATGCCTTTCTATTGCTCGTTAATTCAGCTTAATAATGTTCATTTTAGTTTTGTAAACCATTAAGTCACATTCCCGAGAATCCCCTGTTATAACCAATTTATAAACGGAGGAGTTGTGGAGTCCTCCCATTTTGAGGAGGCTGAAACCTGATCTTACTGTCCTTGTGTTATCTCCTCCCTTGACCCAAACCCTGAGACTCCTCCCCTGAATACCTGATAAAACCCACGACCCTGCCCCTTCTCTGGCCCTCTTTGTCCTCACCCCCTCCCCGGCCTGGGGTGGGGGAAATAAAACAGATTCTTGAGCTTAAGAAAGAGACTTGTCTCGCTTGCTTCCCTGCCGGCGGCTGAACCTCCCTGGACACGATGATCACTGCTGCCACACGCGCTGCAACAATTCCCAAGCCAGGGGGAGGAGACACAGCCAGGGCAGCAGCTCCACAGCCCAGCTCGTCTCACAAGAGGACATTCGAGCATTGCCTAAGCTCATTTAAAACCTGCTCTGATTCTGTAAACTCTGCCTATCTTAACTCGAATTAAAGGGAATTAGCTGGAGCTGTCAATGCCAAGGAGGAGTCAGTTCATCCCAGTCCTTCCCAGCTCCTTGAAATGGGGGCTTAGGGGAGAGGAGCCATCCAGGAGCTCAAAACCTCATAGTGGGGTTATGTTGCAGTGGGGGAAATGAAAGTTAAACATTAGGGAAACCTTTATAGCTCTGACAAGAGTTCAGTCATTGGAACGCTGCAGAATTGCTTTCCCCAGAGATATCCAAGGATAAGGCTAAGCACACATCTGACAGGGATGGTTTACCAGCCTGATGTACAGGATAAAGTGGAGCAGGTGAGCTGGGAGAGCTTCCTTCTACCCCTAATAACTCTGGGATCGGTGTAGGGCCTTTCTGCACAGGAACATCCCAGACCGTTCCTCATTTTCCACAGCCTCCCAGAGCACTTGCAGCACTCAGTGACACAGGAACAAGGCTCCCATGGCAGGTACTCAGTGGCTGGTGCTCAGGCACTCCAGAGGCTGCAGGAAATGGAAAAGCTCAGAACAAAGGAATCCCTAACAACGCCAGTCTGGGGGAATGCTGGACAATGGGAATGCTTCCAGGAGGATTTGAAGCCTCTGCTCAGAAGGCTGCACTGCTGGAACAGCAGAACCAGAACCCAGTGTTTGCAGGTTTTCTCATGAAAACCCTTTGACAAATCCATCATCCATCTGCCTTCCCATGGTTTTGTTTCTAAGCTGAAATCCATGGAGCAGGCAGAGGGATGCTGGAGCCAGATCCTGGGAGGGCTTGGAGTGGCTCTGCCCTTCCTGTCTGTCTTGGTTTGGAAAGACAGGTATCTGACAGGGAAAACTGGAGTTTCCCTTAGAATGGGGAATGTAAACCCCTCACCCCCGCCAAATTATAAATTTGCAATTAAGGGCTTTCAGGCAAAGATTTGGGAATAGGAATAACAGTTCTTTACTAGGAATACTAACAATACAAATGTAGTAGAAAAACAAAACCACCCAACCACACCAGCAAACAAACAACAATCTTGGAAAACCCTGACAGAGTCAGAGCTACAACCTGACACCGTGTTGGTCAGGGTGTTGGAAGCAGTCCAAAAGTGAGTCCTCCTGGAGTGGCAGAGGTGGTTCTGGTGGAGTAGAGATGATCCTGTAGAACAAGGGTCCAGTGGTGGTGAGAAGGGGTCCAGTGGTGGCGAGAAGGGGTCCAGTCTTCCTCCAGGAATCAGGTGAAGCTGGATACTTTCTGTGTTCCTGTGTGTCACTTTTATCCAGGTAGGAATGGTTGGCTCCCCCCACTGGGTGGAGCATCTCACAATAGGATGATGGAATGTGGATGTTTTACTTTGGTGATGTGTACTTTTAGGGGTGTCTTAATGGTCCATTAGCAGAAAATATTCCCCGGGCGGTGAAAGAGATAAGAAACAATGCCCTACCTGGTTTTAACAGTTGGCTCATTAACAAAAGGCATCTGCCCCCCTCCTCCCAGAGTAAAGAAGAACAATTCTCCAACTGCTTTCAGCAGATGAAATAGAATACACATTTTTGGTTCCATAACCCAAGACACTGTCCCAGCACAGGCCACCCCTGCCCTGGATGTTGGTTGCTTCCTGGAACAGTAGGAGCCACTTTGGAGAGTCGGGCTGAACCATCTTTTGGGATGCAGGACATGGGAAGACTCCTCACCTCTGCAGAGCTGGGATGTTGGTTCTTCAGGATGCTGACTCACCGAAACACCAAAAAAAATCCTTTCATCGAAAGAGAGAGAGGAAAGAAGAGGAAAGAAGAAAGGATGTTTTCCAGAACCTCACAGAGGAGACAGAGGAAGCAGAGGGAGCGTGGAGTGGGAGCACCAGGAGGGGCCCCACCTCCATTCCCAGTACAGATCCCCAAAGGGGAAGGGCTGGAAGACTGACAGGCTCTCCATCCATCCCTGGCTAATTTGTAAGGAATTACAGATATGTGGATGGGACACTGGTTAGTGTTAAGTCAAGTGGAAGGTTTGCTCTGAAGTGATAATCAAGAGGCTCCAGGAAAGGGAAAAAGCTCAGCAGATAAGGGCAAGGATCTGAGACCACAAGTGCTACTGACAACGGGATGGGGTACGTATTCAGGGATGGGGTCAGGATTTCTCTCATTTCTTCACTGTCACAGCCCACACAACCCATGGGGAATGTTGCGGCATGTGTTTTAGGAGCGGAGCTGAAGCCTAGACCCAATAAGCCTCTCCAGTGGAAAGGCCACTTGGGGAAACTCAGGCAAAGCAGTCAAGCTCACACATCCACACACCACGTGGCTAGCTCAGCAAGGAGAGGCAGAAGGCCCTTGCACTGTTTCAGTTCCAGCCAGGTTTATTTCCAGGAGCCGAAGGGGAATCCAGAAGCAAAAGGGGACAGGGGTCTGCCAGTTACACGGCTAAGTATGGGCTATAGCAGCCAATGACCTGGAGGCACAGGGGTGGAACAAGGGGCAGGTAAGGTCAGCGACCTATAGGTGAGACAGGGCTGGTCACCGGGGACCCAAAACCAATTGAGACACAGAGGAAAGGAGACACCAAAGGGCCAGGGCATTAGGGAGGAGGGAACTGGGGCAAGCCATTGTGTACAGAGCACCACTGGGGAGTTCTCTCCATCAGGCTGGGAAGGTGACCCTATGGTCTGTCCTGCCAAGGACAGATCCTAGGTATTATTTCAAGGGGCTGCAGGGATTCCACAGGGGAACTTGGCTATTGATGTTTGCCCAGTTTCTCCTGAAATTTCACCCAGAGGGAGAGTGAGATGTAAAGGAAGTGCAGGACAAGTGTGGAGCAAACAGGGATCCAGCTCAGGGGTTTTCCTTTCAGGCTGCTCTGGGTGATTTCCTCCACCAACACCTCCCTGTCCCTGCTGTTCCCAGCACAGCTAAAAAATGTCTGGCCTGAGCCCGGGTGCTCTGCATCTACTCCCCTTCACTGTGACTATCCAGGAACCCTCTCTTGGATTTATCCCAGTGCTGTGGCTTTGAAATTCTGGGAGAGAGAGAGAGGAAAAGTTTTTGCAAGGCCAGCAGATCCCTCCCAGGACATCAAAATCTCTTGGATTCATCCCAAAACAAAATAAGATTTCTCTAATTTTCTAGCAGGTTGGCGGAGAAGCCTCCCTGCCAACCTTCCCAGTGCCAGGAGCTGGACAGCCACATACCCCCTTCCCACATCTCCCAAGGGAAAAGGATCTCAGCTGCTCCCACCTCGGCTGAGAGCAGGGGCAGAGGATGGAATGCCAAAAAGATTGGCAGCAAGAAATGGAATTTCTCCTTCATTCCAGCAATTTGATCCATATATGTGTGGCTGGCCTGGATTTCGGTCGCACCAGGATTCGTCAGTGGGAGAGCAGCCCCAATTCCAGCTGCTCCAGAGGCAGGAGAGGGCTCGTGTTTAATGGCTCTCATATTAGCACTTGCTATTTAATATTGTATGTTTAGTCTGCTTTGTCTGCTGCTCCCTTTAGGATCAGGTCTATCACAAACAATCTCAGAGAGGAATCGAGTTCAAAGATGGACTCAAATTGGTTTCAGACTGACCCAGTTAATGCACCATTCCACCCAAAATTGGGACCAACTAGCATGGACTGGGGTCCTCAGGCATCTCAGTGCTGCTGCAGGGAACAGACAGATCTGAGTCCAAGGTTTGGGGCTGTTTCACCTCCTCATCTGGAGTCTCTGAGGGGGAGGCCTTGGAATGGTTTTCCTAGAGAAGCTGTGGCTGCCCTAGACCTGGAAGTGTCCAAGACCAGGTTGGATGGTGTCTTGGTTTGGAAAGACAGGTTTCTGCTAGGGAAACTGGGGTTTCCCTTAGAATGGAGAATGTAAACCCCTCACCCCCCACCAAATTATAATTTTGCAATCAAGGGCTCTCAGGCAAAGATTTTGGGGATAGGAATAACAGTTCTTTACTAAGAATATTAACAATACAAATGTAATAGGAAACAAAACCACCCAAACAAACAAACAACAATTTTGGAAAACCCTGACAGAGTCAGAGCTACAACCTGACACCCTGTGGGTCAGGGTGTTGAAAGCAGTCCAAAAGTAAGTCCTTCTGAAGTGGCAGATATGGTTCTGTTGAAGTAGAGATGATCCTGTAGAAAGAGGGTCCAGGGGTGGTGAGGAGAGGGTCTGGTGTTGGTGAGATGAGGTCTGGTCTTCCTCCCAGGAAATCAGGTGAAGCTAGCAGCTTTCATGTCTCTGAGTCTCAGTTTATCCAGACAGAAAAACTGCCTGCCCCCCACCACTGCCAGGGGGATGTGATGTATCTCACAATAAGATGATAGAAATGCAGATGCACCGCTCTGGGGGGGAAGGTATAGGCTGGGAAGGTGCTAATGGCCCATTATCAGAAGGCGTCAGGCCTCTGTCCCCCCCTGAGTTACAAGAGATAAAGAAAAACATCTTCTCAATTGCTGTTAACAGATGAAAATAGAATACACATATTTGGTTCCACAACCCAAGACATTATCCACCCCTTATTCTATTATCATCTGCATCATACCTAAATCAATAAACTCTACTATACAGAATGAACCCTTACACTCAGTTCTCACTTAGGATTAGGTTTTCCTGTGGTACACAACTGTTTTATTCCATCTTTTTGCATTACCCACCAAGTGTAACCAGGTCCTTGAGCAAAAACAATCCCACGGGTGGGTTCGCTTTTGCCTGAGGTGGGGTTAACCCAAACAGTCTTTCCTAAGATACCTCTCATGTGTACCACAGGGACTTCATCTACTGTGTGCAAAGGGGTAGACAGGGCAGGACCAGCTCGATTGATGGAGCCTCGGGTGTTGACCATCCAGGTGGCCTTTGCTAAGTTCACTTCCCAATTCTTGAAGGTCCCCCCGCCAAGTGCCTTCAGGGTGGTCTTGAGTAGTCCATTGCACCGTTCAACTTTCCCGGCAGCTGGTGCATGATAAGGGATGTGATATATCCATTCAATGCTGTGTTCTTTAGCCCAGGTGTTTATAAGGCTGTTCTAGAAATGGGTCCTGTTGTCCGACTCGATTCTCTCAGGGGTGACATATCTCCACAGGACTTGTTTTTCTAGGCCCAGGATAGTGTTCCGGGCAGTGGCATGAGGCACAGGGTAGGTCTCCAGCCACCCAGTGGTGGCTTCAACCATGGTCAGCACGTAGCGCTTGCCTTGGCGGGTTTGGGGCAGGGTGATGCAATCAATCTGCCAGGCCTCCCCATACTTATATTTGGACCAGCGTCCACCGTACCATAGGGGCTTCACCCGCTTGGCCTGCTTGATGGCAGCACACGTCTCACAGTCGTGGATGACCTGAGAAATACAAGATCCTTTGGGTTGTGTCCTGGGTTGGCGGTGCCTTATATCCCATATCTGTGTTGCCAAGTTCGTGCCTGCTTGTTTTGGTTTTGGGAACTCTGTTCCCAGGCACGGTGTTGATGCACAAGGTCATCTTCTGTAAACTACGAAAGCTCCCACATCTCTTCCCAGAGGAGGGGCTTCGGTGATGGTCTCTGGAAAATGACCAGTGCTTCCCAAGGGTCCCACCTCTGGGGTGGGCAATTTGTAAAATGTACAAAAGGAGTCAGAAAATAAAGGAGTGGTCTCTTGCCTGCAAGAGCACCACGCAGCCTTCACTGATGCACTCCCTGCCTCGTTCCTGGCGTCGCTCACCAGCTATATATCTGGACTGTGTTGTTATGTTTAACAGCCAATGCTTGGCTGGCTGTGGCTTCTGCTGCTCTGGCTGCTTTTTGCTTTGGCTCTGGCTGGCCGGCTGCTGCTCCTGCTGCTGCTCTTGCCGCTGCTGCTGCTGCTTGCTGCTTTTTGCTTTCTGCTGCCTGTTTTTGTGCTGTTTCTGGTTTTTTTTCTTCCTTTTCCCTTCCGCCCCCCCCCCCCCCACCCCGAAGATTTGGACCGGCTCCAGACCTGAGGACCTGACCTGAGGGGGCCGAGGATCTCCGAGCCCACGGAAGAAGCGCTGTGCCCTCCCCCCACAGTAACTTGAGCCTTTTCCTTTTTCTCTTGTGAGGGGAAGAGTTCTTGTCAATAAATCAGTTTTTTCCACTTGTCTCCTCCAAAGAATTTCCTTCCCAAACCCAAGGCTGGGGGCGGGGAGGGGTGGTAGAGGTTTGTCTTAGGGGACTTCCTCTCAGAGGTTTCTTCTCCTAATTTTGCCCTAAACCAACACAGGTTGGAACTGGCTTTAAAGTTCATCCCAATCCATCTCCCTTCCACTATCCCAGGTTGTTCCAAACCTCATCCAACCTGGCCTCAGACATTTCCAGGAATGGGTCAGCCACAACTTCTCTGGGCAACCTGTGTGCCAGGGCCTCACTACTCTCATCAAACCTTCTTCAAGATCAGACCTCATCAACTATTATTTTTTTCTCACCAGGATGATTTCCAGCTGGATCGATTCCTGAGCCTGACTCCCAAGGAACAGTGGGAGGAGCAGCTGAGGTGCCACCACAGTGTATCTATAACAGTGAATAATCACTGCTATATTGAGGAATATCATGTGGGAGCCGTTCTGGGAGAACAGCCTCGTGGTCTGTCCCAAAAGGATACTCTCCCTTCACTGCTAGCACAGGCACAGACCCCTCAGGCAAGGTGAACGTGGTGAACACAAGGTAAATTAAGGACATCCAAGGACAGGATGTGTTTAATTTCCAGTTTATGAAGGCAGTTTTATTTATTTATGATTCTGCTCCAGTGTTTAGCTTATACACAAAACCAGGACTCACTGCTGAAGGAGTTCCAAGTCCTCTTTGGAACAGCACATTTCCTCCTTGAGGAAATGACACAAACCCATTCTGTCCCATCAGCTGAACAGCACAGGAGGAAGGAGCAGGAGGCATCAGGAGACTTCCCGGCTGCCAAACCCACTCATGGGATCCACCTTCCTGCAGGCAGGAAATTCCTCAGTTGTTCACTGACTGTGCTGGGAAAAGTGCGTCAGCAGCAGAGCTGGGCTTCAAGGCTGCAGAGCTGTCCCTTGACACATCAGCAGCTGTGCCACCAGCAGGGCAGAACAGGAATTTTAGGGCAAAGCAGCCTGGTTTTGCTGGAGTGGATCAAATCTGCAGGCTTTGGATACAGGGTTCATCCTCCTTGGTTCAGTGGGAGTGGAAAGTGCCCCCTCACTGCCCGGTGATGGAGTTTGTACACAGCTCGTGCTCTTTGCTGCCTTGTGGCCTCAGAGCACTCTTTATCTTCCAAATTTGCAACAATTAATCCCACGATTTCCCTGCCAATTAAACTTCTCAATCTGGAAAAAATATATTTTAATGAAAACTAATGAGGTCCTGGCACGAAGATGATCCTTCCCCAGCTCCATGCCATGGATCCAGGGTATGTCCCAGCAATGTAATACACTAGGCTGAGCCCACTTTTCCCAGCCTTGTTCCCACCTCTTTTACCACTCTCTGGCTGCTCTGGGAGCATATTCTGCTCACAGGTCCCGTGCAGTGTCAGGGATGTGTTTCCATGGGTCTGGATGTGTTCCTGAGGATGCTCAACTTCCATTGTGTGCTACCAGCTCTCTGCTGAGTAGGAGAGGCTGTGGCTGCTGGCAGGGATGAGGGTGGACTTGGAGAGGCTGCAGAAGGGCTGGGATGAAGCAGCAGAACCCAGGAATTCCTCAGACTGGGCTTGGTGAAGGGCTGCAGAGCTGACCTTCCTCTCCCAGGGACTGAACCATTGGGAGCTGCTTAAGGCACAGGGTGGCCCAGGGGCAACACAGAGCCCAGATGGGAGGAAGACATGGAGGGAAGGACATGGAAGGGAGGACATCACAGTGAGGACATGGCAGTGGGGACATCACAACCAGGACCACCAAGCAATCACTGCTTTTCCTTTCTTTTTCCCAAAAGTGAGGCAATGGAGACAGCAGCACCATCCCCCAAAGGAGCATCCAGGACATTCCTAGCCCGGTGGCCCCGAGCTGCTCGCTGGAGGGTGGAAGGGAGCCGCCACAGCCATGGAGGAAGTGCAGTCAGATGCTATTTACAGCCGATTATCTCAGCCCTGCTCCAGCTTCACAATAATTCCCTGAATTAGCTGGAGTGCTTTGTTTGGGAGTGTTTTTGTCAGATATCTTAGACTACAGGGAAGGGGGGTGGGACCCAGGTGGGGGGAGCAACAGGCAGCGCTGAGTGTTTACAAGTTCCCAAGCAGGAACTACAAGGCTAATTCATTTCTCATTAAGGAAGAAGTCAAAGGATAAAAAGCATAAACCTAGAGCTTTGGGAGATGCTGTGGATCCAAAGACACGCACACACATCCCTCCCTTTTATCCCTGGGAATAAGGCCCCTTTCATACCCCAAACACCTCGTTTCCTGCTCTTCCCTTTATCCCCAACACTCCCCTTCCCAGAGACAGTCAGGATCACCCTAGCCCCATGTGTCACAAAAATACAGGGGATTTTTTAGGGAAATGCACAGAATTTCAGTGTTACAAGGTGACACCAAATGGGATCTTACCCCAGAATTCCCAGAGTGGATTCACATCCCTAGAAGTGTCCAAGGCCTGGTTGGACAGAGCTTGGAGCAACCTGGGATAGTGGAAAGTGTCCCTGCCCATGGCAGGGGTTGGACTGGATGAGCTTTAAGGTCCTTTCCAACCCAAACAATCCAATGTTTCTATGATCCACATTTTGGGCACCACTGGAGCTGCATCCATCCCCCGGCCATGGCACCACCCAGCCCCATCCTTCCCTGCTGCCAGCTGTGAAATGGGGTTCCAGGAGAGAAAAAACAGGGTTTGCTGCTCCCCTACTGCAGAGAGCCAGGGAGGAGCTCAGGACTCTTCCCAGGTGGTGCCATCTCTGTTCCTGCCACTTCTGTAAAGTCAGGAGAGAGAAGAGCTCCAGAATCTTCCCATGGTTTCCAGGAAAGTTGCCTGCTCATATTTCCTTGGGACCTGTGCCAGCTCCAGGACAGTTTCCTTCAGTAAACAGGGGGATCTTGAAGGGCGAACTGGGTGAGAAACACCTGAGAAGAACCAAGTACATCCTCATTGCTGGGTGGGTTTTGGGTCCTAAAACAGCACCCAGGGGTCTGGGGGTCTGGAAGCCTGGATCCCATTTTAACTGAGATAATTTTCTGTCCTCATGGGAAGATCCAAGCCCAGGGTGAGCTCCCAGGAGCAGGCAGAGCTCTGTCCCCTCTGCTGGCCATGGGACAAGGTCAGGTCACCATGAGCAGCCTCCAAAGCTGGTGGGTGACAGGAATGGGTCACCCAGCTGGCACTGACCCCACAACCCAGCCCAATCCCACCACTCCAGTTTATTCAGGAAAAAATAAACTCTTCCAAAGTTTTGTTTGGCCCTGCTGTTGCCAACCGTCCATGAACCCCCAGCTCCTGTGCTGTGGCTGGAGGCTGTGGGCTGCCACAGACACTTCCAACAGGCATCTTTCTCCTGGATGGGATTTGCTCCAGGCCATCGATTTTAAATCCGGGGGAAATTGACCCATTTGCTGTGTTCACGGAGCGTGTATTTTATAGGATACCTTGTCTCAAAGCTATTAACCAAGCAAACATAACATTTTATAATCAAATAAACCAGAAGATAACGGAGATGTGTCTCCTGCCTGTACTTCTCGGAATGCATCAGGGTAAGGGGTGATTCTTCAGGGTGGAAAGGAGCTAGAGATGGGAGGGTTCTCCTGGAATGAGAGCTTCAAAATACATGAACTTCTCCTTCCTGGATGTCTTATGGGGAGGAATATCCATCAGCAGGGCCAGGGGGTGCTGCCAGCCCTGGGCAGAGGGAAGGACTCTGGAGCTTTCCCCTTCCCACAGCCCCCAAAGCTCATGAGTACTTGTGCAGAACTCATGAAACTCTTTCTCCTCTCTGCTTTACAAGAGTTTTTTTTCCCCAGCTTGGAATTCAGTTAGCAGCCATTTTCCTGCAGAAAGTGCAGGAACTGGCTGGCGTTGGAGGGGTGCAGCCCTTCCCTGCTCCCCCAAGGTGCTGAGGGAAATCCCACAGTTCATTTTTCCTGGCTGCAGAATGCCTTTTCCTTTGCGTTCCTCAGCTCACAGGTACTTCATCACCACATTTCCTATTCACATGTCTGGTCATTTCACTCGTGTCAGGGCTCCTTAACTAGGAAATATCAAGATGTTTATACCCTGGAAAGCTGGGAAGCGTGTAATTAGCCACTTAGGTAATAAATTACCTGTGCTGGTGACAGCCCACTGGGGAAACCTTTATTCTCCATCTCATCCTATTATGCTGAGCCACATTAGCACATCTGTAGTTGTTTTAAAATAGTCATTTCAATGGACTCAATGGAGAAAAGGAGGCTTATTAACAACTTAGCTGCCAGGAGGAAAATGGGAGGGACAGCAGCTGCCATGGAGGGAGAAGTTTGGTCCTGGCTGGAGGACAAATCCTGCTCTGCCTCCAGCCCCTTTCTTGGACCACAGCATGGACAAAGCTCTGGGATTCCCCTCCAGCCTTCCTGGAGCCCCCAGACCAGAGGAAGCTGGGGAATGTTTGGCCATGCATGTGGGAGAGGACTGGGGGGTGTGGGCTCTTTCAGTCACCCCATTGCTGAGGAGCTCCATGTCCCCAGTGCACGGTGCTGCCCCACACCCTCCCCTGCTTCCCCCAGCACAGGACAGTGGTGACATTCAGCTGGGGAGGTTTCCAGATGTCCCCAGCTGGCAGAGCTGTCCCCTGTGGTTGTTAATTCATGGTGCTTAGCTGCAGGGACCCACGGCTCTGCTTCTTCGGGAAATCCATCCAAGCCTGGCTGGGAGGGGTTCTGCAGGTGAGAGCTAGGGTAGCAGCTGAGTCCAAGTGCAGAGCACCACAGGTGTTTGGGCTGGGAAAGAGGGAACAGCTCCAGCCTGGAGGGAAAACAGAAAATTGATACCTTGTGTTCACAAACCCAGCCAGTTCCCTCCCGTCTCAGTGCAGTCGTCTTGGTCAGTGTTTGGGATGGGATCACACTCCTGAAGATCACATGCAACAGCCTCAGACATGGAGGGGCTGGAATGTGTCCATCAGAGCCGATGTGTGCTCGGACAAGTCCTGGGTCACCCCCAGCCTATCTCAGGAATCACTGGATGAGCCCCTCAAGGCACAGCCAAGGGCTGCTTTGTTCGGCAGAGCTCAGGTTTCCGGCACAGATGCCAAGGGAAAACCAGGAGTTCTGGGATTTGGCACAGCCCCTGAGTGGATGAAACTGCTCATTTCAGCCTTTTCTCCTCATTCTCTTCCCCATCCATCATCGCAGCCCTGTTGGATACCCTCCATCCCTGCTGCAATGGCCAGCACTCTCTGGAGAGCTGAGCATGAACTCTGTGTCTTGGGCAGGAGCGAGTTCCTGCTGGGGAACCTCCACATCCCTCCTCCAGGCTTGATTTCATTCCCTCCCCACACCGTTCTGAGATATTTCCCAGCTGTAGTTGAATGAGGGGGAACACACATAATTTTTAAGCCAAACCTAAATGACAGAAGAGCCCTGAGCTGCACTTAGAATCCCAGGCAGATGTTCCTGGGACATCAGCACCCTCCCTGTACCTCCATCAGGGTATAACTCAGGCTTTCCCAAGCACCTTTCTTTGGCTCTGAGCCCCTTCCATCCATGCACAGCTGAGCTTCCTTGTCATAGAATCACGGACTGCTTTGGGTTGGGAGGGACCTTAAGGATCATCTTGTTCCAACTCCCCACTATGGACAGGGAACAATTGTCCTCCAAGGAACCACCTTGTCTTCCTGAGGAAGGCAGCTGCATCCATCTCCCTTCGGAACAGGCTCGCCCCTGAGCTAGGTCTGTCCAGATCCTGGGATTTTCTCACTGCTGGGATGAGCTGGGTGTGAGAACACCATCATCATGGCAGAGGGACATGGAGCTGTCCCAGACAGAGCCCCCATCTCCTCCTCAACACAGGGGCTGCTCCAACTTTTCCAGAGCCCACAAAGCTCCAGGTCCAGCCTTGGGCTTTTCCAGAACATGGAAAATCAGGTCTGGCAGAGGGAGCCCTGCCTGCCTGCACACTGGGAGCACTGGGAAACCCCCCAGAGTCCCCTCCCTCCTCCCTGCCCTCCCATGGCTCTAGCCGGGCCTCCATCAGGAGAGTTCCTGCTCCATGGCCCTTTTCCAGTGGGACAATTAATCCTGGCCTGACTCCTCACAACAAGGACCAAAACCCACATGAAAGAGATTATTTTTCCAATTTCCTTCCCTGTCTGGCAGCCTGGAGAGCACATCTACTTGGAATGAAGCATCCCTGCATTTCCTCTGCTGTCACCTAAGCCTGACTGCTGCTCTGCCAGGGATAGAGGCAGGAATGTGGCCTGGACCAGCACTAACCCTTCCAAATAAATGGGATATCAGGGCAGGCCAGGCTCTGAACTTGGGGCATCCACCAAAAGCCACATATTTTTGAGGTTTTTTTCTTAGCATCTTTTAGTAAACCAGGAATAAAAAGGATTTAGGAACTATTCCACTAGAGCCCCCTCCAGAGCTGGCCCAGCCTGGCCCCTGCTGCATTGTTTTTATGCAGAGATCCCTGATATCCCTGGAAATCAGCTCATCCCCAGGTGTAGCCTGAACATGAACTGGTTCCTGGCTTGCTGGGACAGCGGGGCTTAGGGGCAGCTGGGAGGTGCTGAGGGCCAGCAGCAGATTTGCCTAAAAATGGCAGAGAAAAGCGCCTGGGAGGAAGCTGCTCCCTGCAGTTTTAGTTTTCCTTTCTTATTCCTTATTTACACAGGTTGTTCCAGCTCCTCTCTCATATTTTTACCCTTTGCAAATGGAAAAGAGCAGAAGAACGTTCCAAAGCCCTGACCCTGAGTGACTCCCTGCAAAATCCTTCTGAAACCACTCACCAGGTCTATCTCCAGTCAATCAGCTTCTGGAAAAGCACGTCACATCCCAACACCTATACCTGGTGTTCCAAAGGTTTTTTTCATGCCTTTGGAGGCCAGAAATGGCTCTGTCACATGGATTGTCCTGTTCTGTCCCATGGAATGTCCCATTCTGTCCCAGGGAACTTGCAGAGTGCGGAGCGAGGCCCCAAACAGGGCCATGCCATGCCTGGAGGCTCCAGGTGTGAAGGCACCTGGTTCCCAAGATGCCCATTCCACAGGCTGGTGCTCCCCCTCTCCTCTCTGGCCAGATGGCTCCTGGCAGCAGCCTCTTGTCATGTCCCCAGCTCTGGAATTGCTCCCTGCATCCTCTGCCTTCTGCTTTTGTCAATCAATCATTGACCCTACTTTCCCTCATTGTCTTTGATTATCCAAGACAACCCCTTTCACTGCCTCGAAGAGTTCCCAGGGGGATCCCACCCCTTCCATGCATAAACCAACACAAACATCTGTGGTTTTCAGCAGGCTAGATCCAACCCCTGTGATGAATCATTCTTCTGTGTCCATGTCTCACTGAAGGACAGAGAGAGGGGAATGGTTGTGGGATTTGTCAACTGTAGATTCAGGAAAACAGGGAAAAAAAACCAAACAACCTTGACTTAAACATTAGTTGGCAAATCAAATTATTCCCCACTTGGTCTGTATTATTTAGTCTTAATTGTATTACTGGGGTTGTAATCCAGGGAAAACACAATTATTGGAAGAGATTGCAAGGATGGCATCTTTGGGAGGGCAGGAAGGAAGGGCCTGGCTGGTGGGGGTGAGGAGGGGGCTGGGAGCTGCCTGGTGCCAGGACAAAGCCTATGCAGCTCCTGCTCCTGCAGGGATTCCAGCTCAGATCCTAACTGAGGCTGCAGCTGCTGGGAGCTGGAGGCTCTCCCCAGTCCCCAGATTTTATTGGATATTCCAGGTGACTCAGAGGCTGCCAAGGACCTGAGCAAGGATGGGCTTTGTTTTCCTCATTTATCAAATCCCTCTCTTGCTGTGCCAGGAAATATCCTGCTCTTTACAACATGCCAAGGACCAAGGGATGTGCTGGTGGCTGTTCCATGGGCAGTTATTGAACGTTCCATGGATTCCACCATCCTAAAGAGCCCCACAAAACCTCTGCACAGCTTGGGGACACTCCCCATTACTTACCCTGCTGGTTCCTGCTTCTCCTGTAGGATCCCAAGGAACAACCCATCTGCCAAGGAACAATGGAAAAGAGCTCTGGCCCTGGGACACGATGTTTGTGATAGCACCTGCAAGAGGCTGCTGAAGTCAGAGGAGAATTTCCTGCTTGGAAGTTTAAAGACAAGAAAGAATAATTAAAGTTCCTTCTGCAATGTCATTAAATATAAATACAAATGGTGAGAATATCTCTGGGTACTACAGAGCATTCCCAAGCACCCTCTAATTGTCTAATTAAATAACTGAGGGCTGAGGTTAGTAACAGCAAACTCCTTAATGGGGCCTTGCTGGGACATTTAAAGGCGGCTCTGTGCAAGGGGGTTATCTAATTAATCCCCAAGGTCACAGCCCCAGCTCCTGAGCCAGGTAATGCAATTTAGGTCCCTTGCATTTTGTCAGGCTGGCTCAGCCCTACTTTACACCTGCTGGCTGTGCCGGGGGAGGGAAGGGATCCGGAGCATCCTCACGGAGCAGGGAGATCCTCATCCTTCTCCAGGCTCTGCTGTCCTTCAGCGAGGTGCTCTGGAAGGGAATGGGGTGAGCAGCCCTCGGTGAGACTGGGGCAAAGATCCTGAGCCTGAAGAGGGGCTGAGGAGTCACAGACCCGACTCAGGAATTGTCACCTCCTGCAGGGACAGAGCTCACTGTGCTGTATTGCTCTTTGTGGGATTGTGAGATGGGATCCATGGATGGACGAAGAATTATCTTCTGCAGGACAGTTGAGAGCAGATTTTCTTCTAGAATGAGCTGCAGAGGTCAAACAACCTCCTGCCTTCATCCCTCCTGGGGGCTGAGCAGAGCCCCAGAGAGCACAGAACTGGGATAGGGCACCTGAGGAGCAGGAGGAGGAGGAGGGCCCCTCTCTGCCTCCCTGTCTGCAGGAAGGGAAAGGCTGAACAGAGCTGCTGCCATGCCCTGGCTGCTCCAGGGGCGAGGGGACATTTAAGGGCCATCCAGGAGCAGAGGGCAAGGGAACATCCAAAAGCGGCATCCTGCCCTGCTTTGCAGCATCCCAGCTCCTGTGCTGCTGCTCCTAAAACCCCTGTGACCAGATAAAGGGAGGCTTTGATGCCGCTCATCCCAAATTCCAAAAAAAGAGGCAATTCTTCTTTCCTTTCCTTTGAAATGATGATTCACCCCCCTACTTCCAGTGTTGGCTCAGCTGGTGCTGATGGCTTTGGATAAGAACGGCTAGGTCAGAATTCCTGGGCAGGCTGTCAAGTTGTCACAGCTCATCCATGTGCAGCCAGGGGCTGGTGCTCCATTGTCCACAAATTGGGACCAGATGTGGATGTCCTGGCAGCCACGGGCTCCTGCTGCTGCCAGGAGAACAGAGCAGCCCAACGCCCCCAGCTGTGGCCATGGCTCCCCCGCTTCCCAATCTGTCCTCCCCATCCTGCTTCCACAATGGAATGTGCAAAATGGGAACAACAACAGGCATGGGATGAATAAAGATGTGCAGCTGAGTATATAATCACCCATTCCCAGCACTGCCAGCCTTAACCCTCGGACTGTCCCGGAACTGAGCTGGTTACTCTGCTGGAAAATCTGCCCCTGGAGAGTGGAAGGGGAGATCCTTCCCCAACATGCCCAAGGTAAAGGGCATTAATGGCAGGAAGGAGGGTGGTTTACATTGGATATTGGGAAGAAATCCTTCCCTGTGAGGGTGGGGAGGCCCTGGCACAGGGTGCCCAGAGAAGCTGTGGCTGCCCCATCCCTGGAAGTGTCCAAGACTAGGTTGGACGGGGCTTGGAGCAACCTGGGACAGTGGGAGGTGTCCCTGCCCATGGCATGGGAGTGGAAGGAGATGATCTTGAAGACCCCTTCCAACCCAAACCATCCTGGAATTCTTTAGTTCTATTATTTCCAGCACACAGCACTAAATACAAACCCCATCCTAACCCTGCCTGAATCCTGGGCTTGGCTACAAGAGGTGGAACAAACCAGCCTGGCCCAGTGCTGGTGACCTCACTCTGGAGAAGTCATTCCAGGCCCCTGCAACCCTTCTAGGACATCTCTAAGGTGACCAATTCAAACCTCTGGCCCATCCAGCACAAGTCACCGAGCCCAAATTCATCTCAATCAAAAGGAAGTCAGTTGATGCTTTTGGGAGCTGTGTCTTCATTTTCACGGTCGGGGTGTGTAATTCCCTGACATTCCTGGGTTTTCTGCTTTCTTTCCATTTGCACCATTGGAAATTAGTGTTTGCGCCACCAACATCTACAGCGATGTAAACACTCCACTTGCAAGGAGAGGGCTGGCCTTGAAACACTTCCCTGGGATCCTTTACCAGGATGCAGAAAGCTGGGAACAGATTTCTGCTGATGTTTGTTGCTTTTCATGATGCCTCACCTGTCCCTTCGTGGTCGCCAGAAACTGATACCTTGGGAAGGCTGACCTGGAACAGAGACTGGACAGAGCTAGAGAATGAAGTAGATATTTATTGAAGGGCCTTTAAGGATATACCTTGGGCAGGACAAGAGTCTGACCAGGACTACACCCAAGGTGGCCCTAAAATGGTCACACAAAATGGACGACCGTCACAAGGTCTTACACTTCTATAAGTTTTGGTCCATTTACATATTGGGGTTTAACTGTCCAATTACAGCTTTGGGTTGTGAAGTATCATCCTTCTTGTTTTCCTTCTTCAGTCCAGCATTGTTTATGCTTTTGGGCCTGAAACTTGTACCCATTGTCCTTGGTCTTCATCAGAAAAGGGATTTGTTTTGTCTACCTACTCTGTGAAGAGAGCTTACTAACACTTAATATGAGGCTCAGAACTACATCCCTAGGCAGCACAGAAGCTAAAAAACATGAAAGCTAAAACTTAAGGCATCATTTCTGAGGCGAGTATTGCAAATGGATTGCTTCAAGGCACTGTCCCACAGATATTGCCCCTTGAAATCCTGGGATGGGATCCAAATATACCAGAACAAATGGTGAGGTTAAAACGGTATCAAAACCTTGTGGTATATGGGTTAAAACATGGTGTCCCTAAAGCTATAAATTGGTCAAAGATTTACGAAGTAAAGCATAATTACGATGCATCACCTACTGATTTTTTAAACAGGCTAAGAGAAACTGCCATGAAATATACAGATTTAGATCCAGAATCAACTGATGGCAAAGTACATCTAGTACTTTTGTTTATGGGTCAAGTTTCAAATGATATAAGGAGAAAGCTGCAAAAGATAGAGGGAGTTTGAGACATAGATAAACTGCTAGAGGTTGTCTGGAAGGTGTTTTGAGACAGAGGCCGAACTGAAAAAGTTAAATCCCAACCTAGCAAGAAAGCAACTCAAGAAAAGTCATCCAAGAAAACTTTCCCTACAGAGAAGGACCAGTGTGCCTACTGCAAGAAGTGGGGACAGTGGAAGACTGACTGTCCAGCACTGAAAGAAAAATCCTCAGTTCCCCAACTCAAAATAGTACAAACCTCAAGTGGCTCAAGTTCCGAGTGACGGGGACCAAAGGTTTCTTCCCTGGCAGAACCTTTGGTTGTAGCTAAGCTGGGGAAAGAGGACATTGAATTTCTGGTAGATACTGGAGCTGCTTATTCTGTGTTAAATGCCTTGGAAGGGAAACTGAGTCACGATACCTTACATGTTGTTGGGGCGACCAGGGTAACCAAAACACGGCCTTTTTTCCAACTTTTAAAATTTAAGCTGGGGAAGCACTGGGTAACCCATCAATTCCTCTATATGCCTAACTCCCCATAACCATTGCTGGGGAGGGACTTGCTAGAGAAATTGGAAGCAGAAATTAAATTTAAAAAGGGGAAGGGTGTACAAGTTGTAATTCCTGAATCTAAATTTGTCCAAGTGTCCTAGGTTACAATGTAAAATTGTGCCCAAAGGTGTATTCTATCCCCATGAGCCGTTGGAGCCAAGGTGGGGCAGTGTTCTCCTTATCTTCTGTTAACGAGCCCAACAATGCCTTCCCGGAAGACATTATCTCTGTTTAATGGGCCATCAAGGATCCATTGGCATGACTGATAAGATGAAATCGTACCATTGTGAGATGCTCTGCCCAGGGGGAGGAGCCAAGCATTCCCACCTGGATATAATCCAGGGTTTGAGACCTCACTAGAAGCTTCTATCCACTGAACTCTCAGAGGAGACGAGCTACCAGACGCTTCTACAGGGATCACTGCTTTGGATCATCTCTGCTCCAGCGGAACCACATCTGCTGCTCCAGGAGGATTCCCGGACTGCTTCAAACACCCTGACCAACAGGGTGTTAGGTTGTATCATTCCATTTATTTCACCTTTTTTTCCCTTCTTCTTCTATTAAATTGTATCTCTGACTGGGAGCCTCACTGGTTTTACTTTCAAACCAGCACACCAAGTTGCTGCACTTTTTATACAGGAAAAATGTGGAGAAATCCCCGCTGAAATTGAAAATGTGGTAAATCCAATAGTGTGGGCCAGTGATATTCCAGGAAGATCCAAATGAGCAGAACCAGTGAGTATTGCACTCTGACCTGGTTTAGGGCAAATTTGGGAGGAAACGTGTCACTTGCTCTTGTTCCTCTTCATCAATGAGACTAAAGTGTTCACCTTCAGGTCAGTTTGTAATTATCTCCAAAATCCCAGGGCAATTCAGTTTTCCAATACAGGCGTGCTGTGTGATAAGAGCAATCCACTTCTCCATGTGGTACTGGTGTTGTGGTGGGTAGCGGGAACCTCTGCTTTGAACATCCACCCCAGTACCGGTGGTCGGGGTGCCAGGAGGAATTGTGTTTCAGTGCCTATTACCTCTGAGGCGGCTTGAACTCCTTCATAGGCTGCTAAAATTTCCTTTTCTGTTCGAGTGTAGTTGGCTTTGGACCCTTGGTAGCTTCGACTCCAGAATCCCAGTGGTCGGCCTCGCGTCTCACCAAGCACCTTCTGCCACAGGCTCCAGGACAGACCATGGCTCCTGGCTGCAGAGTAGAGCACGTTCTTCACATTTGGTGCTGTCCTGACTGGGCCAAGGGCTACTGCATGAGTGATCTCCCGCTTGATCTGGGCAAAGGTGTGTTGCTGTTCTGGGCCCCAGTGGAAATCGTTCTTCTTACGAGTAACCAGGTAGAGAGGGCTCACAATCTGGCTGTACTCAGGAATATGCATTCTCCAAAGGCCTATGGCTTCTAGGAAAGCTTGTGTTTCCTTCTTGTTGGTTGGTGGAGACATGGCTGTGATCTTGTTGATGACATCGGTGGGAATCGGACGCCGTCCATCTTCCTACTTTATTCCCAAGAACTGGATCTCTCGAGCAGGTACCTTAATTTGCTCTTCTTCATAGCAAAACCAGCTTTCAGGAGAATCTGGATGATCTTCTCTCCTTTCTCAAACACTTCAGCTGCAGTGTTTCCCCATACAAAGTACAACCAAAAATGCAATCAATGCAAGTTTTTTCCACTCTCTCGAGCCCCGCAGTTGGGCGCCAATAAAAATATATGTCCTGGTTTAGGGTAAATTTGGGAGGAAACCTCTGAAGGGGTTCCTCTGGATGGCAAACCCAAATGGCCCCTCCCCCAGCCGGTCTGGGAAAAAACTTCCTCAGAGAAAAGTGGAAAAAACTATTTATTTAACAAACAAGATGCCCTCAAGCACAAAAAACCAAAAGAATAATATGAAACAATAAAATCTCTTGCCACTCCAAAGAGAGATGGCAAACTGAGAAAGTCCTTGCCATGGGTGTAGATCAGCTCAGCTCAGTCTCTCACCAGTCCCACTCCCTCCAGAGGTCCAGGCCCGGCAGGCCGCAGGTGTGAGCCCTTGGTGCTCCTCTGGGTTTTTCAGTCCAGAGCAGATTTAAACAGACCCAAGAAAAAAAAGGAAAAAAACAGTCCAGGGAACTTCTCTGCCTCAGCTAACTAAAACTAACTAAAAGCACTGGAGATCTCTGTCCCACCACTGTCCGTGCCTCAGACAAACCACCGGAGCAAGGACGTGTGGGAGTCAGGCAGTTTTCTCAAAACAAACTGCACGCTGCTTCTTTCTCCCCCTTCGCTCCCAGAACCATTTTAAAGGTACAGAACTTAATATACAGCACAAACAGAACAGACGATTGGGGATACAAGCATCATAAAGTCACCCTAGAACACACTCAAACCAGGAGCCTGTAGGAGTCCAGGGTATTCCTCTGGAAACCCTGGACAAGCAGAAACCTGTACAGGGGGGTTTAAAACCTGTACAGGGGGGTCAGAGATATGTGCAGGGGGGTTACAGACCCTGGCATGGACCCCAGACAGGCAGGGGTCTCGATTATAGTCCATGGGAAAGATTACCAACACTATGGGAAGAATTGCAAGGCCTTGAAAGTAGTAGAAAGTAATAATATTTTCACGTTAGGGGTTTCAAGATAAGAAGGACCAGAGACAAGATGGAGGATTCTGGGTGTTACCCTAGAGTCTTCTCCTTCTTCTTTGTCTCCATCTTGCACAGTGGTGACGACATGAAGTAGGTTTAGAGGGATTGGGTTAAAGTAGAAAATACCTGTCTAGTGTTAAGTGTATGTATTGGATCACAATTGTAAATAATGTGCACGTAATTATCTGTATATAAGATGACGAGCTGTGGGCAGGCGGGGCAGTCGTCGCCTGTTGCCCGTGCTGTCCAGACCTTGGCAGAGCTCAGAGAGAATTGTAGAGATAAGATAAAATAAACAAGGAGGAAAACCCAGAAAAAGAACATCTGAAGACTCCTTGTCTTTTCTGTGGGCGGCTCGGGGCTTCCCAAAGGACCAGGGGCAGTGCCCATCCATCATTCTCGGGAAGCAGAGACCCCGGGAGGAGCCCACACCAGTAAGGCAAAAACAATACCCTTTGAAATTAGAGAACTGCAAGAGATTGGCACCTGTAATTGAGAAATTCCTGCAACATGGTTTACTAGTGCAATGAGAGTCAAAATTCAACACCCCAATTTTAGCTGTTAAGAAAGCAGATGGTAGGAGTTATCGATTAGTACAAGATGTAAGAGCAATTAACAAAATTAGAGGACATACACCCAGTGGTTGCCAATCCCTACACCCTTTTGACCACACTAACAGACGAATTAGGGTGGTTTACTGTTGTAGACCTGAAAGATGCCTTTTTCTGCATTCCTGTGCATAAAAACAGCCAAGAGCTTTTTGCTTTTGAGTGGGAAAATCCCGAGACAGGGAGGAAAACTCAGCTCACTTGGACAGTTTTACCCCAAGGTTACAAGAACAGCCCAACAATATTTGGAAACCAGCTAGCAAAGGAATTAGAGTACTGGAGAAGACAGGAGCCAGAAGGAGTTATTCTTCAATATGTGGATGACATCCTGATTGCAGCTAGAACCAGAGATGACTGTATATGACTTACTGGAAGTTTATTAAACTTCTTGGGACTGAGTGGGTACAAAGTTTCTAAAGACAAAGCACAAATTGCTAAAGAAGCAGTAGTTTACTTGGGGCTTGAGATCTTCCGTGGACACTGATAGCTCAGCAAAGAACGGAAAGCAGCCATCTGTCGACTCCCAGAGCCCCATACCATGAGAGAGATGCAAGCTTTCCTGGGAATGGTAGGTTGGTGTCGTTTGTGGATAGCAAATTATGGACTGCTAGTAAAATCCCTATATGGAGCATTAAAAGCAGCCAAAAAAGCAATTATCATATGGACTGAAAACACTAGAGCAGCTTTTAAACAGCTGAAACACTCTAATATCAGCTCCAGCACTGGGATTTCCAGACTTAACTAAACCTTTTGAACTTTTTACATATGAGAGACTGAATATGGCTTTGGGTGCACTAGCATAGCACCTCAGGAACCAACGGAGGGCTGTGGTCTACTTTTCCAAACAGCTAGACAATGTTGCCCAAGGCTGGCCAGGTGTATTGGTTTGGGCAAATTAGAAGACCCTCCGAGAGGAAGTCCCCTAAGACAAACCTCCACCACCCCTCCCCGCCCCCAGCCCTGGGTTTGGGAAGGAAATTCTTTGGAGGAGACAAGTGGAAAAAACCGATTTATTGACAAGAACTCTTCCCCCCACAAGAGAAAAGGAAAAGGCTCAAGTTACTGTGGGGGGAGGGCACAGAGCTTCTTCCGCAGGCTCGGAGATCCTCAAAGATCCTCAGGTCAGGTCCTCAGGTCCGGAGCCGGTCCAAATCTTCGGGGGGGGGGGGGGGGGGGGGGAGGAGAAAGGGAAAAGGGAGAAAAGAAAAAAAAAACAGAAACAGCACAAAAACAAGCAGCAGAAAGCAAAAGTGGCTAAATTAGCAAGCAGGAGCAAGCAAGCAAGCAAGCAAGCAGCCAGCCAGCAGCAAAGCCAAAAGCAGCAAGCCCAGTAGAAGCCACAGCCAGCAAAGCATTGGCTGTTAGACATAACACAGTCCAGATATGGGATATAAGGCTCTGTCAACCCAGGACACCAGGGTACCTGAAGGCTGTGGCAGCCACTGTCCTCCTGATCCAGGAAGCACGAAAACTCACCCTTGGGTGACACATTGTAGTGTATGTATCCCATGCCGTAGCAGATGTACTGGAACAAAAGGGGGGACATTGGCTATCTGGTAACAGGATGCTTAAATATCAAGCACTGTTATTAGAACAGGATGATGTTACCCTGAAAACAACTTCTGTGGTTAACCCTGCTATGTTTCTGTCTTCCACCTTAATTGACAATGAGCCTGAATGCAACTGTTTACAGATAATTGAAGAGGTCTACTCCAGCCAACCTGACCTGAAAGACGTGCCCCTGGAAAATCCAGATTGGGAACTTTTTACAGATGGGAGCAGCTTTATGAAAAATGGCAGAAGGATTACAGGTTATGCAATAAACACGCAAGATAAGGTGATCAAGGCAAAGGCCCTGCCAGCAGATGTGTCATCGCAGAAAGCCAAACTGATCACACTGATGAGAGCAAAGGGAAAAAGGTAAATATATGGATGGACTCTGAGTATGCATTTAGTGTTGTCCACACCCATGGAGCCATCTGGAAAGAAAGAGGACTTCTGAACACTCAAGGTAATCAAATCAAACATGCTGAACAAATACTCACCCTCTTAGCATTAAAAAACCTGCAGAAGTAGCTATCATGCGTTGTAGGGGTCACCAAAAAGGAAAAACCACTCCAGAATTGGGAAATTGCTTTGCTGATAAAGCAGGGAGATTGCAGAAAAAGGTATTCTCGCAGTAATTACACAAAAAGAGATGGATTTGTATGGGTTCATGCCAAAATATGACCAAGCAGACCACAAACTAATCAAGTTTCTTAAAGCTGAGATCACAGAAAGTGGGTGGGCTGTTACACCAGCAGATCAGATTGTAGTCCCACCCCAGATCCTTCGAGAACTAGCTCAGAGAGAATGTGAAAACACACATTTCGGGGTTGAGAATCTTCTGAAACATCTAAAAAAGGTAGCAATAGGAAAGGGGATGACTGACATTATACAATCAGTAGTGAGCAAATGTGAAATCTGCTGTAAAAAAAACCCTGAGACGAGGAAGAGTTGTATTAAGAGTAACAAAAGCAGGGGATCTTCCTGGAGATTACTGGCAAGTAGATTTTGTGGAGTTACCATGCAAGGAGGGATACTGGTACATACTGGTGTTAGTTGACACCTTCAGTGGATGGCCAGAGGCTTACCCCTGTCGCACTAATACAGCCAAAGAAGTGGTAAAAGTTTTGCTCAATCATATCATTCCAAGGTTTGGAGGTCCCTTGGGGATGTCATCAGATAGGGGACCGCACTTTGTTGCAACAGTGGTTAAAGAAGTTAGTCGGATTTTGGGAATTACTTGGGATCTGCATACACCTTATAGACCCCAAGCGAGTGGTAAAGTTGAATATATGAATGGGACTCTCAAAACTCAAATTAGCAAAATTGGTCAGGAAACATCCATGACATGGGTTCAGGCCTTCCCTATAGCTTTACTGAGACTCCACATACAACCAAGGCGGAGGGATAAAATCAGTCCCTATGAAATACTATATGGCAGACCATATCAGATCCCACATATTCCAGGTGAAATTCACATGAAGGGGAAAATTAATTTACAGAAATATCTAATGGCTTTAGGTTCTACTTTGTGGAAGCTCCAGGCTTACATCTTGCTATCCAGACCCATAGGACTGGATATGCCTGCACATCCCTTCCAACCTGGAGACTGGATCTATGTTAAGTGGTAGGACAGTGATCCTCTACAAGCCAGGTGGAGAGGACCATTCCAAGTTCTGCTGACCACCCTCACCGCAGTCAAAATTGCTGACAAAGGACCCTGGATTCACTGCTCCAGAGTTAGGAAAGCTTCTGCTCCTGAAACAACTGTAAAAACAGACACTGATGCAGATGAAAACATGCTTTGAATGATTCCTCTTCTGTACCTAAAGAACTGTTCACAATAATCATTATTCTTCTTTGCATGATACCCAACTGTACAAGACAATACTACTGTTAGATGTTTATTACTGTTTGTGGGGAGAATGTGAATTAGAGGGACAGGCGATTGCGGAAGATGAGCGGATTGTAACGCGAAACAGGGCTAGGCACATCCCTCTCCAGAGATAACCTTTATCTCAAGGTCACAGACCCCTCTCTCTTTCCTTGCATACCAGTACTTTTCCACTACCCTTAAGAAACTAGTAAGACCCCCTATGACGTAGCGAAACCCAGAAGGTACTTAAACCCTGTGTTTTAGATAATAAACGCTTTTGACCAAACACATCACATTGGTGTTAACTGAGTCATTTGCCCGAACCCCACGCACACAGCTCGTGGTGGTCGTGTCTTCACTTAAACCCAGGCCACCAAGGCGATGGCTGAATAAGCCGCAACATATTTGGTGCCGAAATCCCGGGAATGAAACCTGGGAGACGGGGAACGCCTGGACAGTAGAAGACGACGGTACCGGCAGGACCTGGACTACCGTGGAGGAATCAGGGGACGCCCTGAGGAACCAGTGATCGGCAATGGAGGCCATTACTCAGGTCGTAAAATATATGGAGGGACAGTGGGGAATTTGCTGTGAGCGAAAGAATTTATATCTTGCTATTGCAAGGCTTATAGATTTGGGCACAATTCAGCGGCCCGTTGATATATTGGATTCAGAGAGATGGCAGAGATATACAACTGCCCTTGCAAACGATACAAAAGCCACCGGCAGTGGAAAAGCTCTCAAAGCGTGGGGAAAAGTAGAAACGGCTTTGGAAAAGGCAAGGGAGGAACAGGAGACATGGAACGCGGCGAAAACATGTTTATTTGCCGTCACGCAGCCGAAAGGGGGAGGGGGTGGACCTACGGGACCCACGGGACCCCCGGGAAATACTCAGCCCCGCGGCGGGAACGAGCGGGAGGGGGACGCGTTAAACCCCCCCCAGAGCCCTTGCCCAGACATTCCGAACCCTGGGGGGGGGATTTCTAGCCATTCCACGGGACCCCCCGGACCCAAAGACCCCTCCAGAACCCCCTGAAAATACCGCGGTTCATTTGCCTATACCTCCTCCCTGTGCCCGCCCGCGGGACTCAGATCCGCCCGATACCGGTAAATTAACGGGTCCGGAGACGCTGCCGCTGCTGCCCGCGCGGGACAGCCGCTCTCTGGAACCCGGGAACGGGCTCGCAGCCGCCCCGACCCCCGAATCGGAGCCGCGGGATGAAGACAAGCCATGGTCTGTCTGGGGGGAGCTCTCGCGAGAAGTTAGAGAAATAGAAAGGAGAGCTCGCGCAGCGCCGGAGCCGGCGGTTCCGGAATCGCCCGCGGCCGTGCCGCGCGGCACCCCCGCGGCCGCGCTAGAGCCAACAGTGCCGGGGCCGCCCGTCCTGCGTTCACGCGGCGCTGCCGCAGCCGACCCAGAATTAGCGATACCGGGGACGGGCGCGCCGCCGCCATATTTCCAAGATGGCGACCGCGCCGCAAGTTGGGGGCGGAGACGCCGACCGCATGGCGCTGGAATCCCGGAAGCGCGGGTCCGCGCGGGAACGCATGCGCGAGAGGGAGGCTCAGACGTCCCGGTTTACATCGCGCAAGCACGGGAGAGCGAGGAAGCGCGCACGCGCGACTGGAAATCGTTCCCAAGGTCATTTTACAAAGGTAAGACCCCCTCTGGGGGGAGGCACCACGTGCTCGAGGGGCAGGATTGGGACGGCCCCCAGGAGGCGTGCCAGCGCCGCCCCCGAGAGGCGGGGAAAGCCCAACCCCGGGAGGCGGAACGGGGCAGAGCCCGGGAGGCGGGCAAAGCCCACCCCTGGGAGGCGGGACGGGGACGGAGCCCGACAAAAAGGCACAGCAAGCCGGAAGTGTGCCAGCAGTCGACTTCCGACTGTGAATGGGACTACAGCTCAGAGGCTAGCCTTACCGAGAGCTCTGAGGCTGACATAGGATCGGAATCGGAAATAGTAGAACTTATGGATTTTTTACCAAAACCGAGCAAAGCTTTTTACAATACAGGGGAAGCAACACAATATAAGCTTACTGACTGGGGAAAAATAAAGGTAGCTTGTGCAGAATGGAAGCCAGCAGCGGCTATCCACGCTTTTCCAGTACGTGTTACTGGCACAAGGCAGAATTTAAGACGAACCTACACCCCTTTAAGTACAAAGGAAGTACAAGCAGTGGTGAAGGCAATTCAAGAAAAGGGGTTAGGATTAGCCGTTGTGTCCACTTTGATAGACGGAATTTTCAGTAATAACGATATGCTACCTTTTGATATTTCTCAGATAACCCGAATGCTTTTTGACGGGGCAGGGCTGATTGTTTTTCAGCAGGAATGGTCAGACCAGTGCACAGCTGCTTTAGCCCAAGGCTCAGGACAGGGACAACCTCTCCATGGCTCTACCCTGTCCAGGCTGTTGGGCAAACATGATGATGTAGCTACTCCGCAGGCTCAGGCAACACTCCTCACAGCAGAGGAAGTCAAAGCAACAACAAGAGCAGCCAGAGAGGCCATAAGAGCTGCTTCTCGGGTTGTGGACAAGTCATCACCATGGTCCACAGTTAAACAGGGGGAAAGTGAGAGTTTCACACACTTTGTAGATCGGTTGCAAGCTGCTATTGACTCCTCCACACTGCCTGTGGAAGCAAGGGGACCTGTGGCACTGGACTGTCTAAAGCAACAGTGTAACACTGTTACTAAAGACATTCTACGTTCTCTGCCAGCAGGTGCTACTTTAGCTGACATGATCAAACACGTGGTAAGAGAGGAACAGTTGATCCCTATGCAAGCTACAATCCATACTATAACCAATGCATTACCATGCATGAAGTGTGGCCAAACAGGTCACTTGGCAGCTAACTGTCCTCAGTCAGCACAGCAACCTGTGACACAGCAACCGGCAGCAGCACCCCCGACCCAACAGCGCCAGAGACCCACCTGCTGGAGCTGCGGGAAAAAGGGTCACATGGCCAGGGAATGCAGATCCAAGCCCCGGGGAAACGGCAGGGGGAGGGGGCGTATGGGCCACATCCAGCCTCCTCCCATCCCGAAATGGCCCATCTTTCCCAACACCCAGTGGGCTGGGAGACCTTCATACCCCATATATATTCAGGAACCAGTCAGTGTCACATCCCCATCGACTATCCCGTGGCAGAGCAATGCAGCATCACCAGTGGTAGCTATGCACCCTCCACCGTCACAAACTGCGCCAGTGACACAGGGTCAGCAGGGGGCGACACAGAGCGGAATCCCTGGGTGGCCCTAGTCATGGAGGTGGGGAAAGAGCCCCTGATCGTATGGGGAGTGTGCCAGCTCTATGGCAGTCGGGATCCTCATGTTTTTGGGCTCAAGTTTCAGGCGGACACGGGGTCTGATTGTACCATTATACCCCTAATACACTGGCCCAGACATTGGCAAATTAAAGAAGTCCCTCCAGTAAACGGAGTGGGGGGGACAATCCAGAGCTTGGAAAAGCACCCAGTTGGTAGCCATAACCATTTACACAAAAAAGGGACCAGAACAAACCGTGGCAATTTACCCCTACATTTTGCAAAACTCCCCACCCCTGATAGGGAGAGATGTCCTAGCCATGCTCGGAGTCAGAATCACAAATTTATAATGAGGGCCACTGCTGTGCATCCTTTGTTGCCAATCAAATTGACTTGGAAATCATCAGACCCTGTTTGGGTCGAGCAGTGGCCCCTCTCAGAGCCTCGAATCACAGCCTTGCTGGAACTGGTTGAACGAGAACTGCAAAAGGGTCACATAGAACCCTCCACAAGCCCATGGAACACCCCTGTGTTTGTAATTCCCAAAAGGTCTGGAGAAGGCTATCGCCTAGTCCACGACCTGAGGGAAGTGAACAAAACAATCAGACCCATAGGTCCAGTTCAGACACTGTTACCTATGAACTCAGCCATCCCTGAAGGACAACCATGTGCAGTATTGGACATTAAAGACTGTTTCTTTTCAATACCTTTGCACCCTGAGGACAAGGAACGATTTGCCTTCTCCGTGGTTTTTCCAAATGGCAAGCGACCTAGTCTACGCTTCCAATGGAAGGTATTACCGCAAGGTTTGGTTGACAGCCCAGCAGTATGCCAGATCACAGTGGACAAAGCGTTGACACCAGTCCGACATTTCTACCCCACCGCGACCATCATACAATACATGGACGACATCCTAGTCTCAGCACCATCAGCGAGCCAAGTGGATCACCTGGTGTCCACGATCACAGAGACTCTCCAAGCCAACGGTTTTGAGATTGCGAGCGCGAAGATCAAAAAAGGACCCTGCGTCACCTTCCTGGGAGTGGGGATCACGAATTCCTATGTGACACCTCCCAAGGTGAAGGTCCACCGAGACATCAAGACGCTCCATGACGTGCAACGCCTGGTGGGATCGATGCAATGGCTTCGCAACATCGTCCTGATTCCTCCTGAGGTCATGGACTCTCTGTATGACCTCCTGAAAGGAAAACACCCCTGGGAACCCAAGGAACTGACACCGCAAGCAGCGAGATCCCTCGACTTCATCGAACAGCAGATGTCCACCGGCACACTTGCCAGATGGAACCCAGCGATGCCTCTGGACTCGTACGTACACTTCACACCAAAGGGGGGAGTGGGAGCACTGGCCCAAGGACCTTCTGAAAAGGCTCGACCGATTCAATGGGTGGTCCTTGGAAGACCAGCTCGTGCTTTTTCCCCAGCAATAGAATGCATCTCAAATCTCATCATGAAAGGCAGGAAGCTTGCCTTGAAACACCTAGGGACCGAGCCAGCGAGAATCCACCTTCCTTTTCGCAAGCAAACAGCCACAGAGCCAACCACAATCTCAGAACATTTATCCCTTGCTCTCATCGGATTCGGAGGAGAAATCTTCTACTCCACCAGACCATCTTGGACTCAGCTGCTGACCATAGTCGACATAGACATGCCACCGAAGGTCATGGACAGACCACAGCCAGGACCAACAGTTTTCACAGACGCTTCCTCCATGACTTCCACCGCAGCAGCAGTGTGGCAGACAGAAGAGCAATGCCATTGCGTCAAAGCATGCGACCCCACACTGTCAGTGCAGCAACTGGAAGCGACAGCAGTGGTCTTGGCGTGTGGACTTTTCCAAGACGAACACCTGAACATTGTAACAGATTCTATATTCGTGGCAAAGCTCTGTCTGGCTATGACAGGACCAGGTGTGTCAACATCAACAGCAGCCCTGATGCTAGAAGAAGCACTCTCCTCACGAAAGGGCACAGTATCCGTCATTCACATCAACAGCCACAACCCAGTCAAAGGTTACTTCCAGATCGGCAATGACAAGGCAGACACTGCAGCAAAAGGCGTCTGGACGCTGCAAGATGCTCGTCAATTGCATGAATCCCTTCATATAGGTCCCAAAGCACTGGCAAAGAGATGCGGGATCACCACAACGGATGCCAAGCATGTAGTGGCCACCTGTCCTCACTGCCAGAAGTCACCCCTGTGGACCAGTGGGGTCAACCCGAGAGGTCTCAAGCCCTCAGAAATCTGGCAGTCAAATTTCACCTTGTGTCAACTGCTGAAGCCTCAAGCGTGGCTTGCTGTGACAGTGGACACATTCAGTGGAATGATCGTGGCCACACAGCATCGCAAAGCAAACTCCAAAGCCACAATTCAGCACTGGCTGACAGCCATGGCATGGCTTGGTATCCCCAGGCAGATCAAAACAGACAATGGTTCCAATTTCATTTCTAAACCAGTGCAGGAATTTGCTTCCAAATGGCAAATCACTTTAGTACAGGGCATTCCATATAATAGCACCGGACAAGCTATAGTTGAGCGGGCAAACCAAACCCTGAAATCCAAAATAGAGGTGTTGGCAAAAGCAGAAGGCTTGACCAACTCCATCCCCTCAGGAGAGCAGACACGTATATTGGTAACTGCTCTGATGGCATTGAATCAATTCCCTAGAGGAAATGAAACAAACAGTCCCATTCAAAAACACTGGGCCTCCAAAGCAATAGAGGTGGGCCCGCAGGTTGTAATTAAAAACGAGCTGGGTGAGTGGGAACGGGGCTGGAGATTGATGCTCGCAGGGCGAGGGTATGCGGCTGTCAAAAAAGACGGGAAAATCAGGTGGTGTCCTCTCAAATCAATTAAACCTGATCTTCACAATGAGCAGGATGAGACTAATGAGAATTGTGAGTTTCTGTTTACAGAATTTGCTGGTGGGGCGACCACGTAATGCCTATATGCCCCTCCAAGAGGAACGAGACGCACCACCAAAACGTCAGACAGCGGCAGAGAAACCCACGCGAGTGAGACCCAGACATCAGCGACATGTCTGCGTGATTTTGTTATTGGGGCTTGTTGCCAGAGGACAAGCCAGCCCAGATTACTACCCACATCAGCCGTTCAGGTGGGTCATGAGACACCTAACCAGTGGTAAGGTGCTCAGAGACATCACCACACCAAACGCTCCATCTTTCGTGCTCCGTTTTACAGATTTATTTCCAGGACAACCAAAGGTAATTCCTAGGTCTCCACACTCATCACAAATGTACCTATCCTATTGGTGCCCAGCTTCAAACCCAGGGAAAAGCTATTGTAATTTACCTGGGTGGGGATACTGTGGGCATTGGGGCTGTGAAACCATTGTTACAGATGCCAGGCCGTCAGGGCCTGGGTGGGACCCACCAGCCCCCGACAAGTTCCTACAGTTCTCATGGGCACCGGCAGGTTGTAAACCACCTCTTTTTTCACACGGAAGTTCCTACCGAAACAGTTATAAAATCCCCAAATTCCGAATTTGTATATATTACAACATGACGGTCTTGCAGCCTGATGATTTTAGCTGGACGGTGGGAAGGACATGGACAGTGGTCATTCAAAAGTCGAAAGAGTGGGTGAATGTGCAAATTACCAGGCTCCAACCATCGGCACCCCGAGCGGTTGGACCCAACAAGGTGATTAAAAGCACACAGACAGAGAAAAACATAACTTACCCCAAAATCCTACCCACGAATGTCACCGAAAACCAAAACAGTGATGAGAAACCCTTCCAGATAGGCCGTTCAGCTAAATCAGACCCAGACCCAATCCTTCGTATGTTAGATGCTACCTTTTTATCCCTGAATGAATCTAATCCTGACCTAACTAATTCCTGTTGGCTTTGCTACGAGGTTCAACCCCCATTTTATGAAGGAGTTGCTGTAAATACCTCATTCACTTACTCCACAGCTGACGCTCCACATCAGTGCAGGTGGGATACACCCCGCAGAGGTATTACCCTGAGTCAAGTCTCAGGTCGGGGCAGGTGCTTTGGCAATCCAACCCTAGCTAAGCGAAAAGGAGATGTTTGTGCCAAAATTGTAATGCCCAACAGAAAAAACAATAAGTGGGTTGTCCCAGCTTCATCTGCAATGTGGGTTTGTCAGAGGTCTGGAGTAAGTCCCTGTGTGTTCCTTCCCAAGTTCAATGATTCTAACGACTTCTGTGTCCAAGTTCTGATTGTTCCTAGGGTCCTGTACCATTCTGATGAAGAGGTGTACAGCCTTTTCGAAGAACCCAGCCGTCTTCACAAAAGAGAAATAATAACAGGAATAACCATCGCAATGCTGCTCGGTTTGGGAGCAGCTGGAACGGCAACAGGTGTCTCGGCCCTAGCAACACAGCACCGAGGACTGTCTCAGCTCCAGATGACCATAGATGAGGACTTGCAGAGGATCGAGAAATCCATTTCCTACCTGGAGAAGTCAGTCTCTTCACTCTCAGAAGTGGTTCTGCAGAACAGGCGCGGACTAGATCTCCTGTTCATGCAACAAGGAGGTCTGTGCGCTGCCCTGAAAGAAGAGTGCTGTTTTTACGCAGACCACACTGGAGTTGTCCGAGACTCCATGGCTGAGCTCCGAAGCAGACTGGCTCAGAGACAAAAAGATAGAGAGGCTCAGCAAGGCTGGTTCGAATCCTGGTTTAACCAATCTCCATGGTTGACCACTTTGATTTCCTCTTTAGTAGGCCCATTGGCAATGCTACTTTTAACTGCTATCTTCGGACCATGCCTGCTGAACAAAATAGTCTCATTTATTAGAGCTCGCGTGGAGCAAACTAACATTCTGTTCATGCACCAACACGAAATGCTGTGAATCAATCAGGAAATTGCCAGTCACAAGCTTTTCCAAACTTGCCTGGCAGAAAACTTACTCAGGTTTCCCAAACTCCTTCTTCCTTTTGCCAAATACTAACCTTCTACCTCATTTAGTACCTATATACATATATGCATGATTAAGTATTAGCCTTCTACCTCATTTAGTATCTATATATATATATATATATGTATAACTACCTCGTTTTTTTTGTGATAGAGGGAGGGGGAGATGTGGGGAGAATGTGAATTAGAGGGACAGGCGATTGCGGAAGATGAGCGGATTGTAACGCGAAACAGGGCTAGGCACATCCCTCTCCAGAGATAACCTTTATCTCAAGGTCACAGACCCCTCTCTCTTTCCTTGCATACCAGTACTTTTCCACTACCCTTAAGAAACTAGTAAGACCCCCTATGACGTAGCGAAACCCAGAAGGTACTTAAACCCTGTGTTTTAGATAATAAACGCTTTTGACCAAACACATCACATTGGTGTTAACTGAGTCATTTGCCCGAACCCCACGCACACAGCTCGTGGTGGTCGTGTCTTCACTTAAACCCAGGCCACCAAGGCGATGGCTGAATAAGCCGCAACACTGTTTACTATTATTATTGCTAGATATTTATTATTAGATATTTATCTATTGTTAAATGTTTATTATTGTTAGTTACTATTGTTAGATACTTATCTGTTATTGAATACCTATTATTAGTAGATATTTAGAATAGAGACTCGACAAGGAAAAGGCCTTTTCAAGCCTCTAAAGGGGGGAAATGATGCCTTAAATTTTAGCTTTCATGTTTTTTAGCTTCTGTGCTGCCTAGGGATGTAGTTCTGAGCCTCATATTAAGTGTTAGTAAGCTCTCTTCACAGAGTAGGTAGACAAAACAAATCCCTTTTCTGATGAAGACCAAGGACAATGGGTACAAGTTTCAGGCCCAAAAGCATAAACAATGCTGGACTGAAGAAGGAAAACAAGAAGGATGATACTTCACAACCCAAAGCTGTAATTGGACAATTAAACCCCAATATGCAAATGGACCAAAACTTATAGAAGTGTAAGACCTTGTGACGGTCGTCCATTTTGTGTGACCATTTTAGGTCCACCTTGGGTGTAGTCCTGGTCAGACTCTTGTCCTGCCCAAGGTGTATCCTTAAAGGCCCTTCAATAAATATCTACTTCATTCTCTAGCTCTGTCCAGTCTCTGTTCCAGGTCAGCCTTCCCAAGGCATCATTCAAACAGAAGCAAATGTTTATAACCAGGCTGTAAACCATGCTAATGGGGGCAGATGTGTTACAGGAGCTGTGTTTGGACACAAAGGAAAAGGAGAAGCCCTGTCTTTGCTTGGAAGCCAAACTTGGAAGTTTGGCTCCTGCTTCCGATGTGCTTCCTGAGCCTCGGCCACATCCCACACTTTTATAAAATTACCCATGGAGGGAGTCAGAACTGACAGAAATACACAGGCACTGAGTCACTTTTCCATGGAATTTCATTTGTGTCTGCTCCCACATCTATGGAAATTCACACACTCATGGATGGAGCTCCCGGCAGCTCTGAGTCCATCGCACACCTCTCCAACATTCAGCCTCAGGAATCACCTCTGTGGAATGAGACACACATTTAGTCCTGCCTCTCCCAAACCGGATCAGAACCTGCAGGGAGATGGCAAAACCTCACTGAAATCCCCTGGATATCAGGATATGGACGCAATTCTCCATGGAGTCTCTTCTTCATGGAAGGGGTGGTCAGGCATTGGACCAACCCAGAGAGGTTTGCAGTGCCCATCCTTGGAGGAGTCCCAGGAATGCCTGGACATGGCACTCACTGCTCTGGTGGGGGTCAGCCACAGATTGGACTCAATGATCCTGGAGATCTTTTCCAACCTGGATGAATCTGGGATCTATGATCCTGGGAAGCACCAGCATCCCTCACACATCTCACTGGAGCCAAGCATCACTAATTCCTGCTGTCTCCTCCAGCACTTCCCTGACAAAGGTTTCAATGACCCAAGAATTTTATCTTAGCAAATCAAAAATGTAAACATTTAGGTTCAGGACTGGGCTGGCTGGATTTGGGAATGAGTTATGGTCAGAGCCCAGCAAGGAGGCTGAGTTTGGCTTGGCAGTTCCTCCTGTGCCTGGAACCTGCTTTTCGGGATTAAATACGATCCCCTGCAATCCATCCAAAATGTCAATTACCCCAAGTCTCTCAGGTTTGCAATTACAGAATGCAAGTCATGTTCAGTGTTTTATGAAACTGCTTTTCTTGGCAGGGCCCATCTCTCTCTTATTTTAAAAATAACTTTCAAATCAAAGCATTAAATCAAGGCACAAACACTGGGAAGGATGCGGGGCTGAGGCTGGAAAATTCCAGCACCAGAGCTTGAAGGGAGCTGAACTGAGCTGGTTTCTAGTGCATGCTGGAATGAGTGGTAAATCAGGGGGAAAGAATGTGGAACAGTCTCAGCTGAGGAACGCCTAATCCCACCATCATAGATTTAAATCCCACAATTGCCTTGTTAGAACCCCCCGAAGGGCAGGGGGAACCGCCTGGAGAAAACACCTCTCCCATCCTGCTGGAATCCAAAGTCCTGCCCCGGCTTGGGCTGGAGCTGCTGCGGCAGCAGCTACAGGGAATTGCTTTCAGGCCTTTCCAAGCTTTAGGACTCAGCTGCCAAATGCACTCTGACCCCTTCCTTCCTCCTCATCTGGAAGGTGGGGAGGAGAGCGCAGGGAATTTGGGAACGCTGACCCCACCATGGACTCGCAGCACTGAGCTAGGGCAGGACCCTGTTTGTGAGCGGTTGGATCCCTGGAGGAGAGGGCAAGGTGTGCTCAGCAGGCAGCAACTGTTCGTGGGGACTGCCTGTGCTGGAAAGAAAAGAAAAATTCCCCTGGAAACCTTCCCTGGGATTTACATTTGTCCCTGAATGGGTGAGCTGGCTTGCCTGGGGATCCTCTTGCTGGGTGATTTCAGTTCCCAGCCTTTCAAGTCACATCAAATACTTCAAGGTCAGGGAGAACCCTCAGTCCCGGATTCTGATGGAAGCTTTCAGTTGTGTCACTCCCGACCCAGCAGACCTGGTCCAATCTGTGCTCCGGGTGGCACCTGAGATGCATCAGCCGTGTAAATGAGTGGCTCAATTCCCTCTCGCCCCTGAGCTTTAGCCCTGGCTAGCAGTATGCTTGGGGGGGGGGGGGGGGGGGGAACTGAGTCAAGGACAAAGATAAAAGACAAAAGGCACTCTTAATCCTTCAGGAACACAGTCCCACCGTTTAATGCAGAACCTACTTCATGCGGCTTGGAGGAGTTAAGAGAGGAGTTGAGAGAGGAATTAAGAGACCGATTCTGTGCCAGAGGGTAGTTTTATTCCCTGTGCCAAGGAGGGGGAGGGGAGGGGGGGGTCTACCAGCCAATGGGGACTGACCTGGGGGAAGTGAGGCATAGGTGGTGTCAGGTAGAGGGGATCAGTGCAGAGGCTCATGGGAAGGTACAGCAAATACTTTGTGTGAACACATATAACAGAAACACGCAGTGCAATATAACAAAGTGAACAAACTACTTAGTGCAATACAACAAATGAGCACAGGGATTAATGGGCTCAGGGACTAATGAGCGCAGGGACGCGATGCCCTCCCATCTGCCGGCAGCCTGCCCTCATTCCTGGCTGGGCAGGACATTCCCTCTGGTTTCCGGGCTGTGGATGTTTCTCTCCAGCCATTCACATCCCGCTGCCAGCGCCCAGAGCCGTATCCCGGCCCTGGGATAAGCACTTTCTCATCTGTCTCCACATTTATTTCTTCCTGATGAGGAGCTTTGGCATGGGATAGTGGGAGAGCTGTGAGATCCTGGGTTTGATGGATCCAGACTGGATTTGGATGCCAGAAGCCCCTAGGCAACATCATTCTCTCGAAGTGCCAGCCATGCTCTGGGCATTGAACCATGGGAGTTTTCAGTGCAGGACACCAAGGTGCTGCCAGCGTCCCACCATTCCGGTTTCCCAGTACTCCACTAGTCCCAGTTTTCAATAATACTTTCCAATACCAGCTTCATTTACCATAGGATAAGGAAAGGGAGAGCACATCTGGCAGAGGCACGGGGAGGCAGGAACCAGAAGCCGAAGGAGGGCTGAAGTTGGCCAAGTAGTCTTAAAACTCCCAGCAGTTGCAGTCTGGACCACCATTCTCATGGACCCTGCTGCCGTCTTGGGCCCCTTTTGGATGCTCTTCCCGGGATGCAGGTGCATGGTGTTAAGAGATCATTTCCTGCCTGCACCACAGCTTCAGGGATGGATTTACCACTGGGCTCACTTCACCCTGCTTTGCTCTCTTCATCCTTTTTTTTTTTTTTTTTCTTTTCTTGACTCCTCTATTCCCTAAAAGCCCCTAAAAACCAGGCAGAGCTGCTGCAGCCCTGGGACCATCCCATTCAGTGGGAAAAGCCAGCTGCTCTCCCAAAGCCAGAGATCTCATCAAGGGAGGAGACATGGTTCAGCGAGGGGCTTTTGCAAGAGATAAGGAGCTGAGGGAATATTAGGAAATGCAAAAGGCAGAGCAAGGTGAAAGTGAGAGGGACACACTGGAAAATAGGGATAATTCTCCCTGAAAAGGATTTAATTGCCAATCACACCAAGGTGCTCAGCAAAACCAGCCTGCAGTGGGCAGCTCATTCCAAACACACCAGGGACTGCTGGTGTTGCCAATGGAAGTGCAATTAAGCCCAAAGAAAATCCTCTCTAATTGCACAAGTGGAGAGAAAGGGAGAGATTTCCCCTCTGCTCTAGCTTTCCTTTTTTTTTTTTCTTTTTTTTTTTTTTTTTTTTTTTTTTTCCCTGGATGAGCATGAATCCTTCACAAAATAGGTCCCTTGGACAACTTTGCTCACAAAATCAATGAACTCAAACATCAGCAGAGTCTTTGGCTTCCACTGGGCAGTGAATTCCTGCACTCACCTGCTGGGACAGGGGAGAACATTTTTATTCCCAAAGAGAATTTGGAATATTATAAATTTAATTTATATTTTTTAAAAAATAAAATAATGATTAACCTGTATGTCAGATGGATAAAGTCAGTGCAGTCACACACTGGTCACAGACTCCAGCCACACACTCCAGCATTTCTTCTTTTCCTCAGATATAATTCCCTCCAGTGCCTTCCGTTCTCCTATTGGGAATCAGTTTCATTCCTCATTAGCCAGACATTTGGAATGCTCAGGCCCGGTCACTTGTCTGCAATAATGTCTCAGCATTGCAACAGCAGAGTGGTTTAACAGGAGGATTTGATGGAAAACAAGGAATAATGAATAACAACAGATCTTATCTGATTTTATATCCCACTGCAGTTTAGGGCAGAGGTTAAAAACTGCATTAGGAAGGAATAAATGTATTACATTTTTTCCAGTAAAACTCAACTGAGCACTCTTAAGTGTGTGCAGCAGTGCAGGAAGGGGTCATCCCAAATTCCCATTCTTGCCAGAGAAGCCTATGTGATGCAGTCCCAGAGCATCCCCTGGGTTTTTTGAGATGTTGGTCCGTCCATGTGCCATTCCCACCCTGGAAAAAACATTTCCCAGCACTTCCCTTGGAGAAGAGGATGGGGCCAGGAGCTCATGGAGCCCTCCCTGCCTCACTGAGCTCCAGAGAGCAGGACCAGACTGGCTGACAGTGAGGGAGAGGGGAGGATTTGTGCTCCATGACCTCTGGAATGTCGTATTCCTGTGGGCTCAGCATCAATCAGCAAAGATTCAGGGCTTAGTGGCAAATGAGCTATGCTCCAAGAAAACAAAAATTTGGGATTTTCAAGCACCAAGAGGGATTTTCCCCACTTTGGATAGCAATTCCTCCACACAAGAATAATGGATTTAATCCCAGAGTGGTTTGGGTTAGGAGGGACCTTAAAGCCCATCTTGTTCCACCCCCTGCCAGGGGCAACGGACACCTTCCACTATCCCAGGTTGTTCCAAGCCCCATCCAACCTGGCCTGGAACAACTCTAGGGATGGGGTAGCCAAGAAATCAGTGCTGGCACACGATGACAGAGCATTGGGAATCACTGTCACTCACCTGTCCTGGTGCCACCCCCTAGACCTGTACCCACCAAGGGGAAGGACCACATGCCAAGGATGCCTGGATACTCTTCTCCTGAAATCACAAAAATAGTATGCAATTAAAACCCCCCAATCACCCAGTGCTGCACAAACTGAGGGCAGCATCCACCTGATTCTCAAATATCTCCCTGCGTACAGCTGGTGATGCAAAGCCAAACCTGGAATTCCAAGGATTTCATTTTTAAATCTGGCTTTCTCCAGCTTACAGTCAGAGTTTGCTACAGCTGCAGGGCAGCAGTGTTGCCTTGTCACTCTGGGATCACAGCCTCAGAGTCTGGGGGAATGCTGGGAGAGCCTTTTCCTTTGGGACATGTTCCTACAGCACAATCCAACTTCCAAACCAAAGAACTCAGCTCCCATTCCTCTCCAGAAAAGCTGCTCCCACAAAACTCCAGCCCCAAAGCTGAGCAAGGCAGTGAGGAGAGTCCCCTCTGCTGTCACACATCCTTCCTTCCTTGGCACTGCCATCAACCCTTGGATGGAGTCCAGCACCTCCCAGGGATGCCAAGAGCTGTCACTGGCAGCAGGTGCTCCTTCTCGGCCACTGCCCAAGGGAGATAATTGTGGCTGGAGTGGAAAACCTTCCACCCAGGATTTGGGGTTGTTTTCTGTACACACGTTCTGAGTGTTTATACTGGGCTGAAGAGGGAGGATTAAACAGAGTTGTGGGATGCTCCTTAAGGATCTCATCACTAAAAAGATATTGAGACACTGAGAAGGGTTGAAGGGGAGGCTTTAATGATCCAGAGGCCGGAGAAATCCAGGCAGAAATGTTTTAAGAGAAGCATATGCTTACTCCAAGCAAGCAGCAGCTAAATGGAGGGATGACAGCATCTGGCAAATAGCTGGAATCCATAAACACTGTGGAGCAGGGAGGCTGCTCACAGCACAGGGATCATGTGAATGAAACAAAACTTCAGTACAATATGGTTGAACTTCCCGGCAGTGAAGTCAGGCTGAGATCCCATCTCCCCAAGGGAGAGCTGCAGGAGAGGGGATTTAGGGAGTTTGTCTTTGGTGCACAGTTTGGCCCCGGGAAGAGCCCTCTGGGCCTTGGAAAGGAGGCTGAGAGGCTTCTGGGGCACTCCAGAACTCTAGCTGGCAGTGGAGGGGGGGAGGGGAGTATGACTGAAGTTCTCGCTTAAGGAGGCAGCATCAGGTGATATTATCACTGCATGGGATGGAGGGATGCTCTATTCCTGCTGAAAACCCACAGAATCCCGGGATGGTTTGGGTCCAAAGGGATCTTAAAGCTCATTTTGTTCCACCCCCTGCCACGGGCAGGGACACCTTCCACTACTCCAGGTTGCTCCAAGCCCCGTCCAATCTGGCCTTGGACAATTCCAGGGATCCAGGGGCAGCCACAGCTTCTCTGGTATCCTGTGCCGTATTTTAACATGTTCACAGTAAAAAGTTCCCCTGCAATTCCCTGGAAACCTCCACTGCCAGGGCACATCCTGCGTTTCTTTGCCTTTCCAATGGAACCACGAAGTTAAGCCTTGCAGGGAACCCTTTGCTTGCTCCCGGCTGGGCATTCCCAACATTCCTGTCCCTCCCTGCTCCAAGGAAAGGTAAAGCCCGATGACAGCTTCTACGAACCATCAAGAGCTCCTTTTTTTCTCCCTTCACCCAAACTTTCCTTTTATAAAAAGGAGGTTTTTTTATTGTTAATGCTACCAGAAGCCTCCTGTTCATCCCAGCACCAGCTCTGTTCCCAGATGGGGCAGGGATTGTTGGAGAGGGGGACAGCTGCTGTCTTTCACAGTTAATTACGGGGATGAGTTAAGAATTAATCAGGTAAAGGAAGAGATGTGAAAACGATCATGACCGGGAACTACTAAATTTGTCCCTTAGAAGAAGTTAAACCAGCTATTGGAAGTTGTCAGAGACCCAACACAGTCCTACACAGATCCAAAGCTCCCAAAATGGGAATTTTCAGCTCATTTTCTAATATGTGAGTGCACATGAAACCAAAATTAGGGAATGTATAGGATGGATTAAATCAAAATCAGGCTGCACCCCCAGGAAGGCTCATGGAAGGCAGGAGAAAGCTGCTCCTCGGGCCCTGCCCAGTGTGAGATGCTGGAGGAGGCAGCTCCTGGAGGGGAAGAGAGGGACCTTCCCCTCTGGGAGGTGACAATCCAGCTGTGCCACCTCTGGCCCTCCCCTCCCGCTGCCACATGCACAGAACTGCAGAAGAGAGAGATCTCAACCTCCAAAGACTTTTGGGGTATCCACACCCACCTCTTCCTTCAGGAGCAGTATCCGCAGGGATCACGATGCTCCTTACTTGGGTACGATGTCCCGGGAGCTGTGTCTTCCTTATTCCATCTCACCCCATGCCATCTCCAGGGAGGAGATGCCTGCAGATCCTTCCCCAGCCGCTGTAGACATTACCAGCTGGGCTGTGAAACTGCTCTTCCGCAGCCAAATCCAACCCAAATTTCCAGCAGCAGCAGCAGGAAGGAATCAGCCCCATCTCCCTGGCAGCCACTGCTCGCCGAGACGGGATTGATAAAATCCCTGGGAGGCACGGGAAGCCCATGTGCCAAACACAGGCAATTAATGTCAGCCCTTTCCCATGCCAACCAATTAAGCTGTGTGTACTTGTCATCAGCGCCAGGAAGGGGGTGGAGGGCACAGAGGACGCAATTGCAGAGAAGCCTTGAAGATCTAAAAACCTCCTTAATTTATGGGCGGGAGGGTGAGGGCATAGACACCCTGCACTAACCCAAATGGGCCTGATTAATGGCTTGGCTAATTTAGGAGCTGTTTGGCTCTGCTGACCTGGGGAGGCTCCATTTAACAGGAATCAGGCTGGCATGGGAAGCAGGGAGCAGCTGAACGATGTAAGAAGCAACAGATGGACTCTGCAGTTGCTTTGCCAAGCACCAACACTGTTTTCTGAGCACTTGCTCTTAAACCTCCTCCAAAAAGGAAAAAGTGATAATCAGAACCATAAAACCCATGTGGCTGATCCAGGGACAGGGAAGGCAGCAGCTCCTCTGCCCAGCCAAGAGCTCCTGAGCTGCGAAATTATCCCAGAGGTACCTGGGCACCTCCAGCCCTGCTTATCCCCATCTGCCACAGCTGCAGGGACCGGGGAAGGAGGAAAAACATCTTCTGCCCCACTTGTGCCATGAAAAATCACGGGTTTTTGGGAGGCAGAAGAGGAGAAAAAGCTGGTGAAACACTTGGAAAAACTGGGGGGATCCTGCAGTTTCAGCTTGGTCTGGATGGGGAAGATCCACAGGTCCTGGACATTCTCAGGCTCTGGAAAAGAGCCTCTCTCCAAGATCAGCAACACTTCAAGCTGCAGGGAATTACTTTGGAAGCACTTGCAGAAGCAAGCTTAACAGAGGGGGGGTTTCCCAAAATCCAGCATTTGTGAGGGCAGATCATCCCAGGCAGCTGTGGCTTGAACTCCTTGGATGGTGAGTAGGCAGCAGTGGTGGCAAAGCACCCATCTGGCTGTGAGGGAGATGAGAGATTAGTCATGGAGCTGCCCAGGCTTTGCAGGAGGAGGATGGGGGAGACCTGCAGCAATCTGGGAGCAGATCCAAGTGGGATGGCTTGGAAATACACAAGAGCAATGGAAATGATGGGCTGTTTATCCCAGGGGTGAGCAGAGACCTGTCTTGGTTTGGAAAGACAGGTTTCTGCCAGGGAAACTGGGGTTCCCCTAGAATGGAGAATGCAAACCCCTCACACCCCGCCAAATTATAATTTTGCAATCAAGGGCTCTCAGGCAAAGATGTTGGAGATAGGAATAACAGCTCTTTACTAGGAATATTAACAATACAAATGTAATAGGAAACAAAACCACCCAACCAAACAAGCAAATAAACAAATAAACAACAATTTTGGAAAAAACCCTGACAGAGTCAGAGCGGCAACCTGACACCCTGTGATTCAGGGTGTTGAAAAGCAGTCCAAAAGTGATTCCTTCTGAACTGGTAGATGTGATTCTGTAGGAGCAGAGATGATCCTGTAGAAAAGCGGGTCCAGGGGTGGTGAGGAAGGAGTCTGGTGATGATGAGGAGGGGGTCCGGGAAGGATGAGATGGAATCTGGTGAGATGGAGTCCGATCTTCCAATCTTCCTCCCGGGAAAAATCAGGTGAAAGACTAGCAGCTCTCCTGTCTGTGAGTCTCCGTTTATCCAAACTGCCTGCTCCCACCCCCCCCCACCCCCCGCCAGGGGATGAGATGTATCTCACAATAGGGTGATAGAAATGCAGATGCACCGCTCTGGGGGGGAAGGTACAGGCTGGGAAGGTGCTAATGGCCTATTAAGATGAGGCGTCAGGCCTTCAAACAGATGGAAATAGAATACACAAAACCCGGCTCCACAACCCAGGACAAGGCCCCAGGAAGGCACTAAACAGAGCAACCCGTCTGGGGCTGGAGATTTTAAATAAAGAAACAGTAAAAAAAAAAAAAAACCAACCAAACAAACAAAAAAACCCCAAAAAAACCCAAATAACAGAACAGCTCCTACTTTCCAAGGGCTTTGGGAATCACACCTGGCACAGGAACACAGCACAGCTGAGCTCCTCAGAGCCAGAGTTTGGAGGAGAAAAAGGAATTGCTCTCTATAGCCCATATGGGGTGGAGAGGAAAAAAAATCCCTCAGACTAATTGTCTAAGTTTGGAAAGACAGATGTCTGCTAGGGAAAAGCTGGAGCTTCCTTTGGAATGGAGAATGTAAACCCCCTCCCTCTGAATTATTATAATTTTCAAATTAAGGGGCTTTCAGGCAAAGATATGGGAATAGGAATAACAGTTCTTTACTAGGAATATTAAAAATAAAAATATAGTAGTACAAAAAAAGCAAACAAACAAAAAAGCAAACTAACAGAAAAGAAAAACACTGAGAGAGTCAGAATACGACCTGACACCCTGTTGGTCCGAGTGTTGGTAGGAGTCCAATTAAGTTCTCCTGTAGAGACAGATGTGGTTCTATAGGAGTAGAGGTGATCCTGTAGAAGGGTGCAGTGGTGTTGCAGATGGGTCTGGTCTTCCTCTGGGAATCCAGTGGAAACAAGCTGTCCTGGTGTTCTGAATCTCAGGTTTTATCCAGGTAGGAATGCTTGGCTCCTCCCACTGGGTGGAGCATCTCACAATGGGATGATGTAATTTTATCAGTCATGCAGTGAGCCCTAATGGCCCATTAACAGAAGATATCTCCCTGGGAAGAGGATGGGTCATGGAAGAGATAAAGAACTCTGCTCCACCTGGTTTTAACAGCTGGCCCATTAACAGAAGACACCGGCCCCCTCCCCCTTCCCCCCCAGGAGTCAGAAGAAGTTGGTCATAGAAGAGAAAAAAAAAAACAACACCTTCCCAACCGGTTTCAACAGATGATAATAGAATACATACTTTTGGTTACATTTTGCATTGCAGCCCAAGACACTAATAGAGACTTGATTTTTTTTACAACTGCCTACTTTCCCCCCCAGGAGCAATATCTGTCTGCACAGATCTCATGTTGGAGCTCTGTAGTGGTGCATAATTTTATTTGCCTTTTAATTGTTAATGGTTTCTTCTATGTACCCCGGTTTCATTCCCAGTTTGGTTTATCCCACAGCTGTATCCCCTGTTCTATGTCAATCTGTTCCCCCTGCCCCTGAGACCTGTCAATCTGGACTCAGTCCCCCCCCGCCTCTGGAAAGTTCCAGGGAGGGCATCAAGTGATTGGCCGGGATGTCAGGGGTCCACCCTCCTCCCCAAGGGATTTGTCCCTTATCTTGTCTCTCACCCCTGGAGCTACTACCTGCCCTTTCTTGATTGGTCCCTTCCCCCTGTTCCCCCCTGGTATTAAAGCAACAGTCACTGTGCAGTCACTGCTTTGCCTGGGGAGACCGTCTGGGGTGAAGTTGCCCCCCCGCTCGGGGATTCCAATAAAACCTCATTGATAAACCTCTGCAAAGCCCTCCTTTCTTCATTCCTTGCCATAGTCAAACTGCTGCTGCAAAAGGACCCACAGGATTTTCCCAGGTCACCAGCGTACAGGGCAGCACCCGACAGGAGTGGAGCAGCGGCGCAGGCTAGCCAAAGCAGGTGGGAGAGGACGTCTCCCGGAGCCCCCGCAGCTTCAGAGCTCTGTTTGCATCCAAATAAAAATAAGGAATCACCACTGACCCTCTCATCCCTGTTCTGTTTCGTTTATGGAGAAACATGACTGAGGAGCAGGAGATTATCTGTAGGTGATGGTTTGCAAAGTTCTCCTGGAACCCCACATGGCCTGAGAGCACAGCAGTGTTCAGAGGCAGGTTTCACACAGGGATTTTCCACCTTTTCATATGGATGTTCTAGAATAGAATAGTTTCTAAGCAGGTCCCTTTCAAAGGCTGCAGATTCCCAACTCTAAGCCAAGTCAAGAGTGGAAAAAAAAAGATTTCCTTTTTCCCTGGATATAATGGTCATAGCAAGATGTCCCTGAGTTCCCTGGTGTGGCTGACACAGCGATCCCATGGCCCTGCCAGATTTTGGAGATGGGATGATTTGACAGCTGCCAGGAAACACCAAAAACTCCTGGAGCTTCACTACCTAAGGTGTTGTCTCTTCTGGTGGATTGGCTGAGCCCCAGGAATCTGTCCCTTCCCAGCCCAGTCTGTCCAGAATCACAGATCATGGAATGGTTGGATTGGGAAGGACCTTAAAGCTCAGCTCATTCCAACCCCTGCCCTGGGCAGGGACACCTTCCACTATCCCAGGTTGCCCCAAGCCCTGTCCAACCTGGCCTTTGACACTCCCAGGGATAGGGCAGCCACAGCTTCTCTGGAAAAACCATTCCAAGGCCTCACCACCCTCACAGGGAAGAATTCCATCCCAATATCCCATCTAACCCTGCCCTCCGGCAGTGGGTAGCCATTCCCCTTGTCCTGGCACTCCCCTCGCCTTAGTCTAAACACAACTTTGAGGCTATTTGAAATCCATCCTTGGGATTTGCCTCTTCCCTGCACAAATCTGTGTCCTTTGGCCCCCAAGGTCCTGCCCCAGCTGGAGCTACTAGATTTCAAAGGCCTGGAAAAAGTGAGGAGCAGCAGCTGGCACTGCTGGCTTTGTTAAAAGCAGGGAGGGCCTTTCCCTAATCCCAAAAGAGAGGGATGGCAAAAGCTCAGGGCTGCTGCTACCATCCCTGGAAAAGGGCATTGCATGTGCTAGCTGGATGGGAGATAAGAATGCTGTGGAAATAAGGGAGTGTTGGCCAGGAATGAGGAATGGGCTGTCTCTTCCTGCTCAGCTCCTAATTGATGAGGAGCAGCTCCTGGCAGACACCCTCCCCAGGAATTACACTCCCCCCTGGATTTATCCACAGAGCAGAGAGCACATCCCAGCACAGCCACACCTGTAACAGCAGGGAACAGCCAGAATTCATTCCCAACCCCCTGCCCTGGATTTCTGAGCTGAGTGGTGCCTGTTCCATCACCAAGGGCTTTTTAGGGCAGCCAGTGGCATTTCCCAGCACATGGGAGGCAGTTTATTACCAGTGATTTATTAAACTGCTCCAACTGTCAGCAGCCACTTGAAACTTTTTTTTTTTTTTTTTTTTTTTTTTTTTTCCCTTCAGCTTTGCTAATGTCTTTATAAGGAGCTGGATAAATAGATTTCCAGCACTTCTGACTGCCACAGATCAAACCTCAATCGATATGGCCCAGATTAGGGATGAGGTGAGACCGAGCCTCCCCACCTCCCTCCAGCCCCAGCTGCAGAGGTGAATTGATGGGAATGCACTTCCAAGGAGCAGATAAATACATTTTTGCCTGCTCACAGCATAGCTGGACTTGACAGTTCCCAATTTCTCCCCATTGCGGCCTGTTCTGTGGGTGGGGGAGCTCCAGGTGATTGCTGCTCCTGCCAGACTTCTCTCCTGCATTCTTTATGTTCATGGATAGACCCTCCTGGCTTGAGGCTTTCAACTCCTGCCTGATTAATCTTTCCAGGATAAGACCCCTTTCTATCAGTAAGTTTGATCAGTCTCAGCTCATCAACCTTATTTGCTGCAGAATCACCGTTTAAAGGCTTGCTGAGCTGAAATTAGTCCTGCTCCCTCTCCAAAGGGCCCAAGAACTACTTCCACCAGTGCCAGCATACCCAGAGCCACCCATCCCAGCTCTCAGGTCAGACATCAGGAAGAATTTCTTCATGGAAAAGGGTGGTCAGGCATTGGAAGGGGCTGCCCAGGGAGGTTTGGAGTCCACATCCCTGGAGGTGTCCAAGGAACACCTGGATGTGGCACTCAGTGCTCTGATGGGGATCAGTCAGGTTCACTCAATCCTGGAGGGCTTTTCCAAACTCAGGGATTCTGCATCACACACCTGGTACAAGCAAAAAGAAAACTGGATTTTTTCCCCCTTTCCACATCAGAGGAACCCTTTAAAAAATGCCCCATTGTCCCCTCCTCATGCTCTATTCTGTCCCCAGCTCCCCATGAGCCCGGACAGAGCTGTCCCTGAGCTGCTGCAGCCCCTGGGTGCTCTCTGTGGAGCTCTTCCCTCCACCCCTTCCTCCATCCCTCCTCCTGTCTGGATAATTGATCTCCGAGTCGCAAACCAGATGTTCTGGCTGTGTCTCTCTCCTCATACTCCGGCTCCTGCTGAAGTCCAGGAAGATCCTCTGGAAGAAGTCACTTTTAATTTGTAATCTGATTAAGCCATTAGAGGCAAATGGAGCAGTAAGTAACACAAATTCCCGTCAGCAAATCCCCCCAATTAATCCTGACATTAACCCTCATTACATGCGGTAATGGCGATCAGTGCACCCTAATGGGGGAAATCCGCCCACTCCGCTTTCTTCCACATCCCAGAACAATCAATTTGGAATCAGGGTGGATCGAGTGAGGGCAGTGGGGCTGGGTCACTGCCTGCATCTCCAGCGGCAATCCCAGGAGCCGCAGCTAATTCCCCCTTGGGAAAAGCAAGCCAAACTGGGAAAAAAGAGCTGGATAGAGTGAAACAAAGAGCAGGGGAACATAAAGGGCAGCAGGAATGGCAAATTCCATCTGCCTACCGCAATCCCTCCCCTTTGAATCCTCCCAGTGATGCCCTAAAAAGCTCCTGTGAGGTGATCAGACCAAGCAGCTCGGAGCAAGGCTGCCCTTCTCAGGGATTCCTCCATCAAAGGGAGGAAGTCAGGCTGGAGAAGAGCTGAAAAAGGAAAAAAAAACTTTCCTACTTTGTGATCCGAGCCTCTGTTCTTTCCTTTGCTGCTAAAATCGGAAATTACCCCGGGACCGACCGTTTCCAAGGATCCCCAAGCACTCCACAAGCTTCAGAGCCGGGCTCAGCTTCCCCTTGGTCCCGTGTTATTTATAGAGCAGCTGAGACCCCAGCGATTGCTTCAAGGGGGATTCTGCCTTTGTAGGGACTAAGTCAGCATTAAATCGGGAGCTCAAGGTTTGACCTTTGGAAGGCAGGGATAGATTCATCCCACTACAGGCTGAGCTGCAGCAGTGCCTGATGATAAAGCAGCTTGATTTATGTAGCCTTCTCTTCCAGAGCTGCTCACTCTGCTCTGGGAACACCAAGGAGGAAAGGAAAAACTGCTGGAAGATGGGCTGAGCTCCTGCCAGTGGCTCTGGCACCTCCCTGGGCATTGGCTTCAGGACAGGAGAAACCACACATGTGACATCTCACAAGGTTCCAATTCCCACATCCACAGGTCCTACATGTTCCTGTGCCATGGGAAAGACCACCTGGAGGGCTGCAAGCTCCTCATGCTTTGCCCAAACTCTGACCAGGAATATCTCAGGTGGATCCTTTCCAATATTCCCTTGAAGCTGTTTTCTTCTCCTCCCACACCACGTAGACTAATTCCTGTGTCACTTTGTCCCCAGATCTGTATTTTGGCAGCAAGGTAATATATTCTGTATGGGAACAGTGGCATCACCCTGTCCTGCACGGATATGCCCTGTATTCTCCATAAATACATGAGATCCTTTGGGAATTTTAATGGCGTTGTAGTACCCAAACCAACCCCCCCTCATTCCTGGGGTGGCATCCTGCAGCTCCCCTCCCCTCAGGTGGGCACTCTGGGCCAGAGAGCTGAGCCACAGGGTTGGCAGTCACTGGGACAGTCCTGCTCCAACATCCCTCATCCAGGGAGGAGATTCCAGGCAGGTACACATGGCACATTTCAGACTGCAAGGAATGGTTTTCGCCCCCAGAAGTTGCCTCCAAGGTGTTTTGCAGCACACGTGTTTGGGGAGTGACACGTGGGGGCCCCATCCTTCAGTCACCCCCTCTCCCCAGCTCCTGCGGCTGCCCAAGGGGCTCGTGGTTCTCTTTGATGTGCAGATGAATCAGCCTGGCCAGGAGAAGCCCCGTGGATTTATGAACACCTCCTCTATGATGTCTTTCCAATCATATCCCCCAGAAGAGCATTTGCTCTCCCCTTCCTCCCCAGCTCCTCCAAGCCAAGCATTCCTGTCTCCTCCTCCATCCCAGGCCTGGGGAACGATGCTGCTCCCCCGGAGCAAAATTCCCTCTGCAAACCGGGCTGCTTGTCAGCCCCCTGTTCCATATTCCAGCAGGTTTGGTGCCTCCCGGCTGCAGCCCCATGGAAGGGAGCTCCGAGCCGGAGATGAAATCCTGCAATTCAATCTACTCCCAGCCCAAATCATGCCAGCTCTGCAATTCCAGAGCAGTTGAAAAGAAAGGGACAAATAACTGTGATGGAAACCACTCACTGGAGACTTCCAGGGGAAATTATACATCCCTCCCCAGTCTGATCGATCCAATCAACTCCACCACTTGGCAAACCCTCCCAGACAGGCCGTTGAGCTGTTTGACCCAGATTCCGCCAAACACCGGAGTCAAACTCTGCCCAGGAACAGAAGGGGAGCCTTGCAAAGGTCTCCCAAAGTTCATTCCTGTGTTAAACCCCCACAAAATAATAAAATCGGTGTGTTTGTCTCCTCTTCAGCAGTCACCTCCACCTCGACAGCTTCCCAGAGCTGCGTGGGGAGATTACTGTGCTTGGCAAACAAGCGGAGATTAAAGGGAGTTCAGTAGGAACATCTTGATTTAGTCTCGTCTGAGCACGCCCTGGACTCGATGGCACATTAAACCCGGTGGCACATCTAAACCGTCACAAACCAGAGGGAATGGAGGAGCTACAAAAATAGAGTTTATTTCTGTGCTAAGCATCACACCGAAAATCCCTGTCCCTAAACGCCGCCAGGGAAGGGTGAACGGGGGTTCTGCAGCCCCACAGCGGGAGCAGTGGGCAGGGAAGGGAGAGCCAGGAGCAGCTCCAGCAGAGAAAGGGGAACACACTCCCCCAGCGACGACAGACCTTCACACCCGCCCCTTGTTTCCCTCCCAGAACATTAGTACAACTCCCCAAAACCCCTGAGAGGAGTTTCAAGGAGTGATGAAAGAGGGGCCGAGGCGGGCTGTCTTCCAGCCAGCTGGAACTAGGACTGCTCATCAGGAATAACCGGCCTCTCCCGCATCCACACACAGGATGTACTCCAAGCTCTCCCTGACATTTGTGTGCCAGCTTGAGCCAGCTGGGGCTGCAGCTCTGCTTTCCACTCCAGACTCGGGCTTTAAATCCAGGGATGGAGTTTTCCAGAGCTGCCGGGGTCCATCCTCAGCTGGTCACGGCAAGTCGGGAGCATCAGCAGCTCCACAAAGCCAGGTCAGCCTGGAAAAACCACTTTGTTGCGTCGCAGCCCCACGGCGCTGGGTGCTGCAACGTTGCATACCTGGTTCTGGCCCAGCTTGGTGTTCAGTCTGGGCTCCCCGGCAGCTTTTAGATACGCATCAACAAAATTCGTTTGTGGGGTCTTGGCTCACAGGCAGTTTGGCTCACGCTGACATGGCTGTGGCAAAAGAGGGGACTCTCAGAGGCTTTGAGGAAAGAGGCTTTATTTGGTGGGGGGGTCAGGGGGTCCCCCAGCCTCAGGTAAGTGCCTCCAAAAGACGCTGGACCTGGAGCTGCAGGGCGTTTTTGTACAATGATTCAAAGGGGTGGGTACAAAGTGTTTAAACCAATAAAACAATTAAAACGATACATGCCAGCTAGATTACATAAACACTAATAAATCCCGAATAGGTCTGGGAGTGGTCCCTCAGGGTCTTGCCAACCAGGGGCCGAAGTTCCTGGACCTTGAAGATAAGAATTCTGTGATGGACAAAGGGAAAAGATCATACATGAAACAGGGATGTAACAAGAAAGGACCAATAGGGAAGAGTCTCTAGGCAGAGACTCTGGTTGTCTTAGAAACTCTTATCAAACTATGACAAAATCTACTCTGAAACAAGGGGCTCTTTCAAGGTATCTACTATACTAAAACTTACAATATAAAAAACTATACTACATTCATAACTAAAACTTAAAAAACATTTCTTGCACAGCCACACTTCCCCCTTTTTTTTTTTTTTATTTTGTTACTGTTCTGGAGTGTGAATTTCTGAGCTGTCTTCGCTGCTCGAGGCATCATCTGGTGGAAATTCGATGGCTGGCACCACTGAGTGCACAGAGGGGGTAGAAGTGGGAAAAATTGCATGCATAATTAAATTTTTCACTAAACTAAAAGCAATGGCTACAACTAAAACAATGAACAGAACTAACAGTCCTGTTTTGATCCACGAGCTGGCAATGCTAGAAAGTCCAACACCTGAAAAGATGTTGTCAAACCAGTCTCCTGTTTCTTTCTTGATGGAATCGACCATTTCTCGCAGCTGGTGGACAGATTTTTTGACGTCTTCTGCCTTGGACGATAGATTGAAGCAACACAGTCCTTCAAACTCCTCGCATGAATGCTGATTCAATAAAAGCAGGTAGTCAATGGCAGCTCGGTTCTGGAGGGTTGCCTGCCTGGTCACTTGGTCGTCTGATAGGAGGTCACTTATAGCTTGTGTTGTTAAATTTGCTTGCTTGGCCACCCAGCATTCTAAACGGCCCAATTCTCCCATAGATTTTGCAATTGAAACCCATGGTAAAAAAACTGTCAGGGATGTAGTCTTTGCCCTGGACCAATGAATAATTTCTGAATTACAATCAGAATCGAGACTTGTTAGGTCTCTTTTCTGAACTTGAAGAGAGGAATTTCTCTTGTGCCAATTGAAAATTTGAGTCATGTTTGGGGTAAACAGGCTTAACTTGCCTAATGTGCATGGGCCTCCAATCAGTCGAGCAGGAACGCCTGTGAATGCTCTTTCACCACAAATGAAAAAAAGACCCTTAGGAAGGGAACGGGAAAAAGTGTTGTCAGTAGAAGGAACTTTAACATGCACAATTTTTGTGCACCAATTTTCTGCCATATATGGACTCTTAACTTGCAGCAAATTGTAAAATGACTTCACTTGTTCTTTGGGAGGAGTATACAGAAATTGAACACAAAAGGGAGCTTTAGAGGACCCAAGAAGTTCCAATTCTTGGGGCTCTTGGTGGGCACGCAAAAGAGTTTGTGACCACTCTTTCCAAAAAGCAAGGGGATTCATGACAAAAGTCGAAGGGGGTTCACCCATTTCTTCAAAGTGATGAACTGTGCTGGGCTTTCGATTAAATCTTTGTTGCCAGTGGAGGAGTGAGTATGGATACTCTTCTTCTTTCACAGGGATTCCTACCAGGCAGGAGGATATGGGATCTTGGGCTGCTGCTGAGGCTAGGCAAATGTGGTCTTGGCCTAGACTCCGTGCGAGGGTTTTCTACACATTGGTTTTTGGCTGTGGAACGATCCAGGGGATGGTTATTGATGGCAAACTGAGCAACACCACAAGGGTAAACACTGTCGTGCTGCGAATTTTCATGCTGACCACCAGGCCTGTGGTTCTGTAACTTAAAAGAAAAACTCAGTTAAACAAACACTGAAAACAATCAGCTGGAGGAAACAGCTCTTCTGCTTTTTCCTCCTGCCAAAACATCCAGGAGGGAAGAGTAACTGGGCAAGGAGGCCTTGCCTCTGAACTTTTTTCTTCTCTTCCCTTTTTCCTCCTTCTCCAGGAGGCCACAGTGACCTGGGGCACTTTTGTTTCTGAAGTTTTGGGGACATAGGGTCTCACGCATCGGGAGGGAATCCACCGCAAGCCAGTGGGAGTGGAGACGCAGGCGTACCCACGCCCTCAGGTGACTAAATCATGAGGACCCTGTATCCTCAAAGTTTCTGGATCTTTGACAAGGACTTTTGGCCTTTCATGGGGCTATAACTGTGAGCTCCCTTGAAAATGCCTTTTCACCGGCGGCTTCATGGACTCAAAAGAACAATTAAGAAAATTTAAAGTGAACAAAGCACAGGCCAATCTTACAGATGGTGGTTCAATTTTGAGAACCGGTTGCTGCTGACTGAGGACTCTTTTGAGATTCTGATGAGTCCTCTCCACAATTGCTTGACCTGTCAGAGAGTGGGGAATCCCAGTTTTGTGTTCCACTCCCCATTGCTGCAGAAAGCTGCTGAATTCTTTGGATTTGTACGCTGGTCCATTGTCGGTTTTCAAGGACTTTGGGATGCCCAAAACAGCGAAAGCCTGGATAAAATGCTTGATAGCATCTCCAGCTTTCTCTCCTGTGTAGGCAGAAGCAAAAACAGCTCCCGAGAACGTGTCGACAGAGACATGCACGTACTTCTGCCTTCCAAAGGGGGCGAAGTGCGTGACGTCTGATTGCCACACTTCACAGCTGGACAAACCACGGGGATTCACGCCTGTGGGCATGGATGGAATGGCACTTTTGTGACATTGTGAACAGCCATTTACAATCGCTTTGGCTTGGTCACGGGTTAAGTTAAACTGCCGGACCAAACCTGGTGCGTTTTGGTGATGGAGTTGGTGACTGATTCTTGCTTGCTCAAAACGATTTGGCAGCGGGGTCACCTCAACAGGGGCAGCGAGAGCATCAGCTCTCCTGTTTCCCTCTGCAATGGATCCTGGGAGCTCTGTGTGTGATCTGGTGTGCATCACATAAAAGGGATGTTATCTGTGAGAAATCAGTTTCACAAGCTTAGAAAGCAACTGAAAAAGAGTGATGTTGGAAACTTCCTGCAGCACAGAATGTTCTGCTCTAGAAACTATCCCTGCAACATAACTCGAATCTGTTACCAAATTGAAAGGTCCAGAGAACTTCTCAAACGCTCTAACGACTGCAGCCAACTCAGCAACTTGAGGCGATCCTTCCACCTCCGCAACATCTGATTCCCACTGCTGGGAAAGAGGGTCTTGCCAAGTCATGACTGACTTGTGTGACTTTCCAGAAGCGTCTGTAAAAACGGTCAGAGCGTCAAGAGGCTCTTTGCTCTGGATACTTTCTAGCTCTAATTGAAATGGAACATCAGCATTGAACAGTTTGTGGGCAGGCCGATGAACTGAAATTTGGCCGGGGTAGTTATCTAGAGCAAACTGCAGTGCTTCGTTCTCCTGGAGCAAATGCTCCAGCATGGCTTTTGTGATTTGGCCTGATTTCAATTTGATTGGCATGTGAATGAACTCAAAGTCACAGCCGGCCAGTTCTCGAAGGCGAATTCTGGCTTTCCGAATCAAATCAGCCATCAATTCTTGTGGCTTTGTCATCCTTTTGGACCTGTGGTGACTCAGAAAGACCCACTCTATAATAGAGAGAGGATCTTCTTTGTCTTGGACTTTCTTTGATTTCTGGGGGGTTTTTTTGTCCCATTGAAAAATCATTCCATGAAGATGTGGCAGCTTTCCTAAAATAATAAAACGAAAAGGCAGGTCAGGCTTACACCTGTTGGCCTGTCTGGTGGACATTGCGTGCTGAATGTTTTCGAGCGCAATTTTTGCTTCTGGGGTGAGGGTCCTGGGGGAACTGAGCCCCTCTCCCCCTTTTAACAAATCGAAAAGGGGGGCTAGATCTTCAGTAGAAAGACCCAGCCAAGGTCTCACCCAGTTCAAAGTTCCACACAGTTGATGAACATCTGCAAGGGTCTGAATTTGGGTTCTAATTTTCAATTTTTGAGGAACAATGGTCCTCTTTCCAATTTCGAGCCCTAGGTATTTCCAGGGCGGCATCTGTTGAATTTTGGACTCTTGCAGCTCAAAACCTGCATCAACCAGTGAAGACACTGTGAGGTCGAGTGCATGCTCCAACAAGTCGTCTGTTGGTGCGGAAATCAAAACATCATCGATGTAATGATAAATGATCGCTTGGGGCACTGCTGCACGCACAGGTTCGAGCAGGGAAGAAACATACCGTTGGCAGACCATGGGAGAGACCTTTAGACCTTGGGGAAGGACTCTCCACTGGTACCTCTTCCGCGGTGCTTCTTGGTTCAAGGTGGGCACAGAGAAAGCAAAGCGTGGTGCATCATCAGGGTGAAGAGGAATGTGAAAAAAACAATCTTTTATGTCAATCACAGTCAAATTCCAATTCTCAGGGAGCATAGTTGGGGAAGGCATCTCTGGTTGCAGTGATCCCATGTCCTCAACTACCTCATTAATTTTGCGGAGGTCGTGAAGAAGCCTCCACCTGGTCTTGTCTGCTTTTTGGATAACAAACACTGGAGAGTTCCACGGTGAAGTGGTCTCTTCAATGTGGCCTTTTTTCAATTGCTCTTCTACCAATTCATTGAGTGCCTTTAATTTGTGCTTAGAGAGCGGCCACTGTTCTACCCAAACTGGTTCATCTGTCAGCCAATTCAGTTTTTGGATAGGACGCTCTTCAGTGACCGCAACCTGAAAAACCTTTAAAGGGTCAGGAATGTTGATTGTGACTCCCCATTGGGACATCAAATCTCTTCCCCACAGGGGTTCCTCAAAATCCAACACAAAAGGGCGTAAAGTTGCCAATTGCCCATTTGGTCCCTCAATTGTGACTGCTTTCTTTGACTGTTTGGCCAATTGCAAACCTCCAATGCCATTTACATGTTTGACAAAGTCTTGCAATTCCCAGTGTGATGGCCACACCTTTTCTGGTATAATTGTGACATCTGCAGCTGTGTCCCAGGCTCCTTTAAGGAGTTTGGATTCGCCACCCATGGAGAGTTTACAGTAATCTTTTGGCCTGTTAGAGCCTATCTTTTTTATCACAGCGACAGTGGTGTCTCTGTCGCTTTCTTCTTTGCCATCTTCTGTGGCACTGTTCTCTGAATCTGTTCTCACTGCAAACTCTTGGAGAGATGGAATGGCTTGGGCGATAATTTGCCCTTTTGGTAAAAATGTGGGTGGGTTATCACTGCCCAACCACACTACAAATCGCCCTGGGTCTGTTCTTACAATCCCAGGAGCAATCTTGATGTCTGAGGGGGTGTACTTACAGTCTCCGACAACAACCCATTTGGTACCTATCAAATGCCACGTGCCTGGTTCCTTTGAGACCACGGCTGTGTGCCATTGACTGTCCCGCAGGTGAAGAGGCTCAGCCAGCTTGAGCCTGAAAGGCTCATACCTGTCTGTCGTTGTCAAGGATCCTGTTGGTTCAGGCAAGATTATGTGCCTCGGTCTGTCTGGTTTTGTCAAATCCTGTGAAAAAAAAGACAAATCTGATTTAAATGACTTTTTTTTTTTTGGTGTTTAAAGCAGCCCAATTTGGATCAACACGCTGGGCTGTCCCACGCTCGTCACTCAGTTTTTTGACTCTCTGTTGTTCTCTGTGTTCCCATTCTCCCCACTTCCCCTTTCTTTTAAAAAATTGTCAAATTGTTTTTTCATTGGACACCGGTTTGTCCAGTGATTGTTCTGTCCACAAAGGAAGCAGGGGTGTTCTGGTTGTGCAGAACTGTTTTTCTTTTGTGGCTCTGATGTCTTCTGGGCTTTCGAAGTTTCAACAGCAGCAGCAGTGACTTTCGGACGTGTCTTTGCTTCTTTGGGAGCTGGTTTCTTGCACCTTGGAACTGTGACACTCACGGCTTGCAGCATCTGCCTGAGCTGAGGGATGGTTCCTGGTTCTCTTGGAATGAGGTTGATGGCAGCTGTGCACTCTTTGTTTGCATGGGAGAATGCCAGCTGCTGAATCACTTGCTTTTGGGCTTCTTCTGCTACAACTTGCTGTTGAACTGCCATCGAGAGGCGGTCCACAAAGTCAACGTATGATTCTTGTGGTTCCTGAAAAATTTCTAAATAACATTGAAAAGATCCCGCAGGTTGCATTTTTAAAAAGGCTTTGCAAGCTTGCTCAGTTACAAACTCAAGAACATTTTGTGGTATATCATTTGCCTGGTCAGTGGCTAGTTTCCAATCTCCCTCGCCTATTAAATGGTTGAGGGTGATTGGATTGCCTGCGTTATCTGTTGCAGTGTCTGGGTTTTCTAACAAAGTTGGGAGTGCATCTTTTAACATGTTTGCCCAGGTCCCTTCCCAAAGCTCAAACTGAGCTTTTTTTGACAAACACTTAAAAAGCTGTTTTAAATCTGAGGGAACAACTGTGATTCCAGCAAAAGAAGAAAACAACATGCCTTCAAAATATGAGCTTTCTCGCCCATATTCCTTCAAAGCTTTCATCAAATCTTTGATGAGTGACTGAGGGAATGCCCTCTACATAGCAAAGGCATTTCCATGCCCACGAGTTCTATGATAGGTAACTGGTGTAATTTTGGGCACTTTTTCACTGTTTGGCATTTGTTCTGCTTCATCTGGGACTTTTCTCTCAGTAGCTGCAGTTTGAACTGCAGCAACTGCAAGCTCACAGTGTGTTTGCCTGTCACTATGGCAACAGGCTGGGGGCGGTGCCCCACTGACGCTGTGTGGATTGGGAAAGACGCTGCCTGGGGCTGCCTCCGACTCCGCCCACTGCGGCGGCGGCGGCAACACGAACTGGCACCAGGAAATGCCGCGCATGAGGGGGGGAGCCGAATCCGGCCCGAAGCGCTGCAGCTCTGGCGGGCGCCGCGGGGGCTCGGCGCGCCGCGGCGCCGCTTCCGCGACCCCCGCGGACGAAGGTGGAAGCGGCGGTTCGGGGAGGGGCGGCGCGGGGAAAGAAGCTGAAAGCGGTGCAAGGACGGGACAGGGGCGGAGCGGGGCTGGCTCCAGGAGGGGTTGGGGCGGGGCCGTGCTTCCTTGGCTCAGGTCCAAACCACACCATTCTGGAGGCGGGGGCGGGAGGAGAGGGGTTTGGGGCGGGGGCAGGGCGGTGCTTGGAGTCCAGGGGATGGGCACATCCCATCTCGGGCTCTGCGTGGGCGGGGAAAAGGGTGGAGGCAAGTTTGGGGACAAAGGGAAAGACGGGCAGGAGGGGGAAGTGGGCGGGGGAAGCGAAGCTCCCTGGGAAGGAGAAGTTTGAGGAGACAAAGAACAAAGAGCAAATGGCTGCCATTCCCGGGGCTCTCCCCTCTGTTCTCCGAGGAGGGGAAAGCTTCAGGATCAGCACTGCATGGATTCCTGGAGCTGTTTTCGTATTTTGCTTCGGCAGGAGGGGCTGAAGGCTCCCCGTTCTCAGCAAACGAAAAACGAACTCTGGGTTTGTTTTCTCGGGAAACCGAGGGGGTGCGGTGGGGGGGTTTTGCCACTCAGACCTGCTGAACGGCTCTGGGAGGCCCCAGCAGTCTGGCCGTGACTGCTTTGGCACAAAGGAACAGGGTTTTCGGTTCCGGAGGTGCTCTTTGCATTTTTGAAAATTTTAAAAGGGTTTTTTGGGGATTCGGGTGCCTTGGGGGTGGGGGGAGGTGTGGAAGAAGGAAAGGAAGGGGAGGAGGGGGAAGAAGAAAAAGCAGGAGAAGGGAACAAAGGGGAAGAGGCTGAAAAACTGCTTTGCAAAGATGCAATATTTTTTTCTTGCATTTTTTCAATTTCTTTCAAGGCAGATATCAACTGCCATGGCCAAAACATAAATTTTGAAGCTAAAATGTCTCCTGACCGAGCTAACTTTTGTAAATTTTTTAAAACCTCTTCCCAAAACGAAATGCAATTTACTTGGTTCGAATTAACATTTGAAAAGTGCAAAAACAAAAACCTGGTAAATTTTTTCAATTCTTTCTTTGAATGCTTTACTTTAGCAACAAGTAAAATCCCAATTAAACTTTTAAAAACCTCTTTTTGAGTGATGGATTTTGCATTCCCCGTTTTGAGCTGTTGTCTGTTCCACCACTTTTCCCAGCCCCCCCCTCACTTCTCCACGGGTTCTCCTTTCCTGAGGAGGGTGCCTTTGCACGAGAAAGGACTCACAGCCCTCCCTCTCCCCTCCCTCAGGGGTTGCGCAACCTTAAAATTCTGCGGCTTTCCCAAGCCTGCTGGTGGGTATTTTCCCCTTCCTTCTTTGAGGAAATATACTCACCAAACCCAGGGGACAGCGGGGGGACGATGCTGGGGCGGCCACGAGCCGAAAAAAGACTCCTTTGGGGCAGGAGCTCTTCTCTTCGTCCACCAGGGCTTCACCTTGGTGGCTCGTGAATTTGAGGGTCTCTGCGGACCTCTCACAGGGTCCACTCTGGGGCCACTGCGTCAAACCCACGTCTCAGCGTGCCAACTGCAGCTGCAGCCCCTCGTTGGGCACCACACTGTTGCGTTGCAGCCCCACGGCGCTGGGTGCTGCAACGTTGCGTACCTGGTTCTGGCCCAGCTTGGTGTTCAGTCTGGGCTCCCCGGCAGCTTTTAGATACGCATCAACAAAATTCGTTTGTGGGGTCTTGGCTCACAGGCAGTTTGGCTCACGCTGACATGGCTGTGGCAAAAGAGGGGACTCTCAGAGGCTTTGAGGAAAGAGGCTTTATTTGGTGGGGGGGTCAGGGGGTCCCCCAGCCTCAGGTAAGTGCCTCCGAAAGACGCTGGACCTGGAGCTGCAGGGCGTTTTTGTACAATGATTCAAAGGGGTGGGTACAAAGTGTTTAAACCAATAAAACAATTAAAACGATACATGCCAGCTAGATTACATAAACACTAACAAATCCCGAATAGGTCTGGGAGTGGTCCCTCAGGGTCTTGCCAACCAGGGGCCGAAGTTCCTGGACCTTGAAGATAAGAATTCTGTGATGGACAAAGGGAAAAGATCATACATGAAACAGGGATGTAACAAGAAAGGACCAATAGGGAAGAGTCTCTAGGCAGAGACTCTGGTTGTCTTAGGAACTCTTATCAAACTATGACAAAATCTACTCTGAAACAAGGGGCTCTTTCAAGGTATCTACTATACTAAAACTTACAATATAAAATCTGTACTACATTCATAACTAAAACTTAAAAAACATTTCTTGCACAGCCACACTACTTCTCCCTGGTGGGCAAACACCAGGAGACGGAGGCAGTACCGCACTGTGGTGACATTTGCACCCGGGTACGAGGTGTCACTCAGCCCAGCCAGATCAAACAGCATCTCTGGGGCACCAATATTACACAGCCAAGGAAATCCAACAAAATCCATCTGCCCTTTTCAATATTTGGAGATAATTGACTCCTCCAGGCTGCGATATTACAAAAGAAAGGTGTTAGTGAAGCTTTTCAGCCCCAGGTCAGGCTGGATGCAGAACTTCGCCAGCATCAGGGATGCTGAAAGGGCGAGGAGGACATTTCACATTTCCATGTATTCCCAGCTCCCTCATAGGAAGATTACAGGGATACACATGTAATGCAGCAGGTCAGAGGGAAGACAGCGCAAGGGCAGGCTTACCGGCAGAGGGAAAACATCTCTGCTCCTCCATTGGTGCCAGCTAAGCTGTATCCCAGCCTGCACATCCACCAAAAAATCTGACTGCAGGGAAACTAGGAAAAAACAGGCTCAAAGCTCATCTTTACCTAAAGCAAAGAAATCAGCCAGAGCATCTCCAAAAGGCCCGTCACTCATCCAAGAGTCTTACACCGTCCCTGGTCCCCACACCTCACCTGCAGCCCTGAGGTGACCCAAAGCATCCCATCCCTCCCCTCCTCCCTGCCCTAAATACAGGACGGGGGCTGGTCCAGCCTCCCACCAGCAAATCCCAGCTGGGCCAGTTGAGAGCAGCATTCCTGAGCCAGCAGAGGGGGGAGGGGGCAATTAACACTTTCCTGTCCATTATCATCCAGAGCTCTGTCCTCACCCCCAAGCGATGGCAGGGCAGGCAAAGGGCAACCTGGTTCTGCTCTGCAGTCCCACCAGCTGCTCCAAGATCAAGCTGCAAATCCCTAAAGGAAATTGTTCCCTGTGAGGATGGAGAGGCCCTGGCACAGGGTGCCCAGAGAAGCTGTGGCTGCCCCTGGATCCCTGGAAGTGTCCAAGACCAGGTTGGACAGGGCTGGGAGCAATGTGGGATAATAGAAGGTGTCCATGGCAGGAGATAGATGATCCTTAAGGTCCCTTCCAACCCAAACCATTCCAGGATCTGCTGCCTGTGCTGCCTGAATGGGTCACCGGGGCAGTAAATATTTGTACAGGCTGGACAAAGAGAAAGCAAACAGAATTCCCTTATTTATGGGCCTTGGCAGCTTCTCAGCCTCAGCTCCCTGGTGTTTCCATCCCCTCTGCTCCCAGCTGGGGCTCCATGCACCCACAGCTGCTCCGTGGGGTGCCAGGGCAGCAGGCAGCCAGGAAGCAAAATGTTGGGGCAGGAATGTGAGACCAGAGGTTGGGAGGATCAGAGGGACAGAGGGTGAGTGTGAGAGTCAGGATGTGCAGGAGCAAATGGGGTGACCCTGACAGGTGTTTTTGCAGCTGTGTTTATTTTACCTGTAGGCAGAAGGAGGGAAGGTGATGGATCTGCTTTCCTGGCCATCCGGGGGCCCTTTCTGGGCACTGTGTGAAGCCCCCAGAGGGTTAAATACCATTCCCGAACCATCCATTTCAGCAGGGGGGTGTCCAGGCTCTGAGGGGCTTCCAGGGAGCTCAGTGAGACATCCTGAATCCCGAACCCTTCCTGCATGGACATGCTGTGCCTGCCAGGACACACACGTGTCCTATCCCAGACTGAGGTTCACTCCCTGCCGCTGCTGCCCCTGCCTCTGGCTCCTTCCCAGGAGAGGAACCCAGGATGAAGCTGGGATATGGGAGTGCTCCCAGGGTCTCCAGGTGGGAGGTCTGTGTCTCCTCTGGGAGGAACAGCCAGAGCAGGGTCCTGTGCCTGCTCCAGAGACACAAACCATAAGTGTACCTGGAAGCAGCTGGGTGTCCGGAGCATGCCTCATCTGCTTCCCATCATTCCCCCAGATGGAGGGCAGGAGGCAGAGGGAAAGGAGCCCAGGGATCACTGACCCCTCTTCATGCTGACTGTCTGGCTTTAGGAGGAATTCAGCCTTATTACCAACCTCCTGAGTTGCTGATTTCTTGGATTTCTGTCATGTCAGGAGGAGCTTTTGCTGAGCTGAAAAGGGCAAGGGGATGGATCTCATTCCATAAACTCCTCAGAGATGAGGGGAAAGACATGGGGCCAGGGGTTAAAATCACCCAAACTAGGCTGGGAATGAGCATGTGAAGGAATAGGGTAGGAGGGAATATGTGAATAACAGGGTCCTGGTGGCTCCTGAGGAGGGGCTTTGGTGGGGGTGGATGATTGCTGTCGTGGTGGTGTCCAGCATGAGGATGAGTGTAGTGGTTTAAGGCAAATTTGGGAGAAAACCTCCTAGGGAGCCCTCCCTCCCCTCCCCCAACCGGTTCAGGAGAAACCTCCTCAGAGAGAAGTGGAAAGAAGCCTGTTTATTAAACTGGCAAAGCACTCCCCAGCACAATAAATTGAACAATACCAGATGACAAGAACTTTGTGCTGCCCTGGACAGATGACAAATTAGGAAAGAAGTCCCTCCTGTAGGTGGTTTCTCTGCTCTCAGTTCTTCCGGCGCTGGGAAAAGTTGCTGCGCAGGGTAGATCTTGGTGGGTCCCAGGTGCAAGCTCCCCCGGAGCCCCCCCGGGTCCTCAGTCTGAGGAGGTTTGAACAGTTCCAAAGAAAGGCGAAAAAAGGGAAAAAAAGGAAAAAACAAAAAAGAGGGGAAAAAAAAGAAATCCGAAGCTTCTCAGCCTCAGCTAAGTTACGCTAACTACAAAGAAAAGCAAAAGTGAGAGCGAAAAAAAACAACCTCTCCGTCTCATGTCTTTGTGTTGTTGGCTCCCAGTCTTCAAGGCCACTCTGGCAGAGAGAGGTTTCTGAAAACAAACTGTACACTTCTCCCCCCATTTTTACTCTCAGATCCAAATTAAAGGTACAGAGTGTAATATCCAGCATAAACCCAACAGACAATTGGGGATACATCGTAATGTCACCCTAGGACAATGAGTCATCCTTAAATTTACCAGGATAATCTGTCCTGGCCTGTCCCATCACTTTCTCCATCCTAGCTGACACAAGCTTTATTTACACACTGTGACCAACACAGGCTCTGGTCACTCCAGACATACCTGTCAGAGGGTTTTTCCTGACAGGGATTGATGACATCCAGCTGGAGATCTCCAGCTCTGGGAATCCTCTCCCAGGTAATCCTTGGTGCAGATTGCTTCTCTTTCGGGCACTCATTTCACCATTTGTGGGAGAGCAGAGCAGGCAGGGCCCTGCTGCAGCCATGAGAGGAAACAGCCTCAAGCTGCACCAGGAGAGGTGCAGGTTGGACATCAGGAGGAATTTCTTCATGGAAAGAGTGGTCAGGCCTTGGAAAGGGCTGCCCAGGGAGGTTTGGAGTCCCCATCACTGAAGGCGTCCAAGAAACACCTGGATGTGGCACTCAGTGCTCTGGGCTGGTGACAAGGTGGGGATTAGACACAGCATGGACTCAATCCTGAAGGGCTTTTCCAACCTCACTATCCCGTGATTCCAGGCAAAGGGCTCAGGGTGTTTGTCATGAGGCTGAGGGAGATAACATCCCTGAGATAACAGCGAAGCAGAGCAGGCTGTGAGCAGGTTTGGGGCTGGAAAGCATTCCCTCCAAACCGGCAGCCCTGGCTGGCTCTGACTGCTGCTCTGCTCCTCGTGCCATGATTTATCCCATGGCAGTGAGCCTAAATGCTCTCCATATGAATCCCATACAGGCTGCACCTGCTTCCCACTGTGGATAAGCACATGTGGGATGGAGCGGGAGAGCTGAGGGTGAGTGTGGCAATACAAATCAATCACCCGCCAGCCCTGAGCCCTGGAGGGGCTGGTCCTCCCCCATCCCTGGCTGGGCCAGCTTCTCCCTGCTGGAGCTGCTGGAGCTGCAGGAGCTGCACGGCTCCCAGGGAATGAACCCTGGCCTTGCACAAGTCCCTAAGGTGACACTGATGAGCCCTGAGGTGCCACCAGGATGCAACCCATGGGAACAGGGACTGTGCAACAAGGGAAACCTGCCTAGATGGGGCCAGGGGACCCCTGCGCCACCACAGCAGTGGAAGAGCCTAGTGCTTCATATCCAGGGAAGAGGGAAGGAGCTCAGGAGCTTTTCTTCTCTCACAATGTTTAAATTTCCTTACAGGGAACATGAAATTCCCTGAGGAAATAAACTGTTGCCAAGCTCCAGGACCATCTGCCTTAGTCTCTAGGGATCCCTGGGATGAGTTTACAGAGCTTTCCATAAACACAGGACACAAGGCACAGCCCAGGGTCACGGCTGCTGGCCAGGGAGGAGTTTCTGCTCCCACATCCATGTGTTTTGGGAATGTCACTGTCCTGCATCACCCCCCTGGCTTGGAAAATCCAGGGCAGTGGGCAGAGGAGCCGGGCAATGCTCCATGGGTGATGCTGGAGGATCCAAACCCTGAGGTCCTGGAGATCCCCAATCCCTGGACATCCTGGGGGTGAGGACAGGGATGCTTCTGCTCTGGAGAGAGACAGCCCTGTGGGATCTCCCATCACCTGCTCTCGCTTTGTCCCTCTCCCAACACTCAAATATTTATGTCCAAAGTCAACATTAAAATTCAAACGAAACTAAATAGAAATTAAACTGTGTATTTGGAGAGGAAACAAGTCCCATAAGGTGAGCGCTGCTGGGCCCAGTGATTGATGGCTGTTTATTTATCTGCTACTGCCAAATCCTGAAAAGAAGACAGAGTGGGAAGGGAGCGGGAGCCACTAGAGCTGGGCTCTGTGGGTGGAACAGCCCTGGGAATCGTTGCAGTGTCCAAGAGTGGAGCAAACAGCTCCAGGAATCTCCAGAGTGTCTGAGAGCAGAGCTGGGCAGCCCTGCCTGGATGCAGGGACTTGACTGTACCACACAAACCTTTGGAATCCAAGTGTTTTGACCAACACAGGGGAGATCCCAGCTTCTCCCTATCCCACTTGCTCATGCCTCCATGGCTCTGGAATCACCCCATAGCATCTGAGGAGAGGCTGAGAGGAGCAGAGGCCTTGCTGCTTTCTTTTTCCTTTCCCTTTTTTCCTTTTTCCTTGCCTTCATTTCCCTTTTCCCTCTTCCTTCTTTGCCTCCTTTCCTCTCCTCTTCTCTCCTCTCCTCTCCTCTCCTCTCCTCTCCTCTCCTCTCCTCTCCTCTCCCTATCACTGTCAGGAAAATCCCCCTCCCCCAAGAAGCCCCTTCTTGCCCAGTCCTTGTCCCCCATGTGTCCCTCACCCCCTGTCCCCTGGCTGTGTCATTCCACAGGTACCATCCCTCTCTCCCTGCAGCCCTTTCTCTGCCTCCATCCCTGTTCCCTCTCCGTTATTTGCACAATGGTGCCCAGGATCACTTGAGAGGGAAATAATTTCCTTTCTCTGGAACTGAGATCTTCCTTTGTACTTATCTCCCCCCGTTCCTGAAAGCCGTGTGCTGAGGGATGCTGGATGCAACCAGACACCCCCAGCCGTCCCTGCTGATGCCTCCTTGGGTCTCGACCATCCGGGAATGCGGGAGAGGTTATCCAGGGGCTCGTATCTCCTCATTCTCTCTCTCTTCAAATCCTGCTCTTCCCCGTTTTACACTTCCTTGGAAAGAGATCAGTGACACGGGATGTTTGTCACCCGAGGAAGTGTTGTCATTGCTTACCCATTGTTAGGTGACAGTGTCCTGCTGCTGGGGGCAGTGCGGGGCCAGGTGTATCCCGGGGATGCCATCCCTCCGCTGGAAATGCCATCTCTCCGCTGGGAATGCCATCCCTCCTTCCCTCCCACCGAGATGCCATCCCTCCTTCCCTCGTGGCCCGGAGCTTCCCTGAGGACTCTCAGGAGCTGCAGGTGAGCGCTTGGACCGGAGCCCAGTTCGGGCTCATCCTGCAGCTCCATGTCTCCCAGAGAGCCTGTGGGCTTCAGCCTCTTCCCGGGACAGGCAGGGACCATGACGGTCATTCCCTGTGCTCCAGCACCTTTGGCACAGGCTGGGGACTCGTGATGGAGAGCCCAGTCCAGCCGCTGCCCCTTCCTCTCCTGGGACAGGAGCAGGGCAGGGAAGCTCAGAGCAGGAACTGCCATGGACTTTTTCAATCAAGTGGACAAAGTTTGGGGTTGGTTTTGTTGTGGGATTTTTTTTCTTGTCTCCCTGGAAAAATGCTGATGTGTCAAAACAAAGGTGGTTTTTTTTTAAGGAATGTGCTTCTTTCAGCTTTCAGGAATTACTGCTCAAAACTGAGAAAAAAGAGAGTGCTGCCATCCCATCCCTGCCAGCAGTGTCCCCATGAGCTGCAGCCCCACAGGGCACAGACCTGGGGGACCAAAGACAAGTCCTGCCAGTGCCAGTGCCAATGCCAGTGCCAGTGCCAGTGCCCTCCTGGCCATTCCAGGTCCTCCTGGCCTTGCTGACATCTCAATTCCCTGGGCATGGGGCTGGAGGCAGGCTCAGGGCTGCTCTCTGCAGATGTGGTTTTGATTAGGAATTTTTTTGACTAAAAATGCACAAGTAAAGCACAACCCAACCCCAGCGCCATCGCCCCCCACTTCCTGTGAACATTCCTGTTCTGATTAACCAACATTCCTCCGGAAAATCATCTCCTTCCCCAAAAACCCCAGGCAGGGCTGGCCAAGATTGCCCTTGCCACAGAGAAGGAGGTTCCACATCTCAGAGGGAAGGTGGAAGGTGTGGGTGGAAGGTTTGGGTGTCAGCACGTGGCTCCTGGCCAGGGAATTCCAACCCCACAGAGCCTTGGACCCCACATGTTTGGAGGGCACAGTCCCAGGTCCAAGGGGCCTTGCTGGGAGTTCTTTCCAAAGAGAATGTTCAGTGGTCATTCCCATTGCAGAGAATTCAGCTGCCCTCACTCCGGTGCCCCCCAGCTCCAGGGGCTCCATGACCAGTGGCTGTAGCCCCATCACAGGGAATCTCCAGCCTTTCCAACTCCACCTTGGAGCCTCCAATCCTATTTAATGAATGATCATAAACTGGGGACGTTTCAGATGAGGAAAATGTTTTAGGAATGAGCAATTAAGTCCTAATGCTCAGCTCACGTAACTCATTTCTAAATAAACTCGCTGTAAATTATAGCACCAGTATTTATTTTTAATGAGAAATAAAACTGGAAAGGAATTTCGGCTCTTCAAAAAACTGGGAGCAGGAGTGGGAGGGAGGAAAAGAGGGAAAGAGCAGTGGAGGGGAAGGAGCAGAGAGCAGGGAGAGAGTTCAAAACAGGCAGAAAAGGGCTCTTAATGCCCTCCCTGCCATTCCAGAAACCATTTCCATTCTTGCCTGGTGCCTGAGGACCTCCTGGCAACAGCTATTTATATTCCTGACCTTTCCCAAAGGTGGGCAAGGCTCTGGAGTCCAGGCTCTTGAGGGATTTGCCACTGGGAAGCGCCCTCAGCTCCCACTCTCTCGAGATCCAGCTGTGTCATGACAAGGAAAAATGGTGCCTATATGGAGACATTAATGATCAGAGGTTCAAAGGCAGCATGGGAGGATCGAGTGCTCTCCGAGCAGATTTTAATCACATCCATTATGGAACGGCTCCAGAAATGGCAGGAGAGGCAGGCAGGATGGGGAAGGATGGAGCTGGGGATGGACAGGGGCAACAGCACCAGCTGGATTTGTTTGGAGCTGGGCAAAGAAATGTTAGGATTGCTCAGGCCATTGTCCTGTCATGGAGTCAGGAGGTGCCAGGGATTGTCACCCCCCATGCCTTATGGGAATTCTCCTCAGGGAACGGAGGAGGAGGGGAAGTATCAGATTCTGAGTGTCCCAGACGTGCTCCATGACCTCCCCTCAGCCTCCCAGACCCGTGGGAACACTCATACCCCCTGGTATCCTGAGGAGCTACGGGCTGTGCTAAGGATAGCCCCATTCCCTGGGTCAGGAATCACATGGTGGTTTGGGTTGGAAGAGACCTTAAAGGTCATCCAAACCCACCCCCCCAGCATGGGATGCCTTCCACTATTGCAGGTTGCTCCAAGCCCCATCCAACCTAGCCTTGGACATTTCCAGGGATGGGGCAGTCACAGCTTCTCTGGGCAACCTATGCCAGGGCCTCCTCACCCTAACAGGGAAAAATTCCTTCCCAGTTTCCCATCTTGTCCAGTTTTCTTTCAATTTAAAGCCATTAGGAGTTTGCTGTTAGTGGAAAACACTCTGGGCTCATGTCCAGCAATGATGGATTTAACCCCACAAAGTTGAGTTCAGGCTGAGCCCACTTGGAGATCCATACAAGTTTAACATTTTCAGCGATGTTTCCTCTCTCTCAACACCATCTGCGCTGGGATGGAGCCGGAGGAGCAGAGGAGCGATCTTGTCTCTTATCTGCCCCCCCTGGCTGGAGCAGGGCAAGATCAGGGTCACCCAGGGCTCCCACATCAGTTGAGCCCAGGTGAGCCCTGGGAGGGCTCAGGTGAGGTTGGAATGGGTCCAGGGGAGTGATGCCATCCCATCCCTGCTCCCATGCAAGGAAAGCAGGAGAGATCCTGGTTCTCAATCTTGAGCTGGAGCTGGTGCTGCAAAGGGGAAGGAACAACAGCTGCTCACAATCCCAGAGCTCCCCATTCCTTATCCCATATCCCACCATCCCATACCTCACCATTCTATACCCCACCACCCCATATTTTACCACTCCAATGCTACCAGCCTATTGCTCCCTATTCCTTATCCCACTATCCCATATTCCACCATCCCATATGCCACACCCCACCATCCCGTAGCTCCCATCCCAATCTGTGTGTCCCACTGCCCCAAGACAGAGGTGAGAGCTGCCTCTGCCAGTTCACCCCACTGTAGGACAGGGAGGCACTGAGAGCACACCAAAACCAGAGCTGGAGCATGGAGCAAATTTCACCTTCCCCAAAACATTCTCAGGAGCTTTTCCTCTTGCTCTGGCTGTTCCAAGCAGTGATCAGTGAGTGCTCTTCTCCGAAAGCTTTGCTAATGATTTTGGGCAGCTAAGCCAGGCCTGGATTTGGGATGTGGCTGTGCCATCCCAGCTGTCTGCACGTGGATTTAAACCTGATCCATGTGGAACAGAGGCAGCTCCCACTCTGCCTCTGGACAAAAGTCCTGATTATTCCCTCTTCCTGGCAAAGCCGCGTGTGTCCAAAGACTTCCAGGCACTGTGCTTCCTGTTCCCACTGGAATAGCTGCACGTGGATGCTGACACTGCAAACTCTTTCCTCCATGGACATGTTCTGGTCACACCAAGCTGTGACCAGCATTTCGGCAATGGCGGTAGCTGCATCCAGCCAGGACAGAGATGTAGGGACAGGGAGAGGGATGGGAATGTCTGTCCTGCCAGCTCCTGCCTTCCCCCCATTTGGGGAGAGAAGAGAAATACAGGATGGAGAATTATGGGGTCACAGAATGGTGTGGGATGAAAAGGTGGGGGTCACCTTCCATACGCCATATTGCTCCAATCCTTCAACACTTCCAGGAATGATATCTGGGAAGGAAGGGAAATCCTGGGAAATCCTGGCCCAACCAGGTCAGTGTTGAACACAGGCCCCTTCAGAAGGATCCTGTGGAGCCTGTTCTCCATGGCTCTGCAGGATCATCTGTCCTGATGGAGCCCTGCAGAGTCCTGACCTGACCACTTTTAGGCAGGAGGGGAAGGAACAAAGTGACAAAGTTGTAGAGAGCTGCAGCCGGAGGAAACATTCGATCGTGTCCTTACACGGATCCTGCTCACAGGGCCAGGACGGCACCCTGGGGTGGTAGTGACATCGGGAAGGGCCATTAGTGAGGCAATTGGGTTTGTGCCCCTGCCATGGAGAAACGCCCAGCGGAGCAGCCCCTGACATCCCCAAAGCCCGGCCCAGCCGTGTAACCCGAGCCCAGGCCGAGGACAGCTCAGAATTAATAACTTCCAATCCTGGCCTAAGGAAGTGGCAATTAAAGAGCTTGTTAGTGACAGAAAGAGCTCCTGTGCTGCCCTGACACCTTCAGCTCCCTAGCTGCTCCAGCACCTGCCTGTGCAGCAAGGAGAGGCTTCGGAACTGGCTCTGTTAGTAGGATGCAGCATCCCTGCTCCACAGTACAGCAACCTTGTTGGAATGTGGGCTACTCCTTGTCACCGGCCACGCGATCCTGCAGGATGAGGGCAGGACAATTCTGCCGGCAGCAGCCCTCCCGGGGTATTCCCACCTTTTCCTTCTGAGCCTGTTCATCCCCTGGGCCATGCTTCCACGGACATGGCAGCTGGGATGCCAAGGAAAGGGAACATGCAGAGGCAGAACTCTGGGAAGGGATCCGGGAGCACTGGGGGAGGAATTCCTCCCTGCAATAGATGAGGGGTTTAGATCCAGATCATTGCAGGAGCTCCAGCATCCACAGCTCCAGCTGCGGTTTGGAGTGGGGCCCTGAGGAGCTGCAGCATTTACACCCACAGCCCCTTCCCACTTGGAATGCCTGCCCATCCGCACGGCTTCCTGCAAGGAGGCACAAGGGCCTTTCCAGCTGCAGGGAGCTGCCCCGGATAAACACCCAACAGCTGGAGCAGAGAGAAATGGAGCTGCTTCTCCAACTGCCAGCACGAGCCAATCCATCACGCTGGTCCTGGCACCTCTCCTTGGAAGGGAATCAAAGGGCTCCTTAGTGAGAAGGGATGGAATGACAGGTAGAAAGGCCAGAGGATAAATCCTGCTGCCTACTGGGACTGTTAAATATTACGAGAGAGTAGTGTCTGACAGGGGAGAGTAGGGCAGCAGCTCTGCTAAACAGCCAGAGAAATGTGTGGAATTCCGGCTCCTCTGTCAGTGGCAACTGCACAACACTCAGGGTGAAATAAAAGGAAAAAGAAAAAATACCTTTCCCTGATTTAGATTAAGGAAGGAGCCCGGGCAGGAGCTTGGACCTCACCTAGCCATTCCCGGGGCAGCACAGGAAAGGGGGAGCTTGGAGGGGATGCTGGGAGAGGGTTTGGAGCGTGAGCATCTGCTCCCAATCCTGCTTCTGCACAGCCTGTGCCTCAGGCACAGCCCCTCCGCAAGGCACCTGGCTGTGAAGGTGCGACAAATAGAAGGGAAGTGATGGAGTCACCATGGAAGTGCTCAAACACTCATGGATGTGGCAGCTGGGGACATGGGTCAGTGGGGGCCTTGGCAGTGCTGTGGGAACAGTTGGACTTGATGGGTAGGCTCAGAGGGTTTTTCCAACCTAAATCATGATTCTATGATTTTCTTTTCCCCATCTGGGCAGCAGAGCTGGGTGTAGGGAGAGGTGTGCTGGAGGAGGAGGGTCTGGCTGGGATCAGCAGGTCAATCCAGCTCAGGCAGATTATCCCAAATGATAGTTCCCATTTCCTTGGTAAGGCATCCTAAAGTGCTTTGCTCTGCCCAGCAAAGGCTGTGATGTGGCTTAAAATATTTTAAAAATGTCCAATTTTCATAGTTTCCATGTCTGGCATTTCAGGGCTTATTAACCAGGAGAAAAGCCTGTGTCAGGGACAAATGAGTGGGAGTGGGAGTGCAGGGCTGCCCATGGAGCTGTGGCCAGGCAGGGATGAGCTCCATGGAGAGCAGAGGGACTCCCCACCCTACAAAAGTGCAGAGTCCTGGGCTGAGGCAGGACACAGTCAAGAGGGGCCAGACTGTCAAATCCAGCCCCATCATAAACTGAAATTCCGAAATTTATCAGCCTCCCATCTTGAACCAGTTAAGTTTCCTCCCTCAACTACCCCACTGGAAAGTTATTTTATAAACTCCCCCATCTGATGATGTCTTGGTTTGGAAAGACAGGTATCTGCCAGGGAAAGCTGGAGGTTTTTCTAGAATGGAGAATGTAAACTTCTCACCCCCTCTAAATTATAATTTTGCAATTAAGGGCTTTTAGGCAAAGATTTGGGAATAGGAATAACAGTTATTTACTAGGAATATTAATAATACAAATGTAGTAGAAAACAAAACCAAACAAACAAACAAACAAACAACAATCCTGGAAAACCCTGACAGAGTCAGAGCTACAACCTGACACCCTGTTGGTCAGGGTGTTGGAAGCAGTCTAAAAGTAAGTCCTCCTGGAGTGGCAGATGTGGTTCTGTTGGAGTAGAGATGATCCTGTAGAAAAGGGTCCAGTGATGGTGAGAAGGGTCCAGTCTTCCTCCGGGAATCGAGTGAAGCCAGATACCTTGGTGTTCCTGCGTTTCAGTTTTATTTAGGTAGGAATGGTTGGCTCCCCCCACTGGGTGGAGCATTTTACAATGGGACAATTTGTGACAAGCTTGGGGACAACTGCTTGGGGACAATTGCTTGAGGAGTCTTAATGGCCCATTAGCAGAAAATATTCCCTTGGAGGGAGGAAAGAGATAAGAAACACTGCCCCACCTGGTTTTAACAGTTGGCTTATTATCAGAAGGCACCCGCCCCCCTCCCCCCAGAATAACAAGAGACAAAGAAAAAAAAAAACAAACATCTTCCCAACTGCTTTCAGCAGATGAAATAGAATACACATTTTTGGTTCCATAACTCAAGACAGATGATTGGGAGAAACCTCCTTCAATTTTCAACTGACATTTATTCATGACAGGTTTCTACCTATTCATGCTTGTGCCAACAGTGTCCTTCTAGAGTTCCTTGCATTCCTGGGTGTTCCCTCTTCCATGTCTTTGCAGGCAGCAATCAGAACCATCTCAGCCTCTGATTTCTCTCCAGACTACACAAGCACAACTTTTCCAGCACCACTTGTTCCTGTCTGTACCCACTAAACCACATTTGCTCCTCTATTTGGGAAAAAAAATCCACAGAGGACTTGTGTTAGCCTCAGGAAACTTCATCACAGCTCTTTATTTGCAATAAAAAATCCCAAGTCCATTGACCTAAATACTCTTCTATCCAGAAATATCCACTGTCCTTTTCACATGTATCCAATGCAGGATGGGAGCTGAGTAGATCAGCCAGAAGGCAGAGTCTGGATCCAGTAAGATCACAGGGTTGAGCTGGAATTTAACCCATCCACCCTGGAGTAACCAGAATCACCAGAAGGAAAACTCTTGGAAATGAACCCCTCTGCCATGGAGCCAGGCTAGGAGAGCTGGGGGTTTTCACCTGGAGAAGAGGAAGTTCCAGGGAGACCTCAGAGTCCCTTCCAGTGCCTAAAGGGGCTGCAGGAGAGCTGGGGAGGGACTTTGGACAAGGGTCTGGTAGGGCAGGACAAGGGGGAGTAGCTTCCCACTGCCAGAGGGCAGGATGAGATGGGATATTGGGTAGGAATTCTTCCCAGGGAGTGTGGTGAAGCCCTGGCACAGGGTGTCCAGAGAAGCTGTGGCTGCCCCTGGATCCCTGGAAGTGTCCAAGGCCAGGTTAGTGTCCCTTCCCAGTCCATGAGCTGTCAGGAGCTGCTGGAAGCCGCCGGAAGGCTGCAGAAAGCCTGGCCTCACTCCAGCCTGGTCCCAGCAAGGATGCACTTCGGGACTGTGATTTCTTGGTGCTTACAGAGCCCTGAGCAGGGCCATCCACAAAGAGCAGCTTTTCCAAGCCCTCCATCCCTGGTTCGGCTGGCTGGGTCCCAGCAAGGGAGCAAGTAAAGCAAACCCTGCCAGCAGCAGCCCCGGCAGGGGCTCAGCACCAGGCTGGCAGTGCCCCATTCTCACCTCTGGCATCACCAACGTTATCTTTGGATGCAAAACCAGGGGAAAATTGAGTGCTTCAAAGAGGACGGGCTCTCCTGGGTCAAATTAGTCATTCCTCGTTAGAAAAGCCCCGCTGGTTTCTTTGTTTCTCTTGCTTTCCAGTGTACCCAGATAAATACATTTGTAATTCTCCGAGTCCCACTGAATGGGAGACTGGCAAGGTGAGAATATTAAAGCTGCAGATTATCAAGTGCTTCCCAGGAATTGAGATTCCAGCAGAGCAATGATGGGGATGAAGGCTGGGGGTGAAGTGCAGAGCGGGGAGAAGCTGGGGGGGGGGGGGGGGGGGGGGCAAGGGAAGGAGGAAGAGGAGGATGAAGGGAAAAATGCCAGAGGAGGGAATGCTGGAGAAAACAGAGAGGGGAGAAGGCTCTGGAGGAGAGGAGAAGGGGGAGAGCAGGGCTGCAGGGAGGTTTGGCAGCTGCTGAGTGTGCCGCATTTCAATATTTAATGACTCCAAAATACAGCCATTAACATGTCAGGGGCAGAGGGAAATAGCCTGCCTTTTCCCCCCGCCCCCCCCCCCCCCCCCCCCCAAGCCCTGATGGCTTTGAAGAACAAATGCCATCTAAAAGGGAGGCATTTAAAGCATTTTGGCCAGGCCTGCTGCTGGCCCCCTCCCTTCAGGGCAGCGCTTCCCTCCGGGAGTGCCAGGAGTTGCATCCATTTGGTTTGACCGGCATTGTCCATTTCATTTTCCCCTCAGTCTCCCTCTCTCTGGGATCTCCTCGTTCACAACACAACCCTGTGAAATCAGGAGCATTCTGCTCTTTGCTCCCAACATCTCCCGGCAAACGGATTTCCATCAGGTGCACAGTCACAAACTTGGAGCTGTTTCTCCCAATTTCAGCTGCTCCATTTCCCTCCTGCCCCAGTGATTTGCCTTGCTGCTCTCTCTGCCTTCTCTCCAGGTGTTCCTTGTTCTGTGTCTTCTCATCCTCTTGCCCTGCCCGGGAGATAGAGGGAGAAGCCAAGAAAAAAGGTCAAGGGAAGGACTGAATGGTCCATCCCTGGAAGTGTCCAAGGCCAGGTTGGACAGGGCTTAGAGCAATCTGGGATAGTGGAAGGTGTCCCTGCCTGTGGCGGGGGGCAGAAATGAGATGGAGTTTAAGGTCCCTTCCAAGCCAAACCATTCCATGATTCCATGGTGCTGGTCTTTGTCATCATTGGTACTGGCACTGCAGGGAATGTGGAGGCAGTGCCATGTGCCAGCTCCAGGCCATCTTTCCATGCAAAATAAATGCAAAAATAAATGACAATCTGACAAATGTAATAAGGAAGGAGGTGGCTCTGCCAACCCTATGGACAAGGTTCAAGTCACTCCCATTTAGCTCATTAGGAAGCATCAGGCTGTGGAAGTTGTGTGGAAGTGGGAATGAAACAGCTCTGGTTTGGATGGGGAAGTTGTTGGACAAACAATCTCCAGGAAATGCTGAGATAGGGACAAGGGCATCAGAAAAGAACTCCTGTGCCCATGCATGGCACCAGACCAATGTCCTCCAGGTGCTGCCCATCCAGAGCCATGTCTCTGATGTCCTGTGAGCAGTTGCCCTGTCCCTAAGGGCTGTTGGCTCCAACCCCAGTGTCCCAGTCCCTGGGCATTTTTCAGGTCCCCACAATCTGGGCTCAGCACCCCCCAGCCAGGACTCACCCAGGAAAGCCCAGCCATGGCAGAAATCCATGCTTCTGGCGGGAGCAGGGAATGAGCCCCTCTCAGAGGACAGAGGGAAGCACTTCCACCTTCCTCTTCCCCACCAAGAGCTTTGTATCCCCCCTGTGCTGAACCAACATTTTCTGATCCAGCTGGAAGCCTCAGAACCACTTCCGAGGGTTGTTCTCACAGCATTCCTGCCCTGCTCAAACACGGCAGTGAAAGGAGACTTGGGAGAGAAATTTCCTGTCTGGAGAGCCCTTCGCATCCTCATTGGCCTTGAGGCTTCCAAAAAGCTGAGGGGTCTCTGAGGGAACCCACCACTGGTCCCTGGCAGGCCGCAGATGGCTGGATAATGGGATCTTTGCACCTCGGAGAGGATTTCATCACTCACCCTTAGCCCAAATCCATATTCATCATCTATGGATTTCTTTTTAATGGATAAAATGTCATCTTTTGAAAGAGCAGCCCTACTGCTGATGGCACAAACAGTTGTGCAGGGAAATCACGTCAGAGCAAACCCAGGCAAGCTCCCTCCCCGAGCTTCCAGGGAATCTAACAGCCTTTGACTTTCAAAATAACTCTGAATGCAACGGATTTTCAAAGAGGAGACAGAAAACCTCCCCCATCTGCTCAACCACATCAGCCTGGCAGCCTTCCCACACCTCTTCCCAGCCTTCCTGCCCCTCTTCCATGGGTCAGGCTCAGGCACTTCATCGCCGTTCCTCTGGAGAAGGTGGGATGGATGCTCCTGTGCTGGGAAGGGAGAGCTGCTCCTTTCCCCAAGCACTTGACTCCAAGTCAGGCTTCCCAAGTTCACCCCAGAGCAGAAATTTCTGCATCCTTCCACCACCATCCCTGGCAAACCCTTATTGAGCTTGACATGTGTTGTTCTGTTCCTGATGGATCCCGGTCACTGGAATATCCATCTGAAAATCAAATAAAATAGCCAAGCCCCCTGCATGCTGCATATTTTGTGGGCTGTTCCCTGACTTCCATTGTTTCCCATTGTTTAGACTATTAGTCAGAACAATTTGTCATCCTACCCCGGCTGCCTGCTGGGATCCTGGGATTCAATGTGTTCGGGAGATGGAGCCCGTGCTCCTGCCACGCTGGGCTTCAGGACAGCCCAAACCCCCTCACACCGTGGGGCTGGGGCAGGAATCTGGAATGGGGCTCATTCCCTATCCCCAAACACTTGCAGACTGAGAAAAACAAACGGTGTGAGCTCCGGGGCAGGAGGTGAGGGAGGAATAGGTTGAGGACTGCAGGCAGAGCTGGCTGTGGAGAGGCACTGCTGGAGCAGGGAGAGGGTTTTCTGGGGCTGCCAAGCTCCCGGTGCTGCAGGAGCTCCTGTCAGCTCCATTTCTCAATCCTCTCCCAGGCTGGGAGCCTGGAGAGCAGCGGTGTCGGCAGAGCAGGAGGCAGCTCCGCTGGCTGCAGGCAGGAGCTCAGCCCAGGCAAAGAAGCTTCTGTTCCTGTTCCTGCTCTGATCTCTTCAGGAGTTCCTCACATTATAAACACCTCCTTGGACACGGGGATTGCTCTGGTTACTGGGATTTTGTCTGCCCTGGCAGCTCCACGGTGGAGTCAGGAGCGGGAGGGCCAGCTCTGGCTTGAAGGGAGCAGCAGCATGGAGCTGGAGCCTGCAAATCAAGAGGATGAGTTGTCCGGTCCCTCCTGAGGAGCCAAGGGGATGATTTCCATGCTTGCACCACTCCCAGAGGAGGCACTGGTAGTCCCCACTGCTGAGAGCTGCTTACCAGGGCAGGCAATCTCTCTGCCAAAGGCTAGCACTCCACTCCCAGTTTTCCCAGGACTGTCTCCAGCTGCCCCCCCCCCCCCCCCCCCCCCCCCCCCGTTGCCATGCTCTCGTGCCTGCATGTTTTGGGAAATTCTATTCCCAGGCACAGTCTTGAAGCACAAAGTCATATTCTGTAAACTACCTACATCTATTCCCAGAAGAGGAGCTTCGGTGATGGTCTCTGGAAAATGACCAGTGGTTCCCAAGGGTCCCACCTCTGGGGTGAGCACATCTGTAAAATGTACAAAAGGAGTCAGAAAAATAAAGGAGGGGTCTCTTGCTTGCAAGAGCTCCACGCAGCCTCATTGATGCACTCCCTGCCTCGTTCCTGTGTGTCCCACAGCGATACCCCCCTCCAAACCTCACGTGGCTGCCAGACCCTCCAACCTCCCACCTCTCCCTGTTCTCTCAGCCAGGCTGAGCAGCCAGGAGCAGAACTCGCAGCTGCTTTTCATCCAGGCATCAAAACATCCTCCCATATTTTTCCTGCCCTTTATGACACCCATTGCTGCCTCGGCTCTGCCCATCACGGTGGCACCTGGCAGCCAGAGGTGTTTGACAGAACCTGTCACCTGCTGCCCCTGACCTTTGCCTGCCCACATGTCCTAGCATATCAAGCTGCTCTGGGAGTGCCCCCTCCATCCCTGGGAACCAGCTGGGGCTGCCCCATCCCTGGAAGTGATCCAGGCAAGGTTGAACAGCACTTGGAGCAACCTGGGATAGTGGGAGGTGTCCCTGCCAAAGGCAGGGGGTGGAACTGGATAGGCTTTGAAGTCCCTTCCAGCCCAAACCATCCTGGGATTCTGTGTTTCTATGGAAAGGAGTGGCAGGGACAGCCTAAGCATTGCTTCCTAAACAAGTCAATAAGGGAGATGATCCTCCTCATTATGTTGTGCCCAAACATCCATGACTTGCTGTGCGGCCAGCAGGTTCTTGGACCTGGGAAGAGCCTGGGGAACTACAGGTGGCTTAAAAGTTGGGATTAAGACCAATCCCCAACGCCTTGGAAGATGTCATAAAGCCAGTGGGGCTGTGAGGATCTGCCTTCATTCCCAAACGTCCATCTTCCAACAAAAACATGCTGTCCAAACCAAGCCCTTCCTTTCAGCAGTGCTGGCCTCCCGCTGTCACCCCTTCCTTATCTCCAGGCTGCTCATGAAACCCAAGGGCAGCATCCCTTGGAGCTCTGTCCCGGAGCACGCTGGAAATTCAGGCCTTGCCTGGGAGGGAGAACAAATTCCCATAGAAGTCTTGAATGGAAACAGAAGTGCCTGTTATTAGGGGAAAAAAAGAGAGGAGAAGAAAGGAAGGGAGGGAGGAACCTGGAACCTGCCTCCCCATCCATGCATGGAGATGTGTCCCTACACAACAGGAGCTGTTTGCCAGGTTGGGACAAGGCCATGTCCCCATGGCCAGCTCCTCCTTAAGGGTGGCCATGCTCCAGACAGATGCCCACTCCTCTGGCACAGCTCCCCTGTGTCAGGGAAGGGGTTAACTCTCAGAAGCTGCTCCCCAGATGCTCGTTCTGGATTTCACATTTGTGTAATAATAAACTTCAGGGAAGGTGCTGCTGCTGGGGGGTGGCTTTGTTCCCCCTCGCTCTCCACTCAGAGCCAGCGTGCAGCTGCCAAGGGGCGGCTGGAGAGGGGTGGCAGCCCAGGTGCTGCGGGATCCTCCCTCTGGACTCCCAGGGAGATGAATTACGGGCTGCCAGAGGAGCCAGCCTGCTTTCCACAGCACCTCCCATTTTTCCTGCTGCTCACCCCCACTGTGCTGGGACATCTCACGGGACCCTGGAGGGGGAAAAGCCGAGAAGATCCCCCCGAGCTGGGCAGGACTGGGATATAATTGGTTTCAGGAGAGAGGGGTGAGGAAAGATGGATATAAATTTCCTTGAGAGGCTTTCTCCCTAATGGCTCCCATTGCCCAGCAGGGCAGCACACCTGCTTCCAGTAGTGGCTCCGGGTCCTGCCACGACTGCAGAAGAGGGGCTGTGCTTCCATCACCTCTGCTGGCCACAGGCATCCTGCTTCAGCAGGGAGAGGGCTTTGCCTGGGCTTCCAAAGGGATGGCCATGGCTTTGAACCCTGTGCTTTCCCCTTTCCTGGGATGTCCAGGTTTCCCCCATCCCAGCGCAGCAGCTCTGTTCCTGGGAACTTCCTGTGAGCTCCTGCCCACCTGCACCACCCAGCCCAGCCTGGTTCATCCCAGGAGGATGCTCCGGAGCAGCACAGCTGGATCCAAATAGGTCACAGACCTCGAGTGGAGGCAGGAAGAAGATTCCAAATGCTGCTGCCCCCAAAGCATCTCTGGCTTCATGGTCCCGGCTCTGACCCACCAAAGCCTCAGGAGTTATGTGGAGAACTGGACTGGGATCAGAGGTTTGGCTGCGAGTGGGGGCAGTGACAGGAAGAGTTTGGGGGGTCCGGATTGAGCTGATCTGTTGCTCCATTTGGAATGAAACCCTAAACTAGGTCAGCTTCCAGGCAAGCGTTTCTGCTTTTTTTCTGCTCCCAGTGCCATGTTTCACATGGCAGGACAGGAGCTGGCACAGAGGCAGGAAAGCCTCTGCTGACCTGGGCTGGCTCCCTGCTGAAGGACACCTGCAAGAGCCTTGTGACAGAGGGGTACCAGCTCAATCCCTGCCTCAGACCCTCCCCAAATCCTCCAGCATCACATCCTCTCAGATGAGGAGGATGCAGGAAGGGGCAGGTGGGTTTCAAACCTTTCCCAAGGGCTTCCTTTGCCAGCGGGATGGGGAAGGTCCTGTCCCCACCCAGGGTCCCCTGCACCATGAATGTCAGCTGTGACATCCCTGCTGTGGTATCCCAGTGACATGGGTGGATCCACCTGCTCCGATCTCCAACATTCCAGAGCATCTCTGATCCCCCAGCACAGGCAGGGGGTAGTGTGACAGTGGGGGGGCTCATCCCTCTCCTTCTCCCTGGGACAGCCTCACGTATTCCTGCTGTTTGGCAGCGCTCAGGCAGCGCTGTCCCAGCCTGCCCCAATGGAGAGGGGTGTTCAGGAAGCAGCTGGGAAGAGTGGTGGGAGTGGGAGAGCCTTTGACACATGAAGAGCCGGAGTGAGGGGACAGTGGGGGCAGTTGCACTTTTGGTGCAGGAGCCTGGGTCTCTGGGAGGATGGCCATGGAAAACATCCCGCTTTCCTTCCCAAATTGCTGCAAGGGATCAAAGATCCCTGTCTATGGCCAGCTGGCACCTGCTTCCCTCTGGAAAAGCATCTTTCTGGCAACAACTATAGACAATCCCAAGTCACCAAGGATGGGAAGTACTCTCATTGCGGGCAGCTTGTGCAGCTCCACGAGCTTTTCCAGAGAGGTTCTGTGCACCTGGAATCTCCAAGAGGGATTATTTCTAAACCCGCCCTATCTGAGGGATTTCTGTGTGTCCCTGGGAACTCCCCCCAGCCTGGCTGCAGCCAGCCCAGCAGCATGGCTCTACCTGTGCGTCCACCACCGGAGGGCTCCAGGATTGCTCCAGGAAAACACATGGAGCCAGGAAAGGGGCAGGAAGTAATCCAGGTAATCCATACCTGAATCCATGTCTGATCCTACACCAGAACTCACTCACTGACCATGTGCCTGGATTCACACCTGAATTCACACCCAAATCTATTCCAGCTGGTGCTGGGGTCCACAGTTTGGACCCAGAGGGCCACAGCCACCCCAAAAGGTGTCTCATTAAAGACAGCTTCCTGGGGGGTCAGTGCTCCTCAGCTGGCAGAGAGCGTCTCAGCAGGGGGCAGAGCAGTGATTGTTCAGCTCGTGTGATTTCAGGCTCAGTGATTTCTCAGGTCCTGCCCTGTGAGATCTGCTTCTCTTTTAGCCGGCCCGGGAAAGAGAGAGAGGGTCCTGTTTGGCAATTCCGCATGAGGTAGCTTTATTGCAAAGTACTAGCGAAGGGGGCCAGGGACAGGTACCCCGGGGACTAGTGGGACCCAGGGGTTTTTATGGGAAACTAAGGTGGGAGGGGAAAGGGTACAAAGCCAATAGTTTACAACAGATCTACATAACATCTCCTGGAGGATTGTGGGTTCTTCGGTGGTCACCGTGACTGAAAGCTTGCTTCCTTATCTTCGGGCTCTGCAGGGAGATTGTGCAATTCTTCTCAGGCCTCCCTCCAGGGCAGGGCCACCGGGGCATTGCCCACCCCCACACAAATCCACACCTGAGCTGGTGCTGGTGCACACCTGGCCAGGAGCAGCTCCAGGGGAAAATGGTCCTCATGGTGACCCCACAGAGCCACTGCTCTGGAGCTGCTGCCATCTCTGCCAGGTGAGGGAGTTTCTCCACCAGAAGAATAAAAAATTAAAGCAAAGCAACCCCAGCCTCCAAATTTGTCTCCAAAGACCTCGTTATGACCATTTTATTTGCTGGCTTCAGGCCAGGAGCTCGCTGGCCAAAGCTCCTTGATTTCTCTGTCCAGCATGCCAAGGGGAGCAGCCTGGCTAGGGTCCCGAGCTCAGGATCCAAGAAGCTCGTTTTGCCTTTCGAAAGTGCTGTTAATTGACATGAGAAAATAATCCCAGGTTTTTTCTCTCTGGATTGGGGAAGGTTCTCCTCACAGCATGGCTTGAAAAGGAGCGCAGCTTTTGGGGGACTGCAAATGCATGTGTCAAAATAATGTTCCCTGGTCCAAAACTCTTCCCTAGGGCAAGGCCATCAGCTTGCAAAGGCTCTGGAAATGCCTGTGGCTGCTGGTTTCACACTGGATGTGGAGTGGCTCCAGCCCCTCAGCACTGTGTCCCTTTCTGCTCCCCTTTGTGCTCCCCCTGCCACCCTCCCTCCTGCCCCCTGGGTGGCTGCAGGATCCCACTACCCTTGCTCCGTCTCTGATGCAACTCCATGGTGAGCAACCCTTGGGAAAATTCCCAGGAAACATCCCAGCATATGCCAAGACCTCCATGGAAATCCACAGCAGAAAGCAGGAGCAAGGATCCAGTGGAGATTTGGGATATGCTGAAAGATTGAGGCACAGGGCAACTTCTATGGATCTACAAGGGCTTGGAGTGACAGAATACAGGGGATGGTTTCCCACTGCCAGACAGTAGGGTTGGATGCGATATTGGGAGGAAATTCTTCCCTGTGAGGGTAGTGAGGGGTTGAGATGGAATTCCCAGAGCAGCTGTGCTGCCCCATCCCTGGAAGTGTCCATGGCCAGGTTGGATGGTGTTGCAGTCTGGTCTGGTGGTGAAGGTGCTGCAACCATCCTCGCTAGAAGCATCTTTAAAAAGACACCTAGATTGACGGAGGCACAGGCACTCTCGGGTGCAGAGTGATTAGCCCTTTTATGAGGCTGCCTGAGCAGCAGAGCCGCGTTTGCCACCCCAGGCGATGCAGGAGTAAACGCAGCAAGACGGGGTCTTTCTGATCTCCAGAAGAGCTTCTTTAGTCTACAAAGTCTGAAGGGGAAAGAGCCAGATGGCCCCAGGGGAGAGGGAATATATAGGGTAGCCAGGGGCGAGGTTTCACAACTTGGCCATTGGGGAAAAGAATTGGGAAAGGATCCAAAAAGAACTAATCAGGAGGGATAAAAACCAGGAACAAAGGGAATAACCAATGTTATAAATGGGCCAGGAGACCAGCTCCTTTGAAACGGCCTTTATTAGAAATCAGCTCTGGGTAGGGGGCTCGAGGGGCTGTGCATGCCGCCGCTGCTCCCTGTAGACACCACGGAGGAGGAGGTGCAGTCGAATCTGCTGCTGCTGCTGCTGCTGCAGAGTCGGGATTCCTTCCTCACGGGGGTTTCCATAGAATCGCTTTGGCTCGTGTGGTCCAGGGGGGTCACCTCTCTCCAGTTCCTTTCAGGTCATGGCAAGAAAGTAACAAAAAATACCTGCTACCTGCAGGTAGCTGGACGTGTGCCTCGCACAGTTTTGTCCTTCTTAGGTCCAGTTTCTGTGTCGGCTCGCTGTCCCAGGGGCTTTTCTAGCTCCAACTGGACTCCCGGCCGCAGCCAGGCACCATGGGAGCTTCCTCATCTCCATACTGGGCGGTGTCCGCAGCTCGACGGCAGGCGGCATGGGAGCAGCAGGAAGCAGCAGGGGGCAGCAGAAAGCAGCAGGGGGGGAAAAACAGGCGGCGGCGGCGGGCTTTAGTCGGTAGAGAGGGGAAACCCCAGGATTCAGGGAGAAAGGGTACAGAACTTGGACATAACGAGCAGAAATTCAGGGTACAGATTCAACATGAACAGTGTAAAACAGGCAAGTAACAGTGCAACTTTAATTTTACAGCAAAACAGTATAACAGTACAACTTAGGAGTGCATAACCTGGGGCTATCAATTTCTTTCAATCCCCCCTCTATTTCTTTGATCGGGCTTTTGCCCGCATCAATTGGCCATGTCTGATTCAAGGGAATAAATCTGTTTTAATTCCTGGTATTGGTTATAAATTCTTTTTGCTGTGCTTAGTTCTTTTTCTTGGGGTTCTAATCTAATTGTATTTGTAGGTTTCTGAATCTTTACTTTAGGGATTTGGAGACTAGCTTGAACAGTAGTGGCTATAGTTCGAATTAGACAGGGAAGTATGCAGGGGAGAAGTAGGAGACTGGCAAAGGCACTTATTGCAATGAACACTACTTTTTCCCACCCACCAGGTCCCTTCAAAGGACCTGAAGTTGTCCCACCAGTCCATATTAATTAAGGGCTTCCATTCCTGGGTACTTACATATGCAATTTTTTGTATTTCTTTGGAAATATTTTTTATTACTTTACTTTCATAATCGACTGCTAGTTTGATTTGATAAACTACTGCTCTTGTCTGTGCCAATTGGTTACTGATATGATCAAGGGCAAGGGCTGTTTTGTTTGATAATCTGATAATTTTATTCAACATGTAAATTGGAGTTCGGCACCTCCATGATCTATCTTGTGTCCAAGTTGCTGGCCTATATGTTTTTACTATTTCTTTTGGTGTCTGTATTTTACTTTTCCATGTTTGTGTGCTGCCCCTCCTCCTCTTTCAGAATTTTCTTTTTAAATTTTCATATAAGGGTATGCCTAAATGGTTTCTTGATTCTCGTGGGAGGAGGGAGAAGGCTGCTTTGCTGATTCCTATGGTGCAGCTACCCGCCCAATCTCCTGGGAGATGGGTGTAGGTTTTGTCATCACAAATCCAAAAGAGGTGTTTTGGGGCTTTCCAGGATGTGTTTTGTGTGTCATATGGGTGTACCTAATATTCTGAAATTTCTCTGATTCCCCAAAAAAGATTGGTCCCTTTATTAGTGCACTCATGTAGACCATAACTTTTATTACAGACGCACCCTGATTCTTTTTTCCCAATAGACCAATATTTTTCAGGTTCCCTGGGGATCCATTTTTGTTTTAACTCTTTGACCAGTAAGTACCTTTTACAAGCCATTCTTCCTAGGAAGGTTTTATACTTTTTCCCCGTTATTAACTTCCATCTCAGGATGTCTAGGGGTGATAAGCTTGTCCCTTCCCAGGGCCATACATCACACATATGTGTGCTTTCACATATCCAGCAGTTTGTTATATTTAGTTTATGGCTGATTCCCTCTACCAGATCGACAAATAGACTTTTCCCAAGGGGTTCATCTATTTCATTCTTTTTACTACCAGTGGTTTTTCTTTTATCAGATCTGCTACTCCCTCTGTATTTCTTAACTCTTTAAAACAGAACCACTCTCTGATAGGGCACTCCCCAGTCAGGCACTGCTTAAATGTGGCAGCATTTTTTGCAATCCAATATTGTTTTTCCTCTTTTTGACAGGTGGATAATTGGGTCATGTCAAAACATGTGGGATTCACATGGGTGTGAACTCTCATAAGGGATTGTAGATTCTCCCCATCTCAAACTGAATGACAGCATTCGGAGCAAGCCCCATCTGTAAACTTGCTTATCAATAGGACTACTATCAGTCCCTCCAAGAGTCCAGTATGAACCATTCTATTTGTGGATCCTTTGGTCTCACCTGGCCTTGCCTCTTGGGTCGGGGGGTCCTTTCTCCTCATCATATCAATAGGACTACTATTAGTCCCTCCAAGAGTCCAGTATGAACCTGCCCCCATCTCGCTCTGAGGGTTCTCTTTGGTCTCACCTGGTCTTGCCTCTTGGGTCGGGGAGTTCTTAGGCTGGATTTGTGGAGTTCTCCCTTGTTTATTCCCACCTTCCACCTTTTTCTTAGTTTTAGTTAGCTCCCTTTGGGTGTGCCCTATGAGAGATTTAGTTTTTAAATTAAGAATTACTGTTACTTATTACTTTTACATTAACACATTGTGACTCATTATAACAATTTATAACATCGGATTTAACCATTATTTTACACTTTTATATTAACGCTTTTTAACCTCTTGTAACAATGTGGATTTTTAACAATGGTAACGACAGCTTGTAGTAACTGTTTTTGTCCCTTATTGGCTTTAACTGGTTTTTGGTTGTTTCCTGAGAGTTATTTTGAGGGTGTCTGGATCTCGAGTGGCAGTCCACTCAGAGGGAACTCTTGTTGGGGTTGCAGGGTCAGAGGGATCTGACCCCTTGTTGGGGTCAGAGGGATCACTCGGGGGCGGTAATGGTCTTTTCACTCTAGTGATGTGGGTCCAGCCCTTTTCCTGGGTTCGCACTGCAGTATGAGTAGTGAGCAGAACTTGGAACGGGCCTTCGAATTTGGGAGTTAGTGGGGTGGTATTCCAGGACTTAATTAAAACCCAGTCTCCTGGTTTTATTTGGTGCATGTCAGTGTCCAAGGGAGAGGTTTGAGGAAGATACCCTCTTCTTTTAAGATCTGCCAATGTCTTTCCAATTGTTTTTACATATTCCTGGGTAGCGGCCTCTCCTTCTAAATAATCCCCAGTGCTATATAGGGGGTCAGTAAGAAGGGGAGTCAAAACATCATCTCATATGGTGAAGCCCCTATGTCAGATCTTGGTTGGACCCAGATCCGCAGAAGGGCCAGGGGCAGACACTTGAGCCAATTCATTCCTGTTTCCGTTATCAATTTAGTTAATACATTTTTGAGGGTTTTATTCATCCTCTCAACTCTCCCTGAACTTTGGGGATGCCAGGGTGTATGCAACCGCCACCTGATTCCTAAGGCTTTAATGACATCATGTAAAATTTTGGCTACAAAATGAGGACCTCGGTCTGAATCAATATTATTCACTAGCCCATACCGGGGGATGATGTGTTCCAATAATATTTTTATTACCACTTGTGCCGTTTCCCTTTTTATAGGAAAAGCTTCCACCCAATGGGTTAAATGATCAACTATAACAAGTAGATACTTGTAACCTTGTACTGAAGGCATTTCAGTAAAATCTATTTGTATATTTCGAAAGGGTCTTAATGCTATTTGCCTTCCTCCTGAGGTATTCTTCCTCATTGCTTTCTGATTCACCTTTTGGCATATAAGGCATCCTTCAGTAACTGCTTTGGCCAGATTATATACTCCAATACATAAATATTCTCTTAAGAAATGATCACATAACCCTTGGGTGCCCCAGTGGGTCAGGCTCTGTATTTCTGTTAGCATTTTTCAAGCTAGGGCTTTATTTAAAAACTTTCTTCTATCTGGGGTTAACCATTCCCCTTGCTTCCCTTGGTACAACCCTAACTTCTTTATTTCTCTCAACTCATGTTCATCATATATTGGTTCTCTTCTTTTGTTAGCTGGCAGGATCTTGGATGGCAGTACACTTGGGGAGACTCGTGGGGGATTTTTCTGGGTTTTGTCCACAGTTAGGAGGAGGCGATACTGGTTCTTTTACACGGGAAACATCAGTCCACTCTTTTTCTTGGGTCCAGACAGCAGCATGGGTTACTAATTTCTAGCTTTTTCCTGATATCAGGCCAGGATCCAGCAAGGAACTGCACCTTTAACAGCACCTGGTCCTCGGGACTGTCGGGATCCACGTAACCAAAAATCTCCTCCAACCTGCTTAACTAGGTGGCTGGGGTCCCATTCCCCCTGGGTCCCATTAAAGGCTAGCCTGGTGCCACCACCCCGGGGAACAGACCATCCGATACCCCTCACCATCAGGGTTCCACAGTCTCCCACATTCTGCCCTTCCCCTTTTCCACCTGGATCCCACCCTGGATCCGCCCGCAAGAGCCCATCCCCTGCCCGGGGCCCAAACCAGCTCCCCTGTTCCCAGACTCGCATCCCCGCGACATGGACCATGGCCATCTCCTTGGGGCTGAACAAGGCACCTGAAATAGAGTTCATCTCACTCCAGGTGCAAACATTAGGATTCAGGAACCGATCCACCCAGCCAGCCACCCCCACCAGGTCCCCAACCAGGCCTCCCAGCTCTTTCTTAAAGCCCCCAACTTCTGAAGCTGTCAGAGGTGCATCCCCAGCTGCCCCACTTATCGGGACTTTCCTTAGGGGGAAGAGCTTTGTTCTTGACCTGGTGCCACAGTAGGGTCCTTTTGGGGTTTCTATATTATTGGCTGGCAAGTCCAGCTCCCAGTTGTGTGGGAGTGCAGGAACAGTAGATGGTGAAGGGGAGTGGACTAGGCCAGTGTTAGGAGACGTCGAGGACAGAGCTGAAGAGTAAAAGGGGTTAGACTGAGGTGGTAGAGAGGGTGGAACTGTAGGGGGTAATCCTGTTGGGGAGCAAGCTGAAGAAGGAATAGGGATCATGGTTTGGAGAGATGGGGAGGGGTTCACAGGTAAAGCTGGAGGGTTAGCAGTGACAGTTTGGAATATCCCAGGGTAAACAGGAGGAGGGGGCAAATAATCAAGAGGGTCCCAATGGTGACTGCTTTCCTCCTTTTTCCCTTTTTCATTTTTCCTCTTTCCCTCTTGTAGCTTACAAATCTTAACTGTTTCACTTTCAGTTCTGTGTCTCTGCCAGCAGGCAGCATAAAGGATCTGCTCAGTATCTGAGTCCCCTCGGGATTTCAGATACTGGTTTAATTGTGAGCACATCCAGGGGTCCTTAGTTCCACACCATGGCCATTTTCCAGGTAAATTTAAAGTGGGCCAAACCTCAATACAATAATGAATCATTTTAACCTTGCTCAAATTTTTAGTGGCCTCATCAGTATCCCATAGTTCCAACATTTGTCCTAATGGACTATCTGGGGGAATGTTCTTTATCTTCCCCTTTTCCTCCTCAGGTGGTTTTTGCTTATTTATGTATGCTCCCATTCTCACTGGGTAATCTTCACTCACTCTACGAACACCTGTCAGTGGCCCCAGTGGCACCACTCCTGCCAGTGCTCAGAGTGCCCTGTCGGTAGCCTGATATCTCGCCCTTAGAGATTCAGTCACTACCCCAGCCAGCACCCCTTCCTCACTCACTCCACGAACACCCGTTAGTGGCTCCAGTTACCCGCCCTCAGGGTCTGGCCACCACCCCTGCCAGTGCTCAGAGTGCCCTGTCGGTAGCCTGATATCCCGCCCTTAGAGATTCAGTCACTACCCCAGCCAGCACCCCTCTTCCTCTCCTGTATATCTATCGAGTTTCCATAAGTGGCCGGTCAACCTGGGCCCAGAGTTCCAGTCACCACTTACAGCCAGGACTCGGACATACAGTGTGCGACTCACTCACTCCCCCTATCGTTAAATCCCTCGCACCTTGGGACTTCCCTAACTTTCATTCATCCTACACCCAGGCGGTATACTCAAAAGACCCCCGGCCCTGTAGGCTCTCCGCACTTGGAACGCATACCCCTCACTTCTAGGTACCCCCAACCAGTGCGACCACTCCTGTACCCCGGCAGTTACCCCAGCCGGTGTCCCAAGCCAGTGTTCAGACTGCCTGGACACCCCGGGCCGTAACTCGGCCAGTACCCTCTCTCACTCCCCACTCCCCATCAGCTACCCCAGCCAGTATCCCAACCCGTGGACACCCCAGGCCGTAACCTCAGCCAGTGTGGTGCGTGCTCCACACACAGCTCTAGGCTTTCCGCACGCTTGGATCAGCCTGAGCAGCCTGCCTCCATAGCTTCTAGAATGGAGGCGGGCCTATCCTACAATCATACACCCTGTGACGTGCCACTCACTCTCTAAATTACCTCCGCACGCCCGGAGGGGGGCGCCTATGCCCCTGGAGACGCCTCTTTCACTCCGTTCTCCTTTCGCTTCCCTCTTTTCCGGGCCAGGTCCCTCGCGGGAGACTGGAACCGCGGTATTAGGAGGCCCACACTCGCTTCGAAGATCCGAGCTGCCGGTCTTCGTCTCACTCACACACCACTCGCTCGTCTCCATTCCCACCACCGGCTATACTTTACTGGCGCTCCTCCGCGCTGTCCGATCCCAGGCTATCTTCCTTGGGTCCGGTGTGACCAGCTGTCCTGGAGATCCAAAGGGGGGTCGGCCGTCCCGTCCTCGGTCCTCTTCAGGCGTGGTCACGTCCCGGTGAGCCCCCAATTTGTTATAAATTGGCCAGGAGACCGGCTCCTTTGAAAAGGCCTTTATTAGAAATCAGCTCTGGGTAGGGGGCTCGAGGGGCTGCGCACGCCGCCGCTGCTCCCAGTAGACACCACGGAGGAGGAGGTGCAGTCGAATCTGCTGCTGCTGCTGCTGCTGCTGCAGAGTCGGGATTCCTTCCTCACGGGGGTTTCCATAGAATCGCTTTGGCTCGTGTGGTCCAGGGGGGTCACCTCTCTCCAGTTCCTTTCAGGTCATGGCAAGAAAGTAACAAAAAATACCTGCTACCTGCAGGTAGCTGGACGTGTGCCTCGCACAGTTTTGTCCTTCTTAGGTCCAGTTTCTGTGTCGGCTCGCTGTCCCAGGGGCTTTTCTAGCTCCAACTGGACTCCCGGCCGCAGCCAGGCACCATGGGAGCTTTCTCATCTCCATACTGGGCGGTGTCCGCAGCTCGACGGCAGGCGGCAGGGAGCAGCAGGGGGCAGCAGGAAGCAGCAGGGGGGGAACAACAGGTGGCGGCGGCGGGCTTTAGTCGGTGGAGAGGGGAAACCCCAGGATTCAGGGAGAAAGGGTACAGAACTTGGACATAACGAGCAGAAATTCAGGGTACAGATTCAACATGAACAGTGTAAAACAGGCAAGTAACAGTGCAACTTTAATTTTACAGCAAAACAGTATAACAGTACAACTTAGGAGTGCATAACCTGGGGCTATCAATTTCTTTCAACCAATAGGGTATGAAACATTAACATAGAACTGCAAAAGCTCATGGGTTCAAGCACTTTTGCTCACCCTGAGCTACAAGGAAATCTCTCAAAGGGACTTCCCAAAGGAGAGTAACTGCAAACTGAGGCAGCCTAGGGGCTGCGCACTCTTCAAGGGAGTGAATCGTCCTCTGTGGACAGTCCAGGGACCACCACAGGATGGGGCTTGGAGAAACCTGGGATAGTGGAAGGTGTCCCTGCCCATGGCAGGAAGTGGAATTTAGATGGGTGTTAAGGTCCCTTCCAACCCAAACAATTCCAGGATTTTATGATTCTGTTGCAAAGGCAGAACTCGATCAGGGAGCCCCTCCAGTGCTGGAGAAAAGCACAGGGCTCTGCCATCATCTCTGGGAACTGGGAATTTCCAGCAGCAGTAAAATTGACTTTTCCATTTGTATAAACTCCCCTGAACTGGTGCCAAAAGCAGAGAGGATGAGACAGGAATGGCAAATAGAGCAGAGGCCGGATTGATTATTGAGGATTCCCTTAGGTTCCTGAGGTTTGCCAGAGACACGGCTCTCTTTGCACAGGGCTGGCATTTTAACACTCATAAAATCAGCTATTAATAGTTAATGGCAAATTTAATAATTAATCAGTGTTTAACAAACGGGGGTGGAGGAGCCACCTGTCTGCCACCAAAGAGGAATAATAAAGAGGAAAACTTTACAGTGACAGTGTCCAAGTGGGATTTTGGCTTTGTTTTGTTACTGTGAGGGTGGGGAAGCCCTGGCACAGGGTGCCCAGAGAAGCTGTGGTTACACCATCCCTGGAAGTGTCCAAGGCCAGGTAGGACGGGGCTTGGAGCAACCTGGGATAATGGAAGATGTCTTTGCCTGTGGCAGGGATGGGACTGGATGGGCTTTGAGGTCCTCCTAACCCAAACCATTCCAGTGATTCCAAGGCTGTGAGGTGACCATGGGCAGCCCCTGCCCTGGCTCATCCCTGGGCTACTCTGGGAACTCTCCTGACCTTGTCAGGTTCTGCCAAAAGTGAGACACCCCCAGTTCCTCCAAGCCCCTTTCCCATGGAGCACTGGAGCCAGGACACGCTACCGACCCTTCACCTGTGCCAGTCCCCTGGGATCCTTTATGACCACAAATGGACCCAGTGCAAAATCACCCCAGATTTGTGTTAAACTCGCACTAATCATCCCCTAAATCCTGGTATTTGTGGGGGTGATGTGGGAGAAGCTGAGTCATTGGACAGGTGCCACAGTGGGTCACCACCTGTGGGGACTCCAAAGGGCAGTGAGTGCCCAGGATTTATATTGAGCATTTGGAGCAGCAGAGACTGGCCATCCCAAATATTAACTGTGTCTGGGTCACCACCCTGAGGCTGACAGCTGAAGAGGTGGGGAGGGACCTTCAGCAGGTCCTGGCAGGAGCACAGCACCAGCCCCTCCACCACAGAGTGGCTGTGGCGGCTGCGAGCCAGCCCCGGACATTTGTAAAATAAAGGCTGATTATTAACAGTACTTGAGGTGTTCATGTTCTGTCTCCCTCAGGAGGCTCATTCCATGCTGATTATCATATTTTTTAAATGTAATGAATTTATGGAGATAATTCAATCCCACTGACTAGGGATGTGCCTCATTCCTGCCACGAGGAAAGCTGCTGCCTGTGTGAAAATGGAAATTGCTGTGGTACTTTCCATGGCTTTTGCCTGTCCTCCCCTTCCAAAGGATCCCAAAATGCTTTGCAGGCTCTATCTGCTGGTGGGATCAACCAGAAGCTCATCCCTCCCCAGGAACATCCTCACCTCTGGGCTGCAACATGGAAACTCTTTAACTAGAAGCAGAAATATAATCAGATTAATTAAGTACAATTCCGAGGCAAGAAAGTAAATTAAAGGAATCATAAGTCAATATGGAAATAGAAAGAGCTGGCTTTGAAGCAGGATTAGAGATAGCAAGGCTGGAGAGCAGTGCTCCTTCAAATGGCTCCAAGAGTGGCTTCTCTGCAGTGTTCCGGCTTGGAGAAGGCTCTGGAAGCAGCACCGGGTGCCCATGGAGGGATGGATCCAAGAGTGCAATAAACATGAACCAAATGGGTGCCAAATATGTGCCAAATGCATGCCAAGTGTGTGCCAAGTGTGCACCAAGCATGAACCAAGTGTGTGCCAAGCATGAACCAAGTGTGTGCCAAACACGTACCAATTTGTCACCAAATGTGTCCCAAGAGTGCTCCAAGTGCTCACTGAGAGTTCCCCAAGCCTCGCATGCACACAAAGGATGCACAGAGCATGTACCAAATGTGCACTGACTGCACACCAATTACACACTAATTACACCCTAATTACACACTACACGCTAATTACACACCAATTGCACACCAAGCATGTGCCAAGTACTTACCAAGCACGAGACAAGCATGTACCAAGCATGTTCCAAGTGTACACCAAGCATGTCCCAAGTGTGCCCCAGATGTGCCCAAGCACCCCCAAGCCATGCCAGCCCCTCTCCAGGCCATGTCCCCAGTGTCACTGGTGTCTGAGGCCACCCAGGGGTGTCTGTGCTCCCTGCATGCACCCACACAACCCTGACACTAAACCCCTCCATGCCCACATGTGTCATGCCCGTGTTACCATGTGTGTCACCTGTGGAGGAGCAGGACTGTCCCCTTGTTCCCTCACCTCCATGGATCCTCCCTGCTCCCCAGCTCTGGGCATCCTTGGCTTTTCCACCACATTTCCTTTCCCTCCTTCCTTTCTTTCTCCTGGCAAAACCTCCCTGCCATGGGTGTCTTCCTGCCCCCATAAATCTCCTGCCAGGGCTGAAATGGTGGCATTGAAGAAGTGTAGGAGTCCAGGGTATTCCTCTGGAAACCCTGGACAAGCAGAAACCTGTACAGGGGGGTTTAAAACCTGTACAGGGGGGTCGGAGATATGTGCAGGGGGGTTACAGACCCTGGCATGGACCCCAGACAGGCAGGGGTCTCGATTATAGTCCATGGGAAAGATTACCAACACTATGGGAAGAATTGCAAGGCCTTGAAAGTAGTAGAAAGTAATAATATTTTCACGTTAGGGGTTTCAAGATAAGAAGGACCAGAGACAAGATGGAGGATTCTGGGTGTTACCCTAGAGTCTTCTCCTTCTTCTTTGTCTCCATCTTGCACAGTGGTGACGACATGAAGTAGATTTAGAGGGATTGGGTTAAAGTAGAAAATACCTGTTTAGTGTCAAGTGTATGCATTGGGTCACGATTGTAAATAATGTGCACGTAATTATCTGTATATAAGATGACGAGCTGTGGGCAGGCGGGGCAGTCGTCGCCTGTTGCCCGTGCTGTCCAGACCTTGGCAGAGCTCAGAGAGAATTGCAGAGATAAGATAAAATAAACAAGGAGGAAAACCCAGAAAAAGAACATCTGAAGACTCCTCGTCTTTTCTGTGGGCGGCTCGGGGCTTCCCAAAGGACCAGGGGCAGTGCCCATCCATCATTCTCGGGCAGCAGAGACCCCGAGATCTGGCGTCCCTGAGGTGGGCACTGAGACCCTCGCAGAGCACCGAGATCTGGCGTCCCTGAGGTGGGCACCAAGACCCTCGCACAGAGACCGGGATCTGGCGTCCCTGAGGTGGGCACCAAGACCATCGCACAGAGGCCCAGGGATCTGGCGTCCCTAGGGTGAGCACTGAGACCATCGCCCAGGGAAGTCCTTCAACAGGAAGAATCCTTGGAAGCCAGCAAGAAGCCCTCAGAAGCCGAGGAGCCGAATTGCCATCATCTGAGCCGAAGACCAGAGAAGGAAGAAAAGGACCAGAGCAGCTGATCTCAGGTTCGTCTCAGACAGACGGATTTCCAAGGGCCCTGGAATTCGTCATTCTGACAACTGCTGGTCGGTGATCAGGAGCCTCCGAGCTGAGCCGGAAAGCACCTGCACTTCGGGTTCTGTCAGTGGTAAGACAGTTGAGATATAAGATCACACCATGGGAGGAATTATGTCCCTGTCCCAGGAGCAGCTACTGCTCTGGGTGAGATGTAATTATCCTTTCTGTGAAACAACAGAAACAATTTGAACCGGGGTTCTGGCGGGAGGCAAACAGGCAATTATACCACCAGACGACTCAAAAAGATAGGACAGCTTTGAAGCTCCTGTCGGCTGCAAGAGTTATGTTAGCAGCAGTCACAGGGCAGAGCAAAAAGGAAAGCAAAGGAATTCCTTTCCCTGACCCACCGAGGGGGGTGGGGGAGGAACAAGGTGACTCCTCTGCTAGTGAGTTGCTAGCGGAGACAGATGCTGGCCATCAGCCGGCGGTTAAAGGGTCTCCTGCTGGAGACGGGTTAGAGACGAGCCATCAGCTTGTCTCAGGGCAGCGAGGTCAGCAGCTTTCCGCACAAGGGAACAAAGGCAGTCAGACGATTTCCCAAAATTTGTCCCGGGAAAATTAAAACTTGTAATACACCCCAGTGAGGAAGAGGATCAGGACATGGTCTCTTTCAAGGCATGCCCTGCTGATGCGGAAGACACACCGCAGGTGGGGAGATGGGAGAGTCGAGAATCTAACCCACCAAGGAGTCCTTTCACGCCCCCCCACACGCCGCGCGGCAGCCCTCCGGCACTTCCCCTTTCCACGGAGACTGCGGGGCGGGGGAGGGGAACGGCGAGCGGCGGGCTGGGGACGCGCGGGGCGGTGGAGGAAGGCGGGGTTGCGCTGAAACCGCGCGGGCAAGAACACGCTCGGGACGGCTCGGGGGACGCGCCGAGCCGGGGCTCAGCGGGGGGTGGAGAGACCGGGACAGAGGCGGCGGGGTCGAGGTTAGCAGCTCGTCGCGTGGGAATGACACAAGGTGCGAGAAGCAGCGCGGGTCAGGGTGCGTCTGCTTTGCCGAACGCGGGCTCGGGTCCATTGGGGCAGAGTCCGAGCAGAGATGACGTACGAGACGGGGCAGCTCCGGGGGCAGTGGCTCCGAGAGCAGAGGCTCTGGGGGAGGAGCGGCAAGGATCGCCCCCCCCCAGGGGCTGAGGCGGCTGCTGCCTCTGAAAGCATCGGTGCAAAACCAAAAATAAAAGTTCAAAAGAAAAGGAAAAGGTACAAAAGAAATTAGGAACAGAAAGTGCTTCAGATTTCTACTCCTCAGCTAGAAGGAGGGACAATGTCAACCACATCAGTGCATGATGTGGCAAGGTTGTAAAAACAAAAGGATTTAAATTTACAAGGATCTCCTAACCCACAAGGTGCAATGGGTTGGACTGATGAGGTGAGACAATCACCGAAAACTTCAAAGGATTTAAATTTTCAAGGTTCTCTCCTAACCCACAAGGTGCAATGGGTTGGACTGACGAGGTGAGACAATCACCGAAAACTTCAAGTTCAAAGGATTTAAATTTTCAAGGTTCTCTTCTAGCCCACAAGGTGCAATGGGTTGGACTGAGAGGTGATACAATCACCGAAAGCTTCAAGTTCCACAGGTTCTGCAGATTCTACAGGTGCAGCGGCTGTAGCTTTGCCTGTGACTTATGATGTTCAGGGACAGAACTCAAGATGGGAACGATTGGACCACGGAGTGTTCAGAGATTTAGCACAAGCTGTCCGTGACAGCAGATTGGGTTCATCATATTTAAAAGAAAAAAAAAAAAAAAAAAAAAAAAAAAAAAAAAAAAAAAAAAGGTTAAAGGGGACATTTAATATATAGGATCTAACACCATTTGATATAAAGTATAAAGTCAATTGTTACAATGATTCCTACAGACTCAGGGCAAACTGAAGGACAATTCAAATTAATAACTTGGGGCAAGGGTTATGCTTGTGTCTCCACAGGGCTTGGACACAGATGGGTGGCAGCAAGGAACGTGAAACCTTATCGAATCCAAGAGCAAGCAAACGCGAGCCTTGAGACTGGCAAAAAAGAAGCAAGCACGCAAACATGAAAGAACTACAGGACAGCGAACATCATGGTGTCCAGCGTGCAAAAGAGACTTTGGGACTCAGCTTCCTTTTGGGGCTTGGGTGGTGTCACGGTTTGGGGATCCCTGCAGGGGGGAAGATGTTCGCAGTGTGCGTGTGTCTTGTCCTCTTGCAGGTTGCCTTGAGCAAACGCGATGGATCTACCAAACCAAAAGGAAATGTATGGGAAACATTGGCCAATGCATCAGGGTTGGACACGATTTGCATGATGCATTCAAGGCCAAAGAAACCGTTATCAACATGTCTGATTGGAAGACCCATTGACGACTGGCCGATCCCAACAAACATCCCTCCAACAGTTTCAAAATTTTTCAAAGGCACCGATGATCTGGTTGACAAGTGGGGTGTTTGGACAAAATTCCTTCCTACGGCTCATTTTGAGCCTCAGGAATTGGAAATTTTGGGATCGCTCAGGATGAATTATTGTGTGAAATTTAAATATCAAGGAGTGTCGAAGAATAAAACCATAGACGTCACTCCAAATTCTGCAATTTTCAAAAATGAATCCTCTTGGTGTAATTACACTAAGGTGTTGGACAAGCCATCCAACCATGTTCCAACGCAATTGCCAAAAGGAATCTTTTTCATTTGTGGGGACAGAATTTGGCCAGGTATCCCTGCAAATGTCAAAGGTGGTCCATGCAGCCTTGGAAAACTATCGATCATAACACCAAGCATCCCGTTGTCAAAAAGTCAAACACGTAGGGAGGAGAGATCGCTCAACGACTACAGCACTGACTGTGATTCTAATATATACACTTGGTCACAAGGCAAAAGATTTATATCAGCTCTGCTTCTGCCTCAAGCAGCAGCAGGAGCGGCCTTGAAACAGGTTGATGAGATAGGCTGTTGGTTGAGCAAGCACTCTCGAGACGTTTCGGACACCCTGAGTGAAATGATGACAGACATAAGTGCTGTCAAAAAAGCCACTCTTCAAAACCGAGCGGCCATTGATTACCTTTTATTGGTACATGGCCATGGGTGTCAAGAATTTGAAGGGATGTGCTGCATGAATCTGTCAGATCATTCCAAGTCCATTCAGGAACACATCAAGCAGTTGCGGGAAAGTGTGAATGAAATCAAAAAAGAAACGGGATCATGGATGGATGGCGCATTTAACTTTCTTAATATTTCGCCGGTGTGGAAAGAAATTTTAAAATTTGTTGTATATTTCTTGATAGGACTTGCAATTCTTCTCCTGATACTTCCGTGCGTGCTTCAGTGCATGCGACGGGCCATGGACAGAGCAGCCAAGGGAGTTTTCTTAGTGCAAACAGGAGGGGGAGATGTAGGAGTCCAGGGTATTCCTCTGGAAACCCTGGACAAGCAGAAACCTGTACAGGGGGGTTTAAAACCTGTACAGGGGGGTCGGAGATATGTGCAGGGGGGTTACAGACCCTGGCATGGACCCCAGACAGGCAGGGGTCTCGATTATAGTCCATGGGAAAGATTACCAACACTATGGGAAGAATTGCAAGGCCTTGAAAGTAGTAGAAAGTAATAATATTTTCACGTTAGGGGTTTCAAGATAAGAAGGACCAGAGACAAGATGGAGGATTCTGGGTGTTACCCTAGAGTCTTCTCCTTCTTCTTTGTCTCCATCTTGCACAGTGGTGACGACATGAAGTAGATTTAGAGGGATTGGGTTAAAGTAGAAAATACCTGTTTAGTGTCAAGTGTATGCATTGGGTCACGATTGTAAATAATGTGCACGTAATTATCTGTATATAAGATGACGAGCTGTGGGCAGGCGGGGCAGTCGTCGCCTGTTGCCCGTGCTGTCCAGACCTTGGCAGAGCTCAGAGAGAATTGCAGAGATAAGATAAAATAAACAAGGAGGAAAACCCAGAAAAAGAACATCTGAAGACTCCTCGTCTTTTCTGTGGGCGGCTCGGGGCTTCCCAAAGGACCAGGGGCAGTGCCCATCCATCATTCTCGGGCAGCAGAGACCCCGAGAAAGAAGGATCTTTTTTTGTGCAAATCTCAATAAATGCCACTGGAATAACATGGGAAATGATCCTGAAAATGCAGGAGCAGAAAGGAAAGAAATGGCAGCCAAGGGGGAAAGAGAGGGAAACACTGGGACTTGAGGCTGCCAAACTGAAGTTTTTCCTCCCCTCCGCCCTCCCGGCCGCGATGCTAGCTCAGATTTGGGGAGCTTTGGGCAAGGAAGACTTCAAGGTAGGGGAAATAAATCCAAAAGAGGCCCTTTACCTCAGGGTGTATTCCAAGGCTTTTATTCCAAGAAGGGATCCCAGGAGCAAAGAGGAAGAACATGGTGGAACGGGGGTTTTTATCTCTCTTGGGGTGGTGGGGGGGATGCCTGGCTGAGGGCCATAGGTCAGAGTCAAGGGGCAGGTAGGGTCAGACCAAAGGTTACAGTCTCTGAGGGGGGTTTCGCGGGAAAGACCATTGCCAAAGGAATACAACACCAAACAATGCATTTAAATAATTCAATTTGCAAAAGCAGGAAAGAAAAGGGAGAGGAGAGGAGAGGAGAGGAGAGGAGAGGAGAGGAGAGGAGAGGAGAGGAGAGGAGAGGACCCAACTTGTGTAGCAAGCCCATAAATAACCTTGAAGAGCAGGAGGCTGGGAATGCAGGATGGGATGATGGGATGGATCTTCTCTTTGCATGAGTCTCCATAAAAATGCCAGGAAAAATATGTATATTGATAGATTCATCTGTAATTTCACTTTTAACTCCTGAAATCCTCCCAGAGCCACAACCATGTCGCCTTCCCAGCCTGAGCTCTTGGATCTCTCCCCCCCCCCCCCCCCCCCCCCCCCCCGCTTTGGATGCTCTGTGCAAGGCTCCCAGGAGAACTGGAAGCTGAGGGCATCTGGAGCCCTTCCATTCTATGGGCAGATCCCTCTGGAGTGACTGGGACTGGAGCCTTGTTAGCCAGTGGTCCCCAGCCTCCTGGAACAAGTAGAATTTTGTGGAAGTAGAGGCATCCTTAGAGAGCTGCAGCTCCAGTGGGTTGGGGACACAGCTCTTAGGTGTGTGGGAATCTCATCCCCCTTGGAATGCTTCCCCCAGAAGTGATGGACTTTTGGCTCAGCTCCCTGTTCTTGCCCCATGGTGATGGTGGCTGACAGCTGGGGGAGTCTCTGGGAATAAAAAACTTGAATTTGCCAATGCCTCTGGGAAAAAGCCTTTCCCTCCTGCCAAGACCTGGCTATAAATCCCTGATTTTGTCAGAGGTGTTTGGAAAAAATGGATCAAAATATTGGTCCCTCATCACATTTACTGGTGAGGGCAGACCTGGTCCTGCACCAGCCAAATCCTCTGGGAAGGAGAACAAAGATCATGGAATCTCTCAAGCTGGAAGAGGTCCACAGAGATCATCCAGTTCAACTCCTGGCCCCTCCCAGGACACCCCAACAATCCCACCCTGTGCCTGGGAGTGTTGCCCAAACACTGCAGCCTTGGGATTTGACCATTCCCTGAGGAGCTGGATGCCAGTCTCAAGTGGAAAACCAAGCAGGAACATCCCAAAATGGGATGAGGAGCTGGAGAGGGATGTGTTGGATCAGCATTGCCAGAGAATCTATGGATCAGTCTTAAAACCAGTGGACACCTGGACACCCTTTGGGCTCCTGTGGCTGGGCACTGTCCACTCTGCTCCCTGCTCTGCTCCAGAGCCACCCATGTCCTCCTCGGAGCAGCATCTCTCAGCTTCCAGCCCAGGGTCTACAGGGGTGACCAGTGACGTGATGCTGGAGAATCCCAGCTAGCCCATACTTCCTGGATGACGCCGAGAGTGGCTGCCCCGGGCCAAATTGGGCTCGAGTGGCAGTAGAGCAGGGCTGCTGATTCGGGCAGCAGCAGGGCTGCTCTATACAGCACCCATTGTGAAGCACCAAGGATCGGAGTAAAGACCAGGGAGGGGTCTTTCCTGTGCTTCTCAAAGGACTTTATTCCCTGAGGGGGGCAGTGACGAAATAACCAAAGGACAAAGCAATGCACAAAGTTTTTAACGAGGGAGGAACAGGGGGAGGATACACTTCTTCAACCAACCAGGGATATTACAGGGAGGAGATTAGGGAGGGGCTCACAATATGACAACTAGTAGGAAGGACAATGGGAGTGGAAAGGGGCACATGGACCAACAGGGCTTCAGAGAATAGGGGAATTCCAGGGAGGGGTTTAGGTAGGGGGTTGAGATAACAAGGACTGACAGAGAACTTTCTAGAACCAGGGGTAGGAATTAGGGAAGATTGACATTATGTAAATGAGGGAACAGGTGGGTCTAGAGAGTGATGGACAACTGGGCAAGGGAGGAGAAAACTTGGGGTAAAACCATCCACCCGAGGGGAGGGATAGGAACAAACCATTAAAAAGGGTTTAGAAAAATATGCATAAAGAAAAACACACCACCACAGGCTGGGATGTCCCAGGCCAGGCAGGAGGGAGGGGAATCCCCTGATGATGGGATCCTGGGGGGGACAGGCAGTGGCTGCGAGGAGGAGGCTGGGAGGGCTGAGCCATGCCCAGCCTCCTGCAGAGCATTCCCTGAAGGGACCAAAATGCTTTGAAACTTGGAAAAGCCACATTTGATGGGAATGCAGAGAGAGTCCTCCCTTTCAAAGGAGAGAACTCAAAGGAAGCAGGGAACAGAAGAAGAACGAGCTGCTCCTACTGCCCGCTGCAGCTCCAAGGGCACAGCCCTGCTCCCACACTTGGATTCAATTAACTCCAGGACTTGCAGAGCTGTGGAAAACTCTGCCAAAGCCCTTCCACAATGTTGGGGTGTCCCCTGTGCCTGTGGAGGCTTCCAGTCCCCACACCCACAGCACCTCAGTGCACCCTGAACCCTCTCTGCAGTGCCTCACACCCCACCTGGGCTCTGGAAAAACAGAACAGCTCCATGGGAGTGGCCTCAGGTGAGGAGCATGAAGGTGACATCTGGACAGCCACCTCCTGTCCCCAAGCACTCTGTCACACTGAGCCTTAGCCCAGCACATCACACATGAAATTCTCAGAGCCCTTTAAATAGGTGACACTGGGTCATGGATTTGAGAAACACTAAAGTGGGAGGGAATGTTTAATTATCTGGTTAATTGTTATAAATTTAGAGAGCCAATTCCATTGAAAGACGATTTATTTGCCAATGAGAATTTCGGACAAGTAATTGACAAAGCCAACTGTTATAAACGAATAAAACCAATTATAATAAAATAGAATTTATTGCCAGATTGCCAGTGAAAAAGTCACAAGTGCGAAATTGACGAAGCCAATACCAAAATTGACCTGAGTCAGTGGAGCGAGGAAATAGGCAGTGTGCACTGGGTGAGACCTCCGTGAAGTACTACGCAGTACCACACCCCCCAGGTCTCACACCGGTCTGCCTCCAGGCCCACTGGTTTTATACCTTTTGGCTCAGTGTACAAGTCTGAACATGTTGGAAAGTCCAGGTACAAGCTTGAACATGTTACAAAGTCCAGCTATCGAGGGAAGCAAAGAATCTCTAGAGGTTGGTGCCACAGTTCCGTTCTGAATTTCTATAGCTTCTTTGTCCCTCGATGGTTTTTGCTGATAGAATCGAAGAGGAGCTCAGCCAGCAGGGATGGGTTTAGGTGCTTCCCAGAATCTCTTGATGACTTGGCCGATCTATTCTCTTGGAGTATCAGTTCTTATCAGATCTCAGCCACACCTGGTTTCAGCTTTCTGCTGTTTGTATTGGTATGTTAATTCCTTTGTCTCTTTCCTGGCTCCGGGTAGCTTTCTGTGCTGCAAAGGATTTTTCCTAACTCTCTTAAAAATTGTCTAATTTACCATCACCCGTACCCGTGAATACTACATGTATAAAATATAATTTGCGAACATGAACCAACATACACAAGGAAAATGTAAAGGAGTTTCTTGTGAGGTTACCATTCAATTCCCGCCTGAGCTGACAGCCTCCAAGACACGTGTACTATAGGGAATGCACCTTCCCCCCCTCTACCAATATCACCTAAATTAATTTATTATTATATTCCAGGAACATGAATTAATATATACTACACCAACGAAACAAGGAAACAATGCGCGCACCGGGTGAAACCCCAAATGTGACCTCTGCCGCGTCATGTCCCTCTGAGGTTTCACGAAGTGTGTCCCCAAGTCAGTTAGTTTTATACCCCTCCTGGCTTGGATTACGTATTCTTGAAATTGTACATGTCTCGACTTGTTTCTCGGGCCCTGGTGCCGGTGAATGTTGAAACGTCTAGAGGCTGGTTTTGCTGTCTCAAAAGACTTCCTGGGTGGATGGGATCCCCAGGCGATTTGGATGGTCCTGATAAGATACCATCTCGAGTCATCGGGGGTTGATCACCTCCATCCTGGCTATTCTTTCTCCTTCTATTGGAATTGTAATTTCTTTGTCTTCTTCCCGGAGCTGGAGATCCTTGTGAAACTTTCCAGGCCCTTTGCTCGGGGGGGGGGGGGGGGGGGGGGGTCCTTTTGGCTTTCCTATAAACTATATTTCTACTATAACAACGAGTATTATGAAAATATTAATTATTCCTTATTACATTAATGATGCTGGGAATCTTGATCTGCAGAGGAGGGCAGGGCTTGGCAGCTCCTCTCTGCAGCCACTCCAGCCCTGCATGGGTGAGGTGGTGTGTTTTTGTTAAGTTATTGTTGATGTGGGTGGAACTCCATGACTCCCAGTTGTATGTTAAATGTTATGTAGATGGTTACTTTAAAAGTGTTAAAGACTCTTAATAATACGTTAGATGTTCTGTTGATGTTATGCATATTGTTATCTTGAATAGTTTGCACCCAGTGTGTAACCCAAGTCCCAGTTTTGTAAGCTCTTACCTGTTGCCAAGGTTTTGCTGCTCCCTGCCCTCTGTCTGCCTCGCTTCCTGCTTCCTGCTCCCTGCCTGGCTTCCTGCTTCCTGCCGACCCCCTGCTTGCCTGTCAAGACGAAACTGACGCCCATTATGGAAATCGCAGAGACCCCCATGAAGCCTTGCTTCATGTTTACTATAATTAACATCAAAAACCCCTAGCAACAACGAGTCAGCACATAATCCAGACCCATAAAGAATGCCACCCGGCTGGGAAGACATGAAGCTGTCTTGCCAGCCATCTGTAAACCCTCTTCACCTGCTCACCATAACCTGAAAGGCACTCGGAAAGAAAGACACCCCTGGACTAAAATGAGCCCAATGAGTTCCTGGGAACTTCCGTGAGGATGAACTCCCGGCTCTGCAGCGTGAGCAGCAGAATCGACTCAGGCCTCCTCCTTGGCTGTGATTGAGGGAGCAGCAGCAGAGGCATAGGCAATCCCTTGAGCTTTCCCCTTTTAATAAAGGCATTTAAGGAGTTAATAATCATCTTCTGCCCTGTTTATTTATAACAATTGTTATTATCCAAATGGTTTGTTCCCGTTACCCCCCGATGATTTGGTTTTACCCCGGGTTTTCCCCTCCCCTGTCCAGTTATCATTCACTCCCCAGACCCACCTGTTGCTTTATTCACCTGGTGTCAATCTCCCCAAACCCCTGCCCCTATTTCCAGAGACTTCCCTGTCAATCCCTGTTGTCTAAACCCCGCCTGGGAATTCCCCATTTCCTCGATGCCCCATTGGTGCACGTGACCCTTTCCGCTCCCCTTGCCTTCCCTATAGGCTGTTAGATCGTGGGACCCGCCTCACTCCCCTCCCCGCTGTATCCCTGGTTGTCTGGAAATCTGTAACCTCCCCTCATTCCTCCCTCGTTTAAAAGAGAATGTAAGCGCGGGCTTTTTCGGTTTTATGCCGTGGCACCGCTTGGGGGAATAAATCCTTTGAGAAGCACGCGGGAAACCCTCTCTCTGTCTGTCCTTTGCTCCGATCCGAGGCACATCACAACTGAGAGCCGTTGAGAACAGCCGCCCTGCTGCGATATCGGTAGTGCTGCTCCACTGCTACCCGAGCTCGAGAAACGGCGAGCATGGGAACGGGCACTCCGTGCAAGGGGGGACAGGAGGGTATGAGCTAGTCAGGAATTTCCGGCCCTTGCGTCACATGGGTTTGTGTTAATCACACGATTTTGGGTCTGCTTTTGTTCTCATTCGCACTCTGATGAATTCCTCACCATGTCCTCAGGAGCTCAGGGATGTGTGTGGGTCTTGCGGGTCCCTGAGTGCCAAACCTGTGTCCCACGGGTGCCCAGGAGCTAAACACAGCCTGACTGTGGCAGGGTCTCCCCCTGAGCAGGTGCTGGGTTCTAGGGGCTGGGGAGAGCCTGTTCCTGGGGAGGGCAAAGTGCCATTTCCTGATTTATTCCTGGCTGGAGTGGGGCTGTAAAGTCCTTTCTAGAGGTTGATGGGGAGGGCAGAGGGATTAACCAACAAACAGCTGTAGTGCCTTCATCCCGAAATGCTCCCTGAAAGGGGATCCTGGTCCTACAGCCAAGCTCGGTACAGATGTTATAAATAAACAGGGCAGGAGATGATTATTAACTCCTTAAATGCCTTTATTAAAAGGGGAAAGCTCAAGGGATTGCCTACGCCTCTGCTGCTGCTCCCTCAATCATGGCCGAGGAGGAGGCCTGAGTCGATTCTGCTGCTCACGCTGCAGAGCCGGGAGTTCAACCTCATGGAAGTTCCCAGGAACTCGTTGGGCTCATTTTAGTCCAGGGGTGTCTTTCTTTCCGAGTGCCTTTCAGGTTATGGTGAGCAGGTGAAAAGTGTTTACAGATAGCTTCATGTCTTGCCAGCCGGGTGGCGTTCTTTATGGGTCTGGATTATGTGCTGACTCGTTGTTGCTAGGTGTTTTTGGTGTTAATTGTACTAAACATTCTGGCAAGGCTTCATGGGGGTCTCTGCAATTTCCATAATAGGCGTCTATTTCATCTTGACGAGCAGACAGGGAGCCGGCAGGAGGTAGGAAGCAGGAAACAGGAGGCAGGAAGAGTGCAGGCAGGGAGCAGCAGAAACTCAACAAGAGGTAAGGGCATACAAAACTGGGACTTGGGTTACAAACTGGATACAAACCATTCAAGATAACAATATGCATAACCATCAACAGAACATCCAATGTATTATTAGGAGTCTTTAACACTTTTAAAGTAACCATCTACAGAACATTCAACATACAACTAGGAGTCATGGAGTTCCACCCACATCACAGATCTCCCAATTTATTCTTGTTTTTTAAAGTACCTGTGCTGGGAAATGTCACTTGGCTCTGCTGAGGGGATAGAACATCCTGATTTAGGTCACCACTGCTAGGCAGAGAAGGCACTCTGCCCATCCCTTGATCCCTGCTGGCCACAGGTGCAGCTTGGATGGGTTCCTGGAATCGATCCCAAGTGGAGCTGGAATTGTGATAGGAGGGAAGGGCTGAGGTGGAGGATGAGACCTCCCCGTGCTCAGAGGGGCTGTGGGTGGGGCAGAGCCATGTTCCCACCACAGGGATTGGGCTTGCAGCATTCCCAGCACAACCCAGTGGTCACCTTTCAAAGCCCTTCCACACCAGCGCCCCTGGGTTTGCTGTGGGGTCAGAGCCCTGACTGGTTCCCACCCAACACAGCCCAGTGACCCCACAGTTAGGTTTGGGGGCTGCTAGGCACCTTTCCCCCAAAGAGGAAAGGTCCCAGCAGCCAGGGCTCAGACCCCAGCCCCGGCCAGACACCTCAAGGCATTTTCCTGGCTCCAGGAGGGTTTCACAGCAATGGAAGTGAAGGAGAAGAGACCATCCCTGTCACGCTGTCCTACCAAACCCAGATCAAGGTGTGCCACCACAGCCTGTCCTTAAAGGGCACAGCCTGGAGTTTGGTCTCCAGTTAGTCTGGAGTCAGATTTCAGCACATTTGCTGGGTTCCAAATGTTAATTTTCTTCCCTCCTCATTTCCTCCTGGGATCCTCAGGCTCTGAAGCAGGTCCCTGTCACTGAAGGGGGGGCTGCGGAAGGTGGGGTGAGCAATTGGGGTCCTGCAGGAAGGTCCTTCCCCACAGCCACCCAAGAGAATCAGCTTTGCAGGGAGAGGAAAACAGTGATGTCCCTGTGCTTTCCATGCACTTTCCTCATGCTTAGGAGAGTGAGTCTGGACTCACTTTTCTTCCAAACCCCTCCAACACTTGGATTTTGGGGTTAATTACTGCTTTTCTTTCAGCAGCAGCATTGTCCTGGTTTAGGGCAAATTTGGGAGGAAACCTCTGAAGGGGGTTCCTCTGGAAAGCAAACCCAAATGGCCCCTCCCCCTAGCTGGTCTGGGAAAAACTTCTTCAGAGAAAAGTGGAAAAAACTATTAATTTAACAAACAAGATGCCCACAAGCACAAAAAATGAATAATATGAAACAATAAAACCTCTTGCTGCTCCAAAGAGAGATGGCAAACTGAGAAAGTCCTTGCCGTGGGTGTAGCTCAGCTCACTCCCTCCAGAGGTCCGGGCCCCGGTGGGCCACAGGTGCGAGCCCTCGCTGTTCCTCTGGGTTTTTCAGTCCAGAGCAGATTTAAACAGTCCCAAGGAAAAAGAAGAAAAAAAAAAAAAAAACAGTCCAGGGAACTTCTCTGCCTCAGCTAGCTAAAACTAACTAAAAGCACTGGAGATCTCTGTCCCACCGCTGTCCATGCCTCAGACGAACTGCCGGAGCAAGGACGTGTGGGAGTCAGGCAGTTTTCTCAAAACAAACTGCGCACTGCTTCTTTCTCCCCCTTCTCTCCCAGAACCAGGTTTAAAGGTACAGGACTTAATATACAGCACATACAGAACAGACGATTGGGGATACAAGCATCACAAAGTCACCCTAGCACAAGAATTAATAAGGTTTCTCATGGAGAATGTTACAGCCCTGCTCTCCTGGGAGCATCTCTGGAATATCAAACCCTGATAGTTGGTCTTGGTTGGTGTGACCACAGCCTGGACCAGTGGCTCTGGGGCAGCCTAGGAGCAGATGGGAATGTCACGGGGAGGCTGGGCTGGACCAGGCTGGATGGGACATGACTCCAGTTCTCCTGGAGCATCTGGCCTGCAGTTGGTAGACACAACACAGCAACTTTCCTGGAGCTGAGGAAAGAAAAACGATGGAGTAAAAAATAGTCCTGATCCCCCAGGAGTCTTGTTCATTAAAAGACAACATGGTTTATGGCTCACACATCCTTCCCTCGCTGCTCTTCCCTGAGCAGGACTCAGCCAGACAATAACTGAGGCTCCAGGAACCCTCCAAAGCATCTCTGGAGCCATAACTCAGCCTCTGTCAGCGGCTCCACCAGTCCAACCCCGGGACCACCCCAAGTGCAGGATCCCTCCACCCTCCCCTCGCTGCTGACCCTGTCCCACCACAGCCATGGGGAATATGAGTTCACTGATTAGAAGTCAATGGGATTTCAGCTCACACCTGAGCCTGCTGCATGGGAGGCTGCTCCCTACCCTGCGTGGCCCACTCGGGAGATTCCAGCAGTTCCGGCATATGGAGCTGCCAAGGAGGTGACCCTGAGGAAAATTCCCACTTGGGAAAGGAAAGCCCCCAGCCCCTAGGGATGGCATCTTTCCAATTCTTCCCCCATGGGTCATGATCTGCTGATCCCCAAAGTTCCCCAGTCCCTGCAGGGATGTGCTGGTCCATCCTTAGGGACTTTTCAGGGATGGGGAAAATGGGCAGGACCAGGGAAGATCTCTGTCATGAAGTACAAAGGTGCAGGGTGCTGTTGGCAGTCCAGAAGGTGGGAATGCACAGCCTGGTGTGGGTTGACATCCTCGGGATGTGACAACCACCAGCTCACCACTGTCACCCTTCTCTGATCTCTTCACAGAGGCTCGTCCAATCCTCAGCGATGCTGTTGGAAGAACCAGTGAGCAGATCCGTCCTCTCCAAACCACTCCTCCTCCTCCTGCCACACAGGAAACTCACCTGTTCCAACCCCACTGTTGTTGCTGAGCTCTGGGAAGACCAAAACCGTTCTGTGCTCACCTCATGCACCTTTGGACATCTGCTTTCTCCTCCAGCCCTCTCCATCCAGCAGTTTAGGGGCTAAGCTGGAACATCCAGGCTAAATCCAAACCCTCCACGGGGTTGTCCCCACCTCTGCATGGACCAAGAAGGCTCCCAACAGCTCATTCCCACCTCTCAGCTCCAATTTTTTCAGCACCATCTCCATGTTTCCTGCTCAGAGGTGGCACCTGCCCTCCAGATCCCAGCATGGGAAGAGTCTGCCTGATCCTGGACTTCCTCCACTTCAACTGGATTTGCATTCTAGGCTAACGATGTGCCAATTGCCTCTCCAACAGATCATCCCTGAACTCTCCCAGCTGGCCAGTTAGTTCCTGTGCCTGGTTGCAGGAGCGCTCTGGAGCTGCTGCAAACCCTTCTTTGAATATGTTTTGAATGTTTCCATTGTATCTCACTCACATCCCACAGCCAGGCTGGGAAATCTAAAATACCTCTGAAAACCCAAGCCATGATCATTACTGAACATTACAGAGCATTGCTGGAGGATTAAATCCATATTCCTGTATGGAAACAGAGGCTGGATGCCCAGCACCAGGCTGTACCACACACATGGAGAGCTGCTCACCAAGGACATGGGACATTTCCGGCTTCCATCCCACTTGGAGCACCAGTTTGGGTTTCTGCTGCTTTTCCCCTCAGGAGGATTCCAAAGCACTTTTTCCCAGTGTGTGCAGCCACCACTTCCCCACAGAAATGTGGATTTCTGCTCCCAGACTTGGTGGCTCCACCAGCGGCTCAGACAGGAGAGGGAGGAAGAGTGGGAGATGTTTCTGGAATCAGCCCCACTCAACCACATCCATTGGCTCAGTTCCCAACCCCTTTAGGTACCGGAAGGCTTCTGGAAAGTTCTCCACTTAAACACCCAGGTGCTGGCTTATGAATTTATCCTGTAGCTTCCCAGAGCTCGCTCCAAAAGGTCAGTCTCCCGGTTTTTTTTGTGTCCAGCCTTAGAGCCTTTGGGGATTCCCTCTGGGATCACCTCTGGTTCTTGCTGATCTCGCTCCCCTTCCTGATTCTGCTTCCATCTCACCTTTGCTCAAGAAGCTGATTAAGTCTGGTTTGTCCATCTGGAGAAGGGAAGGATCCAGGGAGAACTTAGAGCTCCTTCTAGTGCCTAAAGGGGCTCCAAAAGAGCTGGAGAGGGACTTCGGACAAGGGCCTGGAGGGACAGGACACAGGGAATGGCTTTCCACTGCTAGAGGGCAGGGTTAGATGGGATATTGGGAAGGAATTCCTGGCTTTGAGGGTGGTGAGGGGCTGGGATAGAATTCCCAGAGCAGATCTGGCTGCCCCGTCCCAGGGCCAGGTTGGACATAGCTTGAAGCAACCTGGGATAGTAGAAAGTGTCCCTGCCCATGGCAGGGAGTGGGACCGGATGATTTTGAATGTCCCTTCTAACCCAACCCATCCTGGGATTCTATAATTCTATGGAACATGCACTTGAGAAGCCCCTCAGAGCATTCATCCTCTGCTTTTCTGGGTTTGCTGTTTCTATCCCACCCCTGCACAAGCAAACAAGTCCTGCAGCCAGGCAGAGCCTTCCCAGAGCCAGCCCTAGTTCCCCATGTGATTAGTGCACATATTTAAAACTGCAGATAATCATAAATACAGGGAGAACCCGCATTAGTTCCACCCAGGGCCCTGCAAACCCCTGGAATTAGGGAGTGAATGCCAGACTGGAGTCTGGCACTATTATTTCCCCATTCTCCAAATCCTCCCTCTCTGATGGATGCACTCCAGGGAATCTCTGGAGTGTCTCTGCAAGACACTTCTGTAGTAATTTGACTGTGAGGGTTTTGCTTCTGTGCTCCCGAGCAATCGGAGCAGAATCAGCACTTCCCTTGATCCTGGGAATCTTTGATATCAGAGCTGCTCCAGCCCTGCATGACCCTTGTGTTTTACAGTCCCCGAGGTGGAGATCCTGGACCCTGTCACCCAAGGACATCACCAACAGAGTGACACTGGGATCCCTCACTGCCAGGAATCCAATCTCCAGGGAACTAAAACAAGGTACAGAGAGAGGCTGGGCCAGAGTTGGTGGCTGGAAGCTCATCCTGGCTTTTTTTCTGAGCAGGAATATGGAATCACAGAATCTCAGGATGGTTTGGGTGGGAAGGGATCTATAAAACCAGTGCCACCCCCTGCCATGGGCAGGGACACCTTCCACTATCCCAGGTTGCTCCAAGCCCCATCCAACCTGACCTTGGACACTTCCAGAGATCCAGGGACAGCCACAGTTCTCTGCGAACCCTGTGCTGGGGCCTCACCACCCTCATAGTCAGGAATTCCTTCCCAATATCCCAGTTAACCCTTCTCTCTGGATAGTGGGAAGCCGTTCCCTGTGTCCTGTCACTCCATCCTCTGTCTACAGTCTCTTTTGGAGCTCCTTTAGGCACTGGAAGGGGCTCTAAGTTCTCCCCAGATCCTTCTTGTCTCCAGCCTGAACATTCTCAGCTCTCCCATTTTCCTTCCTCTCCATGGGGTAACCCAACAGGTCCAGTCCAGGTGGGCACTTCAGTGGTTCCCTACAGAGCACTGGTTTGGGGGTGGGAATCCAAACCCACCTCCGCATTTCTCCATTTTCCCTTTCCTGGGACAGAAACAAATTCATTCCATAGAGGAACAAGCTATGGGAGGACAATGAGGGAGCTCACAAATCCTACATTTCCCTGTGTGAGGACTGTGCTGAGAGCCCTGGACTCCCTGGAGTCCTTTAAGGTTAATAAATTGGCTTTTCTCACAAAGGCAAGATTATCCTTTGGGATTTATCCCCACAGGGTTTTGCAGCATCACAGCTACAGACAGGCTCCAATAGGTGCTAGAAGTCCATTCTGGGCTGGAAAATGTTCTGGCCTGGCTGTTTCCTCTGCTAGGGAAGCCTTGGATCAGAAGGTGAGAGAGCAAAGCTCGTCCTGTCCTGCCAAATTCCTCATCTGTGGATCTCCAAACTGGCCCTCGGGATGTGGCAGAACTGAGGGTGGGCAAAGGAGACCCATAGCCTGACCCAGCAACAGCATTTTCCTGCTTTTTTATCCTGGAAAAAGAAAAACCAAGGCATGACATGTAGAATTGTACCTCAGCACATCAGAGCTTGATCCCAGCCACCCAGCAAATGACAGAGAGACCACATTTTTTGGTGTGGCATTGTCTTTATTCCCCAGTGCTCCCAGGCCTGAACACTGGGTGGAACTGGGACAGCACAGCACAGCCCAATCCTGCCTGGCAGATCCAGCCTGGCAGGTGCAGGAGAAGCAGCAGCTTCTGTGCTATTTCAGTCCAAGCAAGAGCTGCAAAATCCATGGAAAATAGAAATCCTTGACAGCCAGAAAAAAACCTTGCCTTTCCTAAGCTGTTTGAAATCTGAGGTTGATGCCTGGGGTTGGTCCCATCACTCATCCCTTTCCACACCCCTTGGACAGCAGGACCCTGGAACAGCCCCGCTGTGTTAGGCATTCGCTGTCCATTCCAGGCACAGGCAGCAATGCCACTGAGCAGCACTGAATCCCAGGCTGTCAGAGCCAGTCTCCAAAGCTGTCAGGGAATCTGAGAAATCCAAGTGTAAAATCAGCAGGTTTTGTGGGACAGCGGGCACAGACTGTCCATATGTTCCCCACACAAATCACCAGTCAGCTGGAAAATGTTCACAGCTCCCAGCCTCTCATTTTGCCATTTTCCCCAGTTGGATTTGTCAGGGAGATGTCGCTGCCAGCCCCAGACCTCAGGAAAGGCTCAGCTCCGTGTGTCCCAGATGGACTTTCCTCCTGGCTGGGCTTTGATCAAAGCAAGGAAGCAGCGGGGGGGGGGGGGGGGGGGGGGGCTGTTATTGCTTCAAAATGTGGCTATGGAAGAGTTTGGAAGTGTTTGTCTTAGTGGGTTCCTGGTAGCCATGCTCCTGCCTCCCTCCTCCCATGAATTTCTGCCCTGGGGGGCACACCAGGGACCAGGTGCATCCCAAAAGTTGTGCAGGAGCACAGCTTGAGTCCTGGCTTCACTCCAGGAAGGAGATCATGATCCATTCCCAAGCCATTTCTTCCCCCAACTGAATCCCCAGTGTTGCTCAGGTCTGGGTTTTCTGTCAGATGCAGGGTGCAGGGATCCACTGAGGTCTGGAATGCAGGAGGATGAGGGGTACTGAGGCACTGAGTCTGGTGGGAGCAGGAGTTGAGAACCAGCCACGCTTCCAGCTCTTCTGGGAAACACCGATTCCCGGTAGCTCTTTTTTAGGTTTATTTCCCTCTCAACCCTGTGAGGGAGGAAGGACAATGAAAGGATGATGGGCAGGAGTTTGCCAGAAAAAAGACATTAAAAACACAGATCTTCTCCAGTGTTCCTCTGTTCAGGGGGAGCTGAACCAACATGACTCTCCTTCACTCTGCTCATCCTTCCATCAGGAGCTGGAGAGGATGGGATTGTTCAGCCCAGTGTTTTTACCTCCAGAATTCCTCATCTGTGTTACCAGCCTGGCTTTGTCTGTGGACTCTGAATTCAGGGTGTCCAGGAAAACCCTGTTAATCCCAAAAGCTGGAGGGAAAGCTCATCCCTCACTGGTGAACCCACCCAGAGGCAGCTCTGTTGGTACCTGGTGGGTGAAAAAGCCAAAAGGAATGGAAAAATCTGGGGATCTAAACCTTGGCACTTGGATTCAGGGTAATTCCTGTGATTTGGGATGAGTTCTTGGAGGACAGGCTTGAACTTGTTGGCTGAATCAAGGGCATGGCATGAGGAGCAGCAGAGCCGGGGAGTTGAGCCTGGCTTTGCAAGGTAGAATTAATTCCTGGAGCACCACAAAGTTTGGTTTCCCAGGAGCCCAAGTTAAGGCTGGAGCTGGTTATTTATCAATCCCTTCCAAGGAGAGCCCTGCCCAGCTGCTGCCAGTCATGTCCTGGCAGTGGGGACACCAGTGAGAGACCCTGCAGCATGAGGGTAGCCCAGGGTTGGCACCCTGACTGCTCCACAGGGGAGCCATCCCTCATCCTGGACGGAGGCCCCAGGGAGCTTTGGGATGCAGCCACCCCACACCATGGATCCAGGCTGGCTCCTGGCGGGAGCTCTGCTGGGCCGGGCAGTGCTGGCACTGCCAGCTCCAAGATGACCTGCTGAAGGACAGGGAGAGCCGGCGCCTTTGAAATGGAATGAACGGAAAATCAGCCAGAACCTGCAGTCTGCACAGGGGAATGTGGCCAGGAAAACAACAACAAAACCAAGGGAGAGATGAGAGTGGAAAAGGCTTCAACAGTTTAATTTGCCGTTGTGACACCACTCCATGTTTCGGGAAAGCAGGAGCAGAGTGGAGCCTCTGGCTCTGCCGTGCAGGTCGAGGAAAATTTCAGGGCATATCTCAGAGGGAGAAAAAGGCATACCGTGAGTCAGTGTAAATTGTACCTTGATCTTGTTCTAACAGGTCTAATCCCCTTTTAAGAGCATATACCTCACAGCATTGAGCGGACCAGCTCGAGGGCAATTTTTCTTTCTCTAAAACTTTCAAACTCTGTTTGTTGATACCCTCGACTATTGCATAGCCTGATATTCTCTTTCCTTCCACCATTTTAGATGATCCATCAATGAAAAACACCCTCCTATATGGCAGGGGTATATCCTCAAGGTCCTCCCTTACTTTTGTTTGCAGGTCCATGACTTCTAAGCAATTATGTTCCAGAGCGGGTATGGGCTCCCCTGAGAGGAATTGTGCAGGATTTAAGCTTTTGGATGTGATTAATTCTAGATTTTCAGCATTTGTCAGAATCACTTCATATTTTAGGATCCTTGAGTCTGTTAACCATTGTTGGGCTTTTTGACTCAACACTGCTCTGAGATCATGGGGGGTGTGTGCAATGATTTTTCCTTGTAGTGTCAGCTTTTGTGCTTCTTCTACAAGGACTGCTGTGGCTGCCACAGCTTGAAGACAAGCTGGCCATCCCCTTGCGACTGGGTCCAGGAGCTTAGAAAGGTATGCAACAGGCTTTTTGTGTCCCCCCCACTCTTGGGTTAACACCCCATAGGCTATTCCCTCTTCTGCATTTATGAATAAGTCAAAGCCCTTCTTAAGGTCAGGAAGACTAAGAACTGGGGCTGAGGATAATTTGGCTTTTAAATTTTCTAACTGTTCTTCATTCTCAACTGTCCATTTTACAGGTTCAGGTTGGACCAGTTTTTCATATAGAAATTTGACACTTTGTGAGTATTTTTCTATCCATAATTTACAATAGCCGAATAGTCCCAATAGCTTTCTTACATCTCTTTTTGTGGTTGGAGCCGAGATGGACAGTATGCCTGAGATTCTCTCAGGGCTTAGTTTCTTATACCCTTCCCCAATGAGGTGTCCAAGATATGTTACCTGTACTTCTACAAACTGTAATTTGTTTTTAGATACTTTAAGGCCTTTTTCCCCTAGGAAATTCAGGAGTTTAATGCTGGCTCCCCTTACTTTATCTTGCTCCTCCCCTGATATTAGGAGGTCATCTACGTACTGTAGGATTTGTACGTTATCTCCAGGGATGAATTGCCTTAGCAGCCCTTCCAGAGCTTGTCCAAATAGATTTGGGCTCTCAGTAAAGCCTTGGGGAAGGCGGGTCCACCTTAGCTGCTGCTTTCTCTGACTTTCGGGGCACTCCCACTCAAAGGCAAACCAATTTCGGCTTTCCTTAGCTAAGGGGCAGGCCCAAGAAGCATCTTTCAGGTCTACCACAGTGAACCAGCTGTGTTCTCTAGGGATTCTGCTTAGAAGGGTGTAGGGGTTTGGTACCACTGGGTACCTTGTAATTGTCCTTTTATTTACCTCTCTGAAGTCTTGCACAAGCCTAGATTTATTTTCTGTCTTTTTCACTGCCAAAATGGGGGTGTTATGGGGGGACATACAGGGTTCTAATACTCTTTCAGTTAGTAGATGATTTATAATTGGTGTCAGCCCTTTTTTACCTTCCACAGAAATAGGATATTGTTTCACTCTTTTTCTTGGGTCCAGACAGCAGCATGGGTTACTAATTTCCAGCTTTTTCCTGATATCAGGCCAGGATCCAGCAAGGAACTGCACCTTTAACAGCACCTGGTCCTCGGGACTGTCGGGATGCACGTAACCAAAAATCTCCTCCCCTGCTTAACTAGGTGGCTGGGGTCCCATTCCCCCTGGGTCCCATCAAAGGCCAGCCTGGTGCCGCCACCCCGGGGAACAGATCCTCTGATGCCCCTCACCACCAGGGTTCCACAGTCTCCCACATTCTGCCCTTCCCCTTTTCCACCTGGATCCCACCCTGGATCTGCCCGCGGGAGCCCATTCCCTGCCCGGGACCCAGACCTGCTCCCCTGTTCCCAGACTCGCATTCCCGCGACATGGACCATGGCCATCTCCTTGGGGCTGAACAAGGCACCCAAAATAGAGTTCATCTCACTCCAGGTGCAAACATTAGGATTCAGGAACCGATCCACCCAGCCAGCCACCCCCACCAGGTCCCCAACCAGACCTCCCAGCTCTTTCTTAAAGCCCCCAACTTCTGAAGCTGTCAGAGGTGCATCCCCAGCTGCCCCACTTATCGGGACTTTCCTTAGGGGGAAGAGCTTTGTTCTTGACCTGGTGCCACAGTAGGGTCCTTTTGGAGTTTCTATATTATTGGCTGGCAAGTCCAGCTCCCAGTGGTGTGGGGGTGCAGGGACAGTAGATGGTGAAGGGGAGTGGACTAGGCCAGTGTTAGGAGACGTCGAGGACAGAGCTGAAGAGTAAAAAGGATTAGTACTCGAGACAGTCGGGTTAGACTGAGGTGGTAGAGAGAGTGGAGCTGTAGGGGGTAATCCTGTTGGGGAGCAAGCTGAAAAAGGAATAGGGATCATGGTTTGGAGAGATGGGGAGGGGTTCACAGGTAAAGCTGGAGGGTTAGCAGGGACAGTTTGGGATATCCCAGGGTAAACGGGAGGAGGGGGCAAATAATCAAGAGGGTCCCAATGGTGACTGCTTTCCTCCCTTTTCTCTTTTTCATTCTTCCTCTTTCCCTCTTGTAGCATACAAATCTTAGCTGTTTCACCTTCAGTTCTGTGTCTCTGCCAGTAGGCAGCATAAAGGATCTGCTCAGTATCTGAGTCCCCTCGGGATTTCAGATACTGGTTTAATAGCGAGCACATCCAGGGATCCTTAGTTCCACACCACGGCCATTCTCCAGGTAAATCTAAAGTGGGCCAAACCTCTATACAATAATGAATCATTTTAAACTTGCTCAAATTTTTAGTGGCCTCATCAGTATCCCATAGTTCCAACATTTGTCCTAGTGGACTATCTGGGGGAATGTTCTTTATCTTCCCCTTTCCCTCCTCATGCGGTTTTTGCTTACTTATGTATGCTCCCATTCTCACTAGGTAATCTTCACTCACTCTACGAACACCCGTCAGTGGCTCCAGTTACCCGCCCTCAGGGTCTGGCCACCACTCCTGCCAGTGCTCAGAGTGCCCTGTCGGTAGCCTGATATCTCGCCCTTAGAGATTCAGTCACTACCCCAGCCAGCACCCCTCTTCCTCTCCTGTATATCAATCGAGTTTCCGTAAGCAGCCGGTCAACCTGGGCCCAGAGTTCCAGTCACCACTTACAGCCAGGACTCGGACGTACAGTGTGCAACTCACTCACTCTCCCTATCGTTAAGTCCCTCGCACTTTGGGACTTCCCTAACTTTCATTCATCCTACACCCGGGCAGCGTACTCAAAAGACCCCCGGCCCTGTAGGCTCTCCGCACCCGGAACGCATACCTCTCACTTCTAGGTACCCCCGACCAGTGCGCCCACTGCTGTACCCCGGCAGGCTACCCCAGCCAGTGTCCCAAGCCAGTGCTCAGACTGCCCTGACTGTCAGCCAGCACCCCTTCCTCGCCTGGACACCCTGGGCCATAACTCGGCCAGTACCCTCTCTCACTCCCCACACCCCGCCAGCTACCCCAGCCAGTATCCCAACCCGTGGACACCCCAGGCCGTAGCCTCAGCCAGTGTGGTGCGTGCTCCACACACAGCTCTAGGCTTTCCGCACGCTTGGATCAGCCTGAGCAGCCTGCCTCCGTAGATTCTAGAATGGAGGCGGGCCTATCCTACAATCATACACCCTGTGACGTGCCACTCACTCTCTAAATTACCTCCGCACGCCCGGAGGGGGGCGCCTATGCCCCTGGAGACGCCTCTTTCACACCGTTCTCCTTTTGCTTCCTTCCGTTCCTGGCCAGTTCCCTCGCGGGAGACTGGAACCGCGGTATTAAGAGGTCCACACTCGCTTCGAAGATCCGAGCTGCCGGTCTTCGTCTCACTCACACACCACTCGCTCGTCTCCACTCCTGCCACCGGCTATACTTTACCGGCGCTCCTCCATGCTGTCCGATCCCAGGCTGTCTTCCTTGGGTCCGGTGTGACCAGCTGTCCTGGAGATCCAAAGGGCGGTCGGCCGTCCCATCCTCGGTCCTCTTCAGGCGTGGTCACGTCCCGGCGAGCCCCCAATTTGTTATAAATGGGCCAGGAGACCAGCTCCTTTGAAAAGGCCTTTATTAGAAATCAGCTCTGGGTAGGGGGCTCGAGGGGCTGCGCACGCCGCCGCTGCTCCCAGTAGACACCACGGAGGAGGAGGTGCAGTCGAATCTGCTGCTGCTGCTGCTGCTGCTGCTGCAGAGTCGGGATTCCTTCCTCACGGGGGTTTCCATAGAATCGCTTTGGCTCGTGTGGTCCAGGGGGGTCACCTCTCTCCAGTTCCTTTCAGGTCATGGCGAGAAAGTAACAAAAAAATACCTGCTACCTGCAGGTAGCTAGACGTGTGCCTCGCACAGCATTGTCCTTCTTAGGTCCAGTTTCTGTGTCGGCTCGCTGTCCCAGGGGCTTTTCTAGCTCCAACTGGACCCCCGGCCGCAGCCAGGCACCATGGGAGTTCCCTCATCTCCATACTGGGCGGTGTCTGCAGCTCGACGGCAGGCGGCATGGGAGCAGCAGGAGGCAGCAGGAAGCAGCAGGGGGGACAACAGGAAGCGGCGGCGGGCTTTTTACCCGATGGAGAGGGGAAACCCCAGAATTCAGGGAGAAAGGGTACAGAACTTGGACATAACAAGCAGAAATTCAGGGTACAGATTCAACATGAACAGTTTAAAACAGGCAAGTAACAGTGCAACTTTAATTTTACAGCACAACAGTATAACAGTACAACTCGGGAGTGCATAACCTGGGGCTATTTCTTTCAAAAGGATGATAGAAATAATATGTTACTGGGCAGAGAGCACGTCTGGGGAGCAGCAGCTCAGTCAAAATCCGTATGTCATGCTCCCTGAGCAAAAATTCCTCATGTTGGTGGAACTGGGGGACATCTTTAGTAACTGACAGGGTGAGAAGAGCCAGGAAGTTGCAATGACTTGAGGTTGGCTGCCAGGGCAGCCTGGCTCCAATGGGAAGCACTTCCTAGGCTTGGCTGCTCCATTCCTGCTCTCCACTCCAACCCTCTGTCTCAGTCTCACCAGGGTCACTGCACATGGACACTGCTCCTCGGGACCCCCAGAGCAGGAAAACATCCCCCAAACCCAGGGAGAGAGGACAGCAAGAGGTGATAGTGAGAAAATAAGGAACAGGACTGGACAACAGAGTCCCCAGATCAGAGGGAGGAAGTGGGTGAAGCCCTAATGGTGCACAGGGGAAGGAGGGAAGGGAAGCTGCTGTGTCCTCTCTGCTGGCAGATCCCAAGGAATGCAGGAGGCATGGCCAAGGGTGAAGAGAGCAGGAGAGGTGGTGAGGCCATGGCAGTATTTTGGGTCTTTAAATACCTGTTTGGAAAAGCTTATTTTTCCTTGGATAACTCCAGCAAAATCTCTCCCAGTACCAGCAGAACACAAAAAATAACAACTGGAGGAGAGAAGTCCCTGCTGTCCCCATTGAACCCAGTCCACTGAAGGGCCCCGCCATGAGATGTTTATTGGGAAAGTGCAGAACAAGGAATATTGGGACAAACTCCTTGTGCTGGCCTGGTTTGTGTACCCATGGAAGCACTCATGGAAACCTCAACTGAAGGAGCTCTAAAATCCCACCCTTTGCCTGCTGCTTGTTTGTTTAAATCCATGCTTTGCACAAGAGCCTCTCCTGCCTGCTCTTCTCCCTCCCCACCCTCCAAGGGCTCCTCAGGGCTTTCTGCTGGGACTCATCCAGCCTGCTCCAATTCCAGCCAGGAAACCACTTCTCATGCTGCTGTTCTCTCCCTGCTCTCCAGCTGATGGAGCGAGGCCCCTGGCAGCGATGCTGGGAGGTCTCTGCAGGAGGTTTGAGGGCGTCCCTGTCACAGCCTCAGACCCTGGGACAGCACCAGGGTCACCTCTCATTCAGTGTTCCTGGGCTTTTCATGGAATGCAATTACAGAATCAGGGAATGGTTTGAGTTGGAAAGGACCCCCTGCCATGGCAAGGGACAGCTTCCACTGTCCTTGGACACTTCCAGGGATGAGAAGGTTTTCAGGTGGCTCTGGAACACCAGGTAGAGGTGGGCAGGATGCTGCCAAGGGAGCAAGAGCTGCTCCTGCCTACTCTCTAGCTTCCCCTGCTCAGATCTAGCTTTCTGTCCCAGGAACTCCCAGCCCTGCTCAGCTCCCAGGGGAGTGTCCCAAGTCACCACCATCCACACAAACCTCCCACCTGTATGAGCAGAGCCAGATGGAAAAAGCACACGGTGACTTCATCCAATGTTCAGAGAGGGGACACCAGCAGGTCCCAGCGGCGAGTTCCCCAGCCCAGCACTCCCTGCCTGTCTGGGAGCAATGGGATACTGGGAGAGAGAAGCTGTGGATGGAGCCCTCACCTCCTAGAGAGATGCAGGGATTTAAATATATATTGAAAAAATCCCCAGTGTGTTAAACAAGCAGGAAACTGGAAAGGATGGCAAAGGAGGGGGACAGGGGATGGTACTAAAGTGGGACAGCAGGAGAGATGAAGGGAGTACTTGGGACAGCGGGATGGTGGCACTGGGTTAGCACTGCTGTCACTTCTGTGCCATAGGGACCATCCAGGGATGCTGCATTTCCCTGGATGGAGAGAGCAGCAGCCTGGAGGGACACAGTCCCACAATGTGGCACAGAGGAGGAGGAGGAAGGAGACAGGTTCATGGAACAAGAGGGAAGAGGAGAGGCAGCTGATGCTTCGGTGGAGGAAGGAAGGACATCCCTGGTGCAATCATTCCACATATCCAGTTCTGGCTCTTCCAGATACAACTCATGTCTCTCCAGGGTAATGCAGCCACCTCTTGCACCTGATCCCCTCATTAACACTGTCACCAGCTGATGGCATTATCAAGTGAAGTGTGGCCTCGGGGCAGGCAGGATTTAACCCTTCCAATGCCAGAGGAAGAACCTGGAGTGTGTCAGGCAACAGGTGAACAGGGACCTTCGGAGGGTCAGTGGAGTTTGCTCTGGGAATATTTGTGGGAGGAGGAGGAAGAGGGGCACTGGGAAGGCCAGGCAGACGTTATGGATTGGAGCTGGTGTCAGAGCTGAAAGTCTCAATAACACTTGTGGCTGCATGTAGGCCCCCAGGCTTTTCCCAAAGGATTGGGAAAGCCATCCTCTAAATGGATCATTCTCAGGAAAATCAAGCTGCTGCCATCTCTGCTCCCTCCTGACACTCAGCAGAGCCATGAAACAGAGCTATCAGTGTTGCTGCAGCTCTGTGGAGCCCCCCAACAGTGCCAAAGGACCTGCTGCCACAGCAGGCACAGCCATGTCCCCAAGTGCCACAGTTCTTCCAAGCTCCCCACATGCCATTCTCTTCCCAAAAAATCACAGAATCCCAGAATGGTTTGGGATGGAAGGGACCTTAAAGCTCGTCTTGTTCCACATCCTGCCTTGGACGCTGCCAAGGATGGGCCAGCCACAGCTTCTCTGGACAACCTGTGCCAGGGCCTCACCACCCTCCCAGGGAGGAATTTCGTCCTAATATTTAACTAAAATCTTCCCTCTTTTAGTTTCAAACCCAGCCCCTTTGCACAGGGATGACGCATAGAGGGCTTGGATGGAGCTCATGTAGTAGAAAACTGATGGCAGGTGAAAATTTGGCTTCCAGTCCCTCCTGGATTCACTTTGAATGTTCCAGCAAGGATCCTGTGGCTCCCTCATGTCCCCTCTCATTCCAATATAAATCCAAGCACCATGTTCATCCCCTTTGCAAGGTCCCCATGTGTAGCTGTCTTGGGTTATGGAACCAAAAATGTGTATTCTATTTCATCTGTTGAAAGCAGTTGGGGAGATGTTTTTCTTTATCTCTTGTAACTCTGGGGGGAGGGGGGCGGATGCCTTCTGATAATGGGCCAAGTGTTAAAACCAGGTGGGGCAGTGTTTCTTATCTCTTTCACCACCCCTCCTCCCTCCAGGTGGATATTTTCTGCTGATGGGCCATTAAGGCTCAACAATGACATGACACATTCCACCATCCCATTGTGAGATGCTCCACCCAGTGGGGGGGGGGAGCCAAGCCAACCATTCCTACCTAGATAAAAACTGAGATGTAGGAACACGAGGTATCTGTTATATCTCTGTCAGTCTAGGATTGTTGTTTGTTTGTTTGGTGGGTTGTTTTTTTTGGGTTTTGTTTGTTTTACTACTACACTTGTATTGTTAATATTCCTAGTAAAAAACTGTTATTCCTATTCCCAAATATTTGCCTGAACGCCCTTAATTGCAAAATTATAATTTGGATGGGGTGAGGGGTTTACATTCTCCATTCCGAGGGAAACTCCAGCTTTCCCTGGCAGATACCTGTCTTTCCAAACCAAGACAGAAGCTTTTCCCTGTGGCAGGTGGCACTGACGCTTTTTGAGAGCAGCTTGGAGCCAGGGAAGGTTGTTTTCTCCAGATAAAGAAAATGGGAATGAGTTTTCCCAGAGCTGAGTGACACCTGCACACAGTCACCCAGCAGCTGGGAGGGGGCAGGGCTGGCTGAGGACACCCAGTGTCTCTGCAAGGGCCCTCACTGGGATCATCCTCAGCTTCTTTCTATTTGAACATCTTTGTTTTCTGGTGTCTTCTGTGGAGCTTGCTGGATGGAGATTAAAGCTGTGTTTGCAAATGGGCGGTGCTGGAAATCAAAGGCAGAGGGTTAACAAAGCCATTTGGCTGCTCAGTTCTGCTTTGCTGCCATGACTGAGCCACAGAACCCAACAACTCCATAATCCCTGACGCAACCAGCCCCTTTCTCTGGGAAATCCATCTCTTCTGAAGGATCCGAGGGAGGATGGGTGTGGGATGCTCACTGTGTGCCTGGCATGGGGCTGCTGTTGGGTCGTGTGGTGAGCAAAGGCTTCATCCTAGCAGAAACCCTGGAAATTCTTTCCTGGTGCCATGCCTCCCTATCACCTCAGATTCAATCCAGCCCAGCAGCTCCTAGTCCTTTTCCTCAGGAATGCCTTGAGGAAAGTTCCTTTGCTTCCTAAGCCCTTGCTGATGGAACTGCTCTGCCTTTGGCCTCCCTTCCACTGGGAGGGATTCCCCCATTCCCTGGGGTCCCAGTAACCAACTTCCAGTAGCATCCAGCTCCGGGAACCACTTGCTAGATATCAATATGTATTTCAATATATGTCTGGTGTTTGTATGGAGGTGGATTTTTATGTCCATGCAAAGAATCAATAAAAATTAGCATTTAAGGAGCTGTAATGGGATCTGTGGCATTGTCAGGAAATGGAGGGAGTTTTAAAAGCTTCATGGACAGGGAAGGCAGGGATTCTGCAGACTTCAGCATGCAGGGCTAGGGGGAAATCAAGGAGAGAGACAAGAGGAATTTAGAAGGATTTGGAGATGCTGGTAATGAGTAAAAGTGATCAGGGTGAAACTCCTGCTGCCTCCAGAGCACAGCCCTGGCACAGGCTGTAGTTCCATGTTGAAGTTATCTGTTCCAACATCCAATAAAAAAGTGATTCCATGGGAATGGGGAATTAAATCAGCCACTTGAGTCCCTGCTTGCCTCCTCCTGCTTTTCCTGCCCTGGAGGTCTGAAGAGCCCAATTTAAACTACTGCAGGAGTTCTGGGAGCTGAGTGGGATCCCTGGGAAGAAGGTGAGACAGGGACGGAGCATGGAGCTCTCTGCCAGGATGCGGCTCTTGAGGCATCTCAGTCACACGCCCCTGGTTTTGTCCCCAGGGTCCAGCAGAGGAGCATGAGGGGCTCTGGTCCCTTGGGGAGGCAGGGATGGACTCAGGGGTTGGGTGCTCATGGAGCAGCTGGCACAGGAACCACCTGGTGCCCAGATATTGACCCAAAGGAGACTCAGTTTAAATATTGGGAAGAAGTGTTTATCACAAGGGTGGTGAGGCTCTGGCACATAGTGCCCAAAAAAGCTCCAGCTGCCCCATCCCTGGAAGTGCCCAAGACCAGGTTGGAAGGGGCTTGGAGCAACCTGGGATAGTGGAAGGTGTCCCTGCCCATGGCAGGGGGTGGCACTGGATGGGCTTTAAGGTCTTTTCCAGCCCAGATGTTCTGGGATTATATGAGATGCTGCTGAGGGATGGGGTGTCACCTGGTGGAGAGTGATGACCAGCTGGACACCTGCCATGGGGAAACACAGTGTCCCAGGAACATTTGGGAAATGTGTGGGGCCATGAACAATTCCCTCTCATTAGTTGGTTCATTGTCTCTCATCACAGAACTTGGTCCAACTCCTTATGTGGTGCCTGAGCCATTTTCCAGCTGATGAGCAGCAGGAGAAGATCACAGACCTGGTAAAGGACCTAAAAGGACCTTGGCAAGGGAAAGGGAAGGATTAGGGAAGGGTTAGGGAAGGGTTCTTCTCACCTTCCCCTGCTCCTCTCCAGCCCATTTACCACAAAAGACACCATCACAGGGTCATTATTAAAGATCAAAGGAAGACATTTTCAAAGGTTGTGCAGGCAATGGAGCAAGTTTGTGCCGGCTGCAGGATCTCAAGGAGGGCATTGGGATCTCAAGGAGAGAATCGGACAGAGCTGCTGGAACAGCTCAGCTGTGCTTCAGTCGCTGTTACTGCCACTCATCTCAAACCTGACCCACTTTCACACATGTGCTGGTTTGAAAGCAAAACCAGTGAGACTCCAAGTCAGAAATACAATTTAATAGGAGAAAAGAAAGTAAAATAAAATAAATGCAATAATACAACCTGACACCCTGTTGGTTAGGGTGGTGGTAGCAGTCCAGATGGTCTTGTTGAAGCAGTGATCTCATAGAAAGGTCTGGTAGCTCTTGTCCTCTGGGAATCCAGTGTGTAAGGGCTCCCTGTGCAGTCCCAAATCCCAGATTATATCCAGGTGAGAATGCTTGGCTCCTCACCCTGGGCGGAGCATCTCACAATGGGCTGATATCATTCCACCAGCCATGTAGTGGGTCCTTGATTGCCCATTAAACAGAGATAGCTCCCAGAGGGAGTTACCTGTGAGTCATGTGGCAAGGCATTGATGGCCCATTAACAGAAGATAGCTCGGAGCAGAGCGGGGGCCGGGGGGGGGGGGGGGCAAGGGAAACACTGCCCCACCTGGTTTCAACAGCTCATGAAGATGGTGATAGAATACATACTTTGGACACATCTTGCATTGTAACCTAGGACACCACATTGGCATATTTTGTCTTTTTAAAGTGCAGAATAATTGGGCAGACCCAGCAAAACTGCAACAAATGTTTGGATTCAGCCAAATCTCTTTTTCAGGGGAAAAAACAGTTGGAAAAAGCTTTTTCCCAGAATGAAAATGAGAGAGAATGAGCATGTGGAAGGAAGGTTTTTACAATGAGGGTGGGGAGGCTCTGGCACAGAGAAGCTGTGGCTGCCCCATCCCTGGAAATGTCCAAGGCCAGATTGGATGGGATTTGGAGCAACCTGGGATAAGGGAAGGTAGAACAGGGCTGACCTTTAAGATCTGTAGCAGGAGATGGAACGGGATGAGCTTTTAGATCCCTTCCAATCCAACCCATTCCTGATGCTGTGTCCAAGCTGGGATTATCACGGTGATGCTCCATGGATCCATGCTCCTACCAGAAGATGGAATGGTGCTCATCAGTGGGTGCTGCTGGCTCTGAGTCCACCTGAGCTCAAGCCCCAGCACATTCCCAGTGGCTGGAGCAGGCCAGGACTTGTCCTTACTCCTCCTTTACTACACACTTACACCCCCCTGCAAAGAACAGCTCCAGCTGCTGCCATGGCTGTAGCTTCTGAGGGGATTTCGTCTCCTCTAGGTAAACATGGAGGCAGTGGATCCACACCTTATAATTACACTGCTTCACTCTGCAATTATTCAATTTTCCAGGCTACAGCTGCTTCCTACTCATTATCAGCCTAAGAAATGTCTCCAGATGATAATGTGGCATTAACCCTGTAATTAAGAGGCAGAGACCACCCAGGGACTGGATGCCGAGAGGGGCTTCTCTGAGCTGTGCCAGAGCTCAGGGGTGGCTTTCCAGGCTATGGAGTCCCTTTTCCAACCCCACACGCTTCCCTTCCCCCTCCTTTATTATTATTAATATTTTTAATGGCACGATACAAGCATCTTCACAAATCTGTCACCACAGAGGTGATGAGCTCGGTGAGGGGGATCTGCTGACCCAAGTGTTTTGTGGGACACGGAGCTCTCCAGGTGCCTCATTCCCAGCTTCAACAAAAAATTCACCTCGTGAGCTTTGTCTTTTTTGCTTTACAGGTGTGGGTTTCCTTAAATCTTTCTGGTTGGAAGTGTCTGATTCCTGCTCATGGATTGGGTCTGAGGCTTCTCCATCAGGACAAGGATCATTTCTGAAAGGTGGGACATCACCCAAAGGGACACAGAGGGGTACCAGGAAGGCTGTGACAGTGTCCAACCATCCTCCCAACCCTGGGATGCAACACAGCAATGCTCCATCCCCATTCTTGCAGATTCCAAGACTTGTGGATCAGCACTTGTTTTTTGAGGGGTTGTGGATGAGCCCTGAGCCACAGATGGAGCAATTTTAACTCTGATGGCAGTGAGCCAGGTCACATTTGTTTGGGACCTCTGGGTGAAAAGGGCACTTCTCAGCCCGGGAAGTTCAGAGCACATCACCTATCCTGGAATTTCATGGCCCAAGGTCTGGATGATTTCACGGACTCGGGAAGAACTTTGCTGCTGCTGAATTCAGTCCAGGGCATAATTTGATACCTTTAATTAGAGGAAGCACAGCCAGGCTCCTACTCAGGCAGCTTATCCAGAGTGGGATCACATCAGGGCAACTAAATCTCGGGGAGCATCCTGAGATAAGGGGCAGAGCTTGTTGTGCCCTGCAGCAGAAAACAGAACTTGAGCTGCCTCACACATCCAGCTCCCTCCTGCAACTGCTTTTCTTTGGCTTCAGGAATAAATCTGGGAAGTGTTCTACCTGCTGGAGCAGTTCGCAAAGAAAGACATGGAACAAACACATTTAAGCTCTTGCTGTGCTTGCTGGGAGCAGCAGGATCTGCATCGGTGATCAGAGCTGTGAGCCAAGGGACAACCCCTTCCCTGTAGGAGAGCTCCTGATGCTCCCCTTGCCTGGGCTTCCCTTTTCCATAGCTTCTGGAGCAGAGCAAACACGGGAACAAGATGGACTGAATCCATGTCCTGCACACCCCAGTATCTCTACTGCCTTTAGCACCTCCACCTGTGACCAGGACAGCCCTGGGAATCATCCTGTCCATGGCTCCAGGACCAGGAGCCAAAAGCTGTTCTCCAGCACTGGGAAAGCAGTGACAAATGCAGGCACAAAACTTCCCTGGATTTGTTTTCACATTCCCAGGCAGAAAAATCAGTGTCCCTGAAGATTGTGTGAGCATGATCCTGGGGCTGCCTTCTTAAATCTGCTTCCCAAAAATGATGGAGTCATTCCTGGACTGGGGGGACACCGATGTCCAGCATCCCAACACCTTCCCCCTGCAGGAAGGAGACCAGTACAGCATCAGAGGGGACATTTGCCAGCCCCAGGGATGGGGGGACAGTAACAATAAAACCATGTGTTATCCCAACAGCTCTGTTTTCCTGGCAGTTTATCACCCAACTCAAAATCAATAAGGCAGAGTGAACCCCCGACCTAGAGATGTAAATTGCCCCTAATTATCCCAGCAGCTCATCAGGTGCTGGGTGCTCTAAGCGGGGAGCAGCTCTGCCTTCTGACCCCGCTGCATTTCTCTTGCTTTAAGGGCTTTTCTCCCCATCCCAGCCTGAAATTCCCCTGCCTGGTAGATCCCAGGTCCTTCAAAGCCACCCTGGCACATGGTCTCCACGGCCAGAACACAGGGATGGGGGGAGCCAGATCATTAAATTCCATCATACCCCTCCTGGTTTTTATTCCCAGTGCTCAGGAACGCTGCTCATTTTCATTTTCTCCAGCCAGTCCATCTTCAATATGGAGCTAAAGCACACCCCGAAGAGACAGCTTTAATTAAAATTTGAGGAACATCAGATAAATAAAGAGGGACCACAATGGCCCAGACATCTCCCTGTGAGTGGCGGGTGCCCAGGGAATCGCTGCAGGTTCCCGGGGGAGATCAAGGGAATGCAGCAGTTCCTTGGTTTCTTGCCACTCCTTCCCAAGCCCTTGGCCATTTGCTTAGCCCCGGGCTCTCTCCAAGGTAAATGGAGGTGTCCGACCCTGCCACCTCTTCCCACTCCAGTTGCCAGGGGCTGCAGAGAGCCCTGGCAGTTGAGCAGCCCTTGAAAGGCTCCTTTCACTGTAATTAGACATGTAAAAATTAAAAACCCGAGGAAAGGAATTTATGCATCTTCTAATAGCCCTCGTGTCCATCCAGCCGCAGCCTTTTGTGCCTGGGCTTTTATTTGGAGAGTTGCTATAATTTATGTCGTGCAATTAGGATTTTGTTCTCGGGCTGTGGGAGGAACGGGAGCATGGAGCAGGGGAAGGAGCCTGGAGTGAACAGAGGGAGAAGGGGCAGCGGCTCTGGGATTTGCCCCACTCATCCCAGAGAGCCAGGATTCATCCCAACCCAGGACTGAGCAGCTCCCTGGGTCTGAAGCAGCCCAAAATTATGGAGCAGAAGAAGGATAAAATGGGAAAAAATCCTGCATGGAGCCTCGCTCTGATGGGGTGCCCATTCCCCTGCAGGACTCGCGGGGAGGGTGGTGCTGGGGACAGTGTTAAAGCACATCCTTCAGTTGTTGCTAAGTAACAGTGTCTTGTCTTCGGCATCCCCGCTCTGCCCTGCACAGCTGGGGGAACATCTGGGTGCAGAAGGGGACAAGAGGGACCCTCTGGGGAAGGGATGGGTGCCAGTGTCCACCCCAGAACACTGAGGCTGCCAGGGAAGGCTGTCACCAGCCCCTATGTGCTGCTTCTCTCCTCAGCCCTCCAGAAAGGTTTTCCAGCTGCGTTTTCCTGCGTGCAGCAGGATAAGCCCAGCAGCTGAACCAAACACGGAGCACAACATGCTTCCAGGGAATATTTGCTTAAAGTCCTGCAGAAATGGGATTCAGAAAAGTTCACGGCCCACGGGCTCTTTCTTTGCACAGCCAAATCCTCAAACATGAATCCCTCAAAGAGGGGTTTTAGCTCAATGGCCACTTTATGCCCATTTGGTTGCCCGCGGCCCCGCTGGCCGTGTGCCACCTGCCTGGCCTCTCCCTGCCCGACATCTGCAGCAAATCCCGGCAGCTCCAGGGCTGGAGCTGGCTCCTGCCTGCCCGGGGCTGCCTGCTGGGAAGGCCGGAGGAGCCTTAACAAGGAGAGCTGGGAAAAAAAAATAAATTCCAGAAACAGTCAGGAGCAGAGTGGCCAAAACCTGCACATTCAGCAAAAGGATCCCAGGGTGCAGGGGCCCTTATCGCCCTCAGACCTGCTGAGTGACAGAGCAAACCCATGGAAAATCCAGTTCCCACTGCTCACACAGCACTTTCTCCCTTGAAGGGGGATCCAAGTCCCCTCCCCGTGGTGCAGCTGCCTGTGTTGAGCCCCAGAAGCTCTGGCAGGTGTGGGAGCCAGATGATGCTCCCGGCTCCTGTTGCTCTCTCTGTCCCTGTCAGACGAAGCACATCCCTAATCCCACATGCAGATGGTGCCAGCGGATTCCTGGAGTGGGGCTGGCACCTCCCGGGGTGTCCCTCCTTGTCCCAGGTCACTGGTGATTGGGGGAGGGGCTGCCAGAGGTGCAGGATAGTGTGGGGGGTTAATCCCAACTGTGCCTCCCAGGATCCCTCTGAAAGCAAGGGCAGGGAGATAAATGTGACTCTGAGGGGGCCTGGGGCGCTCCCACCTCCCAGGGGGCTCATCCTGGGGAGGAAAACACTGGAGCCAAAGATAAATTGGGTCATATCCCCCTGATTGTCTGAGTAAATGGGACACTGTGCATTTTATTTACCTTCCTACAAGGCAGATGTAGTGAGCATGTAATAAATCATTTGTGCAGCTGCTGGGCAACCTCCTGCTGCAGACCCAGCAAAATTCACACAACCAAACCTGCCCTAATTACAGCTCTCTCTACTCTCCACTCCTTCCAGTTCCTCATGCATAGCCACTTATTCTCCCTTGCACTGTCTCAATCCTCCTTTTCTCCATCTGCTGCTTCCTTCCCTTTGCTATTTCCAGAGGGACTCGTGGTCAGCTCCACCGCTGCTCCTGCCCTCAGCTGCAGCTTGGATAATGCCAGGCAGGATGTGGGTGATTGCCTCCCACTGTGGGACAACTCCCAAGTCCCTTTGGAGGGCACAGGCCAGATGACATCCAAACCTTCCTTTGGCTGTTTAACCCAAGGTTTCCTCTTCCTCAAGGCAGAGCTGAGGAATCCCCCTGGTTTAGATTGGCAATGAATTGTTCTCTGTGAGGAACACAGGTTGCCCAGAGAAGCTGTGGCTGCCCCTGGATCCCTGGAAGTGTCCAAGGCCAGCTGGGACAGGGCTTGGAGCAACCTGGGCTGGTGGAAGCTGCCCCTGCCCGTGGCAGGCAGTGGAAGACAATGACCTCGAAATGTCCCTTCCAACCCAAACCATTCAATGATTCTGTGATTCTTTGGGATGTCAGCAGGATGGGGGTAACCTCCCCAGATGCCTGTGGGGGTCTGGGCAGAACCAGACTGTTCAAGCCTCAGGTTTTCCCAGTTTTTCATCAATCAGAGCAAAGCAGCTGGGGCTTCCTGGCTGGGACCCGACAATGGTCTGAGATTGCAACAGAAAAGATCCAGATTTGTGTTTACAAATCCTTTCTAAGGATAGCAACTACTGGAGCAGATTGCCTGGGGCTGTGCCAGGCTCCCCAGGGCTCAGATCTTTTGGGACCTCAGACTAATAGCTGGGAATCAGCTGGGAGGAGCTGGTCCTGCCTGGGAGAGAGAAGTGGGACAGGACAGGGGAACCCTGTGAACTCCAGGACACAGCTTGGAGTCTATCATGCTGGGAGAGGCTAGAGAGATGGAGCCTGAGGCTCCATATTCAGAATGACAAAATTGTTTGGGTTGGAAGGGACCTTAAAGCCCATCCAGTCCCACCCCCCGCCATAGGCAGGTACACCTTCCACGAGCCCAGGTTGCTCCAATTCCTGTCCCAGCTGGCCTTGAACACTTCCAGGGATCCAGGGCTAGCCACAGCTTCTCCGGGCACCCTGTGCCAGGGCCTCACCACCACCACAGAGAAGAATTCCCTCCCAGTATCCCATCTAACCCTGACCTCTGGCAGTGGGAATCCTGGGACACAGCCTGGAGTAGCCAGGGTTGCAGCAAGCATTGTTCACCCAGTGGAAATGGAACTGCAGGGATGCTAAAAGCCCTTGGTCCTTCAGGAGACAGAGGAGCAGGAGCAGTATATCCAGGTCAGGCACTGGGACAAAGGGGTCATGACCTTCCCCATCCTCTGCCATCGGAGCTGCCGGAGAGGGAACATCCCATGCAGCACATGGAGGTCCTGCCTCTGGAGCTGTGGGGACCTCGAGGTCCTTAAAATAATGCCAAAGAAATAAATAAACAACCAAACAAATGCCAAGAGCAAATGAAGAACAGACTTTCCCAGTGCTTTTCTCCATTCAATTCAAAGCTTGGAGAGAGGATGACACACTGGGCCAAGACAAACAGCCCTGCAACACATCCCAAACAATGGCTTCCCAGAGCACAGAGCCGGAGGGAATCTTGTGGTCATCCCCTTGGATTTGCTGCAGAACACATGCCATGGCTCTTCCCAGAAGTCATTGTTTAAATTTGGCAAAAATCTTCCCTCTTCAGCTTTTCTAGGGAGGGTGGATGCACTGGGATGTACAGGGAAGAGCGGGTGGGAATTTCTTCCTTTAACCAGTTTGAGGACTGTGTGTAACTGGAGTGAAGCCTCATTGACTGGAAACAGCAGTTCCAGGGAGATGGAAACTATTTGCAACTTTGGGCTAAAACCAGACTTAACTAGGATGAGCATTTTTAGCACAAAGTCCTTGGACTTCTCATCCTGAGGTTAATTCCTCTCTGGAGAGGAAGAGGGACAAGGAAAATTGCCACCACCTAAAGCAAACACTGAATATTCCGTTTGAGTTTGAGGATGCTCCCTTCCTCCCCTTTCCTTTTATATTTCCCAATCTCTCTGGATTTTAGCCTGGGGCCAGGGAAGGGCATTTGACTCACTGGAATTGCTCTCTTTGCTCCCCATGTCTCCCCAGCTGGGATGCCAACTCATCATTCCTGCTGCACTTTGCATTCCAACACCCCATTTTCCAATCCTCTTCCTTGTCTGCTGTGTCTGGTCAACAAATATGGAAATGCCAGAGAGGGGAGAATCCCCTTTGGAATTTTTGCCATTGAAATCAAGACACTGCCCAGAGTTATCCTTGCTTTGCCTTCCCTTTCAGAGCATGGTTTAATCCAGATTAAGATCTAGCCAAAATATTCCCTAATTTCAGGGCGTAGAAGGATTTTTCCTGGACCTCAGGAACCTGGGCGTGGCTCTGCAGGGCAGAGTTGACACCACTGGAGCACCACATGGAGCAGAGGGAAGGCTGCATTCCATGGGGGAGTGATATTGGAGGGGCTGTACCCCCAGAAGATGCACATGGAAGTTTCTGGGATGCATTTTGGGCCTCCTCCTCCTCTGAGCTGCTACAGGGACGAGCAATGTGCTCATCCCCCAGTTCTGCACAGCAGAGAAGGATAAGGAGTGGAACAGGAGCCAATTTCCCTTCCAGTGTGTCCGGGCACATGGAAGCTAATGAAAAACAGAGGAGAAAAACAGAGAACATAGGGAAGATACAACAAATGAAAGGGCAAGGAGTGGGCAAGGGGAGGGAGCCCAGGGAATGAGTCCTTGCCAAACCCCTACAAACACAGTGACGAGATCACACTTGGATGAGGCTCCTGGAAAAACCAGTTGAGGGAGGGAGGTGAATGCAGCCAGAGATTAATAAGCTGAAATCCACTTCCCGTGCCAGTGCCCAGTGGTTGTGGAGATGCCAGCCCTGCCTGAGTCAGTGCCCTTAGAGAGGTGCAGCTCCTCAGCCAGCTCATGGAGCAAGGCAGACAGACACCCAGATGTCATCCAAACCACAGGATGTTCCCCAAGCCCTTTCCCAGAGCAGCTGGGAACCTGCAGCTCTCCTGCCCCGGGGCTCAGCTGACCCCAAGACCAGAGGGAAGGGGAGTGGGGGGGGGGGGGGGTGTAAGGCTGGCAGGAGCAGAGACAAGAATCCTGCTCAGCAGGAATAACCATGGGAATAACATAGAACTTCACCCAAAAGAAGGTCAGTGTGTGGGTGCATCTGTGCGAAGACAGGGAAAGGGAAGAGAGGGGTCAAGGGGGAATGTAGGGAGTTCTGGACTATCCAGAGTGGTGGTGGAGTCCCCACCCCTGGAGGTGTTCGAGGAATGACTGGATATGGCACTCAGTGCCTTGGGCTGGTTACAAGGTGGGGATCAGGCAGAGGTTGGAGTAGATAACCTTGGAGGGCTTTTCCAACCTTGATGATTCTTCATGAGGCTGGGGGTTGAGTCTGGGGTGTCCCAGAGGGAAGGGAGCATTGATGGAATGAATATTCCTGTTTTCCCCCAAAGCAGCAGCTCTGGTGGGTCCATGTGAAACTCTCCCCATCACTGCCCAGATCCTGCTCCAGCCTCTGCAAGACGAGCAGTGCCTTTGGAAGGACAAGCAGGAAACAGGAGCAGGTCTTGGTGGAGGTAAATCTCCAACCAGGAGATGGCTTTGGTGAGGGAAGAGCTCAATGAATTCCTGAGGTGAATCCCAGGCTGGGGCAGGATTCTGGAGAGGCTGTGCTCAGGAGCTCATGGCACCAAGTTCTGAACGATTCCGAGTCCAGGCCCAGCAGCAATTCCTCTGCAGTGATGAAAGAAATTGATAGCCCCAGGTTATGCACTCCTAAGTAGTACTGTTATACTGTTTTGCTGTAAAATTAAAGTTGCACTGTTACTTGCCTGTTTTAAACTGTTCATGTGAATCTGTACCCTGAATTTCTGTTCGTTATGTCCAAGTTCTGTACCCTTTCTCCCTGAATTCTGAGTTTTCCCCTCTCCACCGGGTAAAAGCCAGCTGCCGCAGCCTTGTCGTCCCCCCCTGCCACTTCCTGCTGCCCCCTGCTGCTTCCTGCTGCTCCCTGCCGCCTGCCGTCGAGCTGCGGACACCGCCCAGTATGGAGATGAGGAAGCTCCCATGGTGCCTGGCTGCGGCCGGGAGTCCAGTTGGAGCTAGAAAAGCCCCTGGGACAGCGAGCCGACACAGAAACTGGACCTAAGAAGGACAAAACTGTGCGAGGCACACATCCAGCTACCTGCAGGTAGCAGGTATTTTTTGTTACTTTCTCGCCATGACCTGAAAGGAACTGGAGAGAGGTGACCCCCCTGGACCACACGAGCCAAAGCGATTCTATGGAAACCCCCGTGAGGAAGGAATCCCGACTCTGCAGCAGCAGCAGCAGCAGCAGATTCGACTGCACCTCCTCCTCCGTGGTGTCTACTGGGAGCAGCGGCGGCGTGCGCAGCCCCTCAAGCCCCCTACCCAGAGCTGATTTCTAATAAAGGCCTTTTCAAAGGAGCTGGTCTCCTGGCCCATTTATAACAAATTGGGGGCTCGCCGGGACGTGACCACGCCTGAAGAGGACCGAGGACGGGACGGCCGACCGCCCTTTGGATCTCCAGGACAGCTGGTCACACCGGACCCAAGGAAGACAGCCTGGGATCGGACAGCGCGGACGAGCGCCGGTAAAGTATAGCCGGTGGCGGGAGTGGAGACGAGCGAATGGTGTGTGTGTGAGACGAAGACCGGCAGCTCGGATCTTCGAAGCGAGTGTGGGATTCTAGTACCGCGGTTCCAGTCTCCCGCGAGGGACCTGGCCGGGAATGGAGGGAAGCGAAAGGAGAACAGTGTGAAAGAGGCGTCTCCAGGGGCATAGGCGCCCCTCTCTGGGCATGCGGAGGTAATTTAGAGAGTGAGTGGCACGTCACAGGGTGTATGATTGTAGGATAGGCCCGCCTCCATTCTAGAATCTACGGAGGCAGGCTGCTCAGGCTGATCCAAGCGTGCGGAAAGCCTAGAGCTGTGTGTGGAGCACGCACCACACTGGCTGAGGTTACGGCCCGGGGTGTCCACGGGTTGGGATACTGGCTGGGGTAGCTGGCGGTGTGGGGGGAGTGAGAGAGGGTACTGGCCGAGTTACGGCCCGGGGTGTCCAGGCGAGGAAGGGGTGCTGGCTGACAGTCGGGCCAGTCTGAGCACTGGCTTGGGACACCGGCTGGGGTAACTGCCGGGGTACAGGAGTGGGCGCACTGGTTGGGGGTACCTAGAAGTGAGGGGTATGCGTTCCAAGTGCGGAGAGCCTACAGGGCCGGGGGTCTTTTGAGTATACCACCTGGGTGTAGGATGAATGAAAGTTAGGGAAGTCCCAAAGTGCGAGGGACTTAACGATAGGGAGAGTGAGTGAGTCGCACACTGTACGTCCAAGTCCTGGCTGTAAGTGGTGACTGGAACTCTGGGCCCAGGTTGACTGGCCGCTTACGGAAACTCGATAGATATACAGGAGAGGAAGAGGGGTGCTGGCTGGGGTAGTCACTGAATCTCTAAGGGCGGGATATCAGGCTACTGACAGGGCACTCTGAGCACTGGCAGGAGTGGTGGCCAGAACCTGAGAGCGGGTAACTGGAGCCACTGACGGGTGTTTGTAGAGTGAGTGAAGATTACCTAGTGAGAATGGGAGCATACATAAATAAGCAAAAACCGCCTGAGGAGGAAAAGGGGAAGATAAAGAACATTCCCCCAGATAGTCCATTAGGACAAATGTTGGAACTATGGGATACTGATGAGGCCACTAAAAATTTGAGCAAGGTTAAAATGATTCATTATTGTATTGAGGTTTGGCCCACTTTAAATTTACCTGGAGAATGGCCGTGGTGTGGAACTACGGACCCCTGGATGTGCTCACAATTAAACCAGTATCTGAAATCCCGAGGGGACTCAGATACTGAGCAGATCCTTTATGCTGCCTGCTGGCAGAAACACAGAACTGAGAGTGAAACAGTTAAGATTTGTAAGCTACAAGAGGGAAAGAGGAAAAATGAAAAAGAGAAAAGGGAGGAAAGCAGTCACCATTGGGACCCTCTTGATTATTTGCCCCCTCCTCCCGTTTACCCTGGGATACCCCAAACTGTCCCTGCTAACCCTCCAGCTTTACCTGTGAACCCCTCCCCATCTCTCCAAACCATGATCCCTATTCCTTCTTCAGCTTACTCCCCAACAGGATTACCCCCTACAGCTCCACCCTCTCTACCACCTCAGTCTAACCCGACTGTCTCGAGTACTAACCCCTTCTACTCTTCAATTCTATCCTCGACCTCTCCTAACACTGGCCTAGGCCACTCCCCTTCACCATCTACTGTCCCTGCACCCCCACACAACTGGGAGCTGGACTTGCCAGCCAATAATATAGAAACCCCAAAAGGACCCTACTGTGGCACCAGGTCAAGAATAAAGCTCTTCCCCCTAAGGAAAGTCCCGATAAATGGGGCAGCTTGGGATGCACCTCTGACAGCTTCAGAAGTTGGGGGCTTTAAGAAAGAGCTGGGAGGCCTGGTTGGGGACCTGGTGGGGGTGGCTGGCTGGGTGGATCGGTTCCTGAATCCTAATGTTTGCACCTGGAGTGAGATGAACTCTATTTTGGGTGCCTTGTTCAGCCCCAAGGAGATGGCCATGGTCCATGTCGCGGGAATGCGAGTCTGGAAACAGGGAAGCAGGTTTGGGCCGCGGGCAGGGGACGGGCTCCCGCGGGCGGATCCAGGGTGGGATCCAGGTGGAAAAGGGGAAGGGCAGAATGTGGGAGACTGTGGAACCCTGGTGGTGCGGGGCATCGGATGGTCTGTTCCCCGGGGTGGTGGCACCAAGCTGGCCTTTGATGGGACCCAGGGGAAATGGGACCCCAGCCACCTAGTTAAGCAGGGGGGGAGATTTTTGGTTATGTGGATCCCGACAGTCCTGAGGGCCAAGTGCTGTTAGAGGTGCAGTTCTGTGCTGGATCCTGGCCTGATATCAGGAAAAAGCTAGAAATTAGTAACCCATGCTGCTGTCTGGACCCAAGAAAAAGAGTGGACTGATGTTTCCCGTGTAAAAGGACCAGTATCGCCTCCTCCTAACTATGGACAAAACCCAGAAAAATCCCCCACGAGTCTCCCCAAGTGGACTGCCATCCAAGATCCTGCCAGCTGACAAAAGAAGAGAACCAATATATGATGAACATGAGTTGAGAGAAATAAAGAAGTTAGGGTTGTACCAAGGGAAGCAAGGGGAATGGTTAACCCCAGATAGAAGAAAGTTTTTAAATAAAGCCCTAGCTTGAAAAATGCTAACAGAAATACACAGCCTGACCCACTGGGGCACCCAAGGGTTATGTGATAATTTTTTTTAAGAGAATATTTATGTATTGGGGTATATGGTCTGGCCAAAGCAGTAACTGAAGGATGCCTTATATGCCAAAAGGTAAATCAGAAAGCGATGGGGGGGGAGTGCCCCAGGAGGAAGACGGATGGCTTTGGGACCCTTTCAAAATATACAGGTGGATTTTGCCGAGGTGCCTTCAGTACAGGGTTGCAGGTATCTACTTGTTATGGTTGATTGTTTGGCCCATTGGGTGGAAGCCTTTCCTGCTGGGGAAGAGACAGCACAAGTGGTAATAAAAATATTATTGGAACACATCATCCCCCGGTATGGGCTGGTGAATAGTGTTGGTTCAGACCGAGGCCCTCATTTTGTGGCCAAAATTCTACATGATGTCAATAAAGCCTTAAGAATCAGGTGGCGGTCGCATACACTCTGGCATCCCCAAAGTTCAGGGAGAGTTGAGAGGATAAATAAAACCCTCAAAAATGTATTAACTAATTTGATAACCAAAACAGGAATGAATTGGCTCAAGTGTCTGCCCCTGGCCCTTCTGCGAATCCGGGTCCGACCAATATCTGACATAGGGGTTTCACCATATGAGATGATGTTTGGACTCCCCTTCTTACTGACCCCCTATATAGCACTGGGGATTATTTAGAAGGAGAGGCCGCTACCCAAGAATATGTAAAAACAATTGGAAAGAGGTTGGCAGATCTTAAAAGAAGAGGGTATCTTCCTCAAACCTCTCCCTTGGACACTGACATGCACCGAATAAAACCAGGAGACTGGGTTTTAATTAAGTCCTGGAATACCACCCCACTAACCCCTAAATTCGAAGGCCCGTTCCAAGTTCTGCTCACTACTCATACTGCAGTGCGAACCCAGGAAAAGGGCTGGACCCACATCACTAGAGTGAAAGGACCATTACCACCCCCGAGTGATCCCTCTGACCCCAACAAGGGGTCAGATCCCTCTGACCCTGAAACCCCAACAAGAGTTCCCTCTGAGTGGACTGCCACTCGAGATCCAGACACCCTCAAAGTAACTCTCAGGAAACAACCAAAAACCAGTTAAAGCCAATAAGGGACAATAACAGTTATTACAAGCTGTCGTTACCATTGTTAAAAATCCACATTGTTACAAGAGGTTAAAAAGTGTTAATATAAAAGTGTAAAATAATAGTTAAATCTGACGTTATAAATTGTTATAATGAGCCACAATGTGTTAATGTAAAAGTAATAAGTAGCAGTAATTCTTAATTTAAAAATTAACTCTCTCATAGGGCACACCCAAAGGGAGCTAACTAAAACTAAGAAAAAGGTAGAAGGTGGGAATAAACAAGGGAGAACTCCACAAATCCAGCCTAAGAACTCCCCGACCCAAGAGGCAAGACCAGGTGAGACCAAAGAGAACCCTCAGAGCGAGATGGGGGCAGGTTCATACTGGACTCTTGGAGGGACTAATAGTAGTCCTATTGATATGATGAGGAGAAAGAACCCCCCGACCCAAGAGGCAAGGCCAGGTGAGACCAAAGGATCCACAAATAGAATGGTTCATACTGGACTCTTGGAGGGACTGATAGTAGTCCTATTGATAAGCAAGTTTACAGATGGGGCTTGCTCCAAATGCTGTCATTCAGTTTGTGATGGGGAGAATCTACAATCCCTTCTGAGAGTTCACACCCATGTGAATCCCACATGTTTTGACATGACCCAATTATCCACCTGTCAAAAAGAAGAAAAACAATATTGGATTGCAAAAAATGCTGCCACATTTAAGCAGTGCCTGACTGGGGAGTGCCCTATCAGAGAGTGGTTCTGTTTTAAAGACTTAAGAAATACAGAGGAAGTAGCAGATCTGATAAAAGAAAAACCACTGGTGGTAAAAAAGAATGAAATAGATGAACCCCTTGGGAAAAGTCTATTTGTCGATCTGGTAGAGGGAATCAGCCATAAACTAAATATAACAAACTGCTGGATATGTAAAAGCACACAAATGTGTGATGTATAGCCCTGGGAGGGGACAAGCTTATCACCCCTGGACATCCTGAGATGGAAGTTAATAACGGGGAAAAAGTATAAAACCTTCCTAGGAAGAATGGCTTGTAAAAGGTACTTACTGGTCAAAGAGTTAAAACAAAAATGGATCCCCAGGGAACCTGAAAAATATTGGTCTATTGGGAAAAAAGAATCAGGGTGCGTCTGTAATAAAAGTTATGGTCTACATGAGTGCACTAATAAAGGGACCAATCTTTTTTAGGGAATCAGAGAAATTTCAAAATATTGGGAACACCCCTATGACACACAAAACACATCCTGGAAAGCCCCAAAACACCTCTTTTGGATTTGTGATGACAAAACCTACACCCATCTCCCAGGAGATTGGGCGGGTAGCTGCACCAGAGGAATCAGCAAAGCAGCCTTCTCCCTCCTCCCACGAGAATCAAGAAACCATTTAGGCATACCCTTATATGAAAATTTAAAAAGAAAATACCGAAAGAGGAGGAGGGGCAGCACACAAACATGGAAAAGTAAAATACAGAAACCAAAAGAAATAGTAAAAACATATAGGCCAGCAACTTGGACACAAGATAGATCATGGGGGTGCCGAACTCCAATTTACATGTTGAATAAAATTATCAGATTACAAGCAGTATTAAAAAGAATATCAAACAAAACAGCCCTTGCCCTTGATCATATCAGTAACCAATTGGCACAGACAAGAGCAGTAGTTTATCAAATCAAACTAGCAGTCGATTATGAAAGTAAGGTAATAAAAAATATTTCCAAAGAAATACAAAAAATTGCATATGTAAGTACCCAGGAATGGAAGCCCTTAATTAATATGGACTGGTGGGACAACTTCAGGTCCTTTGAAGGGACCTGGTGGGAAAAAGTAGTGTTCATTGCAATAAGTGCCTTTGTCAGTCTCCTACTTCTCCCCTGCATACTTCCCTGTCTAATTCGAACTATAGCCACTACTGTTCAAGCTAGTCTCCAAATCCCTAAAGTAAAGATTCAGAAACCTACAAATACAATTAGATTAGAACCCCAAGAAAAAGAACTAAGCACAGCAAAAAGAATTTATAACCAATACCAGGAATTAAAACAGATTTATTCCCTTGAATCAGACATGGCCAATTGATGCGGGCAAAAGCCCGATCAAAGAAATAGAGGGGGGATTGAAAGAAATTGATAGCCCCAGGTTATGCACTCCTAAGTTGTACTGTTATACTGTTTTGCTGTAAAATTAAAGTTGCACTGTTACTTGCCTGTTTTAAACTGTTCATGTTGAATCTGTACCCTGAATTTCTGCTTGATATGTCCAAGTTCTATACCCTTTCTCCCTAAATTCTGGGTTTTCCCCTCTCCACCGGGTAAAAGCCCGCTGCCGCCGCCTTGTCGTCCCCCCCTGCCACTTCCTGCTCCTCCCTGCTGCTTCCTGCTGCTCCCTGCCGCCTGCCGTCGAGCTGCGGACACCGCCCAGTATGGAGATGAGGGAACTCCCATGGTGCCTGGCTGCGGCCGGGAGTCCAGTTGGAGCTAGAAAAGCCCCTGGGACAGCGAGCCGACACAGAAACTGGACCTAAGAAGGACAAAACTGTGCGAGGCACACGTCCAGCTACCTGCAGGTAGCAGGTATTTTTTGTTACTTTCTCGCCATGACCTGAAAGGAACTGGAGAGAGGTGACCCCCCTGGACCACACGAGCCAAAGCGATTCTATGGAAACCCCCGTGAGGAAGGAATCCCGACTCTGCAGCAGCAGCAGCAGCAGCAGATTCGATTGCACCTCCTCCTCCGTGGTGTCTACTGGGAGCAGCGGCGGCATGCGCAGCCCCTCGAGCCCCCTACCCAGAGCTGATTTCTAATAAAGGCCTTTTCAAAGGAGCCGGTCTCCTGGCCAATTTATAACAGTGACAGGAAAATCTCTTTTATTAAGGGCAAACCACTAAACAGAAACCCTGTTTTCAGAGGAATAAGCATTCCAAGCCCACCAGAGCCAGGGAAGCCAAAGGCTGTCCCCACGAGCCCTGGGCTGCTTCCAGGGGGCTGATGGTTGTCAGCTGCCTGACCAGTCTGAAACATACTGGGTTCCCATTTTAGTGACAGTGATTCCTGAATTTTGGGTAAGAAACATCCCCATCAACGCTGCCGCCCTTGCCCTGATGAAAGGGAAATAGATCTATGACTATTTTGTCAGTAAATGCTTTTCCTGGTAATGGGACCTGCTGACTCTTCAAAAGCAAGTGAAAATTTGGTTCCATACAGCTGTTCCCATGTACTGGGAGCAGGACTGAGGTGGGAAAGCAGGGCTGGCTGGGAGCAGACTGCCAGGGAATGACAGGCTGGGGAGCAAAACTGAACAGTCACTGCTCAGGACCTTCCCTGCTCCGAGATTTCCCTCAGCACAAACTGAAGTCTCTGGGAGCAGAGTCACAGCAGGGAGGAGCCCGCCATGGCCCCTACATGGGGAGGGGGCTCCGGGCTGACATTCCTGGAGGAAGGCTCTCAGGGGGCTCATTATGGATACCCCACTCTGGCCAAGCTCCGGGATTAGTGCTGAATGGCTGTGGGAGATGCTGCCCTTCCCAATCTCACTGGGAAACCAATCTTGCTGGTGATGGAACCTTAACTGAGCTCTTTCTTGCTACCTGCCCTGGAGAGGGACTTTAGGCAAGAGCATGGAGTGACAGGACACAGGGAAAGGCTTCCCACTGCCAGAGGGCAGGGTTAGATGGAATATTGGGAAGAATTGTCCAGAGAAGGTGTGGCTGCCCCATCCCTGGAAGTGTTCACAGCCAGGTGGGACGACCTGGAGTAACCTGGGATAGTGGAAGGTGTCCCTGCCCACGGCACAGGTGAAATTGGATTATCTTTGTAGTAAATAGCGAAAGCAAATTTAAATAAAATAGAATTTATTGCCAGCGAAAAATCACGGACAAGAAAACTTACAAAGCCAATACAGAAATTGACAGTCAGCGAAGCAAGGAAATATACAGTGCGCACTGGGTGAGCCTTGTGATGTGTCCCACGACACGTCACCCCTGAGGTCTCACGAAGGACTCAGTCCAGGTCTGCCATTCTTATACTCTTAACTCAGTGAACAAGTCTGGACATGTCCAGTGGTCCTGGTATCGAGGGGAACTTGAAACTTCTCGGGATTGGTGCCACTGCTCAGTCCAGGATTTCTATAGACTTCTTTGTTTCTTGATGATGCTGCTGATAGAATCAAGGTATCAGTTGGCCAGCGTGAATGGATTTCCTGGGTGTGCAGGGTGTATCCTGAGTACTCTTAATGTCCTAGGCAAGATGTATTCTATTGGGCTATCAGCCCTTATCAGATGCCGATTGCCCCTCCTCTCCATGCCTCTCCACCTCCTATTGGTATTGTAATTCCATTGTCTCTTTCCCGGAGCTGGGGAACTCCCTTGTGCTAAGGGAGTTTTCTCTGACATTCCTAAGACTACATGTTTTGCCATCACCCATAACAGTAGGCATTATAATTACATAAAATATAGTATAGGAACATGAATTAGCATTTATTACAACTGTTATAAATGATTAAAGGCAATTATAATAAAATAGAATTTATTGCCAGATTGCCAGTGAAAAAAATCACGAGCGCGAAATTGACAAAGCCAATACCGAAATTGACCAAAGTCAGTGGAGCGAGGAATTAGACAATGCCGGCATTGGGTGAGACCTCTGTGAAGTGCTGCACAGCACTACACCCCCCAGGTCCCACCGGGGTCTGCCTCCAGGCCCGCTGGTTTTATACCTTTTAGCTCAGTGTACAAGTCCAAACATGTTTAAAAGTCCAGGTACAAGTTTGAACATGTTAAAAAGTCCAGGTATCGAGGGGAGCATGGAACATGGAATCTCTGGAGGTTGGTGCCATTGCTCAGTTTCTTTGTTTCTTGATGGTGCTGCTGATAGCATTGGCCAGTCTGAATGAGTTTTCCTGGGCGTAGGAGATGTTCTCAAGCACCCTTGATGATTCGCCCAGGGCCTATTCTTCTGGGGTGATCACGTTTGCTCCCTCTATTGGTATTGTAATTTCTTTGTCCCCTTCCCAGATCCGGGGGGGGGGGGACGGGGACTGGGACTCTCTGTGCTGGGAAAGTTTCTCTGACATTCTTAAGAACTGTATATTACACCATTACTCACACCAATACATGTATATAAGATATAACTCATAGACATAAGCCAGTATACATCAAGATTATGTGTACAGATTTTCTTGTAAAGCTACTAGTTCAGTGCCCGCCTGAGCTAGTAGTTCCTTCTGAGGCTTTATAGACAAACTTATCACAGAGAACATATTCTTACCCTCCACCAATATCACCCTATCAGGAGATCATGAATTATTTTACCATTATATTTTGGGAACATGAATTAACAAATACTACACAACCAATATCACCTTATTAGGAAAACATGAAATAATCCATTTATAACAATCTTTAAGGTCACTTCCAACCCAATCCATTCCATGAGTTTATGATTTTTCCCTTCCTGGATGAGCCTTCTCCCACTACTCACCTGGAGACTCAGCTGTAGAGAAATAAAAAGATTTATCTGAGGGAGCCAAAGGCTGCTTTGCCCAAGAAGCCATGGGAAGCCAACGGCAGCAACAGTCAAGATCCAGTGAGCCTTGACTGCAGGAGCATCCTGGATGCCTCTCACAGTCCTGAATATTCATGGAAAATCAGTGTTAACAGCTCAGCAGGGAGCACGGACTGAGTGCTGCCCAGACACTTTGCATCCCGGCCCAGGAATCCACATGGGGCTGTTCGGAGTGAGCCAGGAAGAAAATTAACTTAAACCTCAGCCGCCAAACCTGACAGTGGCCTAATTTGGGAAGGCAACTTGTCCCAGGCCCTGCCTGCGGTGCTGTGAGAACAAATGGCTCTAAACGCTCCCCAATCCCCTCCAGCCTGTGCCTGCGCCCCTGGAGACTCAGCCCTGGGAGCGGCTTCGGTGCTCTCCAGCTGGGAATGTGCCGGACAGGTGGGAGCATCGCTGGGAGCTGTCACTGCCAGCAAGATCACTCCCAGCTAATTGCTCGGGATGACTCTGCAGGGCCACGTTTGGCGCTGGAAAAACTGGTCCATCAGCCCTTCCCTCGGGAACGCGGTGGCGCGGAGCTGATCTGCATTGCCTGGGACAGTCCTGCAGCAGGTGAGGAGCCCGATTTCCCTGTTCCTTCTGCTCTTGGCTGATTTGACTGGCACACTGCAGCCCCTGGGTGTGATCTGCCAGCTCTCCTGACATCCATCCGCACATTCCACGTCCTCGTGCCTTTTAACCTTGTGCAGATTTAAAACTATGCCATTTCTTTTGGCTTGCACAGCACTTTATTTGTTCTTTATAGCCCCAGCTCACACAGGGAGGATGTTGCTCCAAGAAAAATCCTTGCTGCAGGGAGCAGAGGACAGACTGGCTCTTGGGGTGTGACCCTGCCTCTGACTGGCTCTCCACAGGCCAAGTGTCCCCTCTGCCTGTAAAACAGGGCCAGTGACATTCATCTGGCTGCTGGAGGAGCTGGGAGGGGGCATTAACTATTTCAGATAAAATCAGGTTTTTAGACCCTAAAAGTGCAGGAAGAGGGGAATTATAAATCATTGAATTGTTAAGATTGGAAAAGACCTTTAAGGCCACCAATTCCAATCATCAAACCAGCAGCAGCAGTGTGTTATGAGTTCATACTGCTCATGTCATGAGCACATCTAAGGTGGCAATGCTCCTGTGCCTCTGGGCTACCTCTGGTGCATGATCCAGACACCAACCACAAAGCCCAAGGTAGAGAGGAGGCTTCCCCACTTTCAGGAATTAAGGAATTTGGCTGAATTCAGCCCAAGCTCAGCCTGAGTCCCAGGACTACTCGCATGCCAGAGAGGAGGAGGGGCCAACAAAATTCCCTGGCACTTGCTCTTTTCCCTGCTAACAAAGTTGCAAGAGGTGCTGGATGCTGCTTTTCCATACTCAAGAGGTGAGGAAAGGTGGGTTCAGCATCTTCCCACATCCCAGGGAGCTGAGGGAATGCTGGGGCTAGATCAGGAGGGATGGGATGCACCCACCAGTTGTGAGATCTCCCACATGTGGGACAAGCCATGAGCTCACACCCAGAACATGGAAAGCCTCTCACCCCTGGAGTCTTGTTTGGCATCAGCCAGGAGGCACCTTTTTTCTCGACTATTAATCATCTTTCCATAGAAATCCTTACATCCCTGCCAGTGGTCGTTAGGCTTTGGCCATTCTGTCCCGATTATTCCCTTTGTCCTTCCTCCTCCAGCCAAAACCAGGGTGATGGGTCTCACCTGGAGGCAGAAAATGCAGCACTCCCATTCCCAAGGGATCTCAAACCAGATTTTTCAGCAGTGGCAGCCCCCAAAAGTGGCCCTGGAACCAGCCCAGGCCAGCTGGGCAGAGGAGGAGGAAGAGGAGCTGATGGATCCCAAAGGCTCCCACTCAGCAACAACCACAGCGATTAACTGGGAAGTGGGAGGGACTAATTGGGCATTTAACTCAATGCTGGCACCACAGGCCTTGTGCTGGAGCTGGAGAGAGGAAAGAAAGATCCTCTCCTGAGCCCTGGGATGTAACCAGATACCCCTTGGTTGCATCCCAACTTTTGACAGCCAATTCATCCCCAAGGGATGCTCATATTGGGCGAGGGAATAGAGGAGAGAGGAGCTTCATGGAAGTTGACGTGGATAAAAACACTCCCCAGACTGGTTGTGTTTGGTTTTTTGTGAGCTTTTCTTCTGATTTTTTGTGGTTTTCTAATTCTCAGAGAAAAACAGGTTTGCAGAGATTTCAGCCTCTCTCACAGTGCTCCAAACACAAATGTGGCAGCATCAATTGTCTCCATGTAAACAAGCAGAGAGCCAAGGCCACCAGACTGGACTTGGATGATCTGAAATTCCCTGCAAACTGCTTCCTTTTATGCCACTGCCCATTAGTCAGGATGAGGCAATGGCTGCAAACACGGAAAATTAATGGAAGTTGTAGAGTCAGGGCAGCTCTTCCAAAAATGGAATTCCAGAACTATTTGGGTGGGAAACAACATTAAAGCTCAGCTCATTCCACCCCTGCCATGGGCAGGGACACCTTCCGCTATCCCAGGTTTGCCCAAGCCTTGTCCAGCCTGGCCTTGGACACTTCCATGGATGGGGCAGCCGCACCAAATGCCACCTGAATGGTCACATCAGCCTGACAGTCCTGGGCTGGACAAATCCCAAATCCACAGGCACTGTCCTGATAACCACTCCAGCATTCCCATCACACATCAGCACTCAGGAGAGTCAGTGTTTGTGTCCTTTGCTGTCAATCAGCTTTACTAATGAATTTTTATTAGACCAAACAAGCATTTACCTCATCCCCCCACAGGGCCCTTCTCATTGGCCACAAAACATCTTTCCCCACACCCATTTCTGAATTCCCTGCTCCTGAGGAAATTAAAACCTTGGGAGCGAACATGAGAGCAAAACCTCTGGGCTGGGATGTCCCACACCAGCCTCCTGTGGGCCCCATGGCAGGGACATGGCACTGTTTCCTGAGGGCACAAGGCTTTGCTTTTAACATCAAATATCCTGAGCAGCAGCATTTTTACAAGCCCCAGACAGGAAAGGAAGGGTTAACCCCACCACAGCCTCCGAAAAAGAGGTGGAAATGGAGATACAGGAGCATAAAAGGGCTCTCAGGAGAGGTCAGCTTGAGAGGAATAGAAACAGGAGAGAAATTTGCTTCCACACAAACCCCAAAGGGTTGAAAGCATTTGTGAACCAAAGGGCCAAAAGGAGTGGGGCACATCCTGAATGAGCTGGGATGTCCCCAGGAGGGGAGGGACAGCACCACCCACACACAGCCCTGGTTGGGTGCTGGGATGGGGGGGACAGCTATTTCCTGGGGAAAAATCCTAAATGAGGAGGAGGAGGATTCCAGCCTTATGGATGGGGAAGGCAGGAGGCTCCAGGAACACCTGAGCAGCAGCAGCAGTAGTTTTCCCTTTGGCCTGGGATCATTAGGCAGAATATTGGCTCAAAACTGAATCTGGGGGCATTGGGATGCTCCCAGCTCCTGCCTTTCCCTCTCCACTGAAGGCTGGCTCCTGAGCTGGTTGCTATGGGGACGAACGGAGCAGTGCCCTCATGGATGGGGGAGAGATGGAGGAGATGGAGGAGATGTGCTGTGCTGGGGGACCGCTCCTCATGGCATTGCTAAATTTGGCCTGATGGATTGGAAACAGATGAGACTCCGGGGACACAGAGCCCAGCATTCAAGGTGATACCTCTACCCTGGAACAAAACAGTGGCTGGAAATATCCTACTGGATGAGGGAGCAGATCCCACCCCATCATTTGGGGCATGGGTGACAAACAGGGAGAAAAAACTGGGAGCAGAACTGCAGGGAGAGGCTGTGATGGATGCAACACCTCAGTCCAAGCCCAGCTGAGCTCTGTGGGCACGGACCATGGGCTATTCTGGCACATCTCCCTCCTCTTGGCACCTCTGAAACACTTGAAACACTCAGCAGAGCCCAGGAGCAGTGAGCCTCCACGCCAGGCAGCCACTCCAGCCGCCGGGAAGCGATCCCTTCCCTGTCACTGCTGCAGCTGAAATATGGATCGAGGAGAGGAACAGCTCCAAAAGGGAAGACAGAGAGACAACTTTGTTGTCCTAGCCAAATCTGAGCTTGCCAAATCCCAGTTCTCTAAAATGCTGCCTGCATTTTCAATAAATAAGGAGAAATCAAAACAACCCTCAGTCCCTCCCACTCCGACACAGGCTGATTCCCAGACACCTGCCACATCCAGTGCTGGCATTGTTGGGAGAATGGATCTGCCCGTATCGCTTGCACATTTGTCTGTTAAGCTCATTAAGATCTGGTGAGATGAAAGGCAGCGCTGTAATGTAAGATCATTATCGTTATCAAAAGGAACATAGCAAACTGCTGCTCGAGAGGCAGATCTGTTTCCATGTAAGAGCTGTTCAAAGTTCACCCTGATGCTCCCCAATAAGGTGCCTGTTCTAGGAATCAACTTCAAAAGCTTCCCTCATGCTGGGGAAAACTTCCAAGGACCCCTTTGCCTCTCGCATCTGTCGTGTGAATTTTCCGAGGCGTTTTTGACACAGCAGAGGCAGTTTGGATACAGGGAAGGGGATCCTGTGTCCCAGAGCTCCCAGCTTGTGAGATGCTGGTCACACATGGCCACGATGCTCTGGTGAGCACAAGGATGGGATGGACATCCTGTGATGTGACCATGGACATGTGTGACGTGATCATGGATGTGTGTGATGTCACCATGGACATCTCTCAGTTCATTCCCAGCTGCCTCTCCTCCCTCCATCCCTGTGGAATGAGCATTGGCAGAAGCTCTCACACATGGGATGGAGCACAGCACTCAGCCCAGCCCCCACTGGGCAGCACCAGATGCCTTCAAGAGAATTCCAGGTTGGGTTTCCATATACAAATCCAATCCAGAGTGGTCCCTCCAGCTGGAATTCCTCATGGAATAGCCCTGGTGGGCAACAGAGCAGAGCAGAGGCCCCCACAGCCATTCCCAGGCAACACCACCACATCCCACCTCTCACCAGTGCCTCCCAGTCATGCTGCCAGAGCCCTTCATGTGTGGAGTCCTGCCTGCCACAGATGCTCCAGGAGCTTCCAAGGAGGGGTTTCCCATGGGGTCACAGCCCCCCACACAGAGCCTGAAAGAGGAACTGGCTGGTTTAAAATAGCCTCCTGTTCCTGTGCTGGGAGGTTGGCAGAACCAAGCCTCAGACTCAGAGATGACTGATAGGAATTTGGATGCAGAGAATCCTCTCCTACCTGGAGGAAGCAGAAGAGTTAAACTTGCTCAAGGCACCATAATTTTTCCAAGAAGAAAACCGTTCTTCCCACACAGGGTCAATTCTTTTTTGAAACCAGCCTCCCTTTTATGTCCAAGAAAATCTGCTCATAATTATAAAGCAGGGAAGGACAGGTTCCTGGAAATATTAATTTGCAGCTGAGCCATTTTCACCCTGGTACAGGCGGAGCGAGCCTTCCTTGCCCCCATCTGTCACATTCGCGGCGCCGCTGATGCCAGCCAGGCTCTGCCACACAGCGTGGCAGACTCGGCAGGGACAACATGACACTGAGCTGGGAGGGGGCCAGGGGGCTGCCAAGAAAGAGGGAAGGAGTGCGCATCTGTGGAGGCCCTTGAGCCTATCAGGGGAACTTCCAGGGTAATGCCCTGGAGGAAACTACCATAGGCTTCAACAATGCCTCACCACTTAGGGTAAGAAAAAAGGCTTCCCCCATGGTGCTCTGTAGCACCATGTTAATTTACCTTAGTTCTGTTCTTCCCATTGGCCTGTTGGCCTTGCCCACCTCTATTGTTCATATATGTCCTGGTTCTAAAGGGTTCTCCTTTCCTTATTTCCCCATTGGTTTTTGTATCACTGATTGTCCACCCTCATATTCCCTATTGGTTGTTGCTCTTTGCCCTGCCCTTGCACCGCCCCTGTGCCCTCTGATCACTGGCCCCTGATGCCCTGCTCCACCCCAACTTGCCCTTGTACTTAACCTTGAACCCTCCATCAACCCTTGTCTTTTGTCCCTGGACCCCTTCGGCACTGGATCAATAAACCCCACTGGAACTCTATACAGAAGACCCTTTCTGCCTTTCATTCACTGAGCTAGCCGTGGTGTGTGTGAATGTGGATAAAGTGACTGTGTGCCTGCTTGAGTGGCTTCCTGAGAAGACACTTTCAGGGAGATAGGCAACCACCATCCATCCACGCTGCTACACACGTCCTGCCCAAGATGTTCTTACACACAAACAGCTTGGCAGCACAAGGGGCTGGGAGGGGAGGAAGAGAGGAGAAGGAAGAACAGTTCAGGCATTGTTGGGTGCTGTTTGGGAAGAGATGAATGGAAAAGCTCACGGAACCAAGTTTGAGAGAGTCGACAGAGTCCAGACCATCTCCACCAGCATTGTGCTCTGAACAGGAGCACCATGGTCCACTCAGCCCAAATCAGGCATCCCACATTCCCTGTGTCCTCTCATCATCTCCACCTGCCTCCAGGTGATGGGATCTGTGCTCCTTCTTCAGGGAAACTGCTCTGGCTTCTCCCATCCCTCTTCCATAGCTGCATCTCATTTCCACAACCACAAATAAATCAACCTGCTGCTGGTGCCTTCACCTTCAAATATTTATAGAGTGTTAGTACACTTTTCACTCCCTGCCTGCACACACGTGCCCTTTCCTTTAAACATCTCCTCACCCAGCTCTGGATATTTAGTTCTTTTAATCCCTCCCCATAAATCTCCCCTGATCCACTCCTGGTGCTGTATCCATTCATTTCTCTGGATGAGAGGCACTGTGATGGATTGGCATGGCAGAGCTGTCCAGGAAGAGGCTGTTGTCACCTCCCTCCATGGCACAGTGCCTGGGGACCATGGCTCAGAGGGTGTTGGACACCTCCAAGCATCTTCTGGGCTCCTCCTATAAAATTCCTGGCTCCATCCAGGCTTCAGCTTTCTGCCCTCATTGGATTTTGCATTTTCTTATTTCTCCCTTTTTTTTCCCCCTCCCTTCTCCCAACTACAAATGACAAAATTGCCAGCAGCTCCTAGACAAGCTTCAAACTCAGGAATCAGCTATTTATGGGGACAGAATTTTAACTTCCTTTCTTGATTTGCAAATTGCTGGGGAGCAGCTTGTGAGGCCCAGGAAGCTAGGAGTCAGGGAAGGCTGCAAGTTCATACACCACGTGAGATCCTTCCGTGGGGCAAGGTCTCAGCCCTCAGGAGCAGCAGCTGCATTCTCTGGGCTCAACATCAGCTTTTGCAAATTGTGGAATTGTTGGGTTGAAGGAGACCTTAAAGTCCATTTCATTCCTCTCCTTGCCACAGGCAGGGACACCTTCCACTATCCCAGGTTGCTCCAAGCCCCATCCAACCTGGCCTTGGACACTTCCAGGGATGGTGCTCTTGCCCTGCAGCACCCTCATGGCATCATCCCCGCCCTCTCCAAGCTGGAATGGGGATGGGGTGTGCAGGGAAGGAATGTGCTCAACCCAGCGGCTCTGCCATGGCCAGCATGACTCAGGGAAAGTTGAGGAATGGAAAAATAAAGTTTATCTTCAACAGGGAAGCAAAGAGGGAAATGGGATTGCTCTTGCCAGGTGAGCCTCAAGCAGAGTTGCAAAATTTCCTGGAATTTATAGTTTGCTGGAATAAAGCTGCTTCAGGCAACAAACCCCTGGTGGCTGTGGCTGATGGAACTGGTGACACAGGGCCTGGGATTACAGCCTGCCATGGAGCCCTATGTCTGCCAGGATAACCCCCAGATAAGCACAGAATTGCCCAATTAAACAGCCTGTGTAAAGCCATGGGAAAGGCTGAAGGGATTTAGGGAGCTCAGGATAGCTTTCCAGTCAAGGGATCAAATGAAGGCACTCAGCCCCACAGAAAGCCTCATACTCAGTGGGGACACAGAGCAGGCAGAGCTGGAAACAGGGTCCCATCACTGCTCAGTGAGGCACAATAGGCTCAGCAAGGGCACAGGATAGGAGTTCTGCAGGGAATTACAGGGGCAAAAGCACTTGGATCATCCCCAAGCCTGCAGTGTAACATCCCTTCCTCCATGGCTTTACCAGTTTTGGTCCAGCTCAAAACCTGCCCAATGCAGGAGCCATCCCACACCATCCTAGCCCTTCTCTTCCCTGAACTCTCAGCCCTCACTTCCACAGGCAGCCTTCATCCCAAGCACAAGGGTGTCTGTCTTGGTTTGAAAAGACAGGTGTCTGCCAGGGAAAGCTGGAGTTTCCCTTAGAATGGAGAATGTAAACCCCTCACCCCCGCCAAATTATAATTTTGCAATTAAGGACTTTTAGGCAAAGATTTGGGAATAGGAATAAGTTATTTACTAGGAATATTAATAATACAAATGTAGTAGAGAAAAACAAAACCACCCATATGAACAACAATTTTGGAAAACCCTGACAGAGTCAGAGCTACAACCTGACACCCTGTTGGTCAGGGTGTTGGAAGCAGTCCAAAAGTGAGTCCTCCTGGAGTGGCAGATGTGGTTTTGGTGGAGTAGAGATGATCCTGTAGAACAAGGGTCCAGTGGTGGTGAGAAGGGGTCCAGTCTTCCTCCCAGAAATCGGGTGAAGCTGGACACTTTCTGTGTTCCTGTGTCTCAGTTTTATCCAGGTAGGAATGGTTGGCTCCCCCCACTGGGTGGAGCATCTCACAATAGAATGATGGAATGTGGGTGTTTTACTTTGGTGATGTGTGCTTTTAGGAGTGTCTTAATGGTCCATTAGCAGAAAATATTCCCCTGAGGGAGGACTGGAGGTGAAAGAGATAAGAAACAATGCCCCACTTGGTTTTAACAGTTGGCCCATTTTCAAAAGGCACCCGCCCCCCTCCTCCCAGAGTTACAAGAGATAAAGAAGAACATTTCCCCAACTGCTTTCAGCAGATGAAATAGAATACACATTTTTGGTTCCATAACCCAAGACAGTGTCCTTGTTCCCCCAAAGACTTGGAGGAAGGGCCAACCCTGTATCATTGGAGGGTGAGGGACTGAGTGGGGCTGAGTTCCCAGCTGGGGTTAAATCCCAAGCCAAGCCTTCAGCTCCTTCATTTCTAAACCACCTTTTATCCCCACCCAGCTCCATTTCCCACCCATCAAGTACTGCTTTTTGTGGCTGAGCAAACCCAGCTGTGCTGGAAGCCCTCATTCCATTAATCCAACCTCAGTCCCTTCACAGATGTTTCTGTGACTCTCTACAAATTTTAGGGTTGGGCAGAGCCCATGGCAGAGGAATTGTGTTCATCTGCAGGAGTTGCTTGTGCTGTTGAACAAACACCACATTCCTGCTGCCACGGTGAACTGGGATGTCTCAGCTCTGTCCCAGACAGCTCCAGTGAGCCAGACTGGTGTCCTGAAACAAGGGATAGTACCCTTCTGTCAGGACAGGAGCTGCTCCAGGTCCCTGATCCACAGGAGATGTAAGTATCCCTTGGCCCTGGCACAAATGGCTCATTTGACTTTGAGTGCTGACAGGCTGGCTGGGCTTGGAATTGGGGCTTAAATCAAGGAGCTTCCCTCCAGGGAGCAGGGGGAGAAGGAGACAATTAGATTTGAGCCCTGAAGTTTTACAAATCTAATAAATTTCCTGATAGCCTGTAGTTGCTGGGGAGAGCCATGACAGAGCCCTTGGTGAAGGAAACCTGGAGTTTCTCCAGGCAGGAAGCCACAGAGGCACCACACAGCTCTGTTGGTCAGGGGGGGTGACTTGTCTGACCCCTCAGTGCCACTGCTGACTGTGGCTGAGAGGTGGGGATGGAGAAACCGTGTCCTCAGGAGTGACAATCCAACATCCCACTCTGCCCAATCCCAATGGCCTTAGGCTGCTCCGTGGCAGAGGAGAGGAAGGTCAGAGCCAGCAGAGTGGAGGGAAGCAGCTGCTGGACACAGCAGGGAAAAAGCAGCTTCCTAATTGCGCTTCACTGCTGGAAAAGGGTCATGGCAGGGAGGTGACGAGGTGTTGGCACCAGCACAGAAACACCTGGCAGGGACAGGGCAGCCGAGGAGGGAAAGCAGGATCACCCTCAAGCTCCTACAGCCTTTGGGAGCCCAGCTTGGCCTGTGGCTGCTCGTTATCCTGCCAGAGTTGCTCTTCTTCCAGCTAGGACCTGACACTTCTCTTCAGCAATGCTAATGGAGGAGGATGGGGAAGGAAACTCCTTTCTCCAGGAAATGTAGCTTCCTAGAGCCCCCGCAGCAAAGGCTGTGCTGCCACCGCCAAGGCTGCTCCCACCTTGGGCTAGTTTCCATCTCCTCCCGTAGGCAGGTGAGAGGGAGCAGCTGGATGAGGTGCTGATCTGGGCTGATCCCAAGGGAAGCAAGTACCTGGCACAGCCACCTGCCTGCGCCTGCCTGGACTTTCCAGGGGCTGGGGACTCTGTGCCACAGAACCATGGAATGCTTTGGGTTGGAATGTTACAGCCCATCCAGTGCCACCCCCTGGCATGGGTAGGGACACCTTCCACTATCCCAGGTTACTCCAACCTGACCTTGAATGCTTCCAGGGATGGGGCAGCCACAGCTGCTCTGGGCAACCTGTGCCAGAGCTTCACCACCCTTGCGGGTGGTGAACATTTCCTCATAATATCTCATCTAATCCTGCCCTCTGGCAGTGGGAAGCCGTTCCCCAGCTAGGGTAGCACAGGAGGGGCTGAGGCAGAGACAGCCCAGCAAGGAGGGTTCTGGGTAAAAATGAAGAGCCCTGGGAATTCTCCTGTGCTGCTTCACCACAGGGGTGGTGTTCTCTGTCCCTGCCCTGGCACTGCCAGGTGCAGCTGTCCCACTGCCAGGATGTCTCTGGAGAGGAGCAGAAATGCCACTCCCAGCTGATCCCTTTCTCCATGCTCTCGAGAATCCCCCCATTGCTGCCCAAAGGGAAGCAGCTCCTCTGCTCCATCTCTGCTCCCGTGGCCACCTCTGGTGTTTGTTTAACATCCTTTTACTGTAAATTACATATTCCTCTGACACGATGTAAAATATGTTTTATGCTCTCATTTTCCCCTTGTCTTCCCACTGAAGGTTTTCCAATTTGTGCTGGATATGCTGTGCTGGGATTAGCTGAGCTGTGTTTAAGCAGCCAGTCAAGCCTCAAATGTTCATAAAACCTGGAGGTCTCTGTGAGTCCCTTGCACTTGTCACAAGTCACCATTCATCCCCATTTCCTGGGGACCTGTCTCTCCCTCCCCTTTTTTTTCCTCTCTCCCACTCCAGGTGGGTGAGGGATGTGGAGTGTGGTGTGGCCGGGACTCGGCAGTGCACAGAGCAGGACTGGGTGGGTTCCAGCAAGGACTCGTCTCCATCTCACTGGGAAGGGAGCAGGGCTCAGGGCTCATCCCTCCATGGTTTTCCAGGGTGGAGGCCCAGGTGGATTTGGGAGTGCCTCAAGGCATCAATGAGGAGTGGAAACCTCTCCCACCACATCCCACCAGGATGGGAGCCATGAGATTCCAAGAGAGATGCAGTGATGCAACACTGAGGTCATCCAGTTTGGGGACAAAGTTTGGGGGAGCCTGGAAGCACTTCCACATTGCAGAGGGCAGTAGGGGGGCAATGGCATGAGCTGGCCACTGTCCCCTGTGCCACGTGCCACTGGCAGTGCACAGGCCAGTCATGGTGGCAATGGGGAGGAGACAGCTGGGCCAGGGACTTTTTCTCCTTTAAAGCAAACATTTCCTGGCAGTGGCTTTGCAAACCCCTCATCCCAGGCTGAATTCCTGCACTTATCTCCAAACACAGATTTCACTCCAGATGAATTCACAGCACATGCTCCAGGGCTGGGCTGAGGCTGCCTGAGTTTTCCCCACTTGTGTTTTTTCTTGTGCTATTGGATGGAAACAAAAGTATTGGAGCATTGACAGGGAAGAGCATATCCTGAACAAGCAGAGCCTGGGCTGGGTCCAAATTCTCCAGCCAGGATGTGGGGGAACAGACATGGCCCCTCACACAAGAGTGTCCCTTTTCCTGGGGATGGCCAAGGATGGCAAACCTGGAGCTGAAGGGACACCAGCAGGGCTGTTGGCAGGTCCTTCCTTCCTTGAGATGGGATTTAAGATCCTTCCAACCCAAACCATTCTGGAATTCTATGTTGATCTTCTACAAGAAATCCACTAAAGCCGTAAGGACTGAGAGGAGCCCTGCATAGGAGGAGATATCTCTCTATATGGAGATATTTATAGGAATTTAGATATTTATTTATATAAATGGAAAACAGGACCCCTACTTTTCACCTGGAGCAGGGTTGGATCCTGCCAAAGTGTAAAAAAGCAGGGGAAAAGGCTGGCACCATCCATAGGAGCAGGATTGGGCCAGACAGCTCTGGGCTTTGCTCCTTCCAGGCGGGTTTGGATTTTCTCCTCCTTTCCTTCCCAAAGGTGGGTGCAGGTGGGGAAGGAGCAGGTTATGCGAGTGCTCCTGGGCAGCTTTACCTGGCGTTGCCTCGGCAACGCGGAGAGCAGAGTGCAGGCAGTGGGGTGTGGGCAGCTTCTCCCGGGCTCTTCCCACCAGGAGCGGCAGCTGGCAAGCACCCACCATCCCTCCAGCCCCTCGGGGAGGACACAGGGCAGAGATCAGGGGCTGCCCCCTCGGGTACCCCCGTCCATCCCCAGGAATGAAGGGACCTACACCCCGGGAGCCGGGAGCAGAGGGCAGCCAGTAATGAGGAAGCCTTAACACCTTTTCCTTTTAATTTTCCAAGTGCTCCATTAAAAAAAAAAAAAAAAAAAAAAAAAAAAAAAAAAAAAAAAAAAAAAAAAAAAAAAAAAAACCACTCAACTTGTCCCAGGGACATGCATAACTAATTAAATGGTACAGGGAGAAGAAAAACATGGCTTTTTAAAGAACCGTTGAATTATGGCTGGAGGTGAAGGAGGCAGCAGGCTCAGGGGATAATTAATCACCAGAGGTGAGATGGCCCGGCTCCCTGTGCTAACGCCTGCTCCTGGCTGCCAGAGCTCATGGCCCCAGCACTGGGAGCAGCCATGGAGCTGGCATGGGGAGCTGGGGGGGCTGCAGAGCCCTGGGAAGAGCCAAGAGCCTGCAGAGCTCAGGACTCTGCACCTCCACCACATCGGAAGAATCCTTCCCAAAAAGCTCCATGGAGGCTCTCATGGAGTCCATCCATCTCTTACCATGTTCCCCTCTACTCAACTCATCAGGGTCATCCCAATTCCCTCTGTGTCCCCTCAGCAGCACAGGGAGCCAAACACCCGGATTCTGCTGCTGCATCCCTCTGTTGGAGCATGGCCTTTCAAAAGCATCCCAAAACTGGGAATGGTCCAGGTAAAGAGGCTGAGAAGTCTCTAAAGAGAAAATGTTATGGCATCTCTGAGCTTGCCCCACTGGGGAGATTCCTAACTCCTGCCTGAACCGAAGAAGCCGTGGAGGTGGCACTGCTGGCTGCTGCCCCAGATCCAAGGTGTCCTGAGTGGATACCTGGAGCAAGGAGGGTTCATCCCTCTGACCCCCTGACATCCCACTCTGGCTACTGCCTGTGGAGTGGAGAAGTCTCCTGGTCTGATCCAACACATTATGGGATCCCAACACAGTGCTGGAATCCTGGGAGAGCCTGGGAGTGAGTGGCAGAACAAAACAAGGGGTTCCCAGCTTAGGAATAGCCCCCAGCCTTCTGCTTCCCAGCAGGGAAGGAAATAAAAATTATCCACTTGAGCTTCTCCAATATTTCCTTCCCTCCCATCCAATGTCCTCTGCACAGAGCTGGGGTGGGAGCAGCAGCCTGGGTGCTCCAAGGAAAAGGACAAGCAGGGTCACAGAGGTGACCAAACACTTTCCAGTGGAATGCTGGAGTCAGAAAATGCTGATTCCACACACTAAAAGGGCTTTGTGGAAACATTTATATTTCATCTACGTGTTTGGTGAATAATTATGAAAACACTGCGAGGTCCAAGGGTCTCAGTTCAGTTTTAGTATTTCTCCTCTGAGTTGAAACATCGAAATCAAACCAAAATGCTTCAAAAAATGCTTCCAAGCTTTGTGGGTGATATTTTTTAAAGACAATTCCTTTATTTATTAAATGACAGTTTTTCCAGTTTTATGTTCAAGTGAAATTTGAAGATTTGAACTCCTCCCTCTCCCAGGGATTGAATAAAGAGGTGTCAGGGCTCCCTGGCTTCACCTTTGCTGTGAACCTGACCCTGAGCCCAGTGAGATGTGGGAATGCCAAGGACTTGAGGCCTGGTGTGTTTGAGCAGCAGCTGGGTCAGGGTCCACAGTGTCCCATCCTGCATTGATTGTCCCGTCCCCCTCCTGGCTCTGTCCCTCTCTGCTATCTTTGACCCTTCTCCCGGCAGGATGTTTCCCTGTGCTGGGGCATCACCCCTTGCCCAGCAGGCTGGGGCTTTCCCCAGCTTGGTCCCATGTCCCAGGGGCTGGCACAGGGAGGACATTTGGTGGCCATTTCCCTGTTGTCACCTCGCATTTCCACAGCACTCAGAGCAGCAGCAAGCAAGGCTGGAACTTTGGACCATTCCAATTAACATTTTGCTCATCTGATGCGAGACGTGAGCAACTGGCACCTGGGTGGCCCTCCCAGCCCGCCTGAACAACCATTTCCATCCCTGCCCGGAGTAATTGATGTCCTATTTTCCCTTCGTTCACATGCAGGTGGCATGGGAATGCTGGAGCTGGCAGCGGGATGGCGCAGGGCTGTCCCTGCACCCCTCACTGCTGGCCACGGAGCCCAGCCCATGACACTGGTTTTGCTGGAGCTCTGCTGGTCTTTGTCCACCCCAGTGTCACCCCCAGAACTCTGTGGGGTTTGCGCTGTGGGGGCCAATCCTGCAGCCGCTCCATCCCACAGGGATGGATCCCCCAGCCTGCTTTAACATTCCACTCAGCCACACAGAGCAGGAGCTGTCTGCCAGCCCCGCGGGGGGACTCCTGGTCCTTGACACAGGCATTGGCAAGGTGTGTGCCTGTGTGGCTGGGCGGGGTGAGCTCTCCAAGGGGTGGGGACACCGATGGAGCAGGGACCCCACAGCCAGGACAGCCCCACGGGGACCCAGCCAGTGCACAGATCCTTGCTCACCTCCAGCTGCTGGGACGGGCTGGGGAGTTCCCACATCCAAGGGGTCAGAGGCAGGAACTGCTGGTGCCAGCTCTGTGTCCCACCAATTCTGTGGGTCAGGCCTGCCCTTGCAGAAGTCCCCTTGGGCTCTCCAAGCTTTTCCTTGGAGATGTGCTGCCCATGGCAGGGACCCCAGCCAGGCTGGATGGAGCAGGGATGAGCCACAGTGCGTGGCAGGACAAGGTCCCTGGAGACCCTTCCCCTCTGCCCCCAGAGGACAGTGGCTGAGGGATGTGCTAGGATTGAAAGAGTGGAGGAGGCCATGTGGGACAGGGCTGGTCCAGTGGGAGGCAGACCCATGGCAGAGAGTGAAACTGGATGAGCCCTAAGATCCCTTTTAAACAAACTATTCCATGAATCTATGACAGAAGGGAGGTCCCCACACAGCTATGGTTCAATGAAATGAGACAGGGACACTGGTGACAGTGGCAGCCCCAAAGCAGCACTTTAGGAGAAGGCAGGGAGGGACACAAGGACAAGCAGCCTGCATGCTGCAGGGTCCCTCTGTCATCCCCAACCCCTGCTCGGGGAAAATGTTTGGCCAAGAGCTTCATTTCTGCTAGATCCCTGTCTGTGTGCAGGTCCTGGGGCTGGTCTGGCACCGGGCAGGTCTGTGCATGCCCTGGGCTGGCCACGGCAGGGTCTGGGCAGGTCCGTGTGTGCCCTGGGCTGGCCATGGCAAGGTCTGGGCAGGTCCGTGTGCACCCTGGGCTGGCCACGGCAGGTCCAGCAGCCCTGAGCCCCTCCTGCTGCCTCTTGCACAGCTCTGAGTCACAGCCAGCGGTGGAGCAAGAAGGGCAAGGCTTGTGTTGAGTGAAAACAAAGGAACAAACTTTTCCAGCTGCTGAGGAAGGGAGGTGTTTGCTTCCGAGGTGCCAAGGCAGCTCCTGATGGCCTTGGAGGAGCAGAGTGTGTGCGCCCATGGGGTTTGTGCTTGGACATGGAGCAAAGTGTGTCTGCCATGGGGCCCAGCTCTGCCCTGCCATGGATTTTCCATGTTTTTCTCCTCCCAGCTCTCAGCAGTCAGAGGGTCTCCCTCAGATCAACCCCTTGTGCCTGTGCCACAGCAGACCAAAGGAAGGCACTCCTAGCTCACCCTCCTCCTCCCCATCCCGACCAGGAGACCATAAATTAGATTCCCAGAAGGAAGGGAAATGGAATATAAGCCCTGAGACTCCTGGGCACCTTCTGCCAGAGCTCCCAGAGCATCCCAAAGACATGGTCTATATTCCCTCTGAACTTCCTGCAGCTTCTTGGGGGTCTCCTGGGAGCATGAATTTATTTGATGCAATTTCATTTTGGGGTGGTTTTTAAGTAATTAAAAGAGATGACAGAAGAAAAGGCATAAAATTAAAGGAAATATTAGCAGGGCTGTGAGGGAATTCCCCAGGGAGAACGTATCCAGTGCAATGGGTTTAAAACCTTCTCCAAGCACAAGTGGCTCTGCAGAACCAGGGGTGGAAGAGTTTGTCCAAGACATCAGGCACAAGGCTCTGCCAGAGCTCCATGTTCCTCTCCTCTACTGGGAAAGGGAGCAAATCCTGCCTGCAGGAAAGATGCCAGGACTTGCCTGGACTCCCTGTGGAGCTGAGGAGCAGGGATGGGAACTGAGACAGCAATCCTGGTGGACAGCAGGTCACTGCATGGTGAGGTTGGCTGCTCTGGTGTAATTCAGCAGGGTGCCTGGGAACAGCGAAGTCTCTCCACTTGGCCGAGTGTCTGGGATGTGCATTGATGGAAATCAGTGCCAGGATGGCTCAGACAAGCTGTGCTGGGGTCACTGCACAGTCCAGGGCAGTCCCTTGCCCAGGGCTGTGTGCTGAGGAAGCAGAAGTCCCTGGCAGAGCTCCAGGAGCAGATAAACTCTTTGGTTATAGGATAACCAGATTAACCAGGCTGTGTGGGGTCAACAGCTCCCAACTGCTCTTCCAGAGCTGTGGGGCTGATCTGCCCCTTGGCCTGCAATGATAAAGCAGCAGGTTCCACCTGGAACAAAAGGAAAGCTGGGAAAATCTGGTTGCAATGTCAGGAGCAGCACAAGCACCCAGGGATCTGTCTGACACCTTCTGTGACAGCTCCCAGAGAGGTGGAGTTGGTACGTGACCCATTCCATGCCATCCCATCCCCTCTCCCTGTCCCTGGTGAGCTGCTGGGATCACATGGAGCTACTGAGGCTCCAGCTGGGCCACCCTTTGGAAGGCCCAGGCAGCAGCAGTGCAGGTGAGAGTGTGCAATGAAGCATCTATGGCCACACTGATGTTAATTCAGCTCTAAACCCAACCTTCCTCCTTTCCACCTCCTCCTCCTCCTGATCAGTCCCCCCACTCTGACCTCGGTCACTGGCTTTCCCAGACTGCTTCCAAGGCTTTGTCCCACTTCAGAGCTATCCCAGCCTCTGCAGTGGGAGCTGCCACATCTCCCTGGAGGAAGCACAGGGCTGGGAATTGGTGGCCCAGGTGACCCAGCTGGTTTTACTGCTGGCCCTGGATAAGGCATTGAATGCCTTTGGCTCAGCTCATCCCAAATCCTGGAAGCAGAATGACAGACTGGACATGACTGACAAATTAATGCTTGGACCCTGCTTAGTAGGCACCATTCACAGGAGTTACCTGAAGGACAAGGCTGAGAAAAGACTTTTCTGACTCATAACAAGTGAATCTGGGACAAAGAGAGCACCCAAATCTTCCTATAGTCATAACAGCTTCCCTGGGATTAGCTGGGGAAGAGAGAGCCTTCTCAGCCTGGGAATGAGCAGTTTGTTTGCTAAATTAAAGGACTAAGCAAGAAACCAATGTTTTGGGGTGTAGTTTCTTCCTTGGCTGTAGGTGGTACTTCCCCTGCTCATTCCCTGTGCCCAGGGCAAGCTGTGTGGGATGTGCTCCCATCTCCTGGCTCCCAGGGAGCTGCTGATCCCTCCTGCATGGAGGAAGGGCTGAAGGTTGTCTCCTTCCCCAGGAGAGAGGAGCATCCTGCACGCTGGGGAAGTGCCTGCTCCCAGGACATAATCCAGACAGAACAGTTCCCTCTCCTCTTGGCATCCACACCTGGGCATCCATCAGGATGTTCACTGGGAGTCTCTTTTTCCAAGCCATCCTTGTCCCCACTGGCTTTCCTATGAAGGGGTTGTTATAAATGAGGCTGATTTCAGAGCCTGGGGAGTGAGGCTGGACTCAAACCCACAGCCCAATCCTTTCCTCCAAAGAGGCAGCAACTTTTTCACAGTCCTTCAAAACTCCTCCAAGAGAACATGGCAGCTGTGTGTCCATCCTCCTGCCCCAGGCTTTTGGATATCCTTCATCCCACTGGATTTATTCTCCTGGTCTCCCTGTTGCTCCAGGCTCAGCCAGTTTGTCCTAACTTTGGCTTTGACAGTGGAGCAATCCCTCACTCCACAGGAGACACTGCCATGTGGAAAACAGGCATTTCCATCCTCCAGACCACAGAATGCAGAGGAATGGACTCCTGGAGATGGAAGAGGCGTGATGGCATGGGCAGAGACTCAGTGCTGGCTTGGCTGGTCCCTGCTCTATCACGTCCTACTCGGTTTTCCCAGTGGGTTCCCCCTCCCAGCCTCCCGGGGTGTTTTCCTTGCACTGAATCCGTCTCCACTTTCCCCACAATACAAGCTGAGGCAACCACACAAACCAGAGGCTGGGAGTGGGAGCAGCTCCAAGTGCACCAGGCAAATCTGATCCTGCCAGATTAGGGAAGGCTTTAATGAGGCTTTGAGCCCTTGCCTGGCTCTGGGGTTTATGTATGGCCATGGTCACCGCTCCGAGAGTGCCACTGCCATCCATCAACCCCAGCACCTGGCACCCAGCCAGGCACCGGGAATTTTGTGCTGAGTGATATCAGAAGCCAAAATGAGCCCCACATACTTTGGGTAATTCCCAGAGGCCGTAAAACACCTCGGCTGTCTCCCATCCAACATTTATGTGTTTGGCATTAAACTTCCTCAAATTAGTGCTAAGTGCATTAAAGTTGTAAAACTACCCAGAATAAAACCCCATTAAATGCTCAAATGGGCAGATGTGGTGCACCCCCAAACCCCTGGAATTCGAGTGGAAATCCAAGAGCCCCGTGATGCCCAGGGCTTATGCTGGGAGCAGCCGAGAATGCTGTGGTGGAAGGGGTGAGCCATTCCATCACCAGCTCCTGGAGCAGCTTTTTCCCAACAGGGGATTCCTTTGAAACGTCAGACATTGCAACTATTGATACTTGCTGGAGCATCAGATGCAGACAAGAAAGGCCAGGGGGACAGGAGGGGAGGACACAGGAAACATCCAGGCTTGGATTGGTGTCCCAGTGTCCCCAGCATGTCCGAGGACAGTGGGGTGGCAGAAAGCCCCAGGGGCTGAGGGCTGGCCTGAGCTCTGCTATTGTTGGGCTGCAGGAACCTCGGTTCTGCCCCAACTGCTCAGGATGGAGCTGCTGCCACATTCCAGGAGGAGCCTAGAGGGCTGCCAGCATTTTGGCAGGAAGTTTTGCATGGATCCTCTGCCCCCAGCTCAGGTTGGAGACACCACCCCCCCCCCCCCCACCCCACCCCCCCCCCCCCACCCCACCCCACCCCCCCGGGAAGGCTGGGGGACCTGGGAGACCCAAACCACAATCCCCAGAGTTCCCCAAACACTCCAGGCATTCTCTGTCCCCCCAAACCCTGTGCCAGCCCCAAACTCCATGTGCCATCAGGAAGCTGGCATGGAGCCTGTGCTATTCATTCCATCCCCTCTCCTCTGGCAGCCCTTTGTGTGTTTGGTGTTTACATCCCAGGATCCCTGGATACTGCTGACCACACTCATGGTGCTTCCTGTCACCAGCTGACATCTTCCTCCCGATGCTGCTTCCATGGGCAGGAAGCAGCTTGGCTCCTGAAATTCCTCATATGCCAGACTGTCTATGTGAACCCAGTGATGGCAAGGACACGCCGCCAAGTCTGGGAAGGGAAATATCCCACAGAATGCCTGCAGAAGGAGGGATGGGCATGGGAGGCAGGGAAATTGCCCCGATTGCACTGGGTGAAACCAGCTCGCCACGGGCAGGAGCTTGTGTTTGCTTTTCCCACATGTTCCCAGAAAGGTGGAGATCTCTTCCTAGCTTGCTCCTGGCTGACATGATCCAGGAGCTGTGCAAACAGCCATAAAATCCCACAATCTGAGGAGGAAATAGCTGTGCCTCCCTGGTGAGTTTTCCTAAGGGATGGAATTATCAGCTCGGCCTCCAGCTGAAGGGAAGCACTGCAAGGGTCAGGGACAGGCATTTGGCTTCTTCAATCCAAGACAAACTCCAGAGGCTCTGTCCCATTCCTTCTGCTGTGTTCCTCCCTCCGCTGCACATTCCGCACCTTCCACCATTTCCAAAGGCCCACACAGACCTCAGCTTCATAAAGAGGCTTCCCAATTTCAACCCATCCATCCCACCTGATCTCACGCCATCCCATCCCATCCCATCCCATCCCATCCCATCCCATCCCATCCCATCCCATCCCATCCCATCCCTTTTCCTGTTATCATTTTGTACTCTGGACCCTCTCTCCCTTGCCCTGCTCCAGAGGCAGGAGTAGGATGCAGGGCCAGGTCCATGCAGGCCCTTGGCCATTACATCCCATTCCTGCTCTCCACATGTCTTGGTTTGGAAAGACAGGTATTTGCCAGGGAAACTGGGGTTTCCCTTAGAATGGAGAATGTAAACCCCTCACCCCCGCCAAATTATAATTTTGCAATCAAGGGCTTTCAGGCAAAGATTTGGGAATAGGAATAACAGTTCTTTACTAGGAATATTAATAATACAAATGTAGTAGAAAACAAAACCACTCAACCAAACCAGCAAACAAACAAACAACAATTTTGGAAAACCCTGACAGAGTCAGAGGGAATAACCTGACACCCTGTTGGTCAGGGTGTTGGAAGCAGTCCAAAAGTGAGTCCTCCTGGAGTGGCAGATGTGGTTTTGGTGGAGTAGAGATGATCCTGTAGAACAAGGGTCCAGTGGTGGTGAGAAGGGGTCCAGTCTTCCTCCCAGAAATGGGGTGAAGCTAGATGCCTTCGTGTTCCTGTGTCTCCGTTTCATCCAGGTAGGAATGGTTGGCTCCCCCCACTGAGTGGAGCATCTCCCAATAGGATGATGGAATGTGGATGTACAGCTTTGGGGAGGGTATAGTTTGGGGATGTGTTAGTTTGGGGAGGTGTTAATGGCCCATTAGCAGAAAAATATCCCCCTGGAGGGAGGATCGGAGGTGAAAGACATAAGAAACAATGCCCTACCTGTTTTTTTTTACAGTTGGCCCATTATCAGAAGGCCCCTCTCCCCCCTTGAGTTACAAGAGATAAAGAAAAACATCTCCCCGACTGCTTTTAACAAATGAAATAGAATACACACCCCTGGCTCCACAACCCAAGACACCACGGTACTTGTCCAGTTTTATTACTGTCCCTTCCCAATGCTTTGGAAACCTTCCCAAGATGTACTTACGGAATTACTGTTCCTGCTCTGAAGAGAGAAGACCCAAATCCTTGTTTTAATTCCTTCCCATTAAAATCTGAAAGGAGGATTATTCTCCCCAGAAAGGGCCAGGGTTTGGGTAATGCTGTTTTCACTCATTTAAAAGTGAATTTTATAGTCTTTCCCTCCCTGTGTCTCTTCTTCCAATTCTTTCCATCCCTCCATCCCATCTCCTGGCACATGGAAGGTCCCAGGGTGGGTATGGAATGGAGAGAGCTGCCACCACTGACCCAAAGAGAATTCCAACATCAACAGGAGAAGAATTTGTCAAATCCTCAGGTCAGGGTTGGAGAACTGAGCCCAGAAAGGATTTGTGGTGCCCTCACTATTTCAGTGCCAATTCCAGCAGCGCCAACAGGATCCAACCTTGATCCAGGCAGGACAAGGATGGGAGCATGTCAAGAACAGATTTCCCCACAGTCAGGAACAGCTGCACAATCAACTCCAGGACACAAAAAATAGGGGGGAAACAGGAACAAAATTCCAGCTCTGAAAAGCTTCCAGCACACTGGAGTGGCTGCCGACATCTTCCACCCTGAATCCTTCCATCCCTCTGGCACTGAGCACGGAGCCTTCAAAGCTTCCTGATCAACAGTGTTGTTCTTCTCGAGCAGCCACGCTATTTATAAATGGTTGGTAAAATATTTATCTTAGGAGCCACTTTGCCTTGCTGCCTTAAAAAATTAATATAACATTAACTGGGCTCCAAACAGGTTGGGTTTCCAAAATCGAACTGAAAATTTAACAGTCCTTGGATCTGGGGTGGGAGCAGCACAGAAGCAGGAGGATTTATCACATGGAAAACAAAGGGGCTACCATTTCTCTGCCAAAGCCATAGGAATTCAGAGGTATTTTTATGCCTTGAGTAAATATTCCTCTTCTATTTTTTTGAAACAGTTTAAAAAAAGAATAATAATAAAACCTGGTCATTAAGGACAAAGTCAGGCTGATGACACTGATGTCATATTTAAAAATTTTCTGTGGCCGGTGTTTCTGGAGGCCATGGGGTTGGTATGCAATGGTGGTGACACACGGAGAGGGAACAGGATATTCCTGAAGGAGAAAGGAGGTCACAGAGCTGTGGAAGGGTGAGCTCTGGGAAAGGGAGGTGAGAAAAAGAGGGATGGCTGTGTCACACAGGAAGAAGGGAGCAAAGCATCATGGGATCATGGAATCATTCAGGTGGGAAAAGCCCTCTGAGACTGAGTCCAACTATTCCCCCAGCACTGCCAAGGCCACCGTTAACCCATGTCCCTAAGTGCCACATACACACCTTTTTTGGACACTTCCAGGGATGGTGATTCCATCACTGCCCTGTGTCCTGGGTTGTGGAGCCAGGGTTTGTATATTCTATTTTCATCTGTTTTAAAGCAGTTGGGGAGATGCTTTTCTTTATCTCTGGTAACTCAAGGGGGGAGAGGCCTGATGCCTTTGAGTAATAGGCCATTAGCACCTTCCCAGCCTGTACCTTCCCCCCCCAGAGCGGTGCATCTGCATTTCTATCACCCTATTGTGAGATACATCACATCCCCCTGGCAGTGGGGCTGGGGAGGGAGGGGGGACAGGCAGTTTTGCTGTCTGGATAAACGGAGACACAGAGACAGCAAAGCTGTTAGTTTTTCACCCGATTTCCTGGGAGGAAGACTGGACCTCATCTCACCAACACCAGACTCCATCTCACCATCACCGGACCCCCTCCTCACCATCACCAGACCTCCTCCTCACCACCCCTGGACCCGTGTTTCTACAGGATCATCTCTACTCCAACAGAATCATGTCTGCCACTTCAGAAGGACTTACTTTCGGACTGCTTTCAACACCCTGACTCAGGGTGTCAGGTTGTAGCTCTGACTCTGTCAGGGTTTTCCAAAATTGTTGTTTATTTGTTTGCTTGTTTGGTTCGGTGGTTTTGTTTCCTATTACATTTGTATTGTTAATATTCCTAGTAAAGAGCTGTTATTCCTATCTCCAACATCTTTGCCTGAGAGCCCTTGATTGCAAAATTATAATTTGGCGGGGTGTGAGGGGTTTACATTCTCCATTCTAGGGGAACCCCAGTTTCCCTGGCAGAAACCTGTCTTTCCAAACCAAGACACCCTGTTCCAGGACTTGATCACCTTTTCTGTGAAGAAATTTCCTAATATCCAATGTAAATCTCCCCTGGCACAGCTTGAGACCATTTCCTCTCATCCTGCCTGTTATAAATGAAAATCAGCCAATTTATCAATAAAAAAATTTATTGAGAAATTGAAAAGAACAATTGAGAAAAAGCTACAAGCAAAGTCAGTGCCGAGCCCGGGGTCGACACTGGGTGAACTTCAGACACGGCCTCGGCCTCGCTGTACAGTACAGTGATCTCGGTTTTGTCTGAGATACATATTCATGTATTTTTGTTTTCCTGCTACCAGGGGTCTTGTTGAATAGATTTCCGAGCAGGGAGATGCCCCTGAGTAGATTTACTGGAATTGGGCATTGGGATTCACTGTCTTGACAATACTGATAAGAGACATATCAGTTGCTAATTGCTGGGTCGTTGGTAGACTCATCAACGGTGAAGGTCCATCTCCTCCCAGATGCAACCTTTTTTCTTCTGCTAATGTGGTTTCCTCCTGTGCTAGCAGCGATGTCACAATCTTTTAAGGGTATCGTTTGCAGGACATGTCTTTCAAGGCATTTGTGATTTTGGCTTTAAGGTTACAGTATAGATTTTTATAAAACATATTTACAATAAAACCGAATTATATACAGCATTCATCACACTGTCCCTGTTCCCTAAGCAGAGCCTGACCCCCACCTAGCTGCCCCCTCCTTTCAGGGAGTTGTGAAGAGCCTGAAAGTCCCCCCTGAGCCTCCTTTTCTCCAGGTTCAAACCCCCAAAGAGAGAGACTGAGACCCCAAAGTGAGCATGTGGAAAACCAGCAAGGGACACCTCCCACTCCAGGTGTGCAGAGCCAGGAAGGCAGGCAAGGTGTCCCTTGTGCCACCTTTCCAACCACCCAACACTGGTCATGGTTGGGACAAGAGTTGAGTGGTTGGGCCACCCAAGGAAGCCCAGGAGGACACGCTGGGGCCATCACCAGTGCAAGGACCTGTGGCATTCCTGTGAGGGGGGATCATGTCACATGCAGCCCCCCCCAGGTGTCCCCACACCTACCCTCAGAAGGCAGCTCCAGCCTGGCAGAGGAGCAGCTCTGTGGGCCCAGCAGAGCAGAGGAGCCTGTGCTGAAATTACCTCATTGACTCCATTGAAAATGGAGCATGTAATTGTTTCCCCGAATAGAGTCAAACACCATCAAACGTTGGGCTGAAGTTTTGCCATCCAAAAAATATTCCAGCTGGCTGGCAATCCTCTGGCATGACAGCTCTTCTGGTGCCCTTCCATGAATTCTATGGCCCTGGGAAGGCACCAGACACCCACAGAGAACTGGAGATGCTGCTGGAGATGGACATCCCATCCACAGGGATGTGGGCTTTCCTGGAGAATTTGGGAGTTGTAAACAAAAGGTTTGTAAACCCAGGTGAGGCACTGCATTGTCTGTCCTGTCTGCTTGTCCATCTCCCACAGATTAGACAGAGGTGGTCCTTGAGCAGTGTGAGAGTTGTTCCCAGAGGATGGGGACTGAGGGAAAAGTGGCTCTGAAGGATCTTCGTGCCCTCAGAAGGCTGAGGTGGAAGTACAACCCAGCTGCCACTAGAGGGTTGTGATGTCCTTGGGCACCTTTTATCAGCAGAGTTGTGAGATTACCCTTGACAGCAGGGAGTGGAGTCCAGGGGGAATATGGATTTCAGAGAATCATGGAATAGTTTGGATTGGGAGGGAACAAAGCTCATCTTGTTCCACCCTGTGCCATGGGCAGGCACCTCTGCCACTATCCCAGGTTGCTCCAAGACCCATCCAACCTGGCCTTGGACATTTCCACGGATGAGGCGGCCACAGCTTCTCTGGAAAACCTATGCCAGGGCCTCTTCACTGTCATTATGACCAACTTCTTCCTTATATCCCATATAAATCCCCCCTTTTTTAGTTTAAAACCATCACCCCTTGTCCTATCGCTATCCTTGTCCTATCCTACCGAAAATTCTTTTCCCAGACAGAATCTGGGAGCCCAAGGCAGAAATGGTGCCAGGATGGGATGGAAGGGAAAAATCAAGAAAGCGAGAGAAAGGGGGGGATGAAGGGAAGGAAGGAGAGGCACGAACAGTGAAGGAAAGCCTACACACAAATGAGCCTTAATTATCCTAATGACATGGAGCTGATTATCAAAGCAAACATTTAGGGCTGGGGATTGGATACCATCTGGTGCTCTGCAGCAGCCTGGGAAGGGCTGGGACTAAACAATCTCGGGTTAAATCCCTGGAAATCCAATTGGGGGGTTCTGTGTCAGGGGCTCAGCTCTCAAACCTACCCTCAGTCCCTCCCTTGGGGGCTGAACACCACCAACCCCCCCAAACCACCATCCCCAGCTCTGGGCTTTCATCCTCAGGTTGTTTCTCAAGCAGAGCCTGCCCTGCATGAGGAATTCCACGCTTGGATTCCAGGAGCAAACCTGGCTACTTTATGAAAGAGAATTTTTGAGTCCTTTTGTCAACAGCTAAATGTTGCAGTTGACAAAGTCAATGCAAGATGTGATATTATAAATATTAGGTTAATTGTATTGTATGGGATTTATAGCACCTAAAGATCCAAGGAGTTATTTTTACCTCTGTGAAAAATAAAGCAAGACAGTTAAAGTGATTTATTCAGACACATTCCTCTCAAAAACTTTGTCAGAACTAGCAGATTCCCCAGGAACACTTTCATTTCCATAAAACTGCATTTCTCAGTAGGAAAACCAACCTGTCAACAATTTCAGGCTGAGCCCTCCCACAGAACCAAGCTGGCTCTAGAGAGGTGCTTCCCAAACTGTGGAGCCTGTTTTTCATCCCCAGGGTGTGGGGGTCCCTCCAGGCTGCTCTGTTTCCTTCAGGGGTTACACACTGTGACAAAGACATGTCCATCCTGTCCCCATGCAGGTGAAGATTTGGAAGTGCTGCTCATGGCTGTGAAACCTTGGTGCAAGTTCCCACCAGGATGGGATGCAGCAGCCAGGGGCTGATCCCGCATCTCAGGAGCTTCCCAAGCCCCAGGACCTCCAGGGATCTGTGCACACCCGAAGGAAGAGATGATCTTGGAGTCCATCCATGCATGGAATGGGCAGGAATCATCAGTGTGATTTCATCAGCTTTGCTTTCCCAGCAATAAAAAATAACCTACCTAAAATTCCAGGGAATTAGGGATTAGCTTCAGCCTGGAGGGGCCACCTGCTCACCCTGGTGCTGTCAGGGCTCTGCTGTGCCAGGTTCTCCCAGCTCTCCCCATGCCCAATTCCTGCTCTCCAGCCCAGCCCATGAAATGCTCCTTGGATTCAAGGCATCCTGGGATGCACTGGGTTGTGCTTGGCAGTGGCGAGCCTCCATTCGAACAGGCACAGGGATGGGATGTGTCCTCATGGGATGTAGAGGGATGTGTCCTCCTGGGGGACGCAGTCCTGCCAGATCCTGAGAGCCTCCAGCCTCCACTTAAATGATTTAGAGGTGCTGGATCTCCGACCACCAAGCTGTGTCCTGTCCCTGGTGATGCTCTCAGCCAGGTCAGCTCCCTGAAGGAGCATGATGTGCATGTCCGGAGCATCTCCAGCTTCTTGGATGCACTTGGAGCATGGATGATGGTGTGTTTGCTGCATTTCCAAGCAACCACTTTGCTTCCCGTGCTGAGCATTGGGCTGGTGATGCCCCAGACCCCTCTGCTCCCACCTCATCCAGGTTTCCCAGAGCCCCTTCCTGAGGCTGCTGGTGCCATTTCCCCTCCACTCCCTACTCTGGTGGCTGCTGCTAAATTTAGCAAGGAGCTTCTGTCCATTCTAATACTAATAGGCCCATTTTTAATAACGATGTTTTCACAGCAATTTCAGCCCATCACGGTGTCACAGGGGGATTGAGGGAAAAAGCCTCTAATCCCTGCTAATAGATTCCATTTGATGGCGAATGTGTCTCGGGTTTCCTTCCCAAAGGCCCTGCTGGGTTTGGTGTCACTTTTGGCTGACCTTGGAGGGGAACAAGACCTTCTCCAGAAGAATGGCCCAGTGTCCATCTGGAATGGGGCTCCCAGTCCCCCAGTTCCCCTTCCCCATGTCTCAGATTTCTTGGAAGGTCTCTTTTGGGAAGTCCCATGGGGTGGGGGGTCTCATTTGCTTTTTCTTCTCTGCTGGGCACAAAGGTAGGTGTTCCTTCCTTCACAGATCAGGAGACAGGGAATTTCTCCTGAGCCTTGCTGCTAGGAAGAGGAATTTTTTTTTTTTTCACACTAGGAGGTGGGGAAAGAAGAGCCAAGGATATCAGAGTGATGCCTGCTCTAAGGAACCAGCAGGAGCTGCTTATCCCCGTGGTCCCAACTCACTGCTGGACAGACATGAGGTGGGTGTCCATGACAAGGAACCCCCTTGGAGCCTCACAGCTCCCCCAGAGCCAGCCTGCCTGACCTGTGGATTTAAATATCCCAGAAAACACCTGCTGGAAGGTGTCAGCCAGCACCTCACGAAGCTGCAGGTCCAGAAATCCTTAAACAGGGAAGAATAATTGGCAGTTCCTCTCCAAGCATGGGGAGCTCAGGCAGCACCTCCTACCTGGGAGTGGGTCCCATTGTCCCAGTTGTGGAGGGGTAGTGTAGTATATATAAATTCATGTTCCTGAAATATAATAATAAATTAAGTAATATTGGTGATGGGGAGGGGGAAGATGCATTCCCTAAAGTAAAAATGTTTCAGAGACTGCATGTTTCAGAGGCTGCCAGCTCAGACAGGAACTGAATGGTGACCTCACAAGAAACCCTTTTTACATTATCCTGGTGTCTGGTAGTTTATGTTCACAAATTGTATTTTATGCATGTAATATCCACGGGTGCGGGTGATGGTAAAGTTATACAGCTCTTGTCAGAGAAACTGTCCCAGCTCAGAGAGTCCCCCCCGGATCCGGGAAGGAGATAAAAGAATCACTATATCAATGGAAGGAGCAGCACCGAAATCCTATGTGTTCATCTCAGAAGAATAGGCCCTGGCCGAGCCATCAAGGACGCTTAAGGACATCATCTCCACCCAGGAAAAACTCACTCAAACCAGCCGATGGTATCAGCAGTACCATTAGAAGACAAAGAAAACTATAGAAATCCAGGACTGGGCAGAGACACCAGCTCCGGCATTCCCAAGCCCCCCTGATACTGGGACCACCAGACTTGTTCGGACTTATTCGCTGAGCTACCTAACATGTCTTAACTTGTTCAGTGAGCAAAGAGTATAAGACTGGCAGGCAGGGGCGCAGACCCCTGTGAGACCTGGGGGTGTGGTGTCGCGGGACACTTCGCTGAGGTCTCACCCAATGCCAGCATTGTCTATTTCCTCGCTCTGCTGACTTTGGTCAATTTCGGTATTGGCTTAGTCAATTTCGCGCTTGTGGCTTTTTCACTGGCAATCTGGCAATAAATTGTATTTTATTATAATTGTGTCCTGGGTTGTGCAGCCGGGTTTTGTATATTCTATTTACATCTGTTTTGGGGCCTGATGACCCACCTTGATAGGCCATTGTTACCTTCCCCAGCCTGTGTGGTGCATTTGCATTTCTATACATCTCATGCCCTGGCGGTGGGGGGTGGGGGGGAGGGGAGGTGGCCGGGGGTTGGCGGTTCGGCCCTGCTGCAGGAGCTGGGTGCTCAGCGCTTCCTTCCCTGCGGTGTGGCAAGATCTTCTTTCGTCTCCTGTGCTCGCCATTCCTGCCTCCCTCCTCGCGGCCCCTGAACCGGTTTTCTTCGCAGAATCATCTCTGCTCCAACAGGATCACGTCTGCCACTCCAGAAGTGTTTGGACTGTTTACGTTTGGACTGTTTTTTTTCAACATCCTGAATCACAGGGTCAGATTGAAACTCTGACTCTGTCAGGGTTTTCTTCCAAGATTATTGTTTATTTGTTTATTTGTTTGTTTGGTTGGGTGGTTTTGTTTCCTATCATATTTGTATTGTTAATATCTCCTAGTAAAGAACTGTTATTCCTATTCCCAACATCTTTGCCTGAGAGCCCTTGATTGCAAAATTATAATTCGTCGGGGTGCGAGGGGTTGGTATTCTCCATCCTAGGGGAACCTCAGTTTCCCTGGCAGATACCTGTCTTTCCAAACCAAGACAGATTTTGGCGCCCAACGAGTGGGGCACGAGGGCATTGAGAGAGAGGAATAACAGTTCTTGCGTATTAGATAAAAGCCCACTGGCCAGAATAATGTGGTCTAGCTTTCCCTGGTTTGGGTGGCACGTGGTGGTGGCTGTATTTCTGCCATTTGCTACTCCTTATGTAAATATGGGTCCTATGACTAAGGCTACTGTGGCTGGCATCCAGTTTATTTTGTGGATTAATAAGGTGAGAAATTCATGGATTTTTAACTTCCTCTGGAAAGCAAGCACATGGATTCATAGCTATCATAGGCTAACTCTGTGCTTCTGGGGTTACTTTAACAATGGTACCTATTGTAAGGAAATGGCACCGGGGGAAATTTTCTCCCAGCCCTTCACACAGCTTTTTGGGTCCACCCCACCAGTTTTTGAAGGGTTGAAATCTCTGAGTGCTAATGATATCATACAGTGGCTGGTGTTGCTGGTATGCCTGTTCTGTTTGGCATTCAGAGATAAGGGGAAATTGGCCTGGGTAAGCACCTTAATAAGTACCCCAGAGAATAAGAATGCAGCCCAAGAGTCCGCTCCTGCCCCACAGCCTGCCTCAGAGATAAACCACCCGGTTTGGGTGGGGGCTCTGATTAAGGAGATGCAGGAGAAGATGGGCCAGATGCTGAGGGAGTACATTTCCCCAGCTAGTGGGAAATCCTTCCCCTGCCCTGACAAAAGAGAGTCTGATGGTGCAGCAATGAAACCCACAGAGATTACAACTGCTCAGGTCCCAGCTGAACCACAGGGGCAGTCACAGCCAGCGGCAGTTGCCCCTGTGGAAACAAAGAAATCTAAGGTGAAAACAGCAAACCCAGACAATAAGAAAGGAGGGCCCTCACAATCTGCAGGGGAATCACATGTTCAGATCATCACCGAGTCCCTGTCGTATGAAAGTCTCCGTAACCTGCAAAAAGATATCGTACGGCGGGGGCGTGAGGCTTACACAGCCTGGCTACTTCGGGTTTGGGACCTCATGGGTACTGGTGTGCAATTGGACAGTGGTGAGGCAAGGAATTTGGGACCCTTGACCCAGGACTCAGGTATAAATCAGGTATTTGTAAGAGAGCCAGGACCCCTTTCCCTTTGGGAGCGGCTTTTAATGAGTGTGAGAGAGAGATTTATCCACAAAGAAAGAATGCAGGAGCACCACCATAGAATGCGCTGGAAAACTCTGGAGGAAGGGATCCAACAGCTGAGGGAAGTGGCGGTGCTGGAGGTACTTTTTGGGAGGAGTGGACAGCATGATAATGACCCTGACAAGGTTAAATGCACAGGGCAGATGTTGTGGAATCTGGCAAATCTAGGGCCATCTCAGTACACCACCTTTATTGCAACAATTAATGCTGAGGACAATCGAGAGACAGTGGGGTCTGTTGCCAATAAGCTTAGGAATTATGAAAGTATGATCAATGGCCCGATGCAGGCTCATATCTCTGCCGTGGTTAAAGAACTCAAAGAAGAGATAAGGGGGGTGAGGGAGGAGATGAGGACAAACAGTTCCAATGTGGCACCAGTGCGAATCACAGGCCCCAGAGTTAGAGCCCAACGACCCCCAGCTCGAGAGAGAGGGTACACCCCAAGAGCTGACCTGTGGTTTTATCTGCGTGACCATGGGGAAGACATGGGAATGTGGGATGGGAAACCCACTTCTGTCCTGGCAGCACGGGTGCGTGAGCTCAAGGAGAGGAACAATCGCCAAGGGGGATCTACAAAAATGAAAGTAGCCTCAGCCTCCTATAACCAAGCTGCCAATGCTGTGTTGAATCCCCTTGAAGGAACCTCTAGTATGTATGCTCAGGAAGGGGATAACCAGTGCTAGAGGGGCCCTGCCTCTAGCCAGGTAGAGGAAAGGGATAATCGGATCTATTGGACTGTGTGGATCCGATGGCCTGGCACATCTGACCCACAAAAATACACGGCTTTGGTTGACACTGGTGCCCAATGTACCCTGATACCATCAGGGTATGTAGGAACAGAACCCATTTCTATTTCTGGGGTGACAGGAGGGTCCCAGCAGCTGACTGTAGTGGAAGCCGAAGTGAGTTTAACTGGGAATGGGTGGCAGAAACACCCCATTGTGACTGGCCCAGAGGCCCCGTGCATCCTCGGCATAGACTATCTCAGAAATGGATATTTCAAAGACCCAAAAGGATATCGTTGGGCTTTTGGAGTAGCTGCTGTAGAGACGGAAGAGATCAAACAACTGAATACCTTGCCTGGTCTCTCAGATGACCCTTCTGCTGTGGGACTGCTAAGAGTTGAAGAACAACAGGTACCAATTGCCACAGCAACAGTGCATCGTCGGCAATACCGCACTGACAGAGACTCTGTGACCCCGATCCATGAGATGATTCGTAAACTGGAGAGCCAAGGGGTGGTCAGTAAGGCTCATTCACCTTTTAACAGCCCCATCTGGCCTGTGCGTAAGCCCAGTGGGGAATGGAGACTGACAGTGGATTACCGTGGTCTGAATGAAGTCACACCACCACTGAGCGCTGCTGTGCCAGACATGTTGGAGTTGCAGTATGAGCTGGAGTCCAAGGCAGCAAAGTGGTACGCTACCATCGACATTGCCAATGCCTTCTTCTCCATCCCTGTGGCAGCAGAGTGCAGACCCCAGTTTGCTTTCACCTGGAGGGGTGTGCAGTACACCTGGAATCGGCTGCCCCAGGGGTGGAAGCACAGTCCCACCATCTGCCATGGACTGATCCAGGATGCACTGGAAAAGGGTGAGGCTCCGGACCATCTACAGTACATAGATGACATCATTGTGTGGGGGAACACGGCAATGGAAGTCTTTGAGAAAGGAGAGAAGATCATCCAAATTCTTCTGGAAGCCGGTTTTGCCATCAAGAAGAGCAAAGTCAAGGGACCTGCCCAAGAGATCCAGTTCCTGGGAGTGAAGTGGCAAGATGGACGGCGTCAGATTCCCACTGAGGTCATCAATAAGATCACTGCCATGTCCCCACCGACCAACAAGAAGGAAACACAAGCTTTCCTAGGGGCCATTGGCTTTTGGAGGATGCACATCCCTGAGTACAGTCAGATTGTGAGCCCTCTGTACCTGGTTACCCGCAAGAAGAACAATTTCCACTGGGGCCCAGAACAGCAACACGCCTTTGCCCAGATCAAGCAGGAAATCGCACATGCAGTAGCCCTTGGCCCAGTCAGGACGGGACCAGAGGTAAAGAATGTGCTCTACTCTGCAGCCGGGAGCCATGGTCTGTCCTGGAGCCTGTGGCAGAAGGTGCCAGGTGAGACTCGAGGCCGGCCACTGGGATTCTGGAGCCGAAGCTACAGAGGGTCTGAAGCCAATTACACTCCCACAGAGAAGGAGATCTTGGCCGCCTACGAAGGAGTTCAAGCTGCCTCAGAGGTGATTGGCACTGAAGCACAACTCCTCCTGGCACCCCGACTACCGGTGCTGGGGTGGATGTTTAAAGGAAAGGTTCCCTCCACCCACCATGCCACCGATGCCACATGGAGCAAATGGATCGCCCTCATCACTCAGCGCGCCCGTATTGGTAACCCGAATCGCCCTGGGATTTTGGAAGTAATCACCAACTGGCCAGAAGCTGAGAACTTCAGTCTCACTGACGAAGAAGAACAAGAGCAAGTAACCCGGGCTGAAGAAGCTCCACCATACAACCAACTGGCAGCAGAAGAAACACGCTACGCTCTTTTCACTGACGGCTCCTGTCGCATCGTAGGGATGAACCGGAAGTGGAAAGCAGCCGTATGGAGCCCCACACGACAGGTTGCACACGCCACTGAAGGAGAAGGTGGGTCAAGCCAGCTTGCTGAACTCAAAGCTGTTCAATTGGCCCTGGACATTGCTGAAAGGGAGAAGTGGCCGAAGCTCTACCTCTACACTGATTCGTGGATGGTGGCTAATGCTCTGTGGGGCTGGCTGGAAAGGTGGAAAAAAGCCAACTGGCAGCGTAGGGGAAAACCAATCTGGGCTGCTGATGAGTGGAAGGACATTGCCATCAGGGTAGGGAAACTACCTGTGAAAGTCCGCCATGTGGATGCCCATGTCCCCAAGAGTCGGGCTAATGAGGAGCACCGGAACAACGAGCAAGTAGATCAAGCTGCGAGGATAAAGGTATCCAAGGTAGACTTGGATTGGCAACACAAGGGAGAGTTGTTCCTAGCTCGGTGGGCCCATGATGCTTCAGGTCATCAGGGCAGAGATGCCTCCTATAAGTGGGCACGAGACCGAGGGGTGGATCTAACCATGGACAGTATTTCACAGGTTATCCACGACTGTGAGACGTGTGCTGCCATCAAGCAGGCCAAGCGGGTGAAGCCCCTCTGGTACGTTGGACGGTGGTCCAAGTACAAGTATGGGGAGGCCTGGCAGATTGATTACATCACACTGCCCCAAACCCGCCAAGGCAAGCGCTACGTGCTGACCATGGTGGAAGCCACCACTGGGTGGCTGGAGACCTATCCTGTGCCTCATGCCACCGCCCGGAACACCATCCTGGGCCTGGAAAAACAAGTCCTGTGGAGACATGGCACCCCTGAGAGAATTGAGTCGGACAACGGGACTCATTTCAAGAACAGCCTCATAAACACCTGGGCTAAGGAACACGGCATTGAATGGATATATCACATCCCTTATCATGCACCAGCTGCCGGGAAAGTTGAACGGTGCAATGGACTGCTTAAGACCACCCTGAAAGCACTTGGCGGGGGGACCTTCAAAAATTGGGAAGTGAACTTAGCAAAGGCCACCATCCTGGATGGTCAACACCCGAGGGTCTATTAATCGAGCTGGTCCTGCCCAGTCTACCCCTTTGCACACAGTGGATGGAGACAAAGTCCCTGTGGTACATATGAGAGGTATCTTAGGAAAGACTGTTTGGGTAAACCCCACCTTGGGCAAAGGTGAACCCACCCGTGGGATTGTTTTTGCTCAAGGACCTGGTAACACTTGGTGGGTAATGCAGAAAGATGGGAAAACCAGTTGTGTACCACAGGAAAACCTAATCCTAAGTGAGAACTGAGTGTGAGGGTTCATTCTGTATAGTGGAGTTTATTAATTTAGGTATGATACAGATGGTAATAGAATAAGGGGTGGATAATGTCTTGGGTTGTGCAGCCGGGTTTTGTATATTCTATTTACATCTGTTTTGGGGCCTGATGACCCACCTTGATAGGCCATTGTTACCTTCCCCAGCCTGTGCGGTGCATTTGCATTTCTATACATCTCATGCCCTGGCGGTGGGGGGTGGGGGGGAGGGGAGGTGGCCGGGGGTTGGCGGTTCGGCCCTGCTGCAGGAGCTGGGTGCTCGGCGCTTCCTTCCCTGCGGTGTGGCAAGATCTTCTTTCGTCTCCTGTGCTCGCCATTCCTGCCTCCCTCCTCGCGGCCCCTGAACCGGTTTTCTTCGCAGAATCATCTCTGCTCCAACAGGATCACATCTGCCACTCCAGAAGTGTTTGGACTGTTTACGTTTGGACTGTTTTTTTTCAACATCCTGAATCACAGGGTCAGATTGAAACTCTGACTCTGTCAGGGTTTTCTTCCAAGATTATTGTTTATTTGTTTATTTGTTTGTTTGGTTGGGTGGTTTTGTTTCCTATCATATTTGTATTGTTAATATCTCCTAGTAAAGAACTGTTATTCCTATTCCCAACATCTTTGCCTGAGAGCCCTTGATTGCAAAATTATAATTCGTCGGGGTGTGAGGGGTTGGTATTCTCCATCCTAGGGGAACCTCAGTTTCCCTGGCAGATACCTGTCTTTCCAAACCAAGACAAATTGGCATTTATTCATTTGTAACAGGTAGGATCCATCCCCCAGCACCTCCCAGGATGGTCAAACAGGGAATGCAATGTGGTGGAAATGCCCCGTGGCCAGACACCTCCTCCTGATCTGTGATGGGCCGTGAAGGTGTGAGAACCCCCCCACCCTCCTGCACTGCCCCTCTCCCCCCTCTCCGAGGGTTCTTCCAGTTGGAGGTTGTCAAGAAAGGGGCCGGTCAGCCCTGCCTGGCTGCGATCCCTGACCCCTGACAGCCCTCAGCCCTGACCCCTGCTCCCCCTCGCTCTCCCCTCGCCCTCTGCGCTGTCCGGGTCCTTCCCCTCCTGTCCTCTCTTTTCATCCTGCCGGGATGGAGCCTCAGCTCTGTGTGTGTCCAGGGGCTGGAAGCAGGAGCCAGGGCCCCCTGACAGTGTTTTTGGGGGGCAGGAGGAAGGGCAGAGCCCTGCTGTAGCTCACAACTAAATGCTGCCTTTCACTCCAGCATTCCCAGAGAAAGTAATGAGAATAATTAAAGGTAATGTGTAATAAATGGCAAGAGCCGATTAAAATAAAATAGAATTTATTGCCAGATTGCCAGTGAAAAATCACGGATGCGAAATTGACTAAGCCAATACAGAAATTGACCAGAGTCAGCGGAGCAAGGAAATAGACAGTGCCGGCACTGGGTGAGACCTCCGTGAAGTGTCTCACGACACTACACCCCCCAGGTCTCACAAGGGTCTGAGCCCTGGCCTGCCAGTCTTATACTCTTTGCTCGGTGAACAAGTCTGAACATGTCAGGTAGCTCAGTGAACAAGTCCGAACAGGTCAGGTGGGCTCAGCATCGAGGGGAGACCGAAACCTCTCGGAGTTGGTGCCACTACCCAGTCCTGAATTTCTATAGTTTCCTTTGTTTCTTGATGGTGCTGCTGATAGCATCGCAGTGACAGTCAGCCGGCCTGAATGAGCTTCTTGGGCATAGGAGATGTCCTCAAGCATCCTTGATGACTTGGCTAGGACCTATTCTTCTGGGTTGATCACACCTGGTTTCAGCGTTTCTCCCTCTATTGGTATTGTAATTCCTTTGTCTCCTTCCCGGGGGAACTCTGTGCTGGGAAAGTTTCTCTGACATTCTTAAGAATTGTATGTTACACCATTACCCACATCTATGCATGTATATAAAATATAACTCATAGACATAAACCAGCATACACCAAGATTATGTATACAGGGTCTCTTGTAAAGCTATTAGTTCACTGCGTGCCTGAACTAGTGGTGCCTTTAAAGCTTCATGAACAAACTTATCATAGAGAACCAAGCTTGCCCTCCACTATATTTCGGGAACATGAATTAACAAATATTACATTATGTGATAGATTAATATAGAAATATAGTGATAGATTAATTCATGTTCTCCTAATAGGGTGATATTGGTGGAGGGTAAAATATGTTCTCTGTGATAAGTTTGTTCATAAAGCTTAAAGGCACTACCAGCTCAGGCAGGCACTAAACTGGTAGCTTCACGAGAAACCCTTTTATACATTATCTCAGTGTATGTTGGCTATATTTTATATACATGTAATGCTTGCTGGTGTGGGTAAAAGTATAACATACAACTCTTAAAGAATGTCAGAGAAACTTTCTCAGCGCGGAAAGCTCTCCCCGGGAAGAAGACAAAGAAATTACAATACCAATAGAGCGGGCAGAGCAGGCAAGGACACCGAAAGCAGGTGCAATCAGTATCTGATAAGGATTGATGACCCAGAAGAATGGGACCTGGCTGAGCCATCAAGGATGATCGGGAAACACCCAATACACCCAGGAAGTCCATTCTTGCTGGCTGCTAGAAACTGTGATATTATCAACAGCACCATTGTGGAACAAAAACCTCTATAGAATGTCGCTGTGGGACACAATGAATGAGATTCAGAAGGCTGATGCTCTGAAAAGGGGCTGGTTTATTCTCAGAACCTATTTTTATACCTTTTTACAATGTGCCCACCTAGGAGGTGAGATCCTTTGACCCATTGGTCACACCAAGGGTCAACAAGCAAAGTCTCTCCTTAGGAGAGAAATGTGAAAAACAAGATAGTTTACAGAGTGTGACCTTTTTTACCATTTTAGATCCCTGGGAAAGAACTTCAGAAAAATCCAAATATGACAAACAGTGACTACAATAGAAATTCTGGACTGGGCCATGGTGTAAGCCCCCAAGAAGTTTCAAGCTTCCCCGATACCACGACCACCAGGATTTGTCTGGGCTTGCCCAGTGAGTTTAGGGTATAAGACTAGCCAGCTTGAACGGAGATGGGTGTGAGGTCTGGGGGGGTATAGTGTCTCCTGACACTATACAGAGACCTATACCCGGTGTGCATCACTTCCTTACTCTGCTGACTTTGTCAATTTCTGTACTGATTCTGTCAATTTCTGTATTGACTCTGTCAATTTCTGTATTGACTTTGTCAATTTCTGTATTGGCTTTGTCAATTTCACATCCGTGATTTTTTTCACTGGTGATCCGGCAATAAATTCTATTTTATTTTGAATTGGCTTTCGCTATTCATTACAGGTAATTTCATTTATTTCAGCTCCAGCATGTAAAGCAGATGGGGGTGGGGGTTTTCAGCCTCTCACTGAAGGAGGGGAGGGCAGAAAGCAGAGCCTCAATGCCAAGCTGCCTTCAGGGATTACAGGGATTCTCTTTTCCCTCCTGGGACCACGGTCCCTCTCTCCCAACCCGGATGTTCGTGCGGCTCACCTGGAAGAGGAGATCCCAAAGTGTCATGGGGCCACTCAGTGAATGGTTCTAGGGGGGAAAAGATGGTCCCAGAGGGAGCCTTCCCTTTGAGAGTCCTGTGCTGGATAGGCCTGTGTTGGATAGACCTGTGGAATTACCCTGTAGGGAAGCATGGAGCAGTGAGAGCTTCCCCGGAGCCAGGCTTTCCCCATGCCATGCACAGGGAATGCAGCGTGGGGCTCAGCCCAGCCTGGCGAGGTGGAGCCATGCCTGGGAGCTACCCTCAGAGTAGGACCTGTGGTTCTGGGGAGCCAGAACCCCCTAGAAAGGTGTTAAGGGTACTTCCACCGTCCTGATCCCAGCAAATCAGCGCTGGGATCCAGGAGCAGGACTTTAATGGGCTGTTAGTCACACAAATACCCTTCGTGGAGGGACCTCATTGGGTGCTGATGATGCCAAACTGGGTAATTTGGAGCCCATAAAGCCCCCAGGGCACAGCTCCTCCAGCAGCACATTCCATCCCTGTTCCTCCAGCCGGGTGATCCTCCCAAACCCTTCTGTGTCACAGGCAGACAGTTTTGGGGATTACAGGAACTTCATCCTGAGACTTCGTCACCTACAGCATCATAACAGCATTGCTGGGTGGCTCCAGCTGATGGGAGAGCTGAGAAAACCCTGCTTGCCAAACTGTGGCTGTGTTCTAACATATTCCAGCACAGGGATTTGTATCTCAGAGCATCCCAAACCACCTCCCTGCAGCTGGGGGACAGGGTGACAGTGGTGCTGGGTGCTGGAGCAGCCTGAGCAGAGACACTCACGTCCCATGGTGCCTGTTGTGACACAGGGATGCTTTGACTCACATGAGCTCCCGACTCCATTGTGTCTCTGCCACATGAATTCTGCACACGGGTTCATGAAATATAAATTGGATCCTCAAATATCCAACAGCAGTGTTTATAATGGTGTGTTTGGGTGCATCTGAAATGTTCCCTGTGCCAGGGAGTGACAGGAGCCACCCAACTTCAGAAGAGGAGAAATGCCAGGCCATGCCCATGGCCAGGTGAAAAGGATGAGTTTCTGAGCATCTGCTCTGCAGGGATTCATGGGCAGGGATGAATGTCAGGGAGAAATTTGTAATTTCGTTCCTCACAGTAAATGTGATTCAGAGAAGTGTCCTTGTCACTGAATCACTGAATCCCACAATCCCACAATCCCACAATCCCAGGATGGTTTGGGTTGGAAAGGACCTTAAAGCTCATCCCATCCCACCCCCTGCCATGGGCAGTGACACCTTCCACTATCCCAGGTTGCTCCAAGCCCCGTCCAAACTGGCCTTGGACTCTTCCAGGGATGGGGCAGCCACAGCTTCTCTGGGAATTCCATACCAGGCCCAGGACCACCTTCACAGGGAAGAACTTCTTCCCAGTATCCAATTCTGAAGTATCATTAGAAACAAAAGAAGGGGAGAAAGGCAAACATCCTGGCAGGAATGCTTTCCTTGCATTTTATTGTCTTCACATCACCAAACCCACATCCATGGCTTTCTGGCCTGAAGGCATCTGGATGCCCTGGGGGTGCATCCAGGACAAGAACTGGCTCTTGCCACTGTTGGATACCTGTAGTTCCTCATCCCAGGAGTTATTTAGATCCATGAAAGCTCAGAGGGCACCACCTCACCCTCCAGCCCCTGGTGCCTTCGGGACAGTGGCTGCTGCTCACCCTTCTCCTGCTCCCAATTCCCAAGGCAACTCCGTGAACCCACTGCCCTTTTCTGGTGCCCCCAACCCAGGGGAGGGTCTGCGGGGGCCGGGGGCTGACAGGGACCCCTCGGGTCCCCTCGGTCCCAATCAGCTGTGATTGAAGGCAGCCCTGAGCCCGTCCCTGCGCATTTCCCGATGAGCATCCATGAAATCTGTGAGCCATTAGCTGTGTGTTATCTTTCAGGAGATGCTGAGGTGAGCCATATGGAAGCACTTACTCGTCAACAGCCTGGGACAGGGTTTGGTGGGGTGGTCAGGACTCAGCCCTCTGTGAACTGCAGAGAAGCTGGAACTCATCCATTGACCCATTTAATGAGCTCCGGCAAGGGGAATTTCACACTGTGCCAGGAGCAGCAGTAACCTTATATGTAGAGAGAGGGGGAGATAATTCCTAATCTTGTCAATCACACCATTGTGAAATCCGAAGCAGGGTTTCTGGGAGTGGGAGAGCCGAGGAGAAGGCGAGGGCCTGATCCAGCTCCTCGCAGTGCGGGGCTACACAAGAAAGGCCTTTCATTATTTTTCTTGACAGTCTCATTTCCTCGCTGCACAAAACAACAATACATTTATTAACTAGACAAATATTTGACTGGGACAACATGCTGGAATGACCTGCAAACGCCTCCTCATTCCCACCAAGAGGGGTTCCTGCTCCTACCCGTGGCCCCAAACCCTGCAGGCCCTCCAGCGGCTCTGGTCACCCCCTCCTCTTTCTCCAGAGGAGGAGGAAGAGAGGGAAGTGCCTCCCCCAGGTATCCCACTGGCTAAATCCTACTTGCCACTAGCCAAAGTTTCATGGAGGGGCTTGCAGGGGCTGCTGGGAGCCACCTCAAGGCACGTCCTTGGGATGGGAGCACAGCTGGACCTCAAGGAAGGACAAAGGAGAAGGGTTTGTATTTAGGGGACAATTGTGTTACCCCAACCAGTTCCTCTCACATCATAGAATCCCTGGATCCCAGAATTATGGAATCATTTAGGTTGGAAAAGACCTCTAAGCTCATGGAGACCAACCATCACCACCAGCAGGACCCTCTGATGCCACAGTGCTGCTGCTCCATGGTCTTCACCACAGGAAACCACTCCAAGACTGAGCTCCAAGCTAAAGAAACAAACAGAACTTTTTTTCCCCTGTTGTTTTTCCTGTTTGTCTAAGAAACATAATCTTGCCCCAAAATGAAAAAATTAATAATAACTCACAGGAAGGCCCCAAGCATGAGGTGCTTTCTGTGCAACTTCAATCAAAACAGGCTTTAAAAAACAAATTCCTTCGATATTCATCACATGTGTAAAACACATTAAAGGGGGACAGTGGCCCAGGCCAGAGCAGCAGAGCCCTCTTACTCCTGCCCATGCTGGAAGACCTGACCAAGCATCACACAGAGCTTTTCCAGCCTGGAGAGTCCCTGTCCTAGGACCATTTAGCTTGGAAAAGCTCTCTGAGCTCATTGAATCCCCTGTGCTGCCAAGGCCACCACTCACCCATGTCTCCAAGTGCCACAGCTTTTTAAATCCTTCTAGGGATGGCTCTAGACAAAGGGACAAGCTGCTGCTCCAGAAAAACTCCTTACATTCTGTGTGAGCAGAGAAAATGAGAGATCCATGTTTTCCTGGCCTAAATGGAGCCTGGGAGATGGGAGATTTTAGTTCCATATATTGGGAGCGCTACAGAATCGATGTTAGAATTCCCATCTCATGTTCTCCTTTGAATCCCTGACTTCCAACAGCCTTGTGGCTCCAAAAATTGCCATATTCTTGGGTTTCATCCTGGCAGAAGCCGCTGCGCTGTCCCTGCCCTCCACAGCCGTGTCCTTGCAGATCCCAGCTCTTGTGGCCCCATGAGCCACCTTGGTCACACTCTGGGCCACATTCCTAATTCTGCTGTTGTTTTTCCCTCTCATTATGCTGGATTCAGACTTATTTGCACATAAACCAAAGCAAGGGACACAGAAAGAAGCCCCCATGTCCCCCTCAGGTCCCACTGCCTCTGGCAGGGTCCCTGTTCTCTGTGGATCCACAGCAGCTCTGTGCTGGATCATTATCCTGAAACAGCCCAGACGGGGTTTGGTGGGTTCCTGTTTTTATGAGGTGTGATGGGGAAGTGTGTTGGTTTAGGATAAATTAGGGGAGAACCTCTAAAAGGGAGTCCCCTAAACAAACCTCCACCACCCCTCCCCCCCCCAGCCCTGGGTTTGGGAAGGAAATTCTTTGGAGGAGAAAAGTGGAAAAAACTGGTTTTATTGACAATGCAAAAGACACTCCCCCACCACGAGGAAAAGGATAAAGCTCGTTACTGTGGGGGAAAGGCGCAAAGCTTCTTCCACGGGCACCGGAGACTCCCAGACTTCTCAGGTCAGGTCAGGTGAGGTCAGGTCCGGAGCCGGTCCAAATCTTCGGGGGGGGGGGGGGGGGGGGGAAGGAAGGGAAAAGAGGAAAAAAAAAAAACTGGAAACAGCAAAAAACAGGCAGCAGAGAGAAAAAAGCGGCAAAGCGGCAGCAAAGTGAAGCAGCAGCAGCAGCAGCCCAAGCAGCCAAGCCCCCCCAGCCAGCGAAGCAGCAGCTGCTAGACATAACAATACACGTCCACGATATGGGATATGAGGCACCGTCAACCCAGAACAGGAAGGAATGCTGTGCACAGTTTAATTAGGGATTGATAGCCTTGGGGGCACTGGGAAGCTGCAGATACCCCAGGCACAGACCATTAAACTGCTGCTGTGATGTCTGCAGTTCCAGTGTCCCACCTCCCTCTGAGAGCAAGGGCAGGAATTTGGGAACTGGGAGGCTGCACTGCCCAGCAGGCCCAGGTTTGGTCCCTTCTCCAAGGGGTTGAAGCTCCATTTTCCCCCAGCTCCTATTATTTTGTCCAAACACTTCTGCGGGTGGGAACCAAGGGTGAGAAGAGACAAGTTCCAAAACAGCCAAGGATAAGAGGATGTTCCAGCTGGAGGTTTCACTTCCATGGCCAGGGCAGGGACAAGGATTTGACTGGCTCCTGACTCTCAGGAACTTGGGTCTGGGTGCTGCTCTTCCCTGCTTGGATGCTCCCATTGCCTACTTGGGTGTCCCTCTTCCTTGTGCGATGCCAAACAGTGACACAGAAATGGGATTTGGCCTCCGGAACATTTAAATTCCCAACACTTCCCCAGTAGATCCCTGGCCCTGCCAAGGAGGCCCCTTTTCCCCCATAGTTCCTGCAGTGATATTGTTACTATTTGGAATGGCGGTAGTAATGACACGTAAAAACTCCGGTTTCTTCAGAGGGCGTTATAGCGAAGGTTTATTGAAAGACACACTCTTTTATATAGTGTTTCAGTACAATGAATATGATTGGTCATTTAGAGCCTACACCTCTTTATAAACATCTTTGCTAGTAAACAAGTTGGAAAAACACCAGGTGTCAGGAAGAGAATATCTACAAGGATTGTTTGGGTTCCTCCTTATGATTTCCCAGGCCAGAATGGGAGAGTTATGTACTTGACTTTTCCCACAGGCTCAAGCTACTGCCTGAAGCCTAAAAATCTATTTTCTGACCACTGTCAGTTCCCACACAGTGAGGGGTAGCTCCCAATGTTTGTCCCACCTGGAGGGTGCCCAGAATCCCAGTGGGAGCCAGGCAGTGTCAGCATCTCATCCAGACTGGGAGTTCTGCTCCCACATTCTGGGGCAAAAGCTGCCCCTCACCCCATGACTGTGCTGGGTACATGATCCCAGGAGGCTGAATCAGCACCCCAAGAGCAGGAGGGGGCCCTTCCCTCCCCCTGCTCCAGGGAGGAGGGAGGACGTGGTGACCTATCCATGTTCCATCTCCCAACTTGTTGTGGGCTGCAGGCACATGTGGGAATTCGGGATGTTGTGTCAGGGGTGGCTCATCCCTCCCAGCACACACTGGACAGGGAGTGGGGAGCACAGGGGATCCCACATGGAGATGATCCAGATGATCCTGGCCCATGCCAAGGAGCTGAGGCCATTGGAAGCACTGAGCTGTCCCAGCAGAGCAGAGGAGCACCAAATCCCTTGGCATTGACTTGGGATCTGTGCTCCAGGATGTTCCCTGGGGTGCAGGACACATCTGGGATGAGATGCAGGTGACACCCAGTGAGCTGAGACCCTCCTTCACCCCAGTGTGACTTCCCCCACTACAGCCCTGCTAGCTCAGGTCCTGGGAGGGCCTGGGAGCTCCTGGTTATCCCTGGGGTGCCACACCCAGCTCATCCCTCGGGAAACCTGTGGCAGGAGAGGCAACTGAACTCAACAATCCTGTCCCTGCTGGGCAGTGTGAGCACCCCTCTTCCTCCTTCTCCTCTTCCTCCAGGCACAGCCTCCATAGCATCTCACATTTCCAGATGGCTCCAGTGCCACAGAACACGAGTGAGAGGAACCAGGGTTGATTCCAGACCCCCTTCCTCATCCTCATTGCTTCCCATTCCCATGGGGCTGTTCCCAGTGCCCTTACTGCAACAGACACCCAGCACTGCTCCCCTGCCTCCTCCTCCTCCTCTCCCACAATGTGACTCCTCCGTTCTGTAAATAATTCCTATTTCCTTTTCCTAGCGCCAGGGTGACACATGGAAGTGGAGATGTGAACTCAGCACACACACAAATGCCTCCCCTGATTAGGACAACTTTTAAGTAGGTCAGAGCCTGGATTGGAGCTGCCTGATAGCTCCCCTATAAAACATCCCAACTTTAATGCCCTGGATATTTTTTGTGGTATGGAATAAGAGCAGTTTCCAGGGGCAATGTGGGGGAGCAGATGTTGTTCCCATGCTGGGGGAGGGCAGTGCTGGGGAAAGTAACTGCTGTAAATGAACTGGTGATTAAAGTAATTAAAGAATCTTAACCCAGGGGCACTGGGGGGACAGGAAGGTGACAGACAGGCTCCATCAGCACTAACAAGCCACTCCCAGCCATCCCATTCCATCCAGTCCTGGCAGCCACAGCTTCCCAGACTGCTGAGGAGTGTCCCCACACACCTCACTTTAGGTATCAGTGGGCACCTTCTGACGCTATTTATAAATTCCCTTAAATCTCCAGCTCCCAGAGCCCTGCGATTAGAGGAGAAAGGTCATTTTTAGCATTGCCTTTCCCTTCATATTTTTTGGGGGAGTAAAAATAGTAGGTCACCTACATTTGTGGCTGGGAGAAAAACACATTTAGGAACAAGATCCCTCACCTGGCATCTCCCAGCTCACCTTGCAGTGCCCATGGGCAGCTGTCCAGGGACTCATCCACCCACCTCCAGCTCCCCCAAACCTCTCCAGCCCCTTAGTGCTGCTGTCGCTGATGAGAAAGGAAAGAGGCACAATTTAAACATGACCTCTCACCCCAAGCTGTGTCTGTAATCTGACGAGCAAACCTTAATAGGCCAAGCCAGGCAGCGGAGCCCAAAGTCCAGATAAAACCCGCCCCCACCGACAATTCAATTTCCTTCCATGAGATCAACGTGCAGCTTTAGCAAACCCACTTGTGCAGGCGCTGGGCTGAAACAATCTGGGCTGGCAGGCACGGCCACGCTGCCTTGGGCTGCCACCACCTGAGTCCAGCACCCTCCCAGGGTTGTCAACCAGCCCCAGCACTCTCCTGGGACTGTCCAGCACCTTCCTGGGGCTACCAACCAGCCACAGCACCTTCCTAGGGCTGCCACCCACCCTCAGCACCCTCAGAGGGCTGCCAACCACCCCCAACACCTTCACAGTGCTGCCCAGCATCCTCCTGAGACTGCCAACCACCTCCAGCACCCTCCCAGGGTTGTCCAGCACCCTCTGGAGCTGCCCAGCACTCCCAGCACCCAGCACAGCCCAAGGACACTGACTCCTTGGAGCAGGAGCACATGGGACTTTGTGCCTTGCAGGGGAGGGATTTATTTCCAGGGAAAGCTCTTCCATGCCCCAGGGGGGTTTGTGGGCTGCCCAGGGTGGGCCAGGCTTGTCCCTCTCCCCAGAGGAGCCATGGGCATCATCAGCCAGGTTGGCCAAGGAGGTGGGAGGATGGGAACGTGCTCCTGGGGCTGGAACAGTCCTGCCTCCAGGCTGGCCTTGCTGATCTCTCCACAGGCACGCAACCACCTCCGCCTCCTCCTCCTCCTGCTCCTGCTCAGCCTGGTGTGGAAAAGTTGAGCCTGAAGTGCAGGGGGGATGTGTTTTCTGTGCTGAGCAGCAAATAATGTCCACATGAAAGGTGCGCTGCTGGCTTTTGAATTCTCTCCTCTTTTTTTTATTGCTGTTGCTAATCTTTGACCTAGATAGCAAAGGAACTTGCTGGGAGAGGAGGAGGATGCTGGGGCTGGGGCACAGGCAGGGCTGCAGCCAGAGCCTCCTGCCAGGGCATGGCATAGGGGCTGCACAGGGGAGGCCCCAAAACCTTTGTGAGAGCAGGAACAGCAGTTTTGGAGAAAAAGCAAATGAAAAAAAAACTCTCACGCCAAATGTTCCTGAAGAGCATTCACATGGATGGAGTCCATGGAGTATTGCTGTGTTATATCATTGCAATGCCAAGTTTTCAGTGAGAATTGGAGTTTCTTAAGGTCTTTGTGTGTGTTCATTGATGGAGCTCACATTTATAGAATCATAGTCCCAGAATGATTTGGATGGAAAGGGAACTTAAAGCCCATCCAGCTCCACCCCCTGCCATGGGCAGGGACATCTTCCACTATCCCAGGTTACTCCCAGCCCTGTCCAACCTGGCTTTAAGCATTATACAGATTCATTTTCATTTCACATCTCATGCACAGGAGTGATGTGGGCAGGAGGAAAATCTCTGCCAGGAGTCAAAGCCCCACTTTAGACTAAGGGCTGGAGGCTGCAGCATCACCCACCTCTCCTTTCCTAGCCCAGCCACCTCCATCCACACCAAGTCCTCCCATTTCCAGGTGGAATTGCTTTGATTTGTGGCATTTGAGCTCTCCTAGATGCCTCCAGTTTACAACCCGCTGCCACCCATTTCCAGCCCACTGGCACCAGTTTGGTCCCTATTTCCCTCCTCTGAGTGCACACAGGGATCCTTCATTAACAAAGCAGATCTGCAGGAGGAGGCTTTTACTTTAAACATGCCCCTCAATAACCACAGAAAGACCAAATGTAAAAATCATCATCCCAAACCTCAGCCCTGCATCTCTTGCATCACCTTTGCTCAGCGATCCCAAACTCCCTCGTGTGCCGCATGCACAACTCCAGCAATCCCAGTCTCAGGTAAAAGATTAGCTCTTAATTCCCTGAAGCCAAATCAGGACACACATAGCCCATATTGTTCCAATTTACACCTCCTTATGGGCTTCCTCAGCTCTCTTTATGGTCTCAGTCTCTGTGCTGTGAATCTTCTCAATTTCCAATCGCCCCAGGGTCCCACAGCCCCACACCCCTGGGCTGGGGCCACTCTAGAGCCCCACAGCTTCCCCTCCATGGGCTGCACAGGTGGGACCCCCAAACAGCTCCTGGCCAAGTCCTGGGTGTCTCCCATCCCCTGCACAAGACCCTGGGCAGGATGACCATCCCAGACATAGAGATGGGTGACCATGGCCATGTCACAAGATCTCATGGGAACACAGCTGGCAGCGGTGCAGGGGTACGTTAGGCATCCCCCTGCAGTTCAGCGCTCAGAGCCCTGTGGCCAAGCTGAGCTCAGGAGGGCCCTGGCCAAGAGCTGGGGTTCAGCCTTGCCCAGGGTGCTCCACACTGGGAATCACAGCTTCAGGCATGGAGGGGTTTCTCCTACTCCAGACTATTGCTATTCTAAATTGGGGGATTTCTTAATTTCTTTTAATGAAACATGAGGATCTGATGAATGAGACAGCAGCCTCAAATAACCTCTAGCTTGGCATGAAGACAAGTCATGGCTGTTTGGTATAAACACAAGCCCTTTCCCAAGGCCAAAGCAGGGATGCTGTGGGAGAGGATGCCTGGGAGGTTAGGATGGAGCCATCCTGCTGTGGGCCGAGGAGCCCTGGGCACCCAAATCTGCTCTCACAGCACCTTCCCACCTCTGTACCTGCCAGCAGGTCAAGTCTCTGCTTCCCTGCATTTTCATGGTTCCCACAAAAGGTGGTTGCACTCCCATGGGTGCTCCCTGCCTGGAGTGCCTGGTCCCCTCTGTGCTGGGGACCCTCCAGCCAAACCACACACAAACACCCTGAAACCCTGCTGTGGGAGAGGGGCAATTTATTCCCAGATTCAGCCTTCTGGCTTAAGGGATCTGATCTGGTATTTTCTGCTGTTAAACAATGGGATGAGAACAGGGGAAAGCAGCAAAGATCGGGAAGCTTTGGTGAGCTGGGCTGGGCTGGGGGGAGAGCCTAGTGTCCCTTGCCCTGGGGTAGAAGCTGATGGTGTTCCCCATGTACAGGGCAGCTTCCCACAGCTGCCGTGTTCCCATGAGATGGTTTTCCCCATGACCTTTCTCTCTCCCTCCATCTGCCAAAACTCACCAGCTGCTTCCCACAGCTGCAGCACCTTGGCCAAGGTTCTCAGCAGAGCCCGGGGCTTGATGTGGCTGTGCTGGAGTTTCACCCTCTGTGGTGCATGAAGGAGTTAAGGTGCTGAAAACCCCAAATCCTCCTCCGGGGGGGTTTCCAGGGATGTGGAGCAAATCCTATTACAGCAAGACTTACCTGGAGAGCCATGGGGAGGGCAGCCATGCAGCAAACCTCAGTGGTTTACAACTTGATTTGTTCCCCAGGAGCAGAAAGCTGGTGATAGAGCAGTCCAGGAAGAGTTGGAAAAAACCCTCACAACCCCTGGGAGCTGCTTTTCTGCTCCAAATCCCATAATGGGAGGCTTGGAGGTGGCATCTCCAGATGGACATCACTCCCCTTGAGCCAGGGTGCTGTGTACAGTGGGGGTTACAGCTTGTGCTCACAGCCACACTTGTGCCTTAATTTTGGAGGGATCTGGACACCAAACTCATGGTTCTGGCTGCACCTTACCCAGCCCCATCGAGGAGCAACATCTCAGCTCAGCCAAGCATGGAGGAGAGGAAAAAAACAGGAGAAAAGAATGAAAATGAGCCCGATTGTCCTGAGAAGAGGAAGGAGAAGGCGGGAGCAGCCTTTTCCACAGCCACAACCTGGAGACAGCCAGGAAAGAGCCTCGGCATGGCCGCATCTGCCGGGCTGTCAGAGCTCAGGATGGAGAGGGGTTGTTTTGGGCAGGCTAATAAGAGACCTAGCGGGATAATTGGCAGGAGTGAGAGAATGACATAGCCCTCTTCCGGAGCATGGAGCCCTCCTAATGGGAGCCAGGTGGCAATGCCCCTCCAGCCCTGACCCCGGGCACTGAGGAGTAGACCCTGAGCACGACCCCGGCCGTGGGATGAAAGCAGCCCCACGTCACCCAGTGAGTGCAGACAGGTGTGGGGTGGCCATGTCGCCCAGTGCACACTCCCCCTGACACTGGCAGCAGCTGTGTCCCCAGGCCATGGCACATTTCCTGATGGCTGGCAGGACACGCGAAATTTCCAGCGGGTCACAGGCAGAGAGCGGCCAAGCAGCTCTGCTGGAATGTCAAGGACAGTGGGGACAGATGGTCTGTGTCCATCAGGGAACGGAGAACTCCCTGGCCCTTTCCCCCCCTGCTGCCGGCAGGGATTTGCTTTTAGCTTGGGGGCAGCTGCCGGGGAGCGGCTCAGGGAGATGGTATCCACAGATGAGCCACCCACCACAGCCATTGCCACCTCCAGCCAACCATGTGGCATCCTGCCCTGCTGTGGACAGCAGGGTCTTTTTTTGGGAAGGAGGGATCCTGAGATCAGATTTTCTGTCTGGATAGCTGTCTTGGGTTGCAATGCAAAATGTAACCAAAAGTATGTATTCTATTGCCATCTGTTGGAATTGGTTGGGGAGGTGTTTTTCTTTAACCCATTCCTCTTAACTCTGGAGGGGAGGGGGCAGGTGTCTTCTGTTAATGGCCCAGCTGTTAAAACCAGGTGGGGCAGTGTTCTTTATCTCTTCCAGGACCCATCCTCTGCCCAGGGAGATATCTTCTGTTAATGGGCCATTAAGGCTCACTGCATGACTGGTAAAATTACATCATCCCATTGTGAGATGCCCCACCCAGTGGGAGGAGCCAAGCATTCCTACCTGGATAAAACCTGAGATTCAACACACCTGGACAGCCTGTTTCCACTGGATGCCCAGAGGAAGACTGGACCCATCTACACCACCACTGGACCTTCAGAGAAAACTACACGCTTCTACAGGATCATCTCTGCCCCAACAGAATCACATCTGTTACTCTAGAAGGACTTAATTGGACTGCTACCAACACCCTAACCAACAGGGTGTCAGGTTGTATTCTGACTCCATCAGTGTTTTCTTTTTTGTTTGTCTGTGCCTTTTTTGTGCCACTACATTTTTATTTTTAATATTCCTAGTAAAGAAGTTATTCTTATTCCCATATCTTTGCCTGAGAGCCTCTTAATTTCAAAATTATAATAATTCAGAGAGAAGGGGTTTTCATTCTCTGTTCCAAGGGAAGCTCCAGCTTTCCATGGCAGTCACCTGTTGTTCTAAATCAAGACAATAACCTAACCAGCCCTCCCAGGAGCTCCCTCCTGGCATGGTGTCTTGGGTTCTGGAACCAAAAATGTGTATTCTATTTCATCTGTTGAAAGCAGTTGGGGAGATGTTTTTTCTTTATCTCTTGTTATTCTGGGGGGAGGGGGGCATGTGCCTTCTGATAATGGGCCAACTGTTAAAACCAGGTGGGGCAGTGTTTCTTATCTCTTTCACCACCCATCCTCCCTCTGGGGGATATCTTCTGCTAATGGGCCATTAAGGCTCACCAAGCAATCATCCACAAGATATCGTCCACATTCCATCATCCCATTGTGAGATGCTCCACCCAGTGGGGGGAGCCAACCATTCCTACCTAAATAAAAACTGAGACCCAGGAACACGAATTATCTGGCTCCACCAGATTCCCTGAGGAAGACCGGACCCTTCTCACCATCATTGGACCCTTTTCTACAGGATCACCTCTACTCCACCAGAACCACCTCTGCCACTCCAGGAGGACTCACTTTTGGACTGCTTCCAACACCTTGACCAACAGGGTGTCAGGTTGTAGCTCTGACTCTGTCAGGGTTTTCCAAAATTGTTTGTTTGTTTGCTTGTTTGGTTGGTTGGCTTTGTTTTCTACTACATTTGTATTATTAATATTCCTAGTTAAGAACTGTTATTCCTATTCCCAAATCTTTTTCTGAAAGCCCTTAATCGTCAAATTATAATTTGGTGGGGGTGAGGGGTTTACATTCCCCATTCCAAGGGAAACTCCAGCTTTCCCTTGCAGATACCTGTCTTTCCAAACCAAGACACATGGAAACTCATGAAATTACATCAAACCAGCCCCCATTTCACTCCCCAGCCCTGAGAAGAGTGAGTGACTGGGAAGCACTTTTCCTTTAACCACTCTTTCTGGAGGTACAGCGATCCAAGAATGGAGTTTAGGCATAAAATTGGCCTCCTCAGTGAGAGTATGAAACAGCAGCCAAGCCACTGGCCCATAAATCATGGCTCAGAAGTCCCTGTTAATGCAGAACCTGCATGCTGGCTGCAGCCCAGCTCCAGGTACCTCAGCTTGGAGAGGAACCAAACTTGGAGCAACATGGAAACCAAAAACAGGACAGACCCGTCCCATCCTCCCCAGCTCCACCACGTCCTACACTCAGAGCTGCTCTGCTCTGAGCTGCCCCAACTGCAGCTTTTGGGGACAGGGACAGCAGAGAGGGTAAATGTGATGTCCCCGGCATCCCTGAGCTCAGGCTCCTGAGGTCAGCACTGACTGGAAATGCAGGGAAGGGCAGGAGAGTCTCCCACAGGCAATTCCTTCTTATTAGGAAAAAATTCCCCCCTGTGAGGGTGGTGAGACCCTGGCACAGGTTGCCCAGAGAAGCTGTGGCTGCACCATGCCTGGAAGTTTCAAAGGCTATTTTGGATGGGCCTTAGAGCAAACTGGGACAGTGGAAGGTGTCCCTGCCCATGGCAGGGGATGAAACAATAGGACCTTTAAGGTCCCTTCCAACCCAAACCATCCTGGGATTCTACGATTCTCCATCCAGGGTCACCATTCCAGCTGGTGAGCAACAGCCCCCTGTACCAAGGGTGTTGTTATGCTTTCGTGCCTGCTTGTTTTGGTTTTGGGAATTTTATTCCCAGGCACAGTGTTGAGCACAAGGTCATGTTCAGTAAACTACCGAAGCTCCCACATCTCTTCCCAGAGGAGGGGCTTTGGTGATGGTCTCTAGAAAATGACCAGTAGTTCCCAAAGGTCCCACCTCTGGGGTGAGCAACTTGTAAAATGTACAAAAAAAAGTCAAAAATAAAAGTGTAGTCTCTTGCCTCTGTCCTACCTGCAAGAGCACCATGCAGCCTTCATAATGCCTCCCTGTCTCGTTCCCTCGGCGCCGTCATCAGTTATACAAGGGAGTCTTCAGATGTTTGGTTAAAGCATCGAAATGCAGAAGTTTTTATCCAAAGCTTCTCCCAAACCCATTTCAGCTTTCCAGCTGAGCTGGGAATCTTGTGAGATTCCCATTACACCAGATTCCCATGAGGATATTCTCCCCCCAAGGCATTTCTAGTTCTGTTCATGCCACCACAGTCCAAACTGCTCAGGAAGTAAAGGAGCCAGTTTATTCCTCCATTTGGAAAATACAAGACCCCCCTCCCATCTTAGGGGTATAAGAAGCACCCTCCCAGCAATATGAGAAAGGAATCATCACTTCCAGCCTGAGATTCCTAAAGTATCCCTGGGAAAAATGGATGTACCTCCCACTTGCAGATAGAGTAGGTTATTAATCCCTCACAGTGGAGCGTATCCTGCTCAAATCAAGGCTATCATCCCATGGAACACATCCTGCCCAAATCAGAGCTGACTTCCCACCAGTTGGAGTGAGGAGGAGGATCCCAGACATTTCCTCTCCACAAGTGTGCGGGGGAAGAAGCTGACCCAGCCCCACCATCTCCATTGGGAAAGAGAAATCATTCCAAAAAAGCTGTGTAATGCCAGGCAAATGCTGTTTCTAGCCTGTGCATCCCTGTCTGTACAGTGGAGTCAGAGAGCGGAGCTCCTAGCACCGACATCCCAGATGGATTTTCTTTGCCCTGCTGCCTTGCACATATTTGTTGGGTTTTATAATATGAGGTAGGACTGTTTCCATCCTGACTTCCAAAGAAAAATCCCATTAACATCGCTTGATTCTCACCAGGGACAAGCGGAGCGGCACGGCTGGCAAACAGCTCAACTGGAGCTTCCCAAAATGGGAACAGTCACATGGGCAGAGCTTCAGCCATGGCATATCTTCTCAAGGCCCTGGATTGTGCCAGTTAGGCATTACTTAGATCCAGCATGGTGCCAGCAGTGCCCTACAATGGGAATCCAGAGTGCCCTGGCAGCACTGAGGATGTGGATTTTATTCTTCCACCAAATGGACACCAGTAGTGCAGAAATTGCAGCTCCTTTGCCAGATGTGCCCCACTGCTGCTATCATGGAATATTAATCAGCAAAGCCTGCATATGATTTTGGAGTTTTGATTAGAGAAATCTCCCTTACAATAATAATCAGGCTGGGGCCTTGATAAATACCAATGGCTCCGGGGTTGTTGGGATAAAGTGGTATGTTGATTGCTCCACTCGCCTGCTCATCAATCATTCACATTGTCCCTACCTTCTCCATCCTCCTGGACAATGCCATTCTTCCCAGCTCCCCCCAAGTCTGTCCTTTCATTAAGAGCCACCTTCCTCCTCCCCTTCATCCTCCAGCTCTGCCACCGTCCTCACACTTGCTTCTGGCCCCTTCCTCCTCGCCTGCTCCCTGATCTCGGCATTCATCTCCCATTATATAAAGTTTGGCTGCCTTGAGTAAAATAAATTGCAAACTTTTGAAGGGCTGGGGCTCTGTATCTTTTTACTCTTAATGAATTTTCCTGTTTGAGTATGGGAGAAGGGAGTGTTGCTTTCCAGCTGCCATGGGGAGCTCTGGCCGATTGAATCGGCAGGGGCTGGAAACTTCACCCCGGTCTGGGACAGTTGGATAAGAGCTGAGTGGGAGAGAGTTGGGTGAGTGTTGGGTGGGAGAGACCGGTGAGAGTTGGGTGGGACAACAGCAGGTGGGATAATGGCAGAAGGGAGAGAGTTGAGTGGAAGAGCATTGGGTGGGAGAAAGTTGGGTGGGAGGGAGTTGGATGAGAGAGCATCAGGAGAGAGTTGGGTGAGAGTTGGTTGAGAGTTGGGTGGGAGAATGGTGTGTGGGAGACCACCAAGTGGGAGATGATGACACCCTGTTCTTCTCTGTTTTTCTAAATTTTTTTCTCAAGCTCATTTCAGCCTTCTCTGTTTACCTTTTGTGCTGGAGTTTCTCATGCACTTTTCATGTAAATAATGATTGTTTTGCATTCCTTTCTGTAGGAGGAGAGAATTGATGGACTGTTAGGTTGACCAGTGTGGTTGGAGAGGACAATTTTCTTCCTCCAATCCATGGTCACTGTTGAAATTCTATAAATGTTGAGGTCTGTAAATAAACTGCCCCTTTTTTGCCTTGGACATCTCAGTGCGTGAGTGTTGTTCTTTTCGTGTCATATTGCGACATGATCCCCTCACCCCTGGTGCAACCTCTGCCTCCTTCCCCACTGGTCCCTTGACCACCACCCTCCACCATCGTGAGCCAACCCACAGCCACACCAACCCACAGCCACACCAACCCATCACCCCGAGCTGGACCCAGGTAAAAGGAGATCAGCCAAAAAAAGGGGATGAGGAAGAGGCTGCTCCTGGCCACAGCGATGCTGCCCTGGTGGCAGCCATCCAGGGTGCTCTGCACAGGCTGCAGCGGCTCCTCCTGAGCGCAAACTACTTTTTTTCACCCATGCAAAGCCCCGAAGAGTCAGCACAGAGCCTGCCCAGCCCTCAGGGCCACCAGGGAGAGCTTCGGCTCAGAGGAAAAGTGAGCTCTGGGCGAGCTGTGTGTGTGCCATGTTTTTCCTCGTCAGCCTCTCTGAGCCACTGTCATGTGGTTTGGCCACTGAGAAGTAGAGTACGACTTTTGAGTAATACTCATATAAAGCTGAGAGTGTGGGGAGGGGCTCTCTTTCTTCCGGGTGAGGGACTGAGGTAACATCTCCCGGAGGGCTGGGCCGGCCAGGGCAGGCCCCGCTGCCTTTGGGCGGCCGGGCCGGGCCTACCGGTCCGGCCTCCGGGAGGCCCCGCTGCGCGAGGGAGGAGTCACCCGGCCATGCCTGGGCTCGGGAACGGCAGCGGCGGGGGAGGGGAAGAGAAGCCTCGGCGGCTGCCCACCGGGAACAGCTCTGAGCGGTCTCAACCAAGGGGTGGAAAAGAAACTAAATCTAGCAGTGCCTCCATCACTGTTCCACAAACGTGGCCTTCAGATATTTGCAGCACCCGCTGCGGCAGGACCATGTGAGCACGTACCGCAGGCCTGACAAGTTTAACTCTTTCCTGCCAGCAAATGAATTCTTCTGAGCACCGGCCTTTCCTTTAGAGTGAGGACAGATATAGTGATTGAACCATAAAGAGACACAGCATGGAACTAAGTCAGTGAAGAAAGAGTGAAAAAGACTTTAAGGCAGAGGAAGAGGAGTGGCTAAAAATCTAGCTGGACTTTTCTAGTAACATGGAGACTGAACTAAACTATTCCTTTAAACCATAGAAAAATATGCATTTTGGGGAGGTGATTGTTTTATGTGTAGATTTTTGAGCAAAGGTATTGTGTGATGGACTGAGTAAAATTGATTTGATGAGATGCTGGAACAGAAAGATGAAAGCTTTCTGTGTGCAGTGAAGAAGTGAAGAGATAGCTCTGTTCCTTGAGATGAGAAAATCCTTTGCCCCTGAAGTGAGACACCTTTAAAAGTCGACACCCCAGTTTGCAGTGTGTTAAGTACATGGCCCATGTTTTCAGTGTTGAAAAAGCTGTGAAATAGGTAGGATTTCATTAGTTTGCAAGTTCCTTTTTTTAAAGTCCTTGCAGACGAGGTCTCTATTAAAACCAAGAGAGACTCCTTTCCTGAAGAACTGATGAAAGATTATTTTAAAATGGTAAAACTAACTGAAGTGGCAGGTTATGTCTTTTTATGTTGAGTGTGAAAAAGGGAAAACTTAGAGAGGGAAGGAAGGATGTTTTGAAAGTTTCATTTGTTGTTCTTTCTTTTTCTTCCTATTTTTATCCTTTCAGTGTATGTAAATAAACTATCTTTGTAATTTGAAGATAAGCCTGTTTTACTCTTTGTGTTCTCCCAGTCACATGAAATATAGTAAGTGATTGAAACCATCACAGCCACCTATGGACAAACTGCTCCAGCCCCTAATTTATTCATCATTGCAACTGATTCATCATCTACATTTGCTGTCTGGTTCCTTGGCCTGTAGGTTATCTGCCAGCAGTTTGTTGAGCATATTTGACATGTGAAACTCAAGCTGTGTTTACTTGTAGTTCATGTAGCATGGCGTTTGCCTTGGCTGCCTGCCATCAGGCACATGGGGCCTGCGCCGTGCCCGGGTTGTCAGAGCGCAGCTTTTCCATGGATGCTCACACTCACCGGTTCAGCCCTTCCTGGCTGCAACATTCCCTGCTGCCGGTAGTGCTCGCCTGGCTCCTCCTGCACCGTGTTTCTGAGAGTGTTCAAATGCATGAAATCCCATCAAACCTGGAAGAGGAGCCGGGGAGGATCTGCCTACCCTGGAACAGCTTTCTTCCTCCAATTTCTCCAAGCTATACAGAGCACAAGGGAGTCTCTGAAGGTGAATTTCCACTCTTGCTGCATAGCCATGACCTCAAGTGAAGGAAAGGAAACCTTTCCCAGGGCTGGATCCCAAGAAGAGCCAGAGGGGTGCCTTGCCCTGGTTGTGAACCCATAAGGGACTCCAGCCCTCTCCACGGGGCTGACCCAGACAGGGAAAGGGGACTCAGTCCCCCGTGTCACACCCTGCCACAATAACCCCATTAACGTCCCCACACATCAGAGGCAGGCACATGCCAAGGGAAAGGTGAAAAAAGGAGCCTTTTCTGTCTGATAGGCTTAAACAATATGTATTTGATTTTCAGATGTGGAGCTGGAATTGCATCCAGATGGACTGGGGGCCACCCTCCCTGACACTGGCTTCTCATTACATTGATATTGGATGCAGATATGTTTTATCCAGATAGCTGACAAATACAACGTGCTGCTGGTTCTCCTGAGTTTTTTTAAGCCATTTCTCCCACCAGTGCCACCATTCCCAAGTGTCTGGTTCCCCGTCACTGCCTGCTTGGTGTCCCAAACCCATCCCAGTAGGACAGGGGAATGATTCCCTCCACCATTCAGCCCTCACAGTCTGGCTGTTTACACCTCCTTGTTTATTCCCTTCCATCACTCTGGAGATGGGGCTCAAATTTCAGGGACAAATCCCACTTCCCTGCCACCAGCATCATCCTAAACACAAACAAACCCAAAGCAGACTAAAAAGCAGCATTTAATAATATGGCAAGATTTGTAGCATTAATGTATAGTGTTAAATATGGCCGTAAAAGTATAAAGCTATTAATTGGGTCATTCCAGCTCTGAGGCCCCCGGGCAACTTCAATCCCTTCTCCTGTGTTTTATGGTGTCCCTGAGATCTGTTGATGGAATTACTGCCGTGTTCTAATAGGAATAGTAATAATAATAACAACAATAGCAGTAATAATATATTTCCGTGCCTCCCGCCTCTCCCAGGGTGCTTTGTAATTCGATCCTCAGAGAAGCCACAACTCATAACCATCTCTTCAGCCTGATTTCCTCAGGAAAGGATGAGCCAAGCACAGGGGGGAGCAGCTCGCATGGAGGATTTGCCCTTATCCATCTATATCCATGACCTGCCTTTCCCAGGAGCCCCATGGATAGAAGGGGTTTGCATGGGGCCAGGTTGGCATGATCTCCATGGGAGGTGTCTCATGTTGATCCCTATCCCTGTGGGAGCTGCAGCCATGGACGAAGGGGTGTTGTGCATCCCCCAGCTCCCACCACATCTCCAGTGGCTGAGGAGGAGCAGATGTGGAGCAGGAAAGATCCACTCAGGTCATTATTTATAGCCTCTGCCTGTGCCATGGGAACTTCTGCTCCTTTTTTTCTGCTCATTGAGTTATCTGGGAAAGGATCGCTATTTTCTCCAATGTATTCATGATCCAGAATTATTTGGGGCCTAACATAGGGGGATCTTTCCACTGACTTAGCTGGGTTTTGGATTAGGCCCTTAATGAATAATTTCTGCACATAATTCTTGGCCTGTGTCTTGTTCACAGACAGTTTAGTGCGAGAATTCCGAAGTCAAGCTGCTTTATTGGCCCTATAGGTCAGCTGGGATTATTTCCCTTCCCTGAGTAGATGACTCTGAGCATCAGGGCTTCAGCACACACATTTTCTATTAATTAAAAATTTGCTTTCTATGAATATTTTACAAGAGGGCCTTAAAATTCACTGCTTCCATGGCCATTCCTCCTTGTAACTCATTCTGTTTGCTTGAATATTTGAAGGCAAACAGAGTAGGGCCATGTGGGGATTTGAGCCAGAGGAGTGGGCTTGGAGACTGGAGGGGAATTCCACTGAGGAGCACTCCACAGATGTCAGTGCAGATGAAATAAATAATCCTGCCTGCTCCGGCCCTTGCCTCAGCTCCCTCCTGCCTCTGCATCCCACTTGTGCTCACTCCAGCAGAAAGGGAAACAATACATTTTCACCCAGCCACTCAGGCTGTCCTTCCTCACCGGAATGGTTGGGAGCACTAATAAAGTGTGGGAAGTGGGGAATGGTGGTTGTTTACCTGGCAAAGCATCTCCCTGCAATCCTGACCACCCTGCACACTCCAGAGAGCCTTGCTCCTGGGATATGTGTGCTGGTAGGGAATGGACAGGGTGACCTATCCAACATCTTCTGCTGGCAGCAGATCCCCAGGCAAGAGGATGATTCCCACCCATTTCCATCTCCAACAGGTTGCCCAGAGAAGCATTGGGTGCCCCATCCCTGGAGGTGTACAAGGTTGGACAGGACTTGGAGCAACCTGGGAGAGTGGAAAGTGTCTCTGCCCATGGATGACCTTTAAAGGCCTCTTCCCACCCAAACCATTCTCTGATTCCATGATCCTGTGTTGTGTTACTGGGAGTTAGCAGGGAGAGGAACCAAAGCTGTTGACACCCCTCAGGGTCCCATCTCTACTGAGCTGTGTCTGCAATCCCAAAAGCAGCATCCTCTGGCATTGGAAAACCAGTGGGAATAGAGTCTGCTGGTGCTGGCTGGAGGGACAGGTTGGTCCTGAAGGAAGAAGAGCCCCTGGAACATCACCCTATGGGACTGGAGGTTTGCACCATCCCCTCCTCTAAGGGAGCCAGAGCTTGAGGGTCACATTCAGCTCCCAGTTAAAGCAAGAAAAAACTAGAACAGCCCAGTTGACCTCAACCTGTCCAGTGCCTATTTTCACCAGCGTTCTCCATGGAGGAATCTGGCCAGCAGTTTCCAGGCTGTCAGATCCATCCCCTTACCAAGAAGCCAGAAAAGAAAGCACATGTTTCCTGGATGTCACGGAGTGAGGAGCTGAGGAACAGGGAGGGCTCTGTCTGTTGGAATGTGCCTTGCATTTGGGCTGGGATTCTAATGGATTCTGATGTGATTTTTTTTCCCTGATTTGTACCAGGCCATCTGGATTTGTTTCTGCGAGATGCTGCTTTAATACACTTCAAATTTCCCATTGAGTCTCAGACACCAAAGAGAGGGGGAGGGGGTGAATGAAAAGCAAATTTAATAACAGAAAGACCTCAAATCTGTTAAATCTACATTAAAATACATTTGGTTTCCCAGTGGGTGCAAAGTGCCATAACATTTTACTGGGTTTATGACACTGGCAGAGACTCTGGATGAAAATGGAGGATTGAGTCCAGGGTCCCTGCTCAGTAGTTCACTGAGGTGGAGAGGAGTCATCTGCAGTTTGCAAATGCAGCAAAAATGAAAAATCCTTCTCAGGTAGATTCGCAGAGAGCTCATTCCACATGTGTTTACGTTAAGGATGTTCACAAAACCTGAACAGTGAGAGATGGTCAGGTTCTCAAATTATTTGGGACTCTCATTTTTGCTCTCGTGCTCCAGCTTTGGCAGGGCCCTTCACACGGCCTCCCCCCGGCTCCCTCCCGCTGCTCCACAGCCGTGGATTTGGAAAGCCATGCAGGGACTCAGGAAAAGTGCCACATCCAGACACAGGGCTGGATCCATGGGCTCAGGTTTTCTCCCCCAGCAGAAGCAGGGAGGACAGGCAGGAGACAGCAGCTCCCACATCCCATCCCGCTCCATAATAACAAGAGCACATGGCATTCTTGTGAGACAGTCTCTGGAACCCTGGGAGTGTTGCAGGTCCATCGGTATCCACATTTTCAGAGGATTAAACCCCTCTGTGCATTGCCAGGAGGTAAAACACCATCACAGGTTGCCAAGAGATGTGGGACATGCCCTATCCCTGAAATCATCCAAGGTCAGATTGGGCAGGGTTTTGATCACCCTGGTAAAGTGGAAGATCCCTACAGGAGGGTTGGTCTAGATGGCCTTGAAAGGTCCCTTCCAACCCAAACCATTCTAGGATGGCTTCCTATATACCCAATGTGCAACAATCCCATTCCAACAGCATCCAATTTCCCTGCTCCTGCTTCCACCCTGCTCCTGCAGCACCTCATGGGCAGGTCTGCACCCAAAGGCGCTGCCAGTTTATCCAGCCCTGCTGGTCTGGCTGCTCCATGTCCCACCCTATGCTGCACCTCACTGGTCAGAACCAGCTCAGGGGCTAAATTCCTCCCCTCACTGATCCAGGCTCTAGCACTTCCATACAGTGTCCAATCCTCACAGAACAGAATTTGTCAAAGGGCTGAGAGGAATCCTTGGATCCTTCAAGACAAGATGAAGGGATGTGCCAGGTGAATGGCCTTCCCCTTGGTGAAGGCCCCTCCATGTATGCTCAGTCCTTCTGCCCCACCCCAGGAATGGCAGGACATGGCGTGGGGAGGCTGTGTGTGTGTGTGTGTTCCTCTGGATGCTCCTGTGGATGTTCCTGTGGGTGTTCCTGACCACCCCGCGGCCATGCCAGCTGCAGCCCTGCTCCCATCAAGCTGGCAGCAGATGTTTTGGGCAGAGCGAGTCATCCCCCAGCCAAATTTTCATGCTGAGAGGAAGACTCCTTTCTCTGCCAAAGCCAGGCCAAAGCTTCCCCCAGGATGGGGTTAGCCAGCAGGCCGGAGATAATAGGAAGATGTTAAGGCAACACAGCTGGCAACCATCAGCAGCTGCTCCGGCTGCTACAGCCCCGGCTCCATTGTTCACGGGGAAGAGGAATACCGACTTCTGGCTGGCGGTAGATAGGGAACAGGAACAGGAACAGGAACAGGAACAGGAACAGGAACAGGAACAGGAACAGGACAGGCTTTGGAAAGGAGGCCAAAGCCCAACCCAGATGGGTCACAGAAGATTAATCTTGCAGGGAGCTGCTCCCGCAGCTCCAACAGGTCCAAGAGTCCCAGCACTAATGAGCCAAGCGGGTGAATCCCACCATGCTGACTTTTAACGACGAGCTGGACAAATTCCAGCCCTTCCTCTCCCCCTCCCTTTTACCACAGCCACCCCAACCAAACCCTGCCGAGCTCTGCTTGGTCTTTATACGTTCTACCTCGTGTCAGCACTGAACTTGGGAAACTGGGTAAAAAGGCCAGAATTCAGAGGGAATTCTGTGGGTGGATGGGTGGTTGGGTTCCTGTTGTATTCCCTTTGGTATCCTCTCCCCTGTGAAACCCTACCTGTCCCTTGACTCTGACCTATGGCCTTTGGCCATAGGTAACCCCGCCCCCTACCCTGGAATGCATAAAACCCCCTTTCCCTCCGGGGTTGGTCTCTTTTCGCCCTGGGATCCCCTTCTTGGAATAAAGCCTTAGAACACATCTCGGGGTAAGAGCCTCCTTTGGTTTTATGTCCCTATCATGAGGTTTCCCCTCATCCTAACCTCCCTAAATCTGAGCTAGCAACTGGTCTCGGGGGGCGTGGGGAGGGGAACACTTCAGTTGGCGTCCAATCGTGGTCTATCAGAAACACGTGCAGGAGCTGGAGTCTCATTTCTGAGATCTCAAAAGCTTTTTGGACTGTTCAACTCTTCTCCACTGATCCAGCTGCTTTTTGTGCAGTTGGGGGCGGTAGAAGTAGGATCGACAGCCTGTGCACTCACACAGGTCGATTCGGTAGGAACTTTCATAGGAAAAGAGCAGGGCACCCCAAAAGCACGAGATCCTTCCCTCAGGCAAAAAAGGGGGGTGGGCAGTCTTGGTGCAGCTGGGAAAAAGAATGATCTTTTGCTGCGGGTGGGCATTGTGCCCCTGGCCACGCGGTGAAGTCCTTTTAGGACCCAGTCAACATCTCAGAAGTTGTGTTTGTGATTCATCTCTGGGAAGTCAGGCGCAGGCTGTCCCGGAGATCCACGGTGTCTTGGGGTGTTGCGGGCTTTGAGGAGAACCCCGGACACCGGGGCGACCCCCTCACAGCCCCTGGAGCCAGGGAAGCTCGGCAGGGTGCCGATTCCCCGCCCTGGAATACACCCCCCCACGTCCCGGAGTTCTCGGAAGTGAGAGAGGAGCTGGGACAGAGCCGTGTGTGTGTGTGTGTGTTTTTTTCTTAACACTTTAACATCACAAATATGGGTTCTAACTTTTCCACTAACCAAAGGAGTCTTTTAAAACAGCTTACACCTGTTTTGAAAGATCTTAAAATCCCTAATAGTTTACTAAAGAATTTTATCCGTTGGTTGTTTGCTGAGTTTCCAAATTTTAACCCCCATAATGTTCATTCCGTGGCTTTTTGGGATGATATTGGGGAATTACTCACCTTAAAAATTGAAAATGGAGACGCAAAAGCTTCGAAATTTATCCCAATTTTCTTAAAAGCACGCAAGCATCTATTGGAATTAGAACGCAGCAAACAGCCACAAAAAACCCCCTCAACCTCCCTTTTCCCTTCCCAGTCCCCTATTCCCTACGAGAAGACCCCCCAACCACCCCAATATACTGTGGCGTGGGGGGGGGGGGGAAATGGCGGCGACCACGTGGTCAGGTCTCCTTCCAACAGCCCATTCCTCCCCCACAGCCCCGTCTCTCTCCCATACCCTGTGCCTTGCAACCCCGCCCCCTGCCTTCCCTCCGCCCCCTGTTGCCCTGGCAACGAGTGCAGTGTCCTTTTCCCCAGCCCCCAGCCCGGCACGGGACATGGGGAGGGGGGCAAGGCGCGGACCGCGGGCGGCGCCGGCGCGGCGGCGGCGGCGGCGGCGGCTGCTTTTGGTACTCATGCCGGCAGTGTCGTTACTGCGGTCCGCGGCGGCGCGGGGGCCCGCGGAGCGGACAGCCCGGGCTTGGGCGCGGGTGGGGGTGGGGAAGCGGCAGTGAGCGCGCGCACTCCCAGCACAGGCGGCGGCGAACCCGACCCCGTCCAGGGCGCTCGCGGCCCCAGTCCCACCCCGCGGGGCAGCGGCGGCAGCCCACGCGGCACAGGCGGCGGCGGGGGGGGCGGGGCCTGGTGCCTCTCTCGGCGGCGGCGGGGGGGGGGGGCGGGGCCCCCGCCTCCCCCCAGCCGCGGGTGGGAGGGCGATTCGCTCACAGCTGCGGACCCGAGGCATGCTACATCGGTATCCCCGGGATCGCGCAGAGAGCTGCATGCTACTAACTCCTGCAGGGGGAGGGAGAATGTATCTTTTCTTTCACTAACCCAAACTGAATCTGATGATAATATCCCTTTTGTTGCCCCTGTAGAATACCTTGGTAAGAGAAATGGAAGGAAACAATACAAGCCTTTCTCTTACCAAGATAAAAAAGAGCTATGCAAAATTCAGAGAGAATTTGGAAGATCTAGTGAAATTTTTAAAAGCATGATTACTGCTACCTTTAGCTCAAATGAATTAGTACCAAATGATATTAAAGATTTATTCAGATGTTTATTAACACCCTCAGAATATGATTTATGGGAATGCATGTGGAAAAAAGCTTTAAATATAATATTACAGGAAATTCAACAAACTCCTGAAATAGCACAGGATAGTGATGGTAATGATATAACATTAGACCATCTTTGCGGTGCAGGTGAATTACACTGCCCTGAAAAACAAACCCGATTATTATCAAAGCAAATTTTGGATAAAATCTGTAGTGCAGCAGAAAAATCTTTTTACCAATTACCAACACCTGAAACTAAGGGTAGTTATACAAGTATTAAACAATTTCCTTCAGAGAATTTTTTGCAGTTTTTGGACCATTTACGAACTCAGGTGGAAAGACAAGTGCAACAACCATCTATACACAACGAGCTGATTAAAGAGATAGCTCAGAGGAATGCTAATGAAGCCTGTCGTAGAATTATCCTTAGTCTTCCATCAGAACCAACCCTAGCTCAGATGATCGAAGCCTGTACCAGGAAAGCAGAGCTGTTCAGCGCACCTGAAAGCAATCCTGGACTGCCTCATCCCAGGACAGCAGCACCTGTGCGACCAGAATCAAGGCGGCAACCACTGCCACCAGACCGCCTACAGCACATCATCTGCCACATCTGCAGACAGCCCGGACATTTTGCAGTTTCCTGCCCTCGGAACCAGAACCAGAACCAGAACCAGCAAAGAAAGCCCAGCAAACAAAAAAACTAGCTTCTCAGCGTGTCCCCATGGTCAATACTGTCACGCGCGCAAAAACAAATATGAGAGGTCCCCCACCAGTTGACACCTCTCTCTTAACAACAAAGGGGGAGGGGGTGGAGGGAAAGAAAAATGAAAATATTAAATGTGTAATTAACAAGGTTTGGCAGCTGCAAGGCCGAATTAGGCTCGTGACTACCAAAGGTTTTCATTTCAGATCCGCGGACTGGACATTAATTACAGTGCATCCATCAGACATCTCACAAGAACTGACTGCTAACCACACGGAAATGTCTCGTGAGTGTTTTGTTATTGGGGATACTGCACACACACCAGAGGAGATTGAGGTATTTCCAATGTCCATTAAGGGAAAGATAACAGGCCTCATACTGTTAGCACGCTGCAAATACCCACCATTCTACCTGGCAGAGGGACAAATTGTCGCCCAGGCCATTCCCGATCCGGCAGAGGTAATAGCAGATGGAAAATCGCCGGAAGTCTACTGGGCAGAGGTGGTGGGTGAGGACAAACCTTCCATGGCATGCAATATAGCAAATGGGTCAGAGCGCCTCCATGTGGAAGGGGTCCTAGATACAGGAGCCAGCGTGACCGTTCTACCAGAGAGCAAGTGGCCATCACACTGGGAATTGCAACCTGTCGCAGGCAGACTTCAGGGCATAGGAGGAATCACATTGGCAAAAATCTCAAAAAATATAGTCCAAATCGAGGGACCTGATGGAAAAGTGGCAAGTGTCCGTCCATTTGTTGCAAAATACAAAGCCCCCTTGTAAGGGAGGGACACCTTGTCCCAGTGGGGAGTCCAATTGGTCATTCCTAAGACACCCCAGGATTTTTAGAAATAGCCACTGTGACGCGCCCTGCCCACAAGTTAACATGGTTGGATAACACCCCAAAATGGGTAGCACAGTGGCCATTGAGCAAAGAAAAGCTCAAGGCGCTTGAGGAGCTTGTGGAGGAACAGGTGGCTCAAGGTCACCTGGAGGAAACAACAAGCCCTTGGAATTTCCCAGTCTTTGTAATAAAAAAAACGGGAAAGGACAAGTGGAGGTTGCTCCATGACCTCAGAGAGATAAACAAAATGATAGAGGACATGGGACCACTTCAACCAGGAATGCCTTCTCCAACAATGCTCCCGAGAGATTGGCAATTGGCTGTGTTAGATATCAAAGATTGCTTCTTTCAAATTCCTCTACACCCAGAAGATGCCCCAAGGTTTGCATTCTCAGTTCCTACCCTAAATCGTCAAGCCCCTATGAAAAGATATCACTGGAAATCCCTTCCCCAAGGTCTAAAATTATCGCCTTTCATATGCCAACAGTATGTAGCATCTTTACTGTCACCTGTTCGTGCTGAGAGACAGGATGTCATCATCCTCCACTACATGGATGATGTGCTGGTGTGTGCCCCCAATGACTCTATACTCCAACACACACTTGACCTAGTGGTTAAGGTTTTAACCTCTGCTGGATTTCCGTTACAGGAAGACAAAGTTCAAAGGATGCCACCTTGGAAGTACCTGGGCTTACAAATAACAGCGAGGACCGTTGTTCCTCAGAAATTGGAAATCGACTATAATCCTAAAACCTTAGCAGATCTCCACTCCCTGTGTGGGTCATTGAATTGGGTGAGACCCGGGTAAGGCCTCACAAATGAGGACCTAGACCCTCTTTTCAATTTATTGAAAGGGGAGAGGGAGCTGGCCTCCCCCAGGGAGCTGACCCCAGAGGCAAGGACAGCAATCGAAAAGGTACAGAAAGCCTTGTCAGGGAGACAAGCTCACAGGTATGAACCAAGCTTACCTTTCCATTTCATTGTGCTAGGAAAGCTGCCACACTTGCATGGTTTGATTTACCAATGGATCGAGGGGCAGAGAGATTCACTCTTAATCATAGAGTGGGTCTTTCTCTCGCACCAAAGATCCAAGACCATCACTGAGCCACAAGAGTTGATAGCTCAATTGATTCAGAAGGCCAGGTTGAGGTTATGTGAACTGGCTGGTTGTGACTTTGCATGTATTCACCTCCCAATCAAACTCTCAGAGGAGGGAAAGAACTCTCCAAAGAAACTGACCAAAGAGATGTTTGAGCATTTGCTCCAGAGCAATGCCAGTCTCCAATTATCTCTGGACAGCTACAGGGGACAAATATCAGTCCATGCCCCATCCCACAAGCTGTTCAATGAGGAATTCCACCTCATTCCTCGTGAGAAACGGAGTCGGAGACCACTCAAGGCTCTCACAGTGTTCACGGATGCTTCCGGGGCATCCCACAAGTCGGTGATGACTTGGAGAAATCCTCAGACTCAGCATTGGGAAGCTGATGTGGAGTTTGTGGAGGGATCGCCTCAGGTAGCTGAACTGGCTGCAGTGGTAAGAGCTTTTGAGAAGTTCTCAGAGCCAGTTAACTTGGTGACTGACTCTGCATATGTGGCTGGGGTAGTGTCCAGAGCGGAGCAGGCTGTGCTCAAAGAGATCGAGAATGAGCACCTATTTAGGTTGCTTTCAAAGCTGATTTATTTGGTTTCTAACCGGGAACATCCATTTTTCGTAATGCATGTAAGGTCACACACCGATTTGCCAGGTGAAATTGCAGAGGGGAATCGTCAAGCAGACTCCCTTGCTGCACCAGTAGAAAAAGCACGCCTCCCTGACATCTTCCAACAGGCAAAACTGAGTCACCAACAGTATCATCAAAATGTGCCAGGTCTGATCCGTCAGTTCCAGCTAACACGGAGTCAGGCTCGAGCTATCGTGGCCGCCTGTCCCAATTGCCAGCTCCAGGCCATGCCATCAATGGGTATGGGGGTTAATCCCCGTGGCCTTGGCAGTTGTGAGGTATGGCAGACAGACATCACACACATTCCTAGCTTTGGTCGCCTCAAATATGTCCATGTAAGTATTGACACACACTCAGGTGCAATGTATGCCTCTGCCCATGCAGGAGAAAAAGCTGTACATGCCAAACAGCATCTAGTGCAAGCTTTCTCGGTTTTGGGGATCCCAAAAGAAATTAAAACGGACAATGGCCCAGCGTACGTGTCCAAGGAGTTCCTGGAATTTGTCCAGCAGTGGGGAGTGGAACATAAAACAGGCATCCCTCACTCCCCCACAGGCCAAGCTGTGGTTGAACGGGTACATCAGACACTCAAACAGGTTTTAGCTAAACAGAGCAGCACAACTGTGTGGATGACTCCACAGCAGAAGCCCTGCAAAGCCATGTTTACCATTAATTTTCTGAACTGTTCTTTTGAAAACTTGAGTCCACCTGTGGTTCGTCATTTTAACAGTGGCAATCAATTCAAACTGTCCCATCGTCCACCGGTCCTGATCAGGGATCCTGAAACTTGGGAAACCAAGGGTCCCTATGAGCTCGTAACCTGGGGTCGTGGCTACGCGTGCGTAGCGATGCCCTCAGGCCCTCGGTGGATCCCCCAGAAGTGGGTAAAACCTTTTGTCCCCAAAAATCCAGCTCCAGCAGAAGGGGATGAAAAGCAAGTAACAACTGCCTCCAAGAGAAGACATCGTCGCAGGGAGGAAAGAGAATCTTCCTAGGTGTGGACTCCTTCCGACAGTGACAGAAACTTTTAACATGTTTTAAAATGTTTGTTTTTCCCTTTTAGAGAAAACCCTCCTCCCATTTATCCCTGTGATGAACCTCAGTCAAATTGTCATCTTGTTAATGCTGAACAGTCTGGCAGCTGCATGGATCGTCCCTCAGCCACGTCAAAATGTCTGGGTGACCCTGGCACAGACACTTCAGCAGGAAAACATATGTTTGTCCACTGCGTCAGCAAAGAATCCTATGTCCACCTGTCTGGTAGGAATTCCATCGCAGGCTGGAGAGTTTCCTGCGGGATTGGACACTCATATGTCCAATGAAATTCCAAAGTCACTTCTCCTAAAACCATACAAAAATAATCAGCAAGAAGCTGTGGTAACTGCGAACCCCTTGGTGGAGTGGTTACCAAACTTGCCCGAGATGGCTCAGGAACCCCAAGAGTTAGAGCTATTGGGTTCCTCCCCTGCATCATACTGCGTACATTTTTCTGTCTATCCAAAACCCCCTAGCACTGATGAATACCACTATATAAAACAATATCGTGGGGAGTTTACTGCAAACAGGTGGTGTCATAACCTAAGCCATGTTGCAGCTGACAACCCACCTCACTCAAGTCCCAAAAGCCTCCCTAAGGGATTGTTCTTGATTTGTGGGGATCGAGCATGGGCAGGAATTCCATCTAAGCTTTTAGGAGGACCATGTACTGTAGGGCGGTTGTCCGTATTGACACCCAACAAAACTCTAATTGGTGAATGGACTCACAAAAACAATTCGACAAACAAAATTCATAAGAGAAGTGCTGACAATTTGGATTCAAATTGTAATTCAGACATTTTTCATTGGGCAAAGTCAAAAAGAGTTGCTGTGTCCCTGTTTCTTCCGTGGGTCGCAGCAGCCAAACCTCTAGGTGAATTGGGTCACCTCGAGTGCTGGGTGATCAAACAGGCAAATCTGACCTCAACTGCCATCAGTGCCCTCCTAGAAGAGGAGGGAATTACTAGACAGGCCACGCTGCAGAACCGTGCAGCGATCGACTTTCTCCTGTTGCTTCATGGACATGAATGCCAGGAATTTGAAGGACTCTGCTGCATGAACCTGACGTCGAAAGCACCAAACGTCCACGCTGCCCTTCGGAGCATGAACAGCCTGATCGGACAAGTGAAGCAAGAATCTGAGGACTGGTTCAATGAACTGTTCAAGGGCTGGGGAGTCACAGGGTGGTGGATTTCTATAGTCAAAACAATTTTGTTATTCCTTGTTATCCTTTTCCTTGTAACCTTAGCATTCGGGATCCTACATCGTTTAGTTTTCAAAGCTATCAATGGTCTCATACCTCCTACCTCAGAAGTCAACCACACAGAGTTGGCAAACCTAAAGCAAACTGATTTCCCCACCAGTTGTAAGTGGTGGGAAAGAGAAAACCCACACTCCATGTAACCTATTGTTTTTCCTTTAACTTTGTTAAACAAAAAAGGGTGAGATGTTGTATTCCCTTTGGTATCCTCTCCCCTGTGAAACCCTACCTGTCCCTTGACTCTGACCTATGGCCTTTGGCCATAGGTAACCCCGCCCCCTACCCTGGAATGCATAAAACCCCCTTTCCCTCCGGGGTTGGTCTCTTTTCGCCCTGGGATCCCCTTATTGGAATAAAGCCTTGGAACACATCTCGGGGTAAGAGCCTCCTTTGGTTTTATGTCCCTATCATGAGGTTTCCCCTCATCCTAACCTCCCTAAATCTGAGCTAGCAACTGGTCTCGGGGGGCGTGGGGAGGGGAACACTTCAGGTTCCCTCTGCTTTTCTCCTCCTGGGCAGCTCTCCAAGCCTCCAGCAGAGACAGGGATACAGCTCAGCCTGTCTGGAACATCTCTGGTTCATCAGACCTGAAATAGCCGGGTCCTGCAGACCTGGGAAGTGCATCCACGGACAATCGGCCGTGTCCCTCCCCCATGACACCCAGAGCTGGCAGTGCTGAGTTCCCACAACCCCGCAGCTGGAGCAGCACAAATCCAAGCTTGGTAGAGGAGCATCATCCTTGGCTGAGCCACAAAGGAAGAGGGAGAACCACCCCTAGCAGGCCACATGGCACGAGGAGGATGCTGCCTTCAGTGCTCTTGCCTGCATTTCCAACCAGAGCGGGAGAACTTGGAATGGGTTCAGGAACAAGCTGGGAGTGAGTCAAGGCAGTGGAAAATATGCATTACAGTGACAGAGCAAAGAAGCTCTGGCTGTTTGGTTTATTGAGAAGACCAAGAGGTGCTTTGCTCACGGGCCACAAGCATATGCATGAAGAAGAGATTTCTGATAGCAGCCGGCTCTTTAATCTAGCAAGAAAAGGCATTACAACATCCCTCCTTGGAAGCTGAAACAAGACAAATCCAGATTAGAAATGAGAAGCACATTTTGAGCCATCAGAGCAATTAAGCGTTGGAATGAATCCCTGGGGACAGAATGGGATCTCCATCACTCAAAGGCTTTTCAGATGACTGAGAATCTTGCTCAAAAATGTGTTTCGTTTTGAGCACGAGCGATGGGGTCTCTGCCAAGGCTGTGGAATGCAGGGGGTCAGCCTGGCTGGTCACAGCAGTCCCTTCTGGCCTGGAAATCCATGGATGGGGTTAGAATTTTGTGAAAGGGGAAGAAAATAATCCAGGACAGGCTGGAGCATTGCTCACCATGGTTTTTGCATGGAAAGCCTCAGAGATGGAGCCCAGTCCTGCTGCCTCGTGGCAGAGGTGCCCACATTGGGGAGGATGAGCCAGGACCAGAGCACTGATGTGCTAGTTTTGCAATAATCAATTTTTGGTGAAGAGGGAAAAAGTCAGCTGGTAACATACAGCTGGTATTCCTGGGATACCACAGCAGATCACTTCTGCTCTGCTGTGTCCCCATGGCCAGCAGCCATGGGAAGTGTGCATGCTGCAGACAACCACCATCCCCCAAGACACCCCTACACAAAGAAACCTCCCCCAGGCAGTTCTGGGAGATGCAGGTCCATACCCAGCCCAAGGTGAAGCAAACCCAGATGGAAAATCTGTCAGGGCTAGGAGGAAGCCAGCTTGGAATGGATACCTTTTCAATTAATTTAATTTAATTTTTAATTATTATTTTGAGGTGCTTTTAGTCCTGAACAAAAGGAGCTTTAAATTCTTCAGGAGCAGTGACTGTTCCAGAAGGGGTGAGGGAAGGTGGGAAGCCTGCGGGACTTTGTTAGGAATACTGGAGCCAATGGGAAGGAGTGGCTCAGCACGGCACAGGCCAGCATGAGGGAAACCTGGCAATTAGTCCGGGCCCAGCAAAACCCCCTTGTCCTGTCCTTGCCCTTGGAAAGGCTCAGGAGTAGATCCAGGAGATACGGCACCGGCAGACACAGAGGCACCATGTCCAAGGGCAGTGCTCCCACACTGGGAAGCTGCCTGCTCCTGGTTGGATCCAACAAATATCAAGCTGTCAATCCCACAGCGATTTGGGACCACCAGTGATCCCCCTACATGATGATAACACTGCTCCAGCTGCAAAAGAGGTGTCCTTGGCTCTTCCAGCTCCTTCAGGAGCCAAGTCAGTTTGTCCATTGATACCACCACAGTCTTGGGCACTGCTGGAGATGCATGGTTAAGATCCATGGAATCATGGAATCAAAATAGTTTGGGGTGGAAGTGATTTTAAAGACCATCTTGTTCCATCCCTGCCATGGACAGGTACACCTCCCACTCTCCCAGGTTGCTCCAAGCCCCATCCAACCTGGCCTTGGACACTTCCAGGGATCCAGGGGCAGCCACAGCTTTTCTGGGCAACCTGCACCAGAGCCTCCCCAACCTCATGGTAAAATCCTTCTTCATGGCAAAATGCTTCTTCCAGCAGACCACTGGACCTTCCCAGGGGTGGGATAACCAGCTACTGGATGTCCCATCAGCAGCTGGGATAAGGCTCAGCCTGATAGGAACAGCAGAGAGAAAGCACATGTTGAATATCCCTCTCCAACAGCATGAGATGTTGGAGGACTTGGGATTGTCTGGTGCTGCAGCTCTATGCTCAGTGTGGGTGAGAACCAAGGCCAGGATTATTCAATCCCCACCAGGACAGGCAACAGAGGGACAGAGGGATGACTCAGGAGCTCTGAGGGTAGATGTGATTCAACAACACCTTCCCCTCACCTATGGAAAAGCAAGAGAGGGTCATGAACACACCAGCTCAGAATTTCCAAGCTTTGGTTATTTTATTTAATTTAATGCTTCTCTTTCTCCCCCTTAATTGCATTTATTGTCATTAAAATATCAACAGAAGATCCTGGCTCTGGCCCAGGCTCACTGGTGCTCCTAGGAAGTTTCCCATTTATTTGATGGATTTAGCCACCTGCTCTTGGCTCTTCCCTGCTCTGTTTGCAGAAGGCAAAACCTCATCGGGAATGAAGCAAGAGCCAAAAAAATGGAAGAAAATCAACATGGGCACAGAAATTCAGCCATTTTGGAGCAGTTGGAGAAGGGGTAGGGCAGGATTCTACCTGGGATTTGCAAATCTTGTCCTCGCCAGCTGAGGGGATTCTGGTGGCATCAGTCCATCTCTGGATATTCAGTATTCATGGAGCAGTTCCTCTCTTTCAAAAGGAGTAATAAATAGGAATTAGGTCTTGAGACCACTTTGGCATGACTTGGATGTTACAAATGGCAAGAGTTAAAGGCAGAGCAGGAAGCAGCTGATCTGTTGTGGATGAAGGCAGGGATGAAGGCGAGGGAGGTTCACACAAGCATCTCCCAATGCCTGGAGCTGCACTTTCTCCTCCTCTCTTCTGGGATCTTCCTTCAGCTTCTCCTCTCTGGATTCCCACAGATGGGCAGCAAGGGCCTTCCCAAGCCCAGAAGTCAGGGAGTGATGGGGAATGCCCTCATCTTCCCTCTGGAACCCAGGAGAGGCCTCTGTGTGTCTCCACAATCCCAGAACTTCATCTCCCAGACTGACCTCCATCCACGCCAGGGTGGATGGGGTTTGGAACAACCTGGAGTGGGGAATCACAGCAGGTGGAGAGGAGCAGGGAGAGATCCCATGGATGCACAGTAACAGGATACCTGGGGAGCTTGGGAAGGCTGATGTGGATCTGGCAGTGTCCATGAGCAGGAGGACATGGGAGGCTCTGCCTGCCTGAGGAATGTTCATTACACTACTGAGGTGACACCAAGGACACAGAGTTACCATCAGCCAGTGTGTGCTTTGCTGTCGGGAGATAGGAAAAGTCCCATGGCAGTGGAAAGATCCTGTGTTCTGTTTGGGGATGTCCTCAGGGACCCAGAGATAATTCAAAGACTGACAGAAAGAGGCCTAACTCCCCTCTTCCCTTTGGGTAGGGCTTTGATTCCCTCTAAGTCCCAAGTCAGCTGCTCCCTCCTGTTTTCTTCTCAGAAGAAAGACAATCCGCAGCTTCAGTTTTCCAGTTCTGCCCAGGGCAGCTCTGGCAACCAGAAAATGGGAGGCACAGAAATGCTTTGGGCTTCAAAATGGAAGCAAAACCCAGACACATTTGCATGGGAGCATTTTTGCCATCTCTGGAGCAGCAGAAATGCCTCTCCGTGGACTTAGGTAGTTTCTCTCTGGGTCTGTCATGAAACGTGTGGCATGGGGAGGGGTTCATTAGCAAAGCCTTTGGAAGGTCTTGTGAAGGCCTCGAGTCCTCCAAATCGTTACCACAGGGAGAGCCAAGGACAATTCCTTGGCTCCAGTTCAGGACTGTCTTTATTGCAGGAGGCCTTGGAACAGGGCAGGAGAAGCAGAGCTCCAGAGATGCCAAAATGCAGAGCTCTGGCAGCACCACGTCCTGGCCCCAAGGGTCACAGAGCCATGGAGGAGGAGCTACCCCCAGCAAAACCTCCCTGGCATCTCCCAAGGGTGGGAAAGGGTCAAATGATGCTCCCAGTAGCCAAAAGCTGAGCAATGGAGTCAGACAGCCAGAGTACAGCTTTGCCTGGCCAGGGGATCCCATCCTGTCCCACCAGCCCCACACAGTGTCTGTTCTTATGGGACACAGCTCCAGCCCCACAGGGTGGGATATGGGCTGCACCAACACAGGAACACTCAGACCCTCTGGATAGTGTTTGTCTTCATTCTGTCTTCCAAGCCTTTTATTCCTTTTAGGAAAACTTTCAGGTTTTGTACTGGTGCTGTTTGCCAGACAAATACCCTCCAGAGAAGCCCTGTGAGGGAAACAAGACCCTCTGGCTGTGGGTCCCCTCCCGTTCCCTGGGTGCTCTCAGGAGTGGCATCAATCACTGCTGTGTGTGGAAACCTCTGGCCTCTCCTGGCACTCTTTTAAAGCTGAGGGAGCTGGGATAAAGCTGAGGGAGGCAGGAGAGGGCACAGGGAGGAGGGGGTTGGCAGTCACAGGCCTGGTGACACTTCTGGTGTGGAGGGAGGACGGACAATGAGCTGTGCAGGAAAGAGCACATGAGCATGGCACGGCACGGCACGGCTGCTCCTGGACATGGCACCTCCCTGGCGAGGGGCTGAACCCCCCCAAATCTTGGCAGCAAAGCGGAGGGCTCCTGGATTTGGGGTCTCTGCTGCAGCCTGGAGCTTGAGGCTGAAAATTTAAAATGCTTCAGCACAGATGAGCCTTTCTTGGGGAAGAGGCTGAGTGTCAGCTCTTATAGCTTCCAGCAGAAGAGGCTCATGGCTGCCCCATCCCTGGAAGTGTCCAAGGCCAGGTTGGATGGGGCTTGGAGTAACCTGGGATAGTGGAAGGTGTCCCTGCCCATGGCAAGGGTGCAACAAGATGAGTTTTAAGGTCCCTTCCAACCAAAACCATTCTGGATTCTCCAACTCTGAGCTCTTCAATATCTCAGGTACCCTTGCACCAAGGATGGGCCCACAGGAGAGCTCTCCCTTCACAGCCTGGCAGAATAACCCAGAAAAAAAAATGGGATATTGCAGCATCAGATACCTCTGTGCATCCTCCTGAGACACAAAGAGAGAGCAGTGCCTGGAGCAGAGATTCCAGAGGAGGTCCGGGCTCCAGAGAGGGTCTCCACCAGTGACACAGGGCAGCTTCGTGGTAGGGGACACCCAGCAGACAATCAGGCAGATTCAGCCCTCCAGATGGCACAGAGATAACTAATTACTTGCTAATTAATAATCAGTTTCCTGTGATTTTATCTTAATTGGGCTCCTTCCTACCCAGCCTTCTACAGCATCGAGCAAGCAGCACTGAGCTGTGGTCCCCTGGCTGCTGGGGTCCCCACTCCTTGTCTGTTAATGAAGGCAATGTTTCCATTCTCTTCCCTGTGTGGGAAGGGGCTGAGTGGGGCAGTCCTGGGAAGGCCTGGTTGCTGTCAGAGCTGTGAATGTTGTGCCTCAGGGCATCACCCGCAAGCTTCATTTGCCTATAAAACCCTGAGCACTTATGGAGGACTATGAATAATAAATCCGTAAAAATAATCAATATCAGGAGAATTCCTGGGTCAGGGCTGCCAGGGACATGTGGCAGCATCCTGCCTCTCCTCCTCTCCTTGTTTCTCCCCTGCCAGGCCAAGACAGGACATCTCACTCTCCCCAGTGGAGCTGACACTTCCCCACCACCCCATCCTGCCCCTTCCCACACCTCAGACCCCCCAGATTCCCCACATCCTCATCCCTCTGGATCCCAACTGGGACAGGCTGAGCCAAGCAGCCCCTGGCCACATGATGACTGTCCCCCCATCCCTGCTGCCCTGCCAGCTCCTGGAGGGAGTAGCCAGCCCCAGGTGAGCAGCATCACTGCCCTGGCTCCCTGACCTGGAAAACTCAGCCACATCCTCATGGACCGCAAGGGGAAGGGGCAAAACCATGGGCCACTGCTGGGATTTCCTCCTGGGAAAGGAGCTCTGGCACAATTAGCACACACGGGCTGGAATGATCCCTTCCCTAATTGTGGCTGGGAAGGAGGTGTGTGGAGACAGGTGCTGAGCGTGCTGGGCTGGGACGTGTCCTGTGCCACAGGGCTTTGTCCCCCATCCCCGGATTCCAGCAGCTGGAGGGGATGGAGGGGCTGGGAAGAGGAGCTCCAGCTTCCAGAAAACACCATTTGTGTTCAGTCTTGCTGCTGCCTCCAGGCACAACCATGAGGAAGAGGATGGTAAAGGATCTCAGCAATTCTGGGTTGGGAAAGGGTGGCAAATTTTCCCCCAGGTCCTCCCTAACTTTCATGCCAGGATCTGCCCAGCCTTGGCTTTGCCCATGGGCATCACCAGGATGTGCCGGCACCCCCAGGCTGAGCTGGGTCCCACCAGGACCCCATGTGCAGCAGCAACATAGGGAGAGCTTGGGGCAGAATGAGTCCCTGGGAGCAGCTTTTCCATGGTTTATTCATATTCCAGGTATTTTGGTGCATTGGCTGTAATTACAGTTCAACATCTGAGGCAAAACAAGAGCAAAAATCTTCCAACCGCTTTGAGTGAGGAAAGCAATAAAACACCCCATGCTTGAACAAATCCTTCCCACCTTTCATCATTCCCCTTCCCAGTCCTGGCTAATTATCAAAGCTATCCGTGTTTTGGGAATGGGCCTCTTTCCCCCTCCACCCTGCCTTGCAGTCTCAGTCCTTCCTCCGGGGTATCCCAGTCCTTCCCAGTAAGCAATGCCAGGCTCTGGCTGGAAGGAGCTGAGGGGTCCCAGCCCACGGGGTGCAGTCTGGGGTCGCTCCAGCAGTGCAGGGGAGGTGACAGCAGCTCTCAGGGAGGGGACATCTTTTCCACAATGCAGCAGAGCAGGGTGCTCAGCATCCCGGGAGCTGCTTTGCCTGCAGCTGCCCCTCATCCCCATGGAATAATGGACCCTTACATCCCTGCCATGGCCAGGCTGGCATTGTTCACTGGCATGGAATTTATCCCAAAATTATTTATTTTTAAAAAGGGAACAAAGCTGGGGTTCTGGCTTGGCTGCAGGGCCTGGCGAGGAGGGGCAGGGAAGGAAGGATTGAAAGCCCCCATTGAGTGCTCTGGCCTCGGGAGAGCTCTCGGCTGTGGGGAAGCTCAGGGAGCATGTCTGGGCACCCTGTGCTTCCCCCTGCTCTGCTGGTTCCCAGGCTGGAGGGCTCCTGCCCCCCAAAGCAGCTGCTTTTTTTCCAGGAGAGCAGAATCCTGCAGCATCCTGGGGCAGATCCCACTGCTCCCACCCACCCCAGGACCACCACATTCCTGTTGTGGACCCTGCAGAAGGAGAGGCAGCCTGGCTCCACAGTGGGAGCTCAGCTCCTTCCCCTGCCCCACACAGGAGGGTCACACTGGTGGGATAAAGGGACAGGAGAGCAGCTCCAGGGTGACAGGTGGCTGTGGGGCATCGGGAATGCCATTCCTCCAGGGATTCATGCAGGTGTTGCTGGAGCCAGTGGTCCATGCTTCAAAGCATCCATGTGATCCTAACAGCATGGGAAAAGCTGCTCCCATGCCTGCTCCCAGCCCTGATTTATCTGCTGAGGTTTCCCCTCAAGCCTGGCAGGAAAACAAAGAGGGAAATATGAGCACAATCACTGAAATAACAATCACTTTAATGCATTATCAGGCACAATGATTTCCTGGTGGCAAAAGGATGATGGAGTGAGGCCAGCAGGGATTGCGGGAAGACGGCACACAGCATTCCAAGAGGTAACGGTGTGGCCAGAGCAGCCTTGGAAAAATCTTGGGGATGGGAACTACCTTGGGACTGACTCTGGGGAGGGTGCTGCAGGAGGGGCTGAGCCAACTTTTGGGAAAGAAATGCCAGGAAAGGCAGTAAAGTGAATTCCATTTGGATAGTGGGAACACGGGTGGAGAGGGAGACCTGCTCCTTTGGTCTCCATGCAGAAGATTCCCAGAGGCAGCTGTGTCCTTGGGAACAGCAGCTGCTCACCAGCAAATGAAGGCAAAACTATGGAAAGAAGAGCAAACTCCCCAAAAGCCCCAGAGTGCAGAGCTCCCAGCACTCCTGCAGCAGACTGCCAGAGTCCGGGGACTTCCTGTCTCCAAGCCAGCTCCTCAAAGAGCTGATCCCTGCCCAAGTGTCTGCTCCCGGGGAAAAGCTGGATGTTCTCCACTGGGGTGCTTGTTGGTAAGAGGGATAAACAGTCTGGGAAGGGCAGGGCATGTGGAGAGGGGAACCTGATGCTCTCTGCCCACTCCTTACTGGGACCAGCAGCACAAAGAGGGTGGAATCAGGGATCAGAGATGCCAGAACCTGCCTGTGGACGGGATCTGTCCCTGTCCCTGTGGCTCGTTCAGCATCTGGAACCCCTGGGACCTGCCAGGAGTCAGGATGGCAGCTGGAGAGGTAACACAGGAGCAGAGGGCAGCACCAGGGAGGGTACCCAGTGCCAAGCTGGGAGGTAACCCCAGGGGGAGGACACGTGGTGACCAACAGCACGTGGTTGTGGGGCACAAAGAGCTGCTCTGGGTGGCACTGCCAGCATTTATCCCATCCCTGTGGACACTGCACCAGGATGCTGGAATATTATCTAGCAGCTCAGGATGGGCATGGAGGTGGGATCCAGGCTTCATCCCAGAAAAGGGTTTGGATGTGGTTGTGGATAAGTTGGGTTGCCCAGAGAAGTTGTGGCTGCCCCTGGATCCCTGGAAGTGTCCAAGGCCAGGCTGGATGGGGCTTGGAGCAACCTGGGATAGTGGCAGGTGTCCCTGCCCATGGCAGGGGGTGGAATAAGATGAGCTTTAAGGTCCAACCCAAACCATTCTGGATTCTGTGACTTCTCCCAAACTGCTCCCTCATGGATGGTGGGTCCCTGGATCCTATCCCTCCCCACATCCTTGCCAAGGCTGATTTGCCCCTCTGTGGTGCCATCACCCACTCTGTGACCCTCAGACATCTCCCTCCACCTTCCCACCTTGGTATCCCCCCTGCCATCTCTGTCCCCTGTCACTGGATCACACTGAACTGACTCCCTGCCCCATGGAGATGCTGCATTCCCAAAACAGAGCAAAGAGCACGGAGCTGCTCTCCAAGTCACCATGTTTTTGGTGTGGATTCCTTTTTTCCCTGAATCCAGCCCTGAGAGGCTGTTGGCAGGTCAGGACCAGGCATGCCAGCCCCACTAGCCCCTTACCAGCTGCCTGCTTGCCACTGGCTGCTCCTGCTTTGACTTACCCAGCTGGGTACATTCCAGAGGAAAGTGCATTTTTTCCCTCTTTTCCCCTTCCCCCTTTCAGGAGCCCCCTTTGATTTAATGCTTGTGAAAAGCTGCAGGACACGGCCCTGAGCCACAGTTCAGGTCCAGCAGTAGATTGCTCAGGATTAACCTGCCTGGGAATGGTGCCTGAGTGTCCCGGCCATGCCAAGTGCTGCTTGTGTCCAGATACCCAACAGAGAGCCAGGCTTGGAGCAGGAGCACCTGCTTCAAATGCCATGGAAAAGGGTCCTGGACACCCCAAATGCAGCTGTGTGGGGAAAGGCACCAGCAAGGTAATACCAGGGATCCCCCATCCCAGTGAGGAGAAAGGCTCTTCCTGTCCCAATGTTGCAGTTGGATCTGGACCATGAGCACCAGGAAACATTTCCCTATTTCAAGCCTCATTTTCCCAAATTCCCAAAGTTTTTCCATTGAGGAAAACCTTCCCAGAGCCTGTGCAAATTCAGGAAGGGAATGAAAATCAAATCAGCTACACCTGCAGAGACGAAGGAGGGGACCGACTGCTTGGCCTCAACACAGGTTCCCATCTGGAATTCAGTGGGATTGGGTCTGGATTTGGAGCAAAACTCAGGAAAGCTGAAGAGCTGAAAACTGCTGAGTGTAACTGCAACCTTGCCGAGGCTGCAGATCGCCCACAGCTGGGAACTCCCATATCCCATAGCTGCTGGGATGGGCAGCAGGGCAGGGAAGTATGTAGGGCAGGAGCATCCCTGCAGCTCCATCCCTGCCATTCCAACTCCTGCTCCACTGCTGCTGCTCCATCCCTGGAGCTTCATTCCTGGGCCTTCATTCCTGCCAGTCCATCCCTGCCTCTGTGTCCCTGCAGCTTTTTCCTTGCCATCCATCCCTGGGATTCCATCCTTGCTGCTCTAGCCCTGCAGCTCCATCCCTGCCTCTCCACCCCCATGGCTTCATCCCTGTGCAATTTCCAGCTCAGCAGCTTGGGGGGCTCGGGATACTCTTGAAACAAAGCCACACATTGGGATGATGCTTTGTAGCATTTGAAATTTGACCACTGTGAAGGAAAAGATGAGGGAACCAAAAAAAAAAAAAAAAAAAAAAAAAAAAAAAAAAAAAGTCAATGTGAAAATAATAAATTGCAAACATTCCTGTGGTGGAAGTGAATTCTCTTCTCCTTTTATCCCTGCATATTGTCCTTGCAGCAGCTGTCTGTGAAATTGCACCGTTATTGAAGTAATTCAGGAGGTAATTAGAGTTAATAATTCAGTATTTTATTTCTATTCCCCAGTTACTGCAGGGGTCAAACACACAGATCCATAATCCAGGGAGTAAAGGTGCAGTTTTCCTTTTCAAGGCAAAAATAGCTTTGGTTGAGTCAAATCCTTCCCTGTGCCCACCCACAGCCCATGGCTCCCACTTCCTGCTGCTCCCTGCCTGGGGAATTCCAGCCCCATGGACGTTCCACAGCCTTTGGAGCATCATTGTGTGGGATTTGGGTTACTGGAGCAGGGAAAGAGGGTGATTCAAGCACTCACAGAGCACAGTCCCATGGAGTTTGGGTCCCTGTGAGGAGCTGCATGATCCCAGGATCCCTGTAACAAGCCGCCCAATCCCAGGGTTCTTGGAAGGTCCTGCTTGTCTTGGTTTGGAAAGACGGTGTCTGCTAAGGCAGGAGCCTCCCTTAAAATGGAAAATATAAACCCCCACCCTCCAAATTATAATTTTGAAATTAACAGGCTCTCAGGCAAAGATATGGGAATAGGAATAACAGTTCTTTACTAGGAAAATTAAACTAAAAATGTAGTAGCACAAAATAAAAACACTGACAGAGTCAGAATACAACTTGACACCCTGTTGGTCAGGGTTTTGGCAGCAGTCCAATAAAAATGGTCACTGCAGTTCTCCTGGAGTGACAGATGTGGTTCTGTTGAAGCAGAGGTGATCCTGTAGAAGGGTGTAGGTTTCCTCTGAAGGTCCAGTGGTGGTGTAGATGGGTCCGGTCTTCTTCTGGGCATTCAGTGGAAACAGGCTGTCCTGGTGTGCTGAATCTCAGGTTTTATCCAGGTAGGAATGCTTGGCTCCTCCCACTGGGTGGAGCATCTCACAATGGGATGATGTAATTTTACCAGTCATGCAGGGAGCCTTAATGGCCCATTAACAGAAGATATCTCCCTGGGCAGAGGATGGGTCATGGAAGAGACTGCCCCACCTGGTTTTAACAGCCGGCCCATTAACAGAAGACACCCGCCCCCTCCCCTCCAGAGTTAAGAGGAATGGGTTAAAGAAAAACACCTCCCCAAACAGTTTCAACAGATGGCAATAGAATACATACCCTTGGTTACATCCTGTACTGCAACCTAAGACACTTCCTGATCCCAGGATCCCCGTGAGGGAATGCCCCATCCCAGAATTCCTGCAAGGGGCTGCCCACTCCCGAGATCCCTGTGAGGTGCTGCCCAATCGCGGTGGGCACCCACAGAGTGCCAGGGCCCGGTCACCACCTTCTCACATTTCCCCCTTTGAAACATTTAAGGAGTTTTCCATTCAATTATTTGGAATTAATTTTGGCAGTGGAACCCTTTGCGAGGGATCAGATTGATTTCTTCAGTGAAATTACTTTGGAGAGGACTTGGGCTGGTTCCTCATGCTAATTATCCCAGGCAATAATTAAGCCAACAGCAGTTGGGGGGGGGGGGGGGTTATCTGGGGAGGGAAAGGGAAGGTGAGCCTACCCCAGGGGCTCAGCCCGGCCCAGGGCTGGGTTCAGCCTCTCCAAACAGGATTAGGGTAGGAGACAGATTCAGAGCAGGAGTCATTAGAGCAGGAAATATCAAATTATATGGAAATAATCTTTGGAGTGCGAGTTTATTTTGGAACTTTAGACTTAATAAATCAGCACTTCTGGGATTTGGCATGTGAAGTGACAAAGATTAAAGGTATATTGTCAGGTGCACAATTCCGGGTTTTCCAGTGTCCCAAGCTTTGCCTGGGTTACAAACACAGCAGGATAGGATGGTCCTCATGGATTCCCTGTGCATGGACGTTCCTGGGCTCCCTGCAGAGCTGCAGGGATTTCAGAGCCTGGACAGTGCTGGAGCAAGGGCTCAGATTACCAAGATGAAAATATTCCTCAGAACATGTGAAGTCTAATCATAAATAATTAAAACTTAGCTACACTTGTCAAATAAATGAACAAAGTATAGTTTGTGCTGCATTATCCTCGCCTTCCCCTGCCACTGTTTGTCACCAGCTCCTCGAACCAGGCAGACTATTTATAGCAAACAACTTATTCCAAGCATTTTGCCCATGTTTTTTTTTCTTTCTTCCTGCCTGGGAATTGTTCAGGAACAGCCTCTGATTCTTTACTATTTTCTCCACTCTTTATAATAGCTCCAAATCCATTTCATGTGTGTTGACTCCAGTGCTCGGGGTTGATTGCAAACAGCTCCCAGCACATCCCAACACTGGGTTTGCTGCTTCCAGCTTTGGAATTGCTGTTTCAGCCCCCAGTGCCACAGGGAGGGACCAGAGCTGGGGTTTACCTGGAAGCTGGAGCATGCTGGGGGGGGATTGAACTGTTTGGTCTTAGAGAGATTTTCATTATGTAGACGTGACCCTGCTGTGACCCCACAGATATTGGAGATGGGAAAGAGGGAAAAGATGATATAAAGAAATATCCTAGTTTATTGCTAAGGTGTGTGAGGGAAGAGAGATGCAAATTCATGCATTTATTTTTTAATAGTGGTGGAGATTGGGAGAACATTCCCACTTCATGTCATGTTTTGTAACAGGGAGGAACAGAATTCATATTTCAGTGTTTGGTATGGAGGAGGAGTTGGAGGGTAAATAAGTCTGTTGATATTTTAGACTTTGTAAGAAAGATTTCAGAAGGGTTTGTTTATAGAGAACCATGGAATCATAGAATGAATCACAAAATCCTAGAATGAATCACAGGAGAGGTTTGGTTGGAAGGGACCTAAAAGCCCATCCAGTGCCACCCCCTGCCATGGACAGGGACATCTCCCACTGGACCAGGTTGCTCCAAACCCCATCCAACCTGTCCTGGAACACTTCCGGAATATAAACCCTGTACCTTACAGGTCATGTTTGCCTCCACTTGCTGTTGGGGAGGTGGACAGGGCTCTCCATTCCCACCACAGGATGGCCAAGGATCCAACTCAAATCCCTGCTCCAGCTGCACCAAGCTCAGTCTCTCCATGAGAAGCAGCATCTCCACAGAAAGGTCTCCCTTGTCCATTGGGCAGGTTCAGCCCCCCCAGACCACTCCCCATCCCTCCGGACTGTGAGGCAGCTCCAGCTGTGCCGTCCCCGGGAAGCGGTGCCAGCTGGGATAACACAGCACAGGGCATGGCTGCTGTGGGCTGTGGCCACTGGGGCAGGATTTTACATGACCCAACAGCCCTTTGTGGCTGCTTTTATGGCAAATATGCACGAGATACTGGAGTTGGGGAGAAAGGGAGTTCAGAGCCAGTGTGAGCCTTCAGGTGGTTCCTCTTTCCTGGGCTGGGTTATTTTCCTACGGAATTACATTGCTGTAGTTGGGGATTTTTTAATAAAGGAGAAATCACCTTCAAAGCAGCATTTCCATTAACCCCTTGCTGCCTGTGAGCCAGAGCCAAGGGTGGTTCCAGCATGGAACAAGGCATTGGGGCAACGGGGTGGCTTTGACAAGAAAATATGAGGGAGAATCCCTGAAAAAAATCATCTGAGACACCCACCTCCAAAAAAACTCAAATGAACACCCCAAGCCGCCACACTGTCTTCTGCTGCTGGGGGACCATTGGAGCATCCAAGACAAGGACAAAGAGACTCTCGGCCAGCCAAGGTGGAATGGGACCATGGAAAATTGCTGCCGTTTTAGTGTCAGTTTTCAGTTTTACAAAAAAAGAACTTGTAAATAAAATTTAGTAAAAGAAAGAAAATTAAACCAATTCAAGGCACTCTTCTGAGAAGTCAGAAGATTAACAAGGCAGTGGCCAGGGGAGAAACCTCTTCCACTGCCGTGTTCCAGATGCTTCCTTGCTGGCAGGACCAGGCGATGTCGGATGAGGTGGCACTGCCAGCTCTGCCCTCGCTGCTGCCAGTGCCGAGTGAGCCTGGAGTGATTCAGGGGATGGGAGCCAGCCGGGCACATCTTGCCCGGGGGGAATGTCTGGGAGCTCAGCTCCTGCAGGGAGGTGTTGAGCCCATCACCCCCAACCAGCGGCCCCGAGAACGGCGCTGGGGGTGATGAAAGCAGGGCACGGGAGGCACCCCCAGACAGCGGGGGGCCACACCCCGTGCCCTCCCTTCCGGCCCGGGGCCACACCCGGCCGAAAACAAAGAGCCTGAGCAGGAATTTGTCCCGAGGCTGGTGTCTCGTCCGGGCTTCGTCATTCCGTCCTTGTCTGCGATGTGCTCGGCTCACTGGAAATTTCCAGCCGGATCTCGGGAGGAACCGTGGCACCTCGCACCTTACCCCGGAGCGCAGCTGCCCCGCACCTCCCTCATCCTGCGAGATGCTCCGTGCTCGCTTTGCAGCCCCCGCTCCCCCTCCGCAGCAGCTCCCCCACTCCTTCCCCCGTCTCCCCAGCTCCAGACAGGCAGCTCCCGGAATTCTCCTGGTATTTCTTCCACGTCGCTGCCCCGAGGGAACTGGGGACTTTCCAGCTCTCCGGTTCCCAAGGTGGTTGGTCAGGAATCGCAGCCCCGTCAGCGCGGGGAGTCACGAACCAGTTCCCGGGACTGCCAGCGTCCAGCGCCGCTCTGGGTTCAGCCATGCCAAGGGATTGGGCAGGTTTTCAGGCCTTTCTGTGTCTTTCCTAAATGCAGGAAATGAAGAGGCACTTAAGAATCTGCTGTTTATATTGAAAGCCAAAATCCCTTTAGAATTTAATCTCCCAGTGATGGATTTAATACTGTTATAGACAGGCGAGTTCTTTTTATACCACGGGGGTGCTGGGAATTCTTTGAAGTAGTATTTTGTTGCAAACAGGGTATTTGTCCCCAAGGCCCTGTCACAGCGATGTCTGGATCTGTGGGTGACAGAGTGGCCAGGGAGGGGAGGTCTCACAGGGGACATTCCTGCACAGCGACATATGGAGGTCATGCTGTGGCTCCCTGGGGTGCATGGTGACATCTCGGGGTGCATGGTGACATCTCAGGGTGCACGGTGACACCTCAGAGTGTGTGGTGGCACCTTGGGGTACACCCCAGAGACTGTCACTGCCAGGACCAGACCCTTGCTCTGCTCGAGGCCTCCTGGAATTCCAGTTTTCCTAGGGAGGTGGGTGATGCTCCAGGCTCAGCAGATGCAGCACCAGCCCAGGGAGCTGCCCAGAGCTCCCAGGGCTGTGCTGGATGTGTGGCTGCTGCTCTGGGATTCTTACTCCCTCTCTAACATAAAAGAAATCCTTTAAACTATAAAAAATACCCCATCCTTTACATTTCCAGCGAAAAGGGGGTGGCCCAAAGGCCAGGCCTGCAGCAGCAGAGCTCCCCAGCCTTGCGGAATCAGCCCTGGCTCAGAGGGAGCAGCCGGCACCCTCTGAATCACTGGCCCGGTGCCGCGAGTGCCAGCCCGGCTTCCATCGCTCCCATCGCTCCGGCTGACCCAGTTCCCACCTGAGGAGCCGGGGAGATTTTCCACCCTGGCCTCCGCTGCCGACACCGAGCCCGCAGGCGAGGGAGGGCTGAGCTCATCCTGACGCAATGGGAGGCGAAGGATGAGGGAGAGGGAAGGGGACAGAGCCACGGGGTGGTCCCTGACCTTGCTGCACGCACCAAGTCACCCTGCACGGGGCCGGGGGATGCTCCCCGCCACCACCGCGGCGCAGCGGCCAAACAAACACGGAGGGGTGGAGAGAATAAAGACATATTTATACCCCTCCACCCCAAATCGGCCCCGTGACCCTGCAGTGGAGCACTGCTCCCCCTCATCCTGGAGCACCCCCGAGCCGGGGAGGTGCAGGGCTGGTTCTGTGTGTGCTGGTGGAACCTCGGGAGCGTCTCCGGCAGCGCCGGCAGCTGAACCCGGAGCTGAGCTCCCGCCCCTCCTCGGCAATAAACCTGCCGGCAGGAGTCACTGACCTTGTCCCCATCTTTCAGCTGCTGTTCCAGGAGACTGAGAGGGGACACACAAGGTCGCTGTCTCTCGCCGGCAGCGGCTGAGTGGCCGTTTCATCACCGAGGAATAGGCTGGTGCTGAAGAATGCCCGGGCCGGGGAAAGGAGCTGACAGACGGGATGCTGGGACAGCGGGGAGGGGGCTGCAGGGGCTGAGGGAAAGCTGAGACACTTTGTCCTTATCCAAAGACCCCGTTTAAGGTCCTGACACGTAGGGGGCCCTGGCGCAGCCCAGCCCTGGGGCGCAAGGGGTCCATCCCCGCACAGCTCCTTCCCCTGCCCGAAAAAAGCAGTTTCAGCCTCAAATCCCTCCTGACGTTTCCCTAAGCATTGGAGCTTCCTGTAGGAAGCTGCCTCGCTGCCATGCATCTGTCTCGCTGGAGACTTTCTGGAATGACGTGCTCGAAAGAGCTGTCAGATTTGGTTAAAATTAGGCAGCAGACTCCAAGTTATTACTGGAGGACAGATGGACACTCTGGGGGTGCGGCGTGTACCCAGCAGCCCTGGAAAACCAAGCCCCAGCCACCGCCGAGAGACAGGGCTGGGGCCGGGGGCTGAGGGCAGCTGAGAGACACATTGGGCTCACCCTGGCAGATGGTGTCTGTTGCACAGGGGCTGGAAAATGGGCTAAAACTTGTCCTGGAGGGGAGCTGGCCCCATGCCGGCCTGGCGAAGCCTTGGGCTGCTGCTTTCCCCAGCCGGGGGAGCCGAGCGTTGGCTCCAGCACGGAGAATGCTCCTGAAATCCTTCAGAGAGGAGCAGGAGAGGGAGAGGGGCCACCACCCAGCCTGGCAGCTCTTCAGCAGTCGCCCTCAAGGAGAGAACAAACTGCTCAGCAGAAAAGCTGTCATTTGAAAAGGAGACCATAACCTCTTCCTGTTCCCTCCCCCCTGGCCGCGGGACAGGAAGGAAAAACCCCGTGTCCGTCAGTGCCCTTGGACAGGCAGTGTGCCCCCACCATCCTCCTCTCCAGCGCCTGAGCAAAGCTGCTCAGGAGGCACAAGGGAATAACCAGGGGAGGGTCGTGACAGCCCACCCCAGCTGGAAAATCCCTCCCTGCGCTGGAGCTGCCAAAAATTCCAACACTCCTGTCTTGGTTTGGGAAGACAGGTGTCTGCCAGGGAAAGCTGGAGCTTCCCTTGGAATGGAGAATGTAAACCCCCTCCCTCCAAATTATTATAATTTTGCAATTAAGGGCTTTCAGGCAAAGATATGGGAATAGAAATAACAGTTCTTTACTAGGAATATTAAAAATACAAATGTAGTAGTACAAAAAAACCCCAAGCAAGCAAGCAAACAAAAATCCTAGAAACACTGACAGAGTCAGAAATACGACTTGACACCCTGTTGGTCAGGGTGTTGGAAGCAGTCCAAATAAATCCTCCTGGAGTAACAGATGTGATTCTGTTGGAGTAGAGATGATCTGGTAGAAAGGGTCCAGTGGTGGTGAGATGGGTCCAGTCTTCCTCTGGAATCCAGTGGAAAACAGGCTGCCTTGGTGTTCCTGAGTCTCAGTTTTATCTAGGTAGGAACGGTTGGCTCCCCCCACGGGATGGAGCATCTCACAATGGGATGATGTAATATTTTCAGTTATGTGGTGAGCCTTAATGGCCCATTAACAGAAGATATCCCCCGAGGGAGGATGGGTTGTGGAAGAGATAAGGAACATTGCTCTACCTGGTTTTAACAGATGATCCATTAGCAGAAGGCACCTGCCCCCTCCCCCCTGGAGTTATGAGGAATGGGTTATACAAGAGATAAAGGAAACATCTCCCCAACCGGTTTCAACAGATGGAAAACCAGAACAAACATTTTTTTGGTTACATAACACATAACAACTCCCCCCAGGAGGGACTGCAGGGGTTCAGGGTGTGGGGCAGGCTCTGCCTCAGGGGTCAGGTCTCCCCTCTCCAAGTCCCTGAGGTCTCCCCCAATGCTGGCCTGTCCCTGAGCCTGTATCCATCCCGGTGAGCATTCCCAGGGCCGGTGGTACCGCTCTCCCTCACAGGCAGGTAATTACCATGTCCCCGACTCAGCTGTAATGAGCCCAGGTGCTCGTTTGCCATCCAAGCAATTTACTGGCAGATCCTCCAGCAAGAGCCAAGGCCCAGGGAAGGGGCCGGGAGCGCAGCTGTGCCGGTGATGGATGCGCAGGACATGGGAGCAAAATTACCTCCTCTGGGGGGAAGGGAAACATCAGATGAGGAAAAGGGGTTGGGAGTGAGGGGAAGGAAGAGACAAAGGAAGGAAAGGAATAGTGAATGGGACAGGTGGTGGTGAAGGAGTAGGGAGGGCTAGGGAGCATCTCTGGGAGAGGGAAAGGGGAACCAGGATCCACAGTTGGCACGTGGATGCTCCATGCCCCATGGCTGAGGGATAAGCTGACATTCCTGCAGGTGACATTCCCTGTCCGTAACATTCCCTGCTGTCCCATGCAGACAGCAAACCCTGGCTCCTAGCCCTGGAAGGTCAGAGCTCTGTTCACAGATACCAGGGATGAAGGGATAAAACCCCACCATAATTCACACAAAAATGAATCACCTCCCTCCAGGTCCTTCAGCCTGACTCAAATTCCTGATAAATTTCCCTGCGTTTGGTGTTTTCATGTCCAGCAGCACAATTGTCTCCATAAAATTCCAGTCCTTAAAGGAGACCTGCAGGAAAGATGGGGACAGTGATAAGGGCAGGAACTGTTGTGACAGGCCAAGGAGAGGTGGTTTAAAAATAAAAAGGGAAGATTTAGATTGGATGTAAGGAAAGATTTTTTTTTTTTTTTTTTTTTTTTTTTTTTTTACGGTGAGGGTGATGAGAGCACAGGCTGCCCAGAGAAGCCGTGGCTGCCCCATCCCTGGAAATGTCCAAGGCTAGATTGGATGAGGCTTGGAGCAACCTGGGATACTGGAAGGTGTCCCTGCCCATGACAAGGGATGGAATGAAATTACCTTTAAAGTCCTTTTTCAACCCAAACCATTCCATGATTTCTTTGAAATCAACTTGAGCTCCTTTCCAAACCCTGCCAGGCTCCTTTCCCCAGGGGCTGCTCCAAATTTCCACCCATCACCTGGTCAGAACCTTTCCCTAATTCCCACCCTAAATTAATTCTTCACCAATTTATAATCATTTGATCTTGCACTGATATAACCACTGGAGTTAAATGCCTTCCCTCCCTATTTGTCTTTTTCTCCCCCAAATTTCCGGGGAGTCATTCCATCTCTTCCCAAGCTCCATTTTGTGGAGCTGAGCAAACCTCTGTCCCTGCATCCCCTGTCACCAGACACATCCGGTGACACAGAGCCTGGAATCAGCTCCCCGAGCCAGAGGCAGGCGCCTGCAGCAGCCCAGGCTCAGCAGGGTCAGGTCCAAAGTTTCTCTGAGCATTTACTGCCCTAGTTCTGCTCTGCACATTTATGTCATTTGCAGCTGGGCAGCTGATCCAAATGTGAATGTACCCAAAATGGCCAGTTCAGCATCCCTGCTGCCTGCAATGGGGCTTTTCCTCATGCCTGTGATGCGGAACAAGGGATTGGAGCTAGCAGAGGGCTGGGGAAGGCCCAGGCAGAGATAAAACACTATTAAAAAACCCAAATGATCTAAATGTTAAGGGAGGAAAAAATATATTAAATGTAAATCTATTTTTGTTACATCTGTTCAGATCCTTTAAGGAGCTTTAGGACAGCTGTTCCTATATCCCATTTAATCTTGGTGTTATTGTAATGAGCTAAGGCTTGGGGGCTGAGCTGATTGTCTCTCCAGGCGAACTCCTGAGCACCAGTGAAAACGCTGCTCCCAGCCTGGAGCCACTTCCTCAGCCCCCATCCCAGGGATGCTTGGGTTTTTCCAGGCCAGGAGGGGCTTTGTCAGCCAGCAGCCCCTCAAAGCCAAGGGGATACAGTGGGAACACACCAGGCCTGGCTGATGGCAGTGAGCCCCCCCACCAGTGCCTGGGGCTGAGCTCCAGCCCCACTCCTGCTCCTGCAGGCAGGGAGGCAGGGCAGGGCAGGGCAGGGCAGGGCAGGGCAGGGCAGGGCAGGGCAGGGAAGGGAAGGGAAGGGAGAGCTGCAGCCAGGTGCCTGTCCCAGCCTGCACACCCAGCACACCCTGGGGGGCCAGGGCAGAGCCCCCCACCCTCCAGGCTCCCCTCCTTCCATCCCTCCCTTGTTCCGTCGCCCCTCCTGGGCCAAGCTGCGGCCGCTCTTCCGATTTCCTTGCCCCAAGTTGTCACGTCCCTCTTTGCTCCTCAGCTCTTCCCCCACTTTGCTGGCAGAGTTATTCCTCTGACATGAGAGGCTTTGTTTTTAATTTCCTAAATTACAGCATAATTTAGGCTAATTATTGCTTTGTCCCTCTGATCTTATTAAACCTTTAATCCCTCAGTGATTCCCCACCCAGAGCAAAGTCTGCTTTTCTCACATTCATTCCTGCTCTGGGTCTGCTCTTGCCTCTTGGCCGGGGCGGCCTCACCTCCCAAACCGGCTGCCGATGCCCTGGATATTCCCTCCCTGGCTCCCTGTCCTTCCAGTGCCATGGGACGCCCTTCCACAGGCGGAGAGAGGCTTGACACGAGGGCAGGAACCCCTCGGGAGGGATGTGCCACCCTAGGCTGGCCAATATTCCTGTCACTGCAGTTCTAAACCTCCCTGGCTCCTTTCCTGCCCTTTGATCCTGGGCCCTTTGGAGTGGCACATCCCGCTGAGCACCATGGAGACCTCGCTCCTCCTGTCTCCAACTGGGTTAAGGCCAGGCTGGACCAGGCTTGGTCCAGTGGAAGGTGTCCCATGGCAGGGGGTAGAATGAGATGACTTTTAGGGTCCCATCAAACCCAAAACATTCTGGGATTCTATGATGGGCCGCCTCTGGCACAGATCAACCCCATTCCCTCCTTGCCAAGTCTACAAACAACTTCTAATAACCCCTTCCTGCCCCCCACCCAATTATTATTGACTTCCCGAATTCTGGAAGGCTCCTGTGGGCACCATCTTCCCAAGCTACCCGAGGTTTTTCCATGTTGGGATGTTCAGAGATTGTCACTCATCCATGGGCACCCAGGGCCACCCGAGCCACTGCTTCCCAAGGAACAAGCCACAGGATGAGGGGAAACAGCCTGAAGCTGTGCCAGGGGAGGTTTAGTTGGATATTGGGAAAATTTTGTCGTGGAAAGTTTTGTCAAGGCCTGCCACAGGCTGCCCAGGGCAATGGGGGATTTAAAAGACCTGGGGATGTGGAACTTAGGGACACAATCAGTGGTGGCCTTGGCAGCACTGGGGAATGGTTGGACTCAAGGATCTCAGAGAGCTTTTCCCTCAGGTGACCCCTGGATGGATCCAGCCAAGGTGCCAGCATGGAATGATCACCTTCATTTGCTTGGGAAAAACAGATGATGGAAATTCACCTTTTATAGCTACAAAGTTGAAGGATTTTCTGACCACAGGCTGCAAAAATCCCCTTAATGAAGCCCCAGAGCTCTCCAGGGCTTTGGGAAGAGCTTTGGCCCCCAGCCCCCCTTCTCCACTTGAAGTATTGTTTCTGTCTTGAGCATCCTGCCAAGAATCTCTTCAGCTCTGCAGCTGGATTTGATACAGGGGTGGGGAGAGGAGCTTAATCACAGCACTAAAGAGAGAAGCAGTTCTGGGGGAGGCTTTCAAAGAGTGGAGTTGAAAGAGTCCCTGAGAGTGAAGGGGCTCCCACTCGCGCTGCCCAAACAGGGGAAACAAATCCGCCCCAGAAAAGCCAAACAAAACCTCGCCCAGGCTCTGCTGCCCCTAATTCATTGCGGGCCTTGCATTAAAAGTAGGTCATTAAAGCAGCTGTGGGAAGGGCTGAGGGCAGCCCTGCCCGTGGCACTGAGATGGTGGTGGTAAATCACAGCCCCACCTAGGCTCCTGTGCCTGGACAGGAGCACAATTCCCAGCTGGATGCAGGAGGCGCCGCAGCAGCCCCGAGCCCTGGGAGAAGGCCCAGAGCGGGTACAGCCACGACAACCTTCTGGCATCCATGGCCCGAGAGGATCAGGAGGAGGGTGGGGAGATGCAGGGATCAGCTGGGACTGAGCGATGGAAGCGGAACAAGGATGCTGTGACCTGCTTTTGAGGACTCAGCTGGTGTCAGGGCTCCAGAGAGAGCTGGAATACTGCTGGCTTCCCATCTCCTGCCCACCTGGATGGGGCTTGCAGCAACCTGGGATAGTGGGAGGGGTGCCTGCCATGGAAGGAGGTGGAATGGGATGAACTTTAAGGTCCCTCTCAATCCAAACTGTTCCAGGGTTCTACAATTCTATGCCCTGGCATTGCCCAGTGCCGGACAAAAACTGCTGTCCAGAATTGCAGGATGGGATGAGGAATGCTGGTCCCTCCTCACAGGATGCCTGGCACTGGTAATGATTTTCAGCTCAAATGAACTCCTGCTCGCCAGCTTTGGTGCTGCCAGGCAGGTGGACCATCACCTAGGGCCAGCAGCACCCAAACCCCAGAGAATCTGGGACAGAACCCCTTTTCCTGCCCCCAAAATCGCTGCGAGACCAAGGCTGCCCTTCCCACAGCTACACAGTCCCTCTCCCCCACCTCTGTGCAGCTTCTCCTGAGGCTTCCCTGCATCCATCCTGCCCTGAAGGTACCAGGAGGGATCCATGACAGAATCTTGCTCCAGCACCATCCATCCTGGGAGCAGGACCCCAGCACCAACAGAAGGGCAGGCTTAGAGGGTGACAACAGAGCAGCACACGGCTCTCCCACGTGCATTATTGCCACTGGAATTTTTGTGCCCCGGGAAGGACTGTGACACCTTTGCAGCTTGAAAAAGCCAAAGGGGGAATGTATTCCCTGTGGTCCCTGTGATGGGATTGGCATCTTCCCCCACAGGGGGCTGTCGGGGCTCGATGAATGTCACAGCTCCTCTTCTCCCAGGATGAGCAGAATTCCAGGGAGCCCCAAAGGGAGAGGAGAGTTGGGGGAGGGAGAGGACAGTGGGGGGGGGGGGGGGGGGGTGTGCTGGTTTGAAAGCAAAACCAGTGAGACTCCCAGTCAGAGATACAATTTAATAGAAGAAGAGAGGAAAAAAAAAAGGTGAAATAAATGGAATGATACAACCTAACACCCTGTTGGTCAGGGTGTTTGAAGCAGTCCGGGAATCCTCCTGGCAGATGTGGTTCCGCTGGAGCAGAGATGATCCTGAGAGAGAAGGGTCCGGTGATGATGAGAAGGGTCCAGTCTTCCTCCAGGAATCCAGATGAGATGTTCTTGTCAAAGCAGTGATTCCTGTAGAAACGTCTGGTAGCTCGTCTCCTCTGAGAGTTCAGTGGATAGAAGCTGCTCGTGAGGTCTCAAACCCTGGATTATATCCAGGTGGGAATGCTTGGCTCCTCCCCCTGGGCAGAGCATCTCACAATGGTATGATTTCATCCTATCAGTCATGCAAATGGGTCCTTGATGGCCCATTAAACAGAGATAACTTCTTCGGGAAGGCATTGTTGGGCTCGTTAACAGAAGATAAGGAAAACACTGCCCCACCTTGGCTCCAACGGCTCATGGGGATAGAATACATACCTTGGGCACAATTTTACATTGTAACCTAGGACAGGGGGCTAAGCCCTAGATCAATAATGATAATAATCATCATCATCATCAACTGTTTGCCTCAGCCATAGAAGGAAGTGCCTGTTGGATGCCAGCAGCTGTGGCTCCTGGATTCCAGGCTTGCTCCATGGAGCTGCAGGGATCAGAGGAGAGGCTGAGATTCCCAGTAACACTGATTACAGTGAGCACAGAGCTGCGGGATGTGCAAGAGCTGTCACATCTCTCAGGGCTGCTCCAGGTTTCTCACCCTCCTCACCACATGCTGCAACCCTGGGCTCCTGGTGAGCTTCAAGATTTGCCATGAAAGCTTCTGACTGGATCTTCCCAGGGCTCAGGAACCCACAGGAGTGGTGGGTCCTTGATGCTCCAGCTGGGAGCTGGACCCACTGACAGATGGATGAGACCCCATGGCACAGATAGGGACCACGGCACAGGTTGTACATGTGGGAGCATCCTGCTCCTCACCTCGCCCGGGGATGTCAGCAGAGGTGGGGTGACCCTGTCCTGGGATATGAGTACTCCCCAAATTCCCCTTGATAGTGCCAAGATCCCACCTCCAGCAGCTGGGATCACCAGGAAGGTGCAAAACTGACTCTGGGAAACCCTGCAGGACTTTCTTTGCTGAAAGGGTGGGTGGTCAGGGCCTGGAACAGGTTGCCCAGGGAAACAATGGAATCACCATCCCTGGAAGCATCCAAAAAGCATGTGGAAGTGACACTTGGGGACTCAGCAGTGCTGGGAGAACAGTTGGACGCCACGATCTCAGTGGGATTTTCCCACCGTAATGATTCTGTGATCCTATGATAAGACATGGACTAAAATCCCCACTCCCCAGGCTTCCCTGCCTCTGCCTGAGCTGTGAGTGAGGTGTTCATAGCCTGGGATTTCCTGGGATTCGCCCCCTCGGCCTTGCTGCCCCTGCACCGCACAGCCCCCCAGCCCTCTGCAAGCCCCGAGGACACCCAGGTTCATCTTTCCCGTTTATTAGGAGCTAATTACCCCTCTGTTGGTTTTGAGAAGGATCTCGGGATGTTTGGAGGCTCAGCCTTCCTTAACCCTTTGCCCCCAGGCTAGTATGGGTTTCCGGGTGGCCCGGGGGGCCGCAGACACTGCGCCTTTGTTCGGCTGCTTCGGCTACCGGGATATCGGGATATCGCCTTACGAGCCGAGCGCTCCGGCCCCACTCCCACGTCCAAGAGCAGCAAAACCCAGCCGGCACTGGGATTATTGTTGGAAGCCCAGGGAGGGCGAGAAGAGGTGTCAGGCTCTGGCAGGGCTGCGCCCGGGGGGAGGTGGGATGGACACCCCAGCAGGACCCACCTCTGCCTGCTCAGAGCTGCCTTCTCCCACTGGGATGAAGCTCAGCCCTTCCATCCATCCCCTGGGAAACCTTCTCCCCCGGTCGCATGGTCCCTTCAACCCTCGCTGTGACCCAGCCCCTGCAGGACCCCCCAGCCTGGCCCTGTAAAGTCCATAATTAATGGCCAATCCCATTTTACATCAAGCAGTGGGCAGCCACAGTTCACCCCACATCCTCCTCATGAGCTGCCCTCTTGTTTCCAGCCAGGACAAAGTGATGGATGCAGGATGGGAGCTGCCACCCTTCCAAATCCCTGCAGCCCCGGCACTGGAATGAGCTGGGCATTGGCACAGCCGCAGTTGAGGGGACACCAAGGGGTCCCACGGGGACAGCAGCCATGGGAGCTCTCCACCCCATTTTTCCAAGGGCAGCTTTCCCTGCTGGAGCTGGGGCAGCAGAAAAGCTCCTTCATTTATGCAAAGGGAAATAACCCCAGCTCTGTGCTCCTGGCTGCGGGTTCACCCACTGGTTCATCTCCCCAGATATTCCCTGTCTCCCTCCCCACCTCCATCTGCACCAGGAGAAGCCCATCTACAGCTGGGACACCTCCTGGGTGCCCCAGGAAACCCTTTGCCTGCTGCTGGACAGGGCTGGCACCCCACAGCACCCCATCCCCTGCCCCCTGCTGCAGGGATGATCCCACCCCAGCTCTCAGCAGGATTCAGGGCTTTTTCCACCCCACTCCAGACACCAGCTGGGCTATGTCCCCACCTGAGCTGCCCTAGCCCTTAGGTGGAGGAGAGCGGAGCCCCCCCCCCCCAGCCCTTTGGAGTCTTCAGCTCGCTTTTCCTTCTGGCTCAGCTTCTTTACAAAGACCCCAGAGCCACAGCCAGAGCCAATTTCCAGCAAGAACCTGGCTCTGGGCTCATTGGGGAAGATTACACCAGGCTGCAGGAATTAGGGGGGAGCTGGGCTGAAACTGAAGCCTCGCTTGTCCCTTCCCAGCCAGGGCAGGTCCAGGGCTGGAGGCGATCGCTGGGACAGGAACAGGAGCTGCAGGATGAGAACAGGAGTCCAGCTTGCCTTGTCTCTGCCCAAATCCCATCCCTGAGCTCTGGGTGCTGGCCTTGGGACAGGGGAGCTGACAACGGCTCAGCCACATCCCTCCATGGGGTGGGGTGAAGCAATGGGAGCCTGGATCACACCTCCCCCAGGACACACCTGGCAGTCACAGTGTCCTTATTCCCTGTGCCCTGGGGAAGAGGGAAGAAGCACAGTGACCATTGAAATGGGGCAACCTCCAAGCCAGATCTTGGGCTGGCTCAGAGGAGGGAGAATCCCCCCCACAGGGTCCCAGTATTAGTGAAAAGCAGGACAAGCCCCTGTCAGACTCCAGGGATTGCAGAGAGGCAGAACACTCCAACACTAGTGGGATCCTGGGTTGGCTCAGCAGCAGCTCTCAGGGTGGCCACAGCACTGTTATTTCCCATTTTTTTCTCATCCTCCATCAAAAACAAAAGGAAAACCTCTGTGTTTCCTTCAGACCCCCTTCCAGCAGCTGGGGAACCCTCTCCAATGGTTGTGTTTCAGGAGCATTAAAACCTTGCACATAATTAACTGATGTTTGCTGGAGAGCTGTGTTCATTCCTTCTTAATGAACCAAAACCTACAGGATTTATCCTGAAGCTCCCTGTTTCACTGGGATTAAGTTTCCTCCTCATCCCCCCATGGCTTCCTAGCATGCTCCTTTACCTTTTCCAGCCCTGTGACCCCTCCAGCCCAGCCTTTTCCTCACGGTTATCCCAGCGGGTTGCTGGCAAACCCAGGGAGGTCACTCATGGGAGCCCCTGCACATCCCGGCTGACTGGGATAAAACCAGGGAAGAGCCTTTTCAGGATGCTGGAAGTGCTGCCAGGGGGAAAAGTCTGCAACCATCCCTGCTGGCTCTGGGCCTGCCTGCAGAGGAGAAACCTTGGCAGCACGTGACGCTTTTCTCTGAGCACTTGAGTTCCGCTGGGTCCAACTGTGGGGCCTTTGTGCGAGCGGCGCTGGGCCCGCTCCATCCGGATTTGCTCCGCCTCGGGCACAGATGGCTGCCCTGGCACAGGGATGGGGCTGGCAGTGGCACAGGAACACAGGGAGAGCACTGGGGCCTGACCTGCTGCCTTGCCAGCACCAGCTGAGCTCTTTTCCTCCTCTTCCTCACCCTTCTCCTCTTCCCATCCCATTCAGTGTCTAACACAGAGAACACCATCCACATTCCCATCTCCCTCCCATCCCCTACCTGTCCCCATCCTTGTCCCATCCCATCCCAGTGACAAACAGCCCCCCAGTGCATTCCCGTTATTGCTCTTATTACGGAGCCCGTGGGACTCGTTGCATTCCACGACAGTCTAATGGATCTTCCAGGCTTCTCTCCTGGGAAACCAGGTGCAGGCAAGCCAGTGGATGCAGCAGAAAGCCTGGCTGTGGGAAAAGCCCAGGACCTCAACCAGGAAAACCAGTTAGTTATTTTGGATATACTGCAGGGAAAACAAGGATAAACTTCCTAGTCCTGGTGGCCACAGCTGGTCCAGCCAAGGTTTATGAACAGGAATTGCTGTTATCCAGCCCCTTCCAGGCTGGGGGGTTCAGATGCTCCCCTTGGAGTGGAAATGCCAGAGGAGGAGGCTGAGTGGGCTGGGAAGGGTGAATGAAGCCAGGAATGGGCTGCAGCAATGGGAGAATGGGGTGTGATACCGGAAAGGAAACCTGAGATACATTGTCCTGTTCACCCTCAGCCCTGCTGAGATCCAGGGAATACAGCCAAGGCTGGGAAGAGCAGGGACTGGAGACATTGGTGCTCCATCTCCATCCCTGCTGCCTCCCAGGACCAGCTCGTCCATGGATGGGCAGCAGCAACTGTTGCTCAGGGCCTTGAGGGGAGTGGGAAGCTCCAGGGATGACAATGGCTTGGCAGCGCTGGATTCGGAGGGAGAGGATGGGTGGAACGGGGAGAGCACCCTGTCAGCACCAGTGCCACCAGCACAGCCCCAGCACATGGAGCCAAGGTTCCAGGAATCCTGGGGGTGTCCCTGCCCCGTGCTCCCCCACACTGGAGCCCATCCTGAGCCCCACAGCAGCCCCGATGTCCCATCTCCATCTGAGTCTGGTCTCAAACTGGAGCTAGAAGTGCTGCCGATCCATCATTCCCTGCTCACCTTCCTCCAAGGGGCTTTGAGCTTCCAATCCCATAACCAGGTCACACAGGTGCTTCCCATATGGCCTCCTCTTCCATGGAGGTTCCACCCTGGCCATGGCATACAGTGGCGCCGCTCCTACACCCAAGGTGACCCTGGCATCCTGATTCCCCAAACACTCCTGCACCAGGAACACAGTGCCCCCCAGTAACTCAATCCCCTCAAATGCTCCTGCACCAGGAACATGGTGCCCCCCAGTATTCCAATCCCCCCAAGCACTCCTGCACCAGGGACATGGTTACCTCCAGCATCCCAATCCCCCCAAATGCTCCTGCTCTGCCGGCCTGGCAGCCGCCCCACTCCCAAATGGGATCCAGCCAAGGGCGAGTTAATAAACTCGACAAAAAGCTCCTTTATGTGAAATAATTAAAATAACTCCTCCAGTCCTGATGGACAAACAAAACCATCAGTGACTCTGCAGCTTTAATGAACTTTCCAGATCCAGAGGCTCCTGGGTAGGATCCTGCCGATCCCTCACTGCTAGCCGGCCCCTGGGAGCGGAGTGGAGCCACTGCACGGCCTTGGCTTCCATGTCCCTGTGGGCACTGGCAGCAGGGTTTGATGTCCCCTCCCGCCACAGACAGGGACAAGGGTTCTCCCAACCAAACCTTCCCCAGCACAGGGACTTCTGCAGGATCTTGCACTGGGGTGGGATCAGGAGAAGAAGCAGCTCCAGCACATTCCTGCCCTATGGGAACCCCTTCTGCAGCTGCCTCGGGACACATGGAGCACCAGGAGTGATCCCGTGGGGCTGGCAGACTCTGCACCCCCCAGTCCGTGCTGGTCACACCCCGAGCAGCCCCGGAGCCAGAGGGACCCTCCCGCACTCCTGCTCCCAGCCGGGGGTGGGTTCCAGGAACCTGTTAAAGCACTTTTCCCTCTGCTGGCAGGTCCCAGCACGTTTGGCACTTCCAGTTCTCCCTGCGGGCATCAGGGCCCAGCGAAGCTGTTTAGAATTAAAAGACTTATTTCATTCCCACTGGGATCAAAGCATGCAGAGAGGGAGGATTTTCAAACCAGCAAACCACATTTGAGCCCAGCTGGTGCACCCCGGACCCCCCCATCCCAGCATTCCCTGCTCACTCCAGCAGGCTCTTAGCATGGTCCCAGAGGTTCTGGTTGTGCCCAAGCAGCTCTGAACTATCCTGCTGTGTTCTAAGGCTCACCTCACCCCTCCAGGTTGGATGAATTTTCTCCCTCTCTTGGTTGGTGCCTCAGCCCCATTTTAACTCTGAGATCCCATGAACCAGACCCATTCCCTCCCATACCCCTGTGGTCACCCCAGAATCCAGTACCCACAATTCCTGACAGGAAAACCTGGACTGGAGTAGGTGTGGTTTGCACCAGGCAGGAACTTCCATGACTCCATCCTCTCCTAAAGCAACTCCAGGGTGAGGAGGAGCCGGCCTCACTCCCTTCCTGCTTTTCCCTGTGCCTTTCTGGAGCAGGCTCATCCTGCCAGGAATGGGACATCCCTGTCCTGTACCACCCACCAGCAGCTCCCAACAGGCTCTGCCTGCTCCAGAGTGTAGGAGCAGCCCCTCAAGCCTGAGGGGAATCCAGTGGCCTCCAGGAGCCTCCAGATGCAGGGACAGAGCCGTGGAAACACAGAAACATTTGGATGGGTAGAGACCTTTAAGATCACCAGGTCCAACCATATCCATGGAGTGCCCAACCATATCCAACCCTGAGTTCATCCAATCCTGAGGCCATGCTGTAAATATTGGACAAAAATCTCCAAACTTTTCCTGACCAAACCAAACCCATCAGGTCCCTCCAGGACCAGCCAGTGAGGATCTGTCCCAGCCAACTCTTACCAGATCTCTTCAGCTCAGGCTGCAGTTTCAAACCTGGGGCAGGAATAAATCACATGGGAAACAGCCAGGATTCCATAGGAAAAAAAAACCCTTTTATTTAACAATATATCAGGTTCCATCACAGCTCCATGGAGTTCAGCTGCCACAGAGCTGTTACCGATGCCGATGATATGCTACTGGGTGGGAGAGCTGGGAGAAGGTGAAAGGAATCAAAACCAGGAACATGACACGAAGAAATAAGATCTGCGGCACCGGGAGCCCAGCCGAGGGGATCCCGGCACCGCTGGAGCCCCACCAGGAGCCAAGGAGGATCAACCAGCATGGGGATGCTGAGGCTGGAACCAGGATGTGCCCCTGCAGCTGAGGAGATGCCAGCACAGAGTTTCCTCCATGCCCGGTTCCCTGCTCGGTGCCCAATCATTCCTGCTTAGCCCAAGCCCCATCCCGTGTGCCTCGCACCAGGAGCACATCCTGGCTCCAGCTCCGTATCCACCTCTTGGCTAACAGCAGTGGAGGGTGGACAGGGAAAATCTGGCAGCCTGGCTGCTCCAGTGGTACCACAGCACAGGGGTGGGGCAGTGGCAGCCCCGACTGGTTGATGGCAGGGCCAGGCCCCTCGGGACAGGGGACGGTGTGGATGTGACACTGTGGGATGTGGAGGTGGCACAGCTCTGAAATGTGGGAGCGCAGTGAGGATGTGCAGGGGTGTGGTGCTGCTGGGATGGAGAGAGGGATGTCCATCCCTGCTCCAGCACCTCTGGAACCTCCCAGGAATCCTCTGTTGATACAATGCAGGTTCACAGCCTAACTCCTGGGAGCAACTGGTGAACTGAGGGCTCCCTGATGCCTTCCAGCTGCCCATGGCAAGTGCCACGTGACACCAGAGATGGTTCCAGGCATGGCCACCACCCCTGGGCAGGGACCCTGCACTGAGGTGGGCACAGCTGAGGAGAAGCCACCCCAGCCCAGGCACCAAGAAGAGATAGGGCCATGGTGAGCTGGAAGTTGGCAACCAAAATAGGCAAACAGAAAACAGGGATAGTTGAGAAAGGGATCTGCACCAGGAGCAGCTCCACAGGCCCAGAAAAGCAGAGCAGGATCTCAGGATGTTGCACTGAGTTCTGCATCCCCAAGTCAGGGATTTTTTTGTTAAAAATAAGAAAGCAGATAGATTTGATACTCCTTTAGGTCACCATGTGTCCCCAAGTCTCTGCCCATGGCCAGGGCAGGGCTCAGAGCTCTTGGACTCACAGGGAATGAGCCACAGATTCCAGGATGGAATAGAATCCCAGATTCCTGCCTCACTCTCTGCTTGGAACCCATCTGATCCTGCATTATATCGAGGGCAGGTCCCCAGTCCCGATCCCGGCAGTTCCCACACTCCAGTACAGCCCACAGGCTCCGGGCTGAGCACTATGACAATGTTTTACACCTGTTCTTGTGGTTAATTTTTTTTTTTCATCTTTTTTTAAGTTCTCATTTATTTTTCTAAGAAAAAGCAACCAGAAAATAATTCAGAGTTTATACAAAACATCTTTGCATTATTTCTTCCAAAAAAGACTAGTATTTACACAAACAAAAGGGAGGGGGAAACAAAACTCAAAAAAAAAAAAAAAAAAAGAGGAAAAATCAACCAAATTTCAATGCTTTCCATGAAAAGAACCTGAGGGACACACTCTGATCCAGGACCCAGCAGCCCAAGGTGCTCAGCAAAAACCAAGAGTTCTGATTTCACCCTTTCTTCACATATTTACAAGGTTTTGCAGCTGTTCCCAGCAGCAAGAGTGGGACTGATGGAGATCTCAGCTGGGGATGACCACCACAAGAAGCCACCAGCACTGTCAGATCACTTGGTACAACCCGTGGCCAGACTCAGTCCCTCCTCCACCAAAACCAAACCAAAACTACATTGTCCCCCCACTTCCCTCTCCACTCCAACCACTACTCTCAAGGGATTCCACTGTCACTGTCACCATCACCACTGCCATCACCACCCAGCCAGGACTCTGCCTGCTTTGGGAAACACAGGCTAAGGTTTGGCAGAGGGAAGAGGGAAAGGGGATTTTTTAAAGACACAATTCTCTGGGATTTCCCCATTGGGGAATAGGGGTCCTGGTGGGGGCAGTTCCTGGGCCAGGATGGGCAGTGGATCCCACAGAGGAGACAGGGATGGAAGGTGCTACACAGGGAAGCAGCGCTGGGATGGGGAAGCGGGGGAGCACTGGCTGGGGGTGCGTCTCTCCCGAGGGAAGCAGCCGGTTCAGGGCCCTGGAAGCAGAACCACCTCGGGATGCCGAGGCCAAGAGGGGAGCTGGGACACCCTGCTCCGCTCCAGCCCAAATTCCTGCCCTAACCTACAAACCCAACAACATGACACCACAGGATGCTCCCATCCTGCTCAGGGACAAACCCCAGCGCAGCAGCCGGGCCACTGGATCCCCCTGAGGCCACCAGATCCTCCCAGGCCACAGACAAACACCCCCCCCCCCCCCCCCCACCCGCTCCTTGTCAAGGCACTTTAGCAGAGCAGCTCCCTCACTCTTTGGGCACTTCCTAACGCAGGATTTGGGGCCCTGGGGACAGGCGGGAACAGCCCAGGCGGGAACAGCCCCACTGGCCCCACTCCTGCTCCCTGAGCAAAAGCAGCTACTGCTGGAAGGAAAAGAAAGTGAGGAAGGGGGGACAGCCCGAGGACAGGCAGTGACAGGGCACCGCCAGCCCCACCAGGCTCACTGGCATCAGCCGTGGTGCTGGCGGCTCCTCCCAGGAAGAGGAAGCTGGGAATGATCCCACCAGACAGGCTCAACCCCTTCCAGTTTTGGGCAGGAGATGGGCAAGGGAAGGGGAGCCCGAGCTGTGGGACCCCCGGGAGGTGGCAGGACAGGGAATGCTCCTGCACTGGGAGCAGGGTGGGGAACAGGCACAGCAGGGGCTGGTCCCCAAAGCAGGTCCTGCCGAGGGGCACTGGATTCTTCAGGTAAACCAGGAGGGTGGAAAAGCCTTTGGCTCAGCTCCCAATCAAGCCAAGCCTGGTGCTCCAGCCTCTTGGGGGCTTCCAGCCCCAAGCACCTACCTCCTCCTGACACTCCCGACACGAGCTGCAGGTCAGGAAACTTTGTTTTCCAGTTTTCCTTTCCAAGGACAACCACCTGCAGTATGCCCAGCTTGGGAGGGGGCTGCAGCTTCCCCCTGCCACCCTCTATTTTGCTTCCAGCAGGCTCAGCCCCAGCTCGATAGAAAGCCAAAGGCTTTTTTCCACAGTGGAATGCTCCAGAGGGGTTGGGAAGAGCTGCCAGGCCACGGCTGCTCTGTGTGGGGCAGAAGCAGTGTCTGGCCCCTCGAGTACTGAATGCTTGAGACAGGGTGGAAATAGAATTTTTTTTTCTTTCTTTTTATAAAGAGACTAAAACAAGAGTCAACAGCTACGAACACAAGTTTCCAGGGGCAGTGGAGGGAGTGGGATCTGCCCCGTGGTCGGTGGGATCACGTGCTGGAAGGAGGTGATGGCATGTGCCCGGAGGCAGCAGGCCGGAGTCCTGCCCAGAATTCACAAAAATAAAAATGTTACAAAAAATTAAAATAATTATAATAATAGTAGTAGTAGTAGTAAATCAGGTTTGCCAGCTTCCTCCCTACACAGTTGTCTGCATCTTGGCACCTTGGCAAAGCATCCTCCTTCTCATCCCCCTGTGTGCTTGCTGCTCCTGGGACCGAGGCCCCGGCGTCGCTCCAGGCTCCGGGACCCCGTGGTGCTGGTGGGCACTTCCTGCAGGGCCAGAGGGGTGACGCAGGGAGATCCCAAACCATAAAGGGGAGGTGGAGTCTCCGAATTTGCCAGTGGTGTCCCAAGCACGGAAAGGCACAGCGCCCACCCCCCACGGCCGGCCACAGTCTGGAGAAGAAGAGGAGGAGGCTGAAGGCTCACCCTCAGAGTCTCAGGATTACAAAAGCTGAGAACTACAAAACTAAATACAAAGGGGAGAATCAGCACGTGAGCGTTGAGCCCTCTGCTCCCTGGCGCTGCTCCCGGTGCTGCCCGTGCTGGGGGGAGTGTTTCGCTTCCTCCCTGCGGTGCCAGCCCCACGCCCGGCGCTCCCGCGCTGCTGCATTGGCCATTCCCAGGCTGCTCCTCACACCTTGTAGTAAATGTTGGCTGGGCTCTGCGGGGGCATCTCCTGCACGATGTAGACGGGGTGCCCGTAGTCCCCGCTCACCTTCTCGTAGTGTGGGCAGTAGTTGTTCTCTGTAGTCCGTAAGGGGATGATGATGTCGCTGGGCTCCGAGCCTGCGTTCCCGCTGCATTTGGGGCTGGCCAAGGTGCTGAGGGACAAGGCTGCGGCTCGCTGCTGCGTGTGCTTCCGGTGCCGCTTGCGGATCTTGATCAGGAGCACAACAAGGAAGATGATGATGAGGATGAAGATGACACAGCCGGCGCCAATGGCTGCGAACACGGCCACCTTGGAGCTCAGGAAGCCATCGCTGGGACCTTGGGTCTCCTGGCCGTCCTGGTTGACGGAGCCTGCAAAACAAGGGGAGACAGGGGTCAGAGAGGCAGCTAGGTCTGTGCCCTGACCATGCATGGATCACACCTGTGGAGCAGGGGGATGAGTTGCCCATTGGAGCCCCTCTCTGCCCCCCAAAGTCAGCACATTCTCCTGCCGTGCTCCCAAGGAGGGGAAACCCTCACCTCCAAGGGGACAGCACTTGCTCCCCACCTTCCCACCTCAGTCAGACCTACACATCCCTAGGAAGGACTAGGCAGGGTAGCAGGAGCCCCAGGCATCCACAGAGGGGGCACCACACGCCCTGTCCCCCACCCTGCACCACTGCTCTCCTTCCCATCTCCCAGCCTATGGAGTGGAGTGTTGATCGTGTCCAGGTGACACCATTCCAGACCTGGGGAGCCTTTGCTCCCCACAACAGACTGGGATGCCCTGGTGAATGTGGGCTCTGACACTCAGATACCCCCAGTCTCCAATTACCGACCCCTGCGCTGGGGCAGCCACAGCCCCCGCAGGGGCAGTGCTCAGAGGTCGATCCAGGCAGGAAGAAAAGAGAGACTCTTCCCAGCTTCATCTGATTCCATTTTGCTCTCCGAGGGGTCAGGAACTTAGGAAACCACCTTTGAAGGGCTCTCACACATGAAGACCTCACCTCCTCCAAGTCCTCTCAGATGTACTGTGAGGAACACATGGGAGGAGGAGGAAAAGTGCTGAAACAGCACTTCCCTGACAAGGCTCTGCCAGGAGCTGGGAAAACAAACCCAAGCTGCTCTGCACCCTGGGCTTGGGACAGCAGCAGGGCAGCAGAGATGGGCACAACACTTATGGCAAACCCATCCAGATCCTGGATCTGGAGTCTGGTATCCCTGAGGTCCAAGCAACAAGCTTAACTTAGAGGGGCTTCATTGGCCCCATGGCAGGCAGAGCCCCATCCCTCTCCTGGGGATCCCTGGAATACCCACCTGGCTTGCCGGGCTCCTCCGCTGCTGGGACCTTGCTGCGCGGGCTCTGCGTGACAACCTTCACAGTGTCATCTGACTCCTTGCTCGGCCAACTTGTTGTCAGCTGCTCTGGGATCACCGTGTTTGGATCTGGGAAAGGGGAGGGATGAATGAGAAGCCTTGATCTGTGGGGGTGGGCGCAGCCCCGGTGGCCCTGCCCTGGAGGGAGGCCTGCTGAAGAATTGCACAACCTCCCTGCAGACCCCTAAGAAGACGGCAACCACAAAAGGACCCACAAGCCTCTAGGAGATTTTATGTAGATCTGTTGTAAACGATTGGCTTTGTACCCTTTCCCCTCCCACCCTAGTTTCCCATAAAACCCCCTGAGTCCCCCTAGTCCCTGGGGTATTTTGTCTCTGGCTCTCTTCGCTGGTACCTTGCAATAAAGCTACTTCACACAGAATTGCTATACGAGACCCTCTCTCTCTTTCCTGAGCCGGCTAAAAGAAAAGTGAACCTCGCAGGGCAAGAGCTGAGAAATCACTGAGCTGAAATCACAAGAGCTGAAGAAGAATCACTGCTCCACCCCTCTGCTGAGGCGCTCTCTGCCAGCTGAGGGAGTGCTCTGACTCCCCAGGAAGCTGTATTAATCCAACCTGGAAGTCAGCAGCTTGTTCCCCTCTAAAGAAGTGCCCCCAATTGTCAGCCACTCCCACGGGGCACAGGAGCACTGGGAGATGCCGAGAGCAACAGAGTAAGGCTGAGCTGCTCCAGGGCTTGTGGGAAGCAGGTCCCCACTCTAATTCCCTGGTCTGCTGTTTTCAGAGCTCCCGTGCGTGGGCTGGGACAGGTTTCTTGCTCAGGCAGTAGGAGGAAGGGAAGGGCAGGCAGGAGGCCAAGGCTGCAGCACAGTTTCGCCTGATTATTATAAATATTGGCCCCAACGTGCAAACACAATAATGAGAAGCAGAATCGGGAGCTGCACATCAAAGTTGGGGCCAAAATGAGCCCAGGGCATTGCTGTGGCTGGGAAGCAGCTCGGGATGGAGGTGGTGGGGTGCAGGAGCTCCAGAAGAATCCGTTGGTGATATCCCTGGTGTCCCACTGCCACCGGAGTCCCCACAGCCTGGTGGCCTCCACAGCTGAGAGCCACCAAGCCCTATCCCTGATGCCTGGCCAGCTACAATCTCCCCTTGGATGCCTGGGAAGTCACAGGGGCACTACCTGTGCCAGCCCCCCTGAGGCACTCACAGGGCTCATGGGTCCTGTGCTGAGCTCACTTCCCGCTGGGATACAGCCCACGAGGTAACCAGGAACAATCGCTCCCTTTCAATCCCAGTGCTCTGCACATGCACCATGTTGGCAAGAGAAAAAAGGAAGAAAGAAAGATCCTAAAAATGCAATTCTGTTGAACTAACCCAGGAGTGCTCCCAGGAGCAGCTGGCCTGGCCTCAGTTTCCCTGGAATCTTGAATTCCCACAGCCCCCAGAGGAACAGGGACCCTGGTTCAGGGGGCAGCAGGAGACCCCAGGGAACAGGACTCACCCTGCCCCACCTTCATGACAATCTTCATGGAGTGTGTCTGGCAGACCCCTCCTTCCCGGTTCTCCAGGCCATCCAGCGTGCCATTGGAAGTGGCTGCAAGAAAAGAGAGGGAACGTTAGACAGGTTCCTAGGAGCTGGAAGGGCACTGCTGAGCAGCTCTTTGCTGTTCCCTGGCATTACTGTGCAGGTCTTCACTGTCCCCTGGCACCTCCTACCCCAGGGATTCACTCCTGACTCCCCATTACAGCCACATCTTCACACCCCAATCAGGAGCCCACTGAATTCCCAGCTCCTGCCCCTTCCAAAGCTGCCTGCAGCAGTGAGGACATGATCCCTGCAGCTTCCTCTCACTGCCACATCCACACAAGTGAGCCATTCTTCATGCCTGCACCCTCCTCCCCCTTTAATTCCTGGATAATTTCCTTTGCTCCTGGTGCAGAATGGGAACACTTGCATATGCACGGTTTAAATTATACATCTCTAATTACACCCTGTGCCTCAGTGAAGAATGTAAACTCAGAGTCCCAGTGGGCTCTAATTGCAGGGCAGAAGTCACTTAAATTCACATTAACTTTTCACTGGAGCCAGTACGGAGTTTTCAGCCCTTGGATCCCATGGGAGCACAGGGAAGGTCCCCCATCCTCCAGCCCTCTGCAGGGCTTAGGGCAGGGGGGACACGAGAAAATAAACCCAAACACGAGGATTTCAGGATTAAGCACCTAAATGTCAGATTCTGCTAAACAGACTCAAAAAACTGGTATCTGACCCCACCAGGGCCCTGGATGTGGCCACTGTGCCTGCCATGGAACCGGATCTGCCCAAGGACCAGGATGGTTCCCACCCCATCACCTCCCTCCATTGCAGCAAACACAAATCATCCCAGGGCTCCACCAAATCCAACCACTGGGATCAATTCACCCAGGGAAGCAGGGAAAGCTGGGAGGAGCTCAGCAACAGCTTGGGGAAGGCAATGCGATGGAGAACACAGAGTCCAGGGATAATTTTCCAGACACAAGACAGGACTTGGCCAGCACAGTGCAGCCAACACCTCCCCGAGCCTCAAGGCCAAAGCTCAGCCCCAGGGTTTCAGGCTCCCTGTACAGCCCAATTCCTGCCTCCATCTCGCAAAAAAGCAGGTCTGGGAGGACAGGTGACTGACGGAAATTTGGGATGAATCCATTGGACCCTGCTGGGTGTTGCTGAGGGGACAGGAAGAGGCTGGAGTACGGAGCAAGGTCATCCTTCCACATTCCCCTTCCCAGAGTAGGAGGCTGGGTGCCTCCATGAGCCTCCATGCTGGGATACTCTGGAAAGCACACCTGGATTCTGCTGGGAAGCAGGCTCCAAGTCCATCAGCTCTTTCCAAACACCTCTGTGCAATCAAGGCTCTCGCTTGAAACCCCAGCAAATGTTTTCCTAATCAGAAAGTCCTTGGGCCATTTGCTATCACCTCTCCTGCTGCGGGGTCCCCCCTGCCAGCAGCTCCCGGGATGGAGCCATGCATCCAGCTGGGATGGCGCATCCAGCTGGAATCCGCTGGCGGCTGTTCCGACAGCAGCACTGTCAGCACCAAGCCCCATGCAAACGCCTGGGAATGTGGAGAAACGCCCCCGACAACCTGCATGAGTTCTCTGGAATCCAAACAGTATGGACCTGAGCTCAGACTCCCCATAAAAACACATTGGGAGCGAACTCCAGCAGAAAGCTCGGCAGCCCAGTTCTCCCAGGCCGGAGGCGCCGGTCTGGGGGTGAAATCAGCAGATACATCCCAGCTCACAGCCCTGAAGCAGCTCCTTGAACAGTTTCCCAGCTTCCCAGCTCCATGCCATGGATTGTTGCATCTCAAAGAGACTCATCCATTGAGGCAGAAGGCAGCAGTCTGTAAAAACCAGTCCCTGTGAGGCCTCAAGAGGTCTGATTTTTAAATAATTAACTAATTATAACAAAATGAGGTAACAAGCAAGCGTGGTTCAAGTGGAGGAAACCAGAAGATCCCACAAAGGCAGCAGTTCCTCCAAATAACTATGGAGACATTCCATCCACATACAACAAAAACATTCAAGGTCCAAAGAGGACAGAGGGAGCAGCTGGAGCCACAGGGATGGATGAAGGGACACAGCTAAGCATCCTTCTTCCCACCCCACACTTGGACACAAAGTTTCTTCTTGTTCTGGCCATGGAAATGATGAGGGAGAAAGTAGCTTTGAGAAGGAACCACGTGGAAAAATGAAGCAGTTGCTTGAGGGAACAAAAAAAGGAAAAACATTTGTAAAACCCACAGTGATGGTCTTGGAATGTCCTCTGGAAACAAGGACACAAGCTTCCACATTCCATGTAAATCCACAATGGGCCAGAGAGAAGCTGGATGCTCCATGAAGCTGGTTGGGCTTTCAAAAGTCAAAATCCTAAATCCCCAAATCCATCCAAATGGTGCAGAGTCCAGAGAGTTTGATGTGAACACATAGGGCAGGGTGATGTGAGAGCAGCAGGTCCCTGATCCATCAGGAAAGGCTCCTCCAGTGCAATTCCCTGGGAAGCTCAGCGATGAAGAGCTGCTCCTCCTGCTGTTTCCTGCTTTCCCAGCAGAAGAAGCCCCAGCAGAAGGCTCCAGGCTCAGCTCAGTCCAGCTCCAGTGGATCCAGACTGGGATCTGGGTGGCACTTGATGGATTCTCCAGGTGCCTGCGCCACTCACTGCCACGGTTAGGGTGAGCCGTGGTGACACCACCAATCCTCAGCTGTCGATGGAACCCAGAGTCAGCAACCCACAGAGGAAAATGTTAAATCCACAGGCACGTCAGCGGCTGCAGGAGAGCTGGGAGAGCCCTGAGCTGCAGAGAGGCAGCTGCAGGGCAGCAGCAGGAGGCAGAGCTGTGACACGATGAAGGAAGCCAGGCAGGGAGCTGGGAATGCCCATGGAATAGGAAATGGCAGGTCTGAAACAACACTGTCACCTCCCCACACCACACCAGCCCCAGCAACACCAAGCGTACAGGAACATTTTCCTGCCCTACTCCATCTTGGAAGGATTCACAGGTTGGCTGTAGGACTGGGAGAGCAAAAATAACCTCTGGCCAGTGACTTCCAAAGGTTGACTTCCAAAGGCCACTCCCAGCCCAGAGAGCCATCAGATGCCTCTGCCCTAATGGAGCATTAAGCCCTGGGCTGCTGAATGATGAGGACTTAACAGTGATACCATTAACCATGTAATTGCTTGTCAATTTAGAGGTGATGCTCAGCCACCATGGAAGCCAGGCAGGACCTCCACTCCTAGAATCCCACATGCCCATCCAGCCTAGTGACACACACCACAGAGCTGGGACAGATGGCTGAGACCCCCAACAACCCCACAGTCCCTTCTCCAAGCCAGCAATGCCATGTGCTGTCCCTGCTGCTTCCCCAGCGCCAGCACTCAGTGTCATCAGAGCTTTTCTCCCTCCCCTAAAAATATTTCAAAGGAGAACTCGGGTTTTGGCAGATGGGAGACGCTGGAAGTAATACCTGGCAAGAGATGAAGGCAAGGGTCTCTTAAATGGTCAGCCTTGGCCAGAGCGAGATGTTTGGTTTCTCTGCTGGATTCCCTCTAGCAGGGCTGCATTATGATTTGGGCCCCAAAGCACAATTAATGTGCTGAGACTGTAGCGAATCCAAGTCTCTTTCCTTTTATTGCTCTTAATCGCTCTTCCATCTGTGCAGCTCAGCCCTGTTCCAGCCCCAGCCAGGCATGGCATGGCTGCAGTCGGGCCACAGTCCCCACCACCCCCCTCGCCCCCAGACCTGCACAAGGTTCATGTTTCCATCACTTCAGGAGAGGTGGCAGCATCCCATGGGTGTCCCACAGCCTGCCCTGATCCTGCTGGAGCCATGGGGCCAACCCTGGCAAGGGGCAGCTGGTGCAGAGCAGCCTCAGCCCAGCCTGGACACCCCTGGGCTGAAAGCCCCTCCTGGCACAGGTGAAGCCCCTACAGGTCACCCTGGAGATGTGCCTCCCACATCTCTGATGTGCTCAGACACTGCCAGAGATCCCTGGAGGAATCCACGAGCAGACTGCACTTCAAATAAAATCCCAGCTCCTGCCACCTCCCCTCTCCAGATCTTTCAAGCTGTTTTACACCCCCTCGGTACCGACACAGAGGTGCTCCACTGAAGCCCAACCCGCCACGGGCACTGAGCTCCTTCCCCCCCATCCCAACCAGGGCTGGCACCCCAGGGGACACGGAGCCACTTCCAGGTCATGGAGCAGAGGCACCTGCCTGCTCTACTGCACACCAACTCCCTGGGGCTGCTGTCAGCACCGGGGCAGGGGCTGTGTGGAGGGAGCCCACCCCACACTGTCACACTTCCAGCAGGGCCAGCAGCCTTCTCCCAGCCTTCCCAAGGCAGCTGCACCGGGAAGGGGCCCTGCAGCCCCTGAAATGCCTGTGTGAGCCAGCCCAGCCCTGTCCCGTTCCTGCACGGTGCAGGAGGTGCAAGGCTTGGGTTTCACAGCCACTCCTGCCAGCTCCAGAGCTGCTCCAGCCACATGGTCCGGCATGGAAAGAGAAGGGCCATGGGGGCTGCTCCACCAGCACCGCTGACTGCGGGAGGGCCACCTGTGCTCTCCTCCCTGGTATCAGGGCACTGCCAGGCCCAGGCCCAAGCCATGAAGCCAACTGGGATTGCTGTGTCCCTCCCCACAGCTGTACAGGGCAGGTGAGGAGCCTGTCACTGCAGCTCCCATGGAGCACTGGGGACCTGGCCATCCCACCCCACACTCCTTGCTCCAGTAAACCCAGTGGGAAATGAATGAATGAATGGAATGAAAACCATCACATGGGGTTTGGCTGGGAAGGGGTCTGGCTTTCCCTAGCCAGGGTCAGCATCCCCAAAATCAAATTAAAGGGTTAAATTAGCCCCATTCATTATAGAGAGCAGAGGGAGACAGTTACAGCTGGAAGAAGGGAGGACACCATCCACTACACTCATCCTCACCACCTACAGCTCCACTCTCCCATTCTTTCCTGGAGCAAAGGGAGAACAGGCAAACACTGAAGTATCCACTGGCAAAAGACACTTTAACCCAAGTAATGCTTAAGTGAAAAGCTAATTTCCCATTAAAACAGCTTTCTGGTGGAAAATTATAACCAACCCTAATTAGTATCATAATTAAGAGTCACTGCTGGATTGCAGGGAACATCATCCAGGCTGGAAAGCACATCTTTGCTGCAGGACCACAGCTTGGTGACTCACTCAAGCCCTTTATCATCAACACTGTCCATGTGGATGAACTGCAGAAACTCCCAGTGTCTCCATCCTGCTTCCTACCCAGCTCAGGGGGACCATGGCCCTAAATAAACCCTTTGTCTTCAAGTCTGTCCATCCCTTCCAAAGAAAGAGCATGTCATTGGGTGACGAAGGTGATTTGTGTAGTCTCTGTGGTTGCCCCAAGCAACTGGAGACTTGTCAGAATCAAAGTGCCACATAATTCCCCACCTGATGCTCTGCCAGAGTCATTTGTGGGCCCCACTGGGAGCAGGAGGGGAGGAAAGCACTTGCTACCTTTTAACAGGGTGTAAATCTCTCCTGTTAGGTAGCAAAACATCTTGAAGATGACTGAGAAGTCCTTTGGGAAGGGGATGGAGAGACGGTGCCATCCCCCAGCTGCAAGGCCAACGCCAGCTGCCCACCTGAGCTTGGGCTCCATCCGCACTTCCAGGGGCTCAGAGAAAACTTCAGGTTATCAGGGACAGAGAGGCTGACAGAGGGACAGATTCATGTGCAGATCTTCTGGAAGCTCCAGGTGCCTGGGACAGCTCAGGCAGCCAAGGAGGTATGAGGCAGTGGGGAGGGACAGCAGGTCTGGGTGCTGTGGGACAGCCAGGAGGAAACCCCAGTGCAATTACAGGCAAACTTTGCATAACCACCAGGAACTTCTGGAACTGGGGAGGTGACATCAGTGAAACTCCTGGCCCAGAAATGCAAATAATCCCCTGCCTGCAAGAGAAGCCAGCCCAGGCACTGCTCCCACCATGGCCATGCACCCACCAGAGCCCGGCTCAGAGCAGGATCACGTGAGGCTCCCAGTGCTGCACCCCACAACAACAGGAGCAGGAGATGATTCATTGCTCCTGGGAATTTCATGGCAGGACCTCAGGAGCTGGTCTCTGCTCCAGGCAGACACCAGTGCATGGATCAAATAGTCTCCAGCAACACCCTGAGTTACAGGGTTTGGAAATTTCCAATAGATGCCACATAAACCCCTGACTCTCCAGACAAGGATTTGCCTCCTCGCTGAGTAATGGACAGAGGAAGGGTGTAGTCACTGTTTCTCATGTTTGCATTCTTCTTAAACTCTTTCCCAGGGATCGAAGCAGTAAACAAGGTCACTCTATGTAAACTATCTTGTTTTTCACTTTTCCCTCTTCTGAGGAGGGACTTTGCTTGTTGACCCTTGGTGTGGCCAATGGGTCCAGGGATCCCACCTCTTAGGTGGGCACATTGTAAAAAGGTATAAAAATAGGTTCTGAGAATAAACCAGCCCCTTTTCGGAGCATCAGCCTTCTGAATCACGACTCCGTGTCTCATTGATCGTGTCCCACAGCGACAGAAGGGGACTCTCTACCCCTCAGTTAGAGCTGATCCCACTGCAGCTGCCTCCAGATTCCAGTGCTCTTGCAGCCTCCTCTCCTTGAGGTGTGTAACTCCCACTCCACACTGCCAGGTGGGATCAAAGAGCTCAGGCATTACACAGCAGCAGCAAAAACATCAATCCCAGGGCAAAGAGACTTCAAATGGAGGATGACACCAATCCTCCCCAGAAAGGTGACCTGCTAAAGGTGCCACACACCACCTGGGCTGGCCTGGCTGAGGGGTAGATAGACACAGACCCCTAGAAATTAGGGATGGAAAAGGATGGCATATCACAGTTCATTAATGTCAGACTCTCTGCACCCTGCACGTCTCAGGGTCCAAGTGTGGTGGTACTTCCTGGAGCTCCCAGTGAGCTCTTGGTCTGACAGGCAGCACATACCATCACCAGCATCTACACTACATCCCAGCATCCACCACCACATCCCAGCACCCACCATCACAGACCCCTCTACACCAGTTTGGAGCTGTGGTGATGCCAACAAGCCTCTTCCTAGCACTACAGGAGCAGTGGATTGCAATAGGGATCCCAGGAGAAAAGCCCAGGGAGAGGGTCTTGATGTTATGGTTATTTAAAAAAATATGCCAAGGAAGTAGCTGCCTGCACTTATCCATGCACAGCTTCCCAGACACACCAGTATGCCAGGATTTGTTTCAATTCCTCATCAAGCTGAAAAAGCTCCTTCCGCCTTTAGAGTCTCCTACTCAAGATTTAACCAAAAGCAGCCAAGTTTCATCTCGTCCAGTGTCTCAGAGGAAGTCCTCAGAGGTGACCATCACTGAAGAGCCAGGTCCACCACAATCCATGCAGCTGTAGCTCCAGGAGATGCCCTGGGATTTCCTGCAGACATGGCAGGAGGAGCAGGGGCTGAAAAAGCCAGGATGAGGAAAGGGAAGATGGGATGCACCAAAAAACCTGCTTTGGTGTGAGCCTCCCACCACAGCTGCCAAGAGAGCCCTTTTGGGGGGGACAGGCAGATTCTCAGTGTCCCAGGAACAGGGGGGCAGAGCAGGATCAGGCAGGTGATGCAGGGGGAGATGTCACGTCTTCACTGCCATCACCTGCATGCCATCTCTACTGTCACCTCAGTGTTCAGGAGCACTGAGAAGTTAAATATGTTTTCTTTTCTCCTAATGGGCCATGACAATGCTACAGATGCTCATGGAAATCATTTCTCCTGGGGAAAAGCATCCTGGGATGCAGCCAGCCCGATTTCCCAGGCAGACAGCACCCAGTGCCCACCTCCAGAGCCCTTTGCTGTGCCAGGGCCACAGGCAGAGCTGGGCTGCCCAGCAGCCAGGGAGTTGAGCGGGCACAGGGACCCCTGGGTGGGTAGCTATGGCAGGCAGGGACCCCTGGGTGAGGATTTGTGGCAGGCAGGCCCCCCCTGGTCCCAGAGCAGATCAAAACACGGGCTATTTACCTCCTGGCCAGGTGTGGGACACCGGCCCTTTCTGAGGGGGCTTTTCATCCCTATTAGGGCCGTGAAAGGCTGAGCCATGAGATCAGCTGCCAGGGGCTGTCCGGGGACAGCACTGAGCTGAAAATGTCAGGAGGGAGGAGGAGAAGAGAAAAGAGGCAGAGGCTTAAGGGACAGGGCTCAACAAAATCACATTTACTGTGGTCACGCTCTTCAGACAAGCCTGCAAGACAAGGAACCGCATGTTGTCTAAGGGCCATTATTAGGGTTTGACATGGCCGGGGCCTGGGCTTTTAAGTCGGGAGCAGGACACCGTTAGAGCCGCTTGTGTCTGGCCACCGGCTCCCATGCGGCATCACCATCCTCTGCCAGCGGCTCCCAGCGGGATGGGGATGGAGGAGAAAAGCCTCAAAACCAGATGGATGCCAGCGGGCTGGCTCTACTTGGTCCGGGTGCGTCGCAAGCCAGGCCTGTTTGGGTGAAGAATGAGGAAGCTGCTTAATTGGGGTTTTATCAGCAGAAGTTCACAGCTCCCATCATGGCATCAAACAGCCCTTGGGCTTTCAACTCCTCTCCACCAAACAAGTTGTGGGAAGGAGGATGAGGAGCACATGAAAGTGGCCACATTCAAATGGCATCAGCAAAGAGCTGGCAGGCTGACAAAGCCCCCCCTGGCACAGCCTCCCAGCCCAAGGAACCAGTGAGGGAATTATCAAATCCCAAGGAATACAGGAAGGAGTGCGAGCGGCTCTGTACACATGCACTGCCACGGGCTGAAGGCTTCCCAAACCAACGGAAGCTGGAGGAGCACAGCCAGAAAAGCGAGTATGGCAACGTGTCCCAAAAAAGCTCCCGAGGAGGAAGAATGATCCTGGCAGCTGGCAGGATATAGGTGACCCCCTTCATCATGCTGAGCTCCAGGAAAACGCTAAAGGAGCGTGGCCCAGGGACGAAGCCGCATCACAGCAGCAGCGATGGTTTACAACAAATAACTTTTGCCAGGTTAAGACTAATTGCATCTAAAAACAGAAATGCAAGACAAGAGCTTTAACACAACACTCAGGGTAATAGATCCGCTCTCACTGCATCCTGCTGCCAAAAAGCATTGGATTGGATTACGGACGTTATTACATCAAAAATGGACTGAAGGGCTTAAGGACTCACAATAAACAGCAAACGCCTCAGATTTATGAGGAAACATCTACTAGGACCTTGCTTTTCCTTCAGCATTGTTATCAAACAAGGGCTCTGTGCTTTAAAGAGGCTCATGGGACAGGTTGGACACTGAGGAAGAACACCTGGAAGAACACCTCGGCACCACCACATCTGCAAACAGCTGCCTGAAGTGCACCCCAAGGCTGAGCAAGGTTTGCCTGGGGTCTCCACACCCCACTGAACACAGAAGGGGCTGCCAGGACCACCACCAGCCCCAAAAACCAGAAAAGGAACTGGGAACTATGGGAGTCCATCCAGTTCATCCCCTGCCATGGGCAGGGACACCTTCCACTAAACCAGGTTGCTCCAAGCCCCATCCAACCTGGCCTTGAACATTTCCATGGATGGGACATTCCAGGAATGGACTAGGTGACATTTAACAGTTCCTTCTAATGCAAACTATTCTTTGATTCTCTGATCCAGAGCTCTGGGATAGCAGGGAGCCACTTTGGGAGCTCCTCCTCATGTCACCCTACTGCCAGGACATGGGGATTAATGGATCTCTATCCAGGCACCTCATTACCAGAGATAGTAAAACTGGAGCAAGTTCAAAGACAAGCAGCAAACGCAATTAGGAGTTGGAGTGAATTAGGAGGGGAGGTGGAGGGAGCTGAACCTGCAGGGCTGGATAAGCTGTGGTGGGGCCGGAGCTGCCCTCGACATCCTGGGAGTGCAGGCACAAGCAGGGGGGAGGCTATTCCAGGGAAAAGCATTTTTTAGGGAGGGGACAGGACACTAGGGACAGGGAATCCCACCAAGGCACCAAAGGCAAGCAGGGAAACACCCAAGAGACCAGGGATGGAAGAAACCACAGCACATCATGATATAAAACACACAATTCCCAAATTCCCAGCTCCTTCACCCTCTCAGCACTTCATCCTAGGGATAGTGCCCATGTCCTGTTCAAGTCTCACATGCCCCCCCAGCCTCTATCTCCAGTGTAGACCTGCAGGCAGACACTGCTCCATCTTGTTCTTTATGGAAAGCCTTAGGAATAAGCATCACCTTTCCTTATCCACCCCTAGGAGCAAAGATGCTTTTAAGGAAAGCCTGGAACTGGTGTGAAGGGGGTAGTGTGAGGCTCCAGAGAGGACGGGGACAGGGAACAGCAGCTTTCAAAAGCCTTTTCATTGCTAAGCCGAGGGCTGGGGCCGTGTCCCTCCATGATAAAAGTGTCCCTAAACAAGCCTTGGCATATCCAAAGCAGTGGCAAGGAGCAGTCCTGAATAGGAGGGGCCCTGGGAAGCCCCCCAGCTCTGGTGAGGTTTTCCAGCCACTGGGGAAGGCGGGGGATGAGCAGCACACACCCTGTTCCCCTTGGCTCCAGCATTGCTTCCCCAGCTTAGAAATGAAAAGGAAGAAAAAAAAAAAATTTGTCCAGGCAAAGCTTGGGGAAAGGGAGGGGAGAAAAATTGGAGGGGAAGACAACATGTGGGTGGTCTGCTCAGGAGACTTATGACTTTGGGTTTTTTTGGCTATTTTATTTCTTGGCAGAAAGAACTCCTGGGGCTGCTCAGCAGAGGGTATGGCCAGATCACAGGAGCATCCTCAGCCCACCCAGGGGCCAAAGTTCAGCTGGCAGCTCCCAGCTCTGAGGGGTTTCGCATCAAAGCTTGGAGGAGTCAAGAGAAATTAAAGTCAGAAACAGTCCAAAGCAGAGGCAGAGGGCACTGCCGGGCCCCTGAGGAGAGGGGGGGCATCCCACAGGGATGCTCCAAGCACCCTGCTCACTGCATCCCTATACAGCCTGAAACTGGGAACAAGAGGATAAATAGGATTTTATATTAAAAAATGAGCTTAAAAGGCTCAGCCCAACATCCGACGGAACACACAGCCAGGATTACCCAAGCTGGGCTATGCCGTCTTTGCAAAATCCCAGCTGTGTGTCCTGTCATATCCGCAGCGAGTCGGAGTCAGTCACCTGCAGTGACCCAGGTGTGCTGGCAGCCTTGGAGGGGAGCTGGCATCGGCTCAAAGCCACGGGGGCCCCGTGGGAGCTGTGTTTGGAGTCAGCAATGCACCGGCAGCCACTTGTGAAAGCGCCTCCCAAAGCTCCGGGAGGCTGATTTTCACTTCAGTTTTTGTGTGAAATGCAAAACAGCTTCGTAAAATTTGGGTAATTCAGAGGCTGGTAAATCCCTCTGCCTCCACCTTCCTGATAGACTTGGTTACCATAAGAGGGATCCCATATTTTTTTCTTCTTGGTGCTCTGTTCACCTCCTGAGCTTGTTTAGGAGAACCTATTTTTCTTTGAGGGCTCTTTGCAGCCTGAGAGTCCCACGGGCTGTAGCTTGGAGGACCCCAATTTCAGCCCTCATTAGCTTGAAGACCATGCCAATGCTTGAACTTGATCCCTGAACACAGAGGAGCCACTGACTGAGTGCTTCAAGATGTTTGCCTGACCCAAGTCTGACACTTTGGCCTCTCTTCCAAATTTTTGCCCACTGCAGGCAAAGCTTGTATTCAATCAAGCTTTCCATCAGCTGAATGACAGCAGGAGGGCTGAACTTTGGGGTCCCAGAGCCAACAGGCTGGTGCCAGCTGTGGTAAGGGAGATGGGAGCCTACATGGGAGTTGTGCCAGGTCTTTTGGCATCCCCAGCCCATCTGGGGCACCCGAGCTGGAACCAGGGTGTCCTGCCCCCAATGGCTTCAAAGCTGGTGGCCCTCAAGTGACATGTGTCCCCATGTCTGGACAGTGACAGTGACCATTGCTCTGGAAGAGCCTGACCCTGCCACAGTGACTCAGCCCTGACGAACCTGCAGTCACTGCCAGTGCCGAGCCGAGCTGGCTCTGCAGGTTGTGGCATCAGGTCGTCCCTGCTGTCACCTCTCCTGTTAGGGAAACTTCCCTGGCTGATGATCTAGAAGCCACTTTGGCACCTCCACAGCCACATAGGGAACAGAGCCCCCTGCGAGCCCCCCTGTCACCACCCAGCAAAATTTGCCATGACAGAAGTGATGAGGGCTTAAGGCTGACCTGCCAGAGCCAGGCCCAGCTGCTTCCCCTGCATCAGGTTTATTCCAAATTACTCTGCAGCAAGATTCCAACAGCCCCAGCCAGGCTCACTGGGGACATCCAGACCAGCAGCCTCAACACAGCACCACACTACAGCACAGCCCCCCCTTCTCCACTGCCCGCCACAGCCTTGCCACCCCCTCCCAAGGATTCCAGGCTAAAAATACCCTGTCTCCAGCCAGGAACACACCGCTCCCACAATTGGGCACTCGCTCCCACACAGGCAGTGACCCCTGTGCCGGCCGCTTGCTGCAGAGCCCACGGCACGCAGCGAGGGGAGCTGAGACATGGCCACCATGCCCTTTGCAGTGCACCCAGACAGGCGGGGACAGCCAGGCTGAGGAGGAGGGGAGGGGACAAAGAGAGAGCTGGCAGCACTGCCTGGACATGGCTGAGCTCCCCCTCCATCCACACCAGAGCAGGCACAAGCAGATACATTTCTGTGCAGCAATCCCCTGCATGCATAGACCACAGGCTCTGAGAAAATTCCAGCCTCCTTCTCTCTCCCCTCCATAAAATGCCATGGTGCACCAAGACACAAACAGAGCAAGCCAGTGTGCAGAATTTTTCAGCCACTTCAATCACATCTCATCACACACTGGACACCACCAGTACTTCCCGGTGCTGGGGCTGCTCTTGGAGGCAACACCCAGGAATAAGGATAAGCATCACCACTCCTCTTTCTCCCCAGCCCCAAAGAAAAACCCTGCAACACTTCCAGCAAAGATGGCAGCAAAAAACAGGCTCCAGGCATGACAGCACTCCAGGGCCAAGCCCAGATGGGGATGTGCTCCTGCTCCCAGCCATGAGCAGGGCAGGGGACACAGCACAGCAGCCAGATAGGGACTGGTGACCTACTCGGCCAGTGACACATTCCTCCCTCTGCTCCCATCCAGCGGGACATATTTTCCGTCCGTGTCAGCTCTCTGCACCGGCCAAGTCACACACAAGCGCCTGGTGACACTCTCCAGGCACCCAAGCCCTCCCGAGCCAGGGCTGGCAGTGAGGAAGAGGAGGGCGACTCACATGTGATGAAGTAATCCTGCTGCCGCTTGAATTCCAGGCCCATGTAGTTGGGGCTGAACTCCTGGAACTTGATGGTGAAACGGATCTCCTGCTTGGGCCGGTTGCACGTCACCAGCACGTTGGGGTCCATGACAGTGCTGCAGGCATCTGCCTGCTCCTTCCTCACCAGGTACAGCTTGTAGTACTCGTAAGGCTTAGATGGCTCTGCCTTGGGGCAGATAATGTCCAGTTTATCCCCAATCTCTGGATAGATGACCAGTCCTTTCCCAGCCATGAACCTGGAAGAGAGGAGGGCAAGAGGTTACCACGTGCTGGAGCAGAGGCCACAACAGCCTGGCCCACCCCACCCCACTCTAACACCATTTATTTTGTGCTTCTGCTCTGCTGCTCCTCCTCTGTAAGATGGGGTTTGACACCGAAACCAAGTTCTCCTCTTCCCTCACCATTGCAGCCTGTGCATGGAGCCAGCACAGGCTTCTGCTGACAAAACCAGGAATGGCTTGGGTCAGTCCCACTCGCCAGCCATGATGAGGGCGGGCACCCTTCCCGGCCCCAAGCCTGGCATCCAACCGGGAATGAGTCTTCCCACAAAGGGCTGGGAGACGCCGCGGCTCTGCCCGACGGCCAGGCAAGGAGCTTCCTGCAGGGACAGGCAATAATTAGGCATAGGGAGAAGTCCTGACAATGGGGCACAGGGAGGGATCCCGTCCACGCCCCAGCTCCCTGAGGAATTCCTGTCCTTAAATGGAAGGGAAGGAAGCATCCTGCAGGACAACTTCTACTGAGCCAGGCTCAACAGTGTGCCCAGGAGCGTGGGAGGACCAGATGGAGAGGAGCAAGGAGGGAGGAAAGCTATTTGGGGCTGGAAGGCAGGGCATTGGGAAGGGTAGGAAGGTAAGATGCTGATAATTAACATTTGGATCTTGTTATGGTGGGGCAAGGCACTGATTAGGTTTTTACAGGGTGAAGGAGAGGATTAGGGCAGCAAGGAGGGAAGCAGCAGATCATCTACTTTGATGTAGGCAACTAAACGCGTTCCTGATGGGAGATAAGGAGGGAATGGATTTTCCTGCAGAGTTATCTCTGCTGCAACTCCCTCACGTAATCTGGGCACGGCAAAATGCAAAGCAAGTGCTTTGCCAAGGCTGCACGGCCATGCTTCCCCTTCCGCTGTCGGACACGGCCCATCCCTGCCCCAGCCCACCCTGGAGATTGGATGAGGGCTGGGATACCCTTCTCCCCCAGCCAGCTGCTCTGGCTGGAGCTGCAGGCTCCATGGAAGGAAGATCAAACACACAAGACCAACCTGCTCCATGGCTCCATGCAAGTCTTAGCAAGAAGCCACAGAGCTGGAACCAGTACCAGCCTTAGGCTGCAGGAGCCAAGCTGATTCACAGGCTGGGCTAGGAGCAAGGAGCCAGAGCCGAAGCCCACACACCCCCAGTGCCCTTGGCACAGGCTCTGGAGCTCGGTGCCAGCTGTAGCAGCAGGGCAGACACACAGACATCATCTGCACCTCACTTGCAGTTTGCCAGGTCAGAGGAGCATCCCAGGCACCCAGGGCACGGCACAGGGATGGCAGGCACAGCCCCATCACAGAGCTAGATTTAGAGGGGTTATGGGTCCATCCTCCCTGCCTGGCTGCAGCTCCACCACATCAGCTCCAGTAGTACCCAAAGGAGCACAATTGGGTGGTTGGGATCATCCCAACCCCAGCACCACTGGCACAGCAGCATGTGGCAGGGAGTTTTGTACAAGGCATGATTCAGGAAGAAGGTGACCAGGAGAGAGTGGGAAACCTGGTCCCTGGAGGACCTTTAGGGATACAGGTGGGATGCAGAGCCTGCCTCCATCCTGGCACTGCCGGCAGGTGAGCCACGCTTTGCTTCACACTACCAAGTAGGTCACCTGGCCAATGGCCAGCATGCACTTCCAAAGATTCGGGAGTGATAAAGGCTTCCCCACCCACGGCCGGAGCCCTGACGCAAGGCCGGAGCAGGAGCAGGAGGCAGGAGCAGCCCCTGTCCCTCCCTCCCTGCCTGGCCGCAGACGCGCAGCGCAAGTGAACACTTGCAAGGGTTCCCACCCTGAGAGGCAGCTGGATCCCACACTCCTTTCTCCATGGTTGGGCTGAGTCAGAGGTTTCCTGGCACAGGACTTTGGAGTGACTCAAGCTCCCTCCTCCAGCCCCTGCCAGCTCCCTCCTGCCCAGAAGATGCCAAACAGGAAGCCACAAACAAGTCAAGCAGATGTCTTGCACCGCCAGAGCAGGAGGAGAAGGCTCCTATCCACCCTCATCTCCATACCAGGAGGACCTATCACACCTCTGTGGCCAAAACCTTGGCCAACATCTGCAAACCAACTGGTCCCTGGGCCACCAGCCTGTTGGGATCAGGCCAAACAGATTTGTAAGCAGGGGAGAGGCCATGAAGCAACAGAGGGAGCTGAGAGCCTCCCAGCACCACATCCTGCTGGCACCTCCTCATCTCAGGAACTTCAGGACCAAGGCCTACCTTTGGTTTATGTAAGGATAAAAAAAGGAGGCAAATCCCTTCCACGAACGCTCAGTCTCAGCTCCAGAAGCATACAGCTGCTGTCTGGGAATTAGCCCAGGAACATCTTCCAGATCCACACGAACATGGAGCGAGACAGAGCCACTTCCCTGTGCATGGAGCTTTTCCACTGCTCCCTCCAACCGCTGTTCCCCACCAGCCACATTCCCACCTGCACACAGACTGTTTTCCCTTTGTCCTCCAATTTTCCTGATTTTTTTCTCCTCCATTTCCCCTCTTCTCCAACAGCAGGGCTGTTTCCAGATGACAGCCTGAGCAGCACAGGAGAGGAGATAAACCTGAGGCATGTGCCTCAAACCCCTCGCACAGCTCTTCCAGTTTTTCACCACACACAGAGACCTTTATTTCCCCCAAAAATTCTGCTTTGTCACAAGAACAGCTTGTGATGATCATCCAAGGGAAGACCAACAACAGCTCCCACCATACTAGAGGCTGGTTCTCCAGGAAATTCTCTTTTAAAATACACAGTGAAAAGCAACATTTATCACAAGAAAAGGAGAGGAAAAAAGGTCCAAAAATTGTCACGTTGCCTTAACGCAGGGTTTCAGCCAGTTCTGGAGATGAGGAATTTTAGTTCCAAGGGATGGTTGAAGACAAAAAGGAATTACACTCTTGACTTGTCTTCACAAGGACATGTCTTCAGATTTATATTAACCTGGAGGAGTGAACAGAGCAACTCTTAAATTAGTAGGGAAATTCATCCCTGAAGTGTCCAAGGCAGATTGGATGGGGCATGGAGCAACCTGGGACAATGGAAGGTGTCCCTGTCCATGGCAGGGGTGGAACTGGATGAGCTTTAAGGTCCCTTCCAACCCAAACCATTCTGGGATCCTGTGATTGGCACCGTCACCAGTTCACAGGCAACATCCCGGCATCCTTTCTCCTGGTGTCCAAGGGGGTGGGAATGATTAACTACAGCCATTAAAGCTTAAAACAAGTATTTTTTTGCCAGCTGAGCAGGTGGAGAGGGCTGGCAGCTTCATCCCTTAAAGCCCTCAAGGTGATTTTTGGGTGGCACCCGTGGCTGCCCACCTGCAGAGCCAAGGGACCATCCCGGCATCCCAGCCAGGCATCCCCATCCCCAGCGCCACTCCAGGCCCCCAGCTCCCAGCCCTGCAGGTTCCTTGGGAGCGATCAGGTGGCAGCGTCCAATTTCCTCATTGTTTCAGGAGGTGTTTTCTGATGGGAAAGGTGAAAAGGGGGTTTGTGAGCCTTGTAAACCGATTCCTCTGAGTTGGGTAAAAAACGGGAGCTCTGCTGGCAGCAGGATGCCGGGATGCCAGAGCAGGGAGTTGGGATTAAAGTGCAGCCTCTCCCATGCCCTGAGCTGGGGGGCTGCTGGTGGGGCCTCCAATCCCTTCCAGAGCCCCCCTCATTTCCCCTTGGGGGTCCAAAATGCAGGATCTGATGGAGTGACAGGGAGCTACAGGTGGGACCTGCTGGAAGAGCCATGGACTCAGCCAGCACCCAGTGTCAGAGGCATCCTGGAGAGGGTTTGCTGGGAGAGGAGGAAGAACACAAGCTAAGGAAGAAAACTGAGCAAGTCTGGCCAGAGCAAGATCAGGAGTCATATTGGGAATGATACCCCACTCCTCCACACCCGCCTCCCATGCAGGCACCTCTCCTCCATGTTGGCACACATGGATAGACATGGATGAGCCAACACACTCCCAGCGATTCTGCAGACACGTGTCCTGCAGATAAGTTATCTGGAACCTTAAAATCCAACAGTCCTTCAGCTCTTTGTTAGGGAAAACCAAAAAATGGCTTAAAAATACAATTTTTTAAGAGAATGGGTTGACACATTTTCCAACTGCTCTCCTCCTGGATCTAGGCATTCCTTGCACCACATCAACCACAGAATCTCCAGGGCAGCATCACCTTTCCCCACGTCCACAGCATGCAATGCCCCTAACTTGCTTTCAGGCTTGGCAGAAACAGAACATTTCCCAAGAACCCTCTCCTTGGAGAAGATGTTCTAAAGCTGATGCTGACATACATATAAGATGACATATGCTAAATGCTGTTTGCTTCAAAGAAATCCAAAAATAACTGGATCATACATGGAGGATGTGTACATCTGGCAGGAGGGCTGACAATGCCTGGCAGAGCAAGACCTTCAGGAGCTGGGAGGTTTTCCTGGTATCTGGGAAGCTGAAGCCCCCACAGGCCCAGCTCTCCACACCAACAGAGCATGAGTCCTTCCGGATGGATCACAGTTCCCACCCACCAGGAGTCTCAAGGAAGGGATGGGAAAGGGCCAAATCCAGTAAAAAAGCTGAAGTCCCATGTTAAAACTGGCTGTGGGATCCTGAAAAACATTCCTGAACCCTGCGATTTGCTGGTGCCCAACCATGCACAGATCCAGTCCTGCCCTCTCTGCCTCACTCATCCAAGCTTCCCTAGGACACAGCAGCCATGCCCAGGCACTGTGGACTCTCTGCCACTGGCCAGAAGAATCAGTCCTGTCCCCAGAGCTGTTTTCCAGACCCCAATGTCACAGAGCCACATCACACTCCTGCCATTGGAGGGTCCCTGCACAGCTCATCCAAAGCTCCCAAAATCTGTATTTTCACTAAGAAAGAGAATTGAGAGGTCAGTAGTAAAAACTGGAACCGAGCTTAGGTGAAGTGGGACGTCACAGGTCAAACAGCATTACCAGACAGGGACGACCACATTGCCCTCAGGGAGCTTGAGCTGAGAACATCAGACACCCCCTGTCACAGGGAGAAGTTCTCCTGCTGACATCAGGAGGTATCAGTGAGACAGTGCAGCCACCACCTACCTCACTTCACCTCTCCAGAGTTGAAGACAATCAGACCAGAGGAATTACACCCTAACCCCAAAGGCCCACCTGATCCCAGCACACCACCAATATCCACAGCCCTTCCCCAAAGTGGTGCCAGTACACAGAAGCACGGCCCCTTTCTCCTATTTGACTCCCATTCAGCTCTTGGGAACAAAGATACTCTGTGGAAGGAAGTTAATTACAAGTGGAACAAAAAGGTTCCTCCCTCTGTCGCCTTCTTGCTCATCCATCACACCGCCCATCATCACAAGAGGGTAAATAGGAGCACACGAACCCCCACGCTCTCAGATCCCACTCCTTTCATGTGCTCCTCTATTATTAGTTTCCTTTAGAAGAGCCTGCCATCTTTTTTCCCCCTGCTAATCTATGGCTAATTATTTTCCTTGCCCTTTGACAGCCCTCTTCTATTTCTGCTCTATCCTTTGGAGCCGAGGTGGCCACACAAAGCCAGCAATTCCAGGGATCTCAAAGCAGCTCATATCTCCTCCACTCTTTTGGTCTCCACTGTTCAAGGATATATTTTTCACCTTCCAGCCCCCCTAGCTCCTCACCATCCCTGGGAGAGGGAACAGCCTCTACTGAGCCCCCCCGGGGCCATTCTGTCCAGTCCCCCTCCCAGATACACTCTAAGGCCCTTTTTTTTCCTCATCTCGGGTTTAATGAGGCCCATTCAACCCTCCCAAAGACAAAAGGCCCTTCTCGTTTCCAAATGGATTTACAAATCAGTGAGGCATAAATGGGTCTCCATGGCAACGCTCGGGGGGGGGGGCAGCTCTGGGATGCCATTTTCCAACTCTGCTGCTCCCCAAAACCCTTTTGTTGCTTCCCTGCCAGCTGGGAGGCTCCTTGCAAGCTGGTAACCCCCCCATCCCACACTCCTGGGTGCCAGGGGTGACATTTTTTGAGGTGAAGTTACAAGATGCCCAAGCTGGCGTCCCCCTGGCAGACACCCCAGAAAGCTCCGCACTGTGACTGACTCTGGGTCACGGTCAAGCCAGGGTTGGGATTGAGCGGAAGGGGTGGAAACACCAAGTGCTGGGGAAAATGAACCCGAACTGCCCCTCTCTGCCCAGAAAAGAGAGTGATGCCCAAGGCAGTGTAGTCTGTCCATGCTCAAACACCAGCCCCAGTCACAGTGGGGTGGCTCCCAGCACCTCTCCACAGGGAAACCTGTGGCTCTGGGGATTCCCATGGCTTTGGCAATGGCCAAGAGGCCACTCCAGTGCTTCACACAGAGGTTTGGCCAACAGGAGCTTCATGTTCAACACTTTGGACCATAACTCTCCCCAAGCAGCCTCAAACACTGAAGGCTGAGAGAGCACCTTGCTTATCCTGAGCAGCCCTGGAAGCAGGGAAGGTGGGATGCAGGGAAGGTGGGATGCAAGGAATGTGGGATGCAGGGAAGGTCTCACTATAGCTCCTTGAGCTTTGTTCACATGTTGCAGTCACTGCCATAGCTATGAAGAACAAGCTCTCACCCAACATCTGGGGGACACACCAGAGAGCCCACTTTTCCAGGAAAATACCCACCACTGCTGGGTTTCTCAAGCAGGAAGTCGTGAGCAGGATCCTGGTTTCAACTGCAAACCTGCAGCTTGTGGACAGGTCTGCTTTCCCTCCTGCAGTCCAGATCCCTTCTCCTAGGGAAGAGTCACAATAAGGTTACTACCAGCCAAGAGCAGAGGAGGGTTCCAGCCTTCAGGATGCTGGGAGAACAGGTCAGCAAGCTTCAGAAAGCTGGCATGGATGCTGTGGGATGCCAGCCACACCTCAACACACACAGCCAGCAGCTGCCACCACAGCTGGTGACATCCCTGGATCCAGTGACTCAGTTCTCCTGTGCCACAGCAGGGCTGCAGGAAGAGCTTTCTCCCTGAGCTATCCCCATAATTACAGCATGGCTGGGGAGAGTATCCAAGTGCCAGACTCCCCAGCAGCCCCAAGGAGGATAACAGATCACCACCACCAAAGGCAGCGCCCACAAAAGGAGAACGTTCTCCTTTGTCCCATCATGGGCTTGGCCAGGATGTATCCTGATGCCAGTCCATCACTTCCAGGGACAGCTGCTGACCACCCTCATGCCCCAAGGAGGAAGAAGAAGAAAAGGGGGAGGAGAGGGAAGGCTCCCAGCCCTCGCAGCAGCAGCCATGTGCTGCTCCATCCTCCCAGGTCCGCGCACACTCCATGCACTCGGATGCTGCACCCAAACAATCTCACTGCAAACCTGGCAAGGGGGGGAAACAAAACCTGCTGCTAATTGAGGGATTTTGGAGTAGATTTAATTAGGGCCAGAGCACTGGCGCAGCCTGCTGCTGCCACCTGCAGCACTCTCCGCAGCCGCTGGCATGGGCTCAGGTGATCCCGGGCTCCTACCCATGCCTTCCTGGGGTCTGGACAGGGAATGAGGAACACAGAGTCCCGGCAGGCTCACCCCCATCGCACACCTACCCCCCCAACCCCATTATTTCCCAGCACAACAAGCACCTCCAGCAGCGATGGAACCGAGGGCTTGGCCAAAAAATAAAGAGGAAGAAAAGCCATATTTTCTCCCTGGAGTTGGATCGTCCTGATCTCCCCTCGGAGGAATCAAGAGGAGCTGAGTTATCTAATTAATGCTGGCAGAAGCGGGAGGCCGAGGGCCGGGGGGCGGCGGCGGCCCACAAAGGCGGCGTGGGGAGTGGTCTCCCCACCGCCACTGCCGGCATCCCCCGGCAATGGGGCCCCACACTGGGAATGAGGTAAGAGGGGATTCAAAGGGGGGATTGTCAGGGGTTTTGTTTTTGGAAATGGGGGAGGGGAAGGGGACAGGGCTTGACAAGAGCTGACAGACAACTGAACAAAACCATAAGGGCCATGAATGGCAACACGGCGCTTTAATTGGCTTAGGAATGGAGAAAGAAGTGAGACAATGAGGCTGGGCGGAGACAGTGGCGGGCCGAGGTGTGGGCAGTAGGCACTCACTTTCTCCTATCTGCACCCCAATCCCTACTCCAACAGAGGTTGGCAGCTGGATGCTGCACCGTAACCCCCATCCCAAAAACCAGCACCTAAAACCCACAGGGAAAACGTGGAGGCAGAATGACAGAGCCTAGCACACGTCAGGCATCACAAAATCCTGACGGCACCAGGAGCAGCACAATCCCAGCCCCGGGATGCTGCAGATATTAAATGATCCATCGGAAACAGCTCATGTTTCCGCTCGGCTCCGTGTGTTTTCTGGCTTCGGTTTGGCCACTTGTGCACTGGCTACAGCCCTGCTCATCTGAAGGATGGGGGGCCGGGAGGGGGAGAGAGGGAGAGGCAGGTTAAAAGGGAACACGGTTGGATCAGCGGGGTTCCCACTCCTTCCCTGACCCCTCCAAAATAAAACGGAGGAGATTTCGTCTCCCAGTTCCAAAGCAAAGAATTACTTTGGCAGGGGCTGTGGCGGCGGCCGGGCGCCCACTTGGAAGGGAAAGCAGCAGGAATATGCCCAAGGAACCCAAGACAAGCCCTCCCGGCCAAGCCCCGCTCATTCTCATGCAGATCAACCCCAGTTGGGACAGAATGGAGGCAAACTGCAGCCTCCCCAGCCTCCCCAGAGCAGGGCTGGGGGCACAGGGAAGGGTGGGTGGGGGGCTCAGCACACCAGACCTGACACAAACCCCAGTGTTTTCCAAGATCCCCCCTCTTCCCACCTCTCACTTTTTCATCTCAGTTGGAAAAAAAAGAACTGAAAGCTAAGAGTCAAGAGCTAAAGTTACAGCTGGTAGTTGGGCCTTAGGAGAGAGGGAGCCCTTTCCTTCCTGAACCCCAGGACCTGACACCCCACTTAACCCTACACCCCACAAACACAGTTTGCAGCTGGGAGTCTCAAATCTCCCCATGGGACAGTGACTGACTCATGCTGCTGCATTCCAAGGGGTACAGGAGAGCTCCCCAGATCCCTCAGCTTCCCCCTTCACTGGCCACCTCCAAAGCAAGGGAGAGGAGCCACCAACCTCCCCCATTTTTCTGAGAAATACCAGAAAAATAAGGCCCACACGTCTTGGGGAGCAACAGAAACCACAAGGTCTCCTGGATTTCCCCTGGCTCCCAGAAGCCCCTCACTGTGTCCCAGGGCTCAGGTTTCCATCCCTGGAGATCCCACTGAGGGCTGCGTGACAGCTCCAGAGCACCCACCCAGGTCCCTGGGGCTCTGGCTCAGTCCGGGGATGCAATGCTGCAGTTTGAAGGATTAATCCCAATGTTAGGAACTGGGCAGGGAGGAGTAAACCCTACGGAGGGTTCCCCATCCCAGCTGTGGGATGCCCTGCCCTGCCACAACAGGTCTCCCGGGTTTCGCCAGCCCTGCCAGCCCCTGGTCCCAGGGGAGCAGCGTCACCCCCACCACGCCACCCTGACTCACACCCGGCCCTTTGATCCCCCTGCTCTCAGAGTGGCCAAACAAGTTCTGGCATTCTGGCTCTGGCTCCCGTCTGGAAGCGCCATCTTCCCAGGCAGATGCAAATCACCAGCCCTCAGGCCTGGCGTCATGACGGGGAACTTGTTAGGCTGCCACCGGCACTGGGGGTTATTAAGAGTTTCCCAACCCCCCATCCCAACACAGGCCATGTGCACATCTGCCCACAGCTGCCCACCCCAGCTAGAAGGGACCTTGATGACCATCCAGTTCCAACCTTGCCATGGGTAGGGGCACCTTCCACTAGCCCAGGTTGCTCCAAGCCCCGTCCAACCTCGCCTCGGACACTTCCAGGGATCCAGGGGCAGTCACAGCTTCTCTGGGCAGCCTGTGCCAGGGCCTCACAATTCTCATAGGGAAGAATTTCTTCCCAATATCCCATCTAACCCTGCCCTGTGGCAGTGAAATCCCATTCTCCCTTGTCCTGTCCTCATCCAAATTCCCTCTCCAGCTGTCCTAGAGCCCCTTTAAGCACTGGAAGGGGTTCCAAGGTCTCCCTTGGGAGAGGAGAGGAACCAGAACCCAGCACTGGCTCTGGTGTCACGGGTGCTGCCAGAGCCGGAGATCTCGGGACTGGTGCTTCTTTCCATCTCCAAGGATGGCACCAGACTCCTCTGGGACACATGGCTCCCACTCCCAGAGGGAGCTTTCACAAGGCACTAAGCAAAGCTTGTGTTTAAACCTAAAAATAACCCAGCCCTTGGGCCTGGGGAGGAGGAGGAGGATGGCAGAGCACCCAGCCTGTCCCTCTCCAGTGCCAGCAGTTTCCAATTGCCTGCGGACGGGGAGTGTTCCCAGTCCTCCCCAAGACAAAATCCTCCACCTTGCCACCCACACTCATGGAAGAAAACTGGTGAGAGCCACAGGAGAGACAAAAGTCTCCCCTAACCACATCCTGCCCCCCTGCTTTGCTGCCAGATGTGATCCCCCAGAGCCTTGTCCCAAGATCCCGCTAGCTCCAGCATTCCCAGCGGCGGTCCTCGCCCCACTCAGTGTGTGCCACCAGGCTAAGGCCACGTCCCAGCCATGCCACCACACTGAGAGCCTGAGAGGGCTGATGCCACCAATCCAACAGGAGTTTATTCCAAAGCTGGTGTCTGTCCCACTGACTGCAGGCAGAGCCAGTCCCCAGTCCCCAACACAGAGCAATTCTCAAACCCACCGGAGCTGCAAGAGCAGAGACCAATGCCCACCTTGGAGCAATGGTTTTGGGGTGCCCCCTAGAAAAGTGGGTCCTTTACCCTGGCTTGGGAAAACCCCAAGTGATCAGCACCAGTGCTGTTGTGGGACCTCTCCATCCTGCCCTGCAGCCCCTGGCAGGACTCACCCACACAAATCCCTCACCAGTATCCAAATCTCCCTGACCCTCAGCTCCTCCATCCTTCCCTGCAGCTGCCAGCCCCTGGCAGGATTCACCCCACAAATCCCTCACTGGACCCCAAATCTCCTCTCTGAGCTCCTCCATCCCTTTCCTGTTTCCCTCTCCCAGAAAAGCCCTTCATGGGGCTCTAGCTTCCAACTATCCCACTTCACTCCAACTCCCTCAATCCATTTAAGTCTTTCTTTGCACGTAAGGTGGTTTTTTTCTTTGTCTTTCTCTTTTTTTAAACTTATTAAGGAGAAAGTTCAAACCATTGGCAGTGTCTGCAACACACTAATTTGGAACTTAGTGCGGTGTCGACATTGCATTAAGTATTTCTGTCAACCATGAGGACACACCATGTCTGTGTAAGAAATTACACTAGCAACTATAGCTAAAGAGGCATGTAAAATTTAAAAAAAAATGTATTCAGAAATGATAACTGACGTTCTTATTAGGATTAATCTAATTTTAGTAGACTCATTTATATCCTGCCCCTGGATAAAAAATGAGTTTCAATTTTAAAACCTGGATAAAAAGTGGCATTTTTTAAAAAAGTACTTTTAGAAGTCACCCTGCATGATTAAGCGGGATGATAATGCGAGGAAGCTTAACAAAAAGCTATGCCATTAAAGGAGATGTTTGTTAAACAAAATGGAAGCAGAGATATTTATCAAGCCCAGCAGATTATCCCAGGGTAACTCTGGACCTGGCACTGCCCGGTGTTGCTTGCGTTCGCAAGTTAATGGAGAGAAAATTGGGAATGGCAGATAACGGGGAAGGGGCAGGAGTTTTGCTGGGTGCATCCAGCACCAGCAAGCCAGGGAACTGACGAGAGCCATCCATAGCCTGGATGAGTCCATGCCCCATTGGACGTGGACAGGCATAAGGCAAAGCACAGGAGTCACTCACAGACTGGCAAGAAAAACCCCGAAAGGTGAGTCAGTTCAATGTATCCAAAAAAGAAAGAACATGAGATGGAACACCAAGGTCCTTCCCGAGGTCTGCCGAACACCAAGTGGGGCTCGGCCCATTCCAGCATTGCCCAGCCCCTCCACGGCACTGCCTTAGATGGGCTGTTGGTACAAAATGTGCCCTTGGCCTCAAGCTCTGGTGTTGGCATGTTTTAACTCCATGGCAATGGATGACACAGGTTCTGGCAGGACACAGGAGTGTCTCCTCTCCCTGTGCCAGCCCCACACACTTCCTGCTACGTTCAGCTCCAGCAACACCTCACCAACCCACCAACCCTCCTCATCCATCGAACCAGCCACCTCAGATGAGGAACCAGCCAAGAGGCCTCCTCCAGGCTTACCTGTTGCTGCATGTCTCCACATCCACATCCCCCACATGTCCATGACCACCACCTCCCGTGGGACTCTGAGGAGATCCCAGCCATCCCAAGGTGCAGGACACAGAGGCAGGAGGGCATGGGTAGCCTGCATGGCCAGGATCGGAGCCGGGGCACCCACAGGGCTGGGCTCCCTCCTCTCACCCACATCCCCCCATTACAAGGGAATTAAGCACAGAAGCAAAGCACCAAAAGATTTAAGAATATGTGGAAAAAGTCAAAAGTTGAAGAGGAAAAAAAATCCCAGCCTGATTATTTTATTTTCTCCTGACAGTTTGAGCCACAATGGCCAATAAATCCCAATTACAGATTTTAAAAATGCTTCCTGCAGACACTTGGACCATCAAGGCAATTCTGGGCTCCCATAACTCCTGTTTTTTGATGGTCATACACGTCAGCTTTCCACAGAACCCAGCATTTCAATAAAATGACCATAAACCTAGATTAGAGATTAAAGGACTGACTCAAAAGTTGTCAGAGGAAGAAACAAGTTTTCCTGCAATTGCTTTGCCATTTTTACCGACCAACAGTTTGGCTTTTTGACGTGTTTATGCCAGCAGTAAATTTTGGGCTGCTGACAGCTCGGTGTGTGAGACGACTGAAGGCAGCAGCGCGGAGGTGCGGGGAGGACACGAGCCCAGCCCCGGGCTCAGGCGACAACTCTGAGATGAGAAGTGACAGGGCTCCTCCTGGGCTCCCCAGTGCCGGCACGGGGACATGGATGCCGGCTCCGAGTGACCTTCCTGGCCCCCCCCTCCCAGCCCCCCGACCTGTCAGACTTCTCTCCAGGGAGCAGCTCTGTCCTCGTTTCTCCTCCTCCCACCTTGGCAGGGTCAGGAGCTGCCAGCACATGGGAAGGTGACCCCCCGAGGGCTCCCCACGGCCAGGCAGGACCAGGGACCTTGGGGATGATGCACAGGAGAGCATCCCTGGGCCCTCCACCAGCAGCTGCCTCTCTCCCCAGCCTGTCACAGCAGCAGCAACAGCTCAAGGGAGACGCCTTTGAAAGGATAAACGGCAGGTGTTTGTTGTGTTCCCGTTTCCTGGATGAATGCGCTGCTTCCTTTTACTAAGTGCTCTCTTAGGAGAAGGAAAAGGGAAAAATAAAACAGCAGCAGAAAGGAAGGAGGATGACTCACAGTGAGGCCACATCTCCACCAACACGCGAGAGCTGTGAGACAAGGTGGTGCCAAGGACAAAGGCTGGGATCAAAAGCAACTGAGCGGATCAAACACGCACCCTCCCCAGGGAGAGGGAAGGTTTCAGGGAGATGCCCGGGGGGAGGAAGGTGGGATGGAGCTGAGTCCTCCCAGACACCCATGGGCTGCAAGCAGCCATCTCCCTTTCCTGAGCTTCAGCCACTGCTTTCACCATCTGAACAGGAGCTCTGGTTGTTGGAGTTCATTAAGACACACACAGAGGGCACCACACCAGGACACGGGCAGTGACGGGGGTGGAGAGGACCAGGAGGAACCGTGGCTGCATCCAACAGGAGGTGAAAAAATGCCCTTTTCCTGAGGAAATGAAAGAGCTCAGCCCGGAGCTCAGCGCGCCGAAGGGGGCTGATGCCCTTTCTGCCGGTGTTTCTCAAAGTCTATCAAAAAGTCCCATTTACATCAAAATGCCCTTCCAGACATGCTTTGATTTTACTTTTCCCCTTTCATCTCCGTCCCCCTCCTGAAAGAAATTGATAGCCCCAGGTTATGCACTCCTAAGTTGTACTGTTATACTGTTTTGCTGTAAAATTAAAGTTGCACTGTTACTTGCCTGTTTTAAACTGTTCATGTTGAATCTGTACCCTGAATTTCTGCTCGTTATGTCCAAGTTCTGTACCCTTTCTCCCTAAATCCTGGGCTTTCCCCTCTCCACCGACTAAAAGCCCGCCGCCGCCGCCTTGTCGTCCCCCCCTGCCACTTCCTGCTGCCCCCTGCCGCCTGCCGTCGAGCTGTGGACACCGCCCAGTATGGAGATGAGAGAGCTCCCATGGTGCCTGGCTACGGCCGAGAGTCCAGTTGGAGCTAAAAAAAGCCCCTGGGACAGCGAGCCAACACAGAAACTGGACCTAAGAAGGACAAAACTGTGCGAGGCACACATCCAGCTACCTGAAGGTAGCAGGTATTTTTTGTTACTTTCTCGCCATGACCTGAAAGGAACTGGAGAGAGGTGACCCCCCTGGACCACACGAGCCAAAGCGATTCTATGGAAACCCCCGTGAGGAAGGAATCCCGACTCTGCAGCAGCAGCAGCAGCAGCAGATTCGACTGCACCTCCTCCTCCGTGGTGTCTACTGGGAGCAGCGGCGGCGTGCGCAGCCCCTCGAGCCCCCTACCCAGAGCTGATTTCTAATAAAGGCCTTTTCAAAGGAGCTGGTCTCCTGGCCCATTTATAACAAATTGGGGGCTCGCCAGGACGTGACCACGCCTGAAGAGGATCGAGGACGGGACGGCCGACCGCCTTTGGATCTCCGGACAGCTGGTCACACCGGACCCAAGGAAGACAGCCTGGGATCGGACAGCATGGAGGAGCGCCGGTAAAGTATAGCCGGTGGCGGGAGTGGAGACGAGCGAATGGTGTGTGAGTGAGACAAAGACCGGCAGCTCGGATCTTTGAAGCGAGTGTGGGCCTTCTAGTACCGCGGTTCCAGTCTCCCACGAGGGACCTGGCCGGGAATGGAGGGAAGCGAAAGGAGAACGGTGTGAAAGAGGCGTCTCCAGGGGCATAGGCGCCCCCCTCCGGGCGTGCGGAGGTAATTTAGAGAGTGAGTGGCACGTCACAGGGTGTATGATTGTAGGATAGGCCCGCCTCCATTCTAGAATCTACGGAGGCAGGCTGCTCAGGCTGATCCAAGCGTGCGGAAAGCCTAGAGCTGTGTGTGTAGCATGCACAACATTGGCTGAGGTTACGGCCCGGGGTGTCCACGGGTTGGGATACTGGCTGGGGTAGCTGGCGGTGTGGGGGGAGTGAGAGAGGGTACTGGCCGAGTTACGGCCCGGGGTGTCCAGGCGAGGAAGGGGTGCTGGCTGACAGTCAGGGCAGTCTGAGCACTGGCTTGGGACACTGGCTGGGGTAGCCTGCCGGGGTACAGCAGTGGGCGCACTGGTCGGGGGTACCTAGAAGTGAGAGGTATGCGTTCCAAGTGCGGAGAGCCTACAGGGCCGGGGGTCTTTTGAGTATACCGCCTGGGTGTAGGATGAATGAAAGTTAGGGAAGTCCCAAGGTGCGAGGGACTTAACGATAGGGAGAGTGAGTGAGTCGCACACTGTATGTCCGAGTCCTGGCTGTAAGTGGTGACTGGAACTCTGGGCCCAGGTTGACCGGCCACTTATGGAAACTCGATAGATATACAGGAGAGGAAGAGGGGTGCTGGCTGGGGTAGTGACTGAATCTCTAAGGGCGAGATATCAGGCTACCGACAGGGCACTCTGAGCACTGGCAGGAGTGGTGGCCAGACCCTGAGGGCAGGTAACTGGAGCCACTAACGGGTGTTCGTAGAGTGAGTGAAGATTACCTAGTGAGAATGGGAGCATACATAAATAAGCAAAAACCGCCTGAGGAGGAAAAGGGGAAGATAAAGAACATTCCCCCAGATAGTCCGTTAGGACAAATGTTGGAACTATGGGATACTGATGAGGCCACTAAAAATTTGAGCAAGGTTAAAATGATTCATTATTGTATAGAGGTTTGGCCCATTTTAAATTTACCTGGAAAATGGCCATGGTGTGGAACTAAGGACCCCTGGATGTGCTCACAATTAAACCAGTATCTTAAATCCTGAGGGGACTGAGATACTGAGCAGATCCTTTATGCTGCCTGCTGGCAGAAACACAGAACTGAGAGTGAAACAGTTAAGATTTGTAAGCTACAAGAGGGAAAGAGGAAAAATGAAAAAGAGAAAAGGGAGGAAAGCAGTCACCATTGGGACCCTCTTGATTATTTGCCCCCTCCTCCCGTTTACCCTGGGATACCCCAAACTGTCCCTGCTAACCCTCCAGCTTTACCTGTGAACCCCTCCCCATCTCTCCAAACCATGACCCCTATTCCTTCTTCAGCTTGCTCCCCAACAGGATTACCCCCAACAGCTCCACCCTCTCTACCACCTCAGTCTAACCCGACTATCTCGAGTACTAACCCCTTCTACTCTTCAACTCTGTCCTCGACCTCTCCTAACACTGGCCTAGGCCACTCCCCTTCACCATCTACTGTCCCTGCACCCCCACACAACTGGGAGCTGGACTTGCCAGCCAATACTACTGATTTTGTGGAAACCCCAAAAGGACCCTACTGTAGCACTAGGTCAAGAACAAAGCTCTTCACCCTAAGGAAAGTCCCGATGGGTGGGGCAGCTGGGGGAGTAGGGTTTGTAAATGCACCTCTGACAGCTTCAGAAGTTAGGGGCTTTAAGAAAGAGCTGGGGAATCTGGTTGAAGACCCTGTGGGGATTGCTAAGCAAATAGATCAGTTCCTGGGCCCGAACATTTATATGTGGAGTGAGTTAAATTCCATACTAAACATACTTTTTAATCCAGAAGAATTTCGGCTGATTAGAATGGCTGGCATACGGGTTTGGGAAAGGGAAAATCGGATGGGACTCCCAGGAGACCAGAAGTTGCCAGTGGCTGACCCCGGGTGGAACCCAAACAGGGAGGAAGGTAGACGAAATATGGAAGATTACAGAAACTTGATGATAAAAGGCATCAAGGAATCAGTCCCCTGGAGTAATAACACAAAACTGGCCTTTGATGGAGCCCAGGAGAAAGATGAGACCCCAGCAGCCTGGTTAAACAGACTGAGAAAGAACTTCCAGCAGTATTCTAACTTAGATCCAGATAGCCCAGAGGGGCAAGTGCTTTTGAAATTACAGTTTGTTACCAAATCCTGGCCAGATATAAGGAGGAAACTAGAAAAAGTGGAAGACTGGCAGGAAAAGGGAATAAATGACTTGTTAAGAGAAGCTTTAAAAGTTTATCTGAGGAGAGAAGATGAGAAAGCAAAGACAAAGGCTAGGATTATGGTAGCTGTGGCCAAAGAAAGTGTAAGGGATAATAGAGACTCACAAGAGAGGGGAAATGCGAAGCCTCCATCAGGGAGAGGCAGAGGAAAACTTTTGTCGCCTTGGGGTACCCCTCCGAGGCCAGGGGAAACCCGAATATGCCACTATTGTGGTGAAGTGGGCCACATAAGGAGATATTGCAAAAAAGTATCCTTTGACAATGCTATTATGAAGGAGCAAGAGGCATTGGAGAAGTTGTTAAAGGGGGAGGGTAATGAAGATTAGGGGTGTCATGGGCTCTATATGTTAGGGGACCCAATGAAACACCAAGAAGAGCCCATGGTAAAGTTTGAAGTAGGTCCCCATCATGAGGAATTTGAGTTTCTTGTGGACACCGGTGCGGACAAATCCAGCATTAATCAGCTTCCAATTGGGACTACAGTTGGGGAACTGACATGTGATATTTTAGGAGCAGAAGGGAAACCCTTCAAAGCTTCTGTCATAGAAAATGTGGAGATCAAAGGAAATTCAAGAAAATGTGTCACTAATCTCATATACTTGCCTAAATTAGACAGTAATTTACTCGGAAGGGACTTACAAGTTCAGTTGGGGGTAGGGATTCTTCCTAAAGAGGGTAAAATGGTGGTCCAAATGATGAGAATGACTGTTGAAGACTTGAATGAAATAAATCCAGAGGTATGGGCTGAAGAGGGGAAGTATGGATACTTAAACATCCCACCTATTAGAGTAGAGATGCAGGAAGGGATACCCCCTATAAGAGTGAAACAATATCCTATTTCTGTGCAAGGTAAAAAATGGCTGACACCAATTATAAATCATCTACTAACTGAAGGAGTATTAGAACCCTGTATGTCCCCCCATAACACCCCCATTTTGGCAGTGAAAAAGACAGAAAATAAATTTAGGCTTGTGCAAGACTTAAGAGAGGTAAATAAAAGGACAATTACAAGGTACCCAGTGGTACCAAACCCCTACACCCTTCTAAGCAGAATCCCTAGAGAACACAGCTGGTTCACTGTGGTAGACCTGAAAGATGCTTTTTGGGCCTGCCCCTTAGCTAAGGAAAGCCGAAATTGGTTTGCCTTTGAGTGGGAGTGCCCCGAAAGTCAGAGAAAGCAGCAGCTAAGGTGGACCCGCCTTCCCCAAGGCTTTACTGAGAGCCCAAATCTATTTGGACAAGCTCTGGAAGGGCTGCTAAGGCAATTCATCCCTGGAGATAACGTACAAATCCTACAGTACGTAGATGACCTCCTAATATCAGGGGAGGAGCAAGATAAAGTAAGGGGAGCCAGCATTAAACTCCTGAATTTCCTAGGGGAAAAAGGCCTTAAAGTATCTAAAAACAAATTACAGTTTGTAGAAGTACAGGTAACATATCTTGGACACCTCATTGGGGAAGGGTATAAGAAACTAAGCCCTGAGAGAATCTCAGGCATACTGTCCATCTCGGCTCCAACCACAAAAAGAGATGTAAGAAAGCTATTGGGACTATTTGGCTATTGTAAATTATGGATAGAAAAATACTCACAAAGTGTCAAATTTCTATATGAAAAACTGGTCCAACCTGAACCTGTAAAATGGACAGTTGAGAATGAAGAACAGTTAGAAAATTTAAAAGCCAAATTATCCTCAGCCCCAGTTCTTAGTCTTCCTGACCTTAAGAAGGGCTTTGACTTATTCATAAATGCAGAAGAGGGAATAGCCTATGGGGTGTTAACCCAAGAGTGGGGGGGACACAAAAAGCCTGTTGCATACCTTTCTAAGCTCCTGGACCCCGTTGCAAGGGGATGGCCAGCTTGTCTTCAAGCTGTGGCAGCCACAGCAGTCCTTGTAGAAGAAGCACAAAAGCTGACACTACAAGGAAAAATCATTGCACACACCCCCCATGATCTCAGAGCAGTGTTGAGTCAAAAAGCCCAACAATGGTTAACAGACTCAAAAATCCTAAAATATGAAGTGATTCTGACAAATGCTGAAAATCTAGAATTAATCACATCCAAAAGCTTAAATCCTGCACAATTCCTCTCAGGGGAGCCCATACCCACTCTGGAACATAATTGCTTAGAAGTCATGGACCTGCAAACAAAAGTAAGGGAGGACCTTGAGGATATACCCCTGCCATATGGGAGGGTGTTTTTCATTGATGGATCATCTAAAATGGTGGAAGGAAAGAGAATATCAGGCTATGCAATAGTCGAGGGTATCAACAAACAGAGTTTAAAAGTTTTAGAGAAAGAAAAATTGCCCTCGAGCTGGTCCGCTCAGTGCTGTGAGGTCTATGCTCTTAAAAGGGGATTGGACCTGTTAGAACAAGATCAAGGTACAATTTACACTGACTCACGGTATGCCTTTGGAATTGTGCACACATTTGGAAAAATTTGGGAAGAAAGAGGCTACCTAAATTCCAAGGGAAAAGATTTGATACATAAAGAACTAATTAAGTTGGTATTAAAATCCCTTATGAAACCCAGGGAAATTGCAATAGTGCATGTCAAGGGACATCAAAAAGGGGATACCTTTGAAAGAAGAGGCAATCGAGCAGCTGACCAAGCTGCCAAGTTAGCAGCCCAAAACCCGGGGGAGCCGATAAAGATTTTGACTGTGACTGATTTGCCAACTGACAAAGAAAAAGAACCAATATATGATGAACATGAGTTGAGAGAAATAAAGAGGTTAGGGCTGCACCAAGGGAAGCAAGGGGAATGGTTAACCCCAGATAGACGAAAGTTTTTAAATAAAGCCCTGGCTCGAAAAATGCTAACAGAAATACACAGTCTGACCCACTGGGGCACCCAAGGGTTATGTGATCATTTCTTAAGGGAATATTTATGTATTGGAGTATATAATCTGGCCAAAGCAGTTACTGAAGGGTGCCTTATATGCCAAAAGGTGAATCAGAAAGCAATGAGGAAGAATACCTCAGGAGGAAGGCAAATAGCATTAAGACCCTTTCAAAATATACAAATAGATTTTACTGAAATGCCTTCAGTACAAGGTTACAAGTATCTACTTGTTATAGTTGATCATTTAACCCATTGGGTGGAAGCTTTTCCTACAAAAAGGGAAACGGCACAAGTGGTAATAAAAATATTATTGGAACACATCATCCCCCGGTATGGGCTAGTGAATAATATTGATTCAGACTGAGGTCCTCATTTTGTAGCCAAAATTCTACATGATGTCATTAAAGCCTTAGGAATCAGGTGGCGGTTGCATACACCCTGGCACCCCCAAAGTTCAGGGAGAGTTGAGAGGATGAATAAAACCCTCAAAAATGTATTAACTAAATTGATAACGGAAACAGGAATGAATTGGCTCAAGTGTCTGCCCCTGGCCCTTCTGCGAATCCGGGTCCGACCGAGATCTGACATAGGGGTTTCACCATATGAGATGATGTTTGGACTCCCCTTCTTACTGACCCCCTATAGCACTGGGGATTATTTAGAAGGAGAGGCCGCTACCCAAGAATATGTAAAAACAATTGGAAAGACATTGGCAGATCTTAAAAGAAGAGGGTATCTTCCTCAAACCTCTCCCCTGGACACTGACATGCACCAAATAAAACCAGGAGACTGGGTTTTAATTAAGTCCTGGAATACCACCCCACTAACCCCTAAATTCGAAGGCCCGTTCCAAGTTCTGCTCACTACTCATACTGCAGTGCGAACCCAGGAAAAGGGCTGGACCCACATCACTAGAGTGAAAAGACCATTACCGCCCCCGAGTGATCCCTCTGACCCCAACAAGGGGTCAGATCCCTCTGACCCTGCAACCCCAACAAGGGTTCCCTCTGAGTGGACTGCCACTCGAGATCCAGACACCCTCAAAGTAACTCTCAGGAAACAACCAAAAACCAGTTAAAGCCAATAAGGGACAAAAACAGTTACTACAAGCTGTCGTTACCATTGTTAAAAATCCACATTGTTATAAGAGGTTAAAAAGTGTTAATATAAAAGTGTAAAATAATGGTTAAATCCAATGTTATAAATTGTTATAATGAGTCACAATGTGTTAATGTAAAAGTAATAAGTAACAGTAATTCTTAATTTAAAAATTAAATCTCTCATAGGGCACACCCAAAGGGAGCTAACTAAAACTAAGAAAAAGGTGGAAGGTGGGAATAAACAAGGGAGAACTCCACAAATCCAGCCTAAGAACTCCCCGACCCAAGAGGCAAGACCAGGTGAGACCAAAGAGAACCCTCAGAGCGAGATGAGGGCAGGTAATACTGGACTCTTGGAGGGACTAATAGTAGTCCTATTGATATGATGAGGAGAAAGAACCCCCCGACCCAAGAGGCAAGGCCAGGTGAGACCAAAGGATCCACAAATAGAATGGTTCATACTGGAATCTTGGAGGGACTGATAGTAGTCCTATTGATAAGCAAGTTTACAGATGGGGCTTGCTCCAAATGCTGTCATTCAGTTTGTGATGGGGAGAATCTACAATCCCTTATGAGAGTTCACACCCATGTGAATCCCACATGTTTTGACATGACCCAATTATCCACCTGTCAAAAAGAAGAAAAACAATATTGGATTGCAAAAAATGCTGCCACATTTAAGCAGTGCCTGACTGGGGAGTGCCCTATCAGAGAGTGGTTCTGTTTTAAAGAGTTAAGAAATACAGAGGGAGTAGCAGATCTGATAAAAGAAAAACCACTGGTAGTAAAAAGGAATGAAATAGATAAACCCCTTGGGAAAAGTCTATTTGTCGATCTGGTAGAGGGAATCAGCCATAAATTAAATATAACAAATTGCTGGATATGTAAAAGCACACAAATGTGTGATGTATGGCCCTGGGAAGGGACAAGCTTATCACCCCTGGACATCCTGAGATGGAAGTTAATAACGGGGAAAAAGTATAAAACCTTCCTAGGAAGAATGGCTTGTAAAAGGTACTTACTGGTCAAAGAGTTAAAACAAAAATGGATCCCCAGGGAACCTGAAAAATATTGGTCTATTGGGAAAAAAGAATCAGAGTGCGTCTGTAATAAAAGTTATGGTCTACATGAGTGCACTAATAAAGGGACCAATCTTTTTTGGGGAATCAGAGAAATTTCAAAATATTGGGAACACCCCTATGACACACAAAACACATCCTGGAAAGACCCAAAACACCTCTTTTGGATTTGTGATGACCAAACCTACATCCATCTCCCAGGAGATTGGGCGGGTAGCTGCACCAGAGGAATCATCAAACCAGCCTTCTCCCTCCTCCCACGAGACTCAAGAAACCATTTAGGCATACCCTTATATGAAAATTTAAAAAGAAAATACCGGAAGAGGAGGAGGGGCAGCACACAAACATGGAAAAGTAAAATATGGACACCAAAAGAAATAGTAAAAACATATAGGCCAGCAACTTGGACACAAGATAGATCATGGAGGTGCCGAACTCCAATTTACATGCTGAATAAAATTATCAGATTACATGCAGTATTAAAAAGAATATCAAACAAAACAGCCCTTGCCCTTGATCATATCAGTAACCAATTGGCACAGATAAGAGCAGTAGTTTATCAAATCAAACTAGCAGTCGATTATGAAAGTAAGGTAATAAAAAATATTTCCAAAGAAATACAAAAAATTGCATATGTAAATACCCAGGAATGGAAGCCCTTAATTAATATAGACTGGTGGGACAACTTCTGGTCCTTTAAAGGGACCTGGTGGGAAAAAGTAGTGTTCATTGCAATAAGTGCCTTTGTCAGTCTCCTACTTCTCCCCTGCATACTTCCCTGTCTAATTCGAACTATAGCCACTACTGTTCAAGCTAGTCTCCAAATCCCTAAAGTAAAGATTCAGAAACCTACAAATACAATTAGATTAGAACCCCAAGAAAAAGAACTAAGCACAGCAAAAAGAATTTATAACCAATACCAGGAATTAAAACAGATTTATTCCCTTGAATCAGACATGGCCAATTGATGCAGGCAAAAGCCCGATCAAAGAAATAGAGGGGGGATTGAAAGAAATTGATAGCCCCAGGTTATGCACTCCTAAGTAGTACTGTTATACTGTTTTGCTGTAAAATTAAAGTTGCACTGTTACTTGCCTGTTTTAAACTGTTCATGTTGAATCTGTACCCTGAATTTCTGCTCGTTATGTCCAAGTTCTGTACCCTTTCTCCCTAAATCCTGGGCTTTCCCCTCTCCACCGACTAAAAGCCCGCCGCCGCCGCCTTGTCGTCCCCCCCTGCCACTTCCTGCTGCCCCCTGCTGATTCCTGCTGCTCCCTGCCGCCTGCCGTCGAGCTGTGGACACCGCCCAGTATGGAGATGAGAGAGCTCCCATGGTGCCTGGCTGCGGCCGGGAGTCCAGTTGGAGCTAAAAAAAGCCCCTGGGACAGCGAGCCGACACAGAAACTGGACCTAAGAAGGACAAAACTGTGCGAGGCACACATCCAGCTACCTGAAGGTAGCAGGTATTTTTTGTTACTTTCTCGCCATGACCTGAAAGGAACTGGAGAGAGGTGACCCCCCTGGACCACACGAGCCAAAGCGATTCTATGGAAACCCCGTGAGGAAGGAATCCCGACTCTGTAGCAGCAGCCGCAGCAGCAGATTCGACTGCACCTCCTCCTCCGTGGTGTTCACTGGGAGCAGCGGCAGCGTGCACAGCCCCTCGAGCCCCCTACCCAGAGCTGATTTCTAATAAAGGCCTTTTCAAAGGAGCTGGTCTCCTGGCCAATTTATAACACTCCCACCCCACCTCGAAGCCCCATTGTCCTCGCATCACCAGGAGAGGGCCGAGCGCACTGCCAGCGGGAAAGGAACAGGAGAGAAAGAAAAGAGCTGGAAACTAAGAGAGAAGCCGGAATCGCTCCTGGTACCGCTCCAGCAGGATCTGTGACCCCATCTCCTCCCGCCTGCTGCTTGGCGGCCGCCCCGGGGGACGGCGCTGGCCATGTCCCCTCTGCGGGAATGGGGACTCGCTGCCCCAGCCTCCGCTGTCACCCGGGGCTCTGCTCAGGCTCCGATGGCCACAGATGGTTTCAGTGAGCTTCAACAAAAGCCTCGTCTAAGGGCTGCAGGAGCCACCATCCTGCTCTGCTGTCCCCAACCAAGCACTCTACACACCCTGCTCCCAGCACAGAGGTCACTGGTGGCACTGGGAGACCCCGACAAAGCACTCTGGGCTTGGTCACAACTGCACATCCCAACTGGCAATGAAGTGGACCAAGCGTAAGTGCTTCACTCTGCAGATAAGTCTGTAAAATGCCAGGGGAGCTGGAACACTTCCACAGGTGCCAGTGCCAGACTCTGCTCTGCCCCAGCCTTGTCCCACCTGTCATCCCCCAGCAATTCAGATTTACTGAGCTGTTTCCTTCCCCAAGCCTGGCCCCAGCAGTGCCACATCCTTCCCTCACTTTCCCAAGCCCCTTAAAAGCAGAAGTGCTTTCCCCAGGCTGCCGGATGGACACGCAAGCCCTAGACTGAAATCCACTCCAGGTTCCAAGTGCAAATGAGGTTCAACTCCAGTTTAACACAGTAAAGCCCAGCTCTAGCAGTGCACAATTCCAGTGCCGTTCACCAGACTCTGTCTACCTTGCCTGACACGGAGCTTTTCCAGTCCTCCCTTCCTATTGTCGGTGTCTATTTTTAACCCCCAGCATTATTTCTCCCTGTGTGACTTCAGACACTCTCTGGGGACAAGGTGGAATTGCTGAGCTGGTTCCAGGCAAAGTGACTCAACTCTCACCTTCAGAAGCCACACAGGAATCAGAGGAGAAGTAAATTTTCCTCCATTCACATTTTCCTTTCTCTTTCCCTCCAAGCTGTCTGAGGCTGAAAGCAGGGAAAGCTGCAGGGAGGTAAAGCCTGTGTCCACCAGCAAGAACATTCGGCAAAGCCATTTTCCTCCCTGTTCTTCTCTGGTACCTTTATAATCAGCTGGATTTACCTCTGTGGCAGTTACCTTGGCAAAAACCCTGCATCAACTGCTGGTGTATACAAAGGTTAGAATGGTAACCTTAACGCAGGTGTTACGAGTGGAGCTCTGAGCTGCCAGACACAGGGAATCTCATGGAGAGAGGCACCATCCCAGCAGAAGGGAGGGAGCAGCACTCCCCTCACAGGGCCCTGGGCCGAGCGCCGGTGCTTCATTGCTCCCTTTGAGCTGGTCCTGCCGGCGCCGCAGAGCAGCAATTAAGGAGAAGGTCAGCAGTGAAGCCCTTCAAGAATCTGTCCCTTCAGGGGAGTATCCAAACAACCCCACCATTTGCTACCTTCTAATTCCTAAAGCGCACAAGCCCAACGCCAATCCAACGCCAACCCAACGTCGAGCACTCAGAGATGCCTCATGGAATGAGGGACATGTGTGCTGCGTCAGCCAGATGTTGACATTAAGAGCCAATAAATAATCATTAATGCTGCTGCAGCAACCAGGCGCTCTGCAAGCAAGCCCAGATACCAAAAACGCCGTGTTTATGGCACAAGGGGAGGCAGGATCCGGGAGAGCCGCCTGCCGCGCACAATGCAGCCAGCGCTGCCAATTCCAGAGCGTATCCCAGTCCCACAGCACTCAGCATTCCTCCTGAAGCCCCAGCTTAGGGGCTGGCAGAACTGGGAGAGTCCCTGCGAGCCAACCTGCTTCCACAGCCATACAGGATCACACTGGCCACCAGAAGCTGGGGTGACATCAGGAGTCATTCCATTCTGAGCTGTCTGACACGGCTCCAGCCAGCCCTGTTTTTTGAGATGTCTCCCTGGTTTCACTCACTGAAGCTGGCAGGACTCTGGAACACACACAGCCCCGGAGACAAGGGGAGGCAGCATCTGGAAGCAATTATCCCAGCACTCTTGTATCTGTCACCCACTCCTTTTGTAAGGAACCATTCCCAGTATCAGCAATCTCTTTGTCATAAACCAGGAAAGGGATTTTTCCCCCTCATCCCAACAAGGCAGTGGAGATTCTCCCAATGGAGGGCAGGGTAGGCAAGATTCCTCCTGCCAGGTCACAGGAGAACTGAGCACAGCAGGGACAGGCATCTGTAGGCACCTTAAGGAAGAAGCCCACTCAGAGAAGGAATACAACAATTTGTCTCCTTTGCCTGTGCCCTGGTATGATGCTGCAGCACTTCCAACACTATACTTCCAAGTTTGATGCCCCAAAAACCTCCAACTATTTTACAGGCATGGATGAACTGGGAGCTCTGTGGGATGGTCCCCATGCCTTCAATGCACCCCATGCAATTCCATCCTCAAACCATGTGCTCCATCCTAAACTAACACGCCTCCAGCCTCAAACCATGTGTTTCCATCCTCAACCCACGTGCCTCCATCCTCAAAGAGGAAAAACAAGGAGGAACAGGCCTTGTCTAGGAGAGCAGGAGCCAGGAGGATCCCACAGCCCTTCCCCACCACCCTGAACACCCCCTCCCCAGGCTAGGTAGTCCCTGCATTCTCCTTGGCATTGTCCTCATCCCACACCATGCTCAGGGACAACATGCAGCTTGCATCCCAAAAGGAAAACCCAGCCAAGAAAGGCTGGCCGATGGACACCAGGACTTTTCCAGCTGGCTGGCACACCCAGCAACCCCCCAGCACCTAAAACAGGGGCACCCCTGCCCACCTTCCTGAGCCCACAAACCCCACACGCAGCAGAGGGAGGTGGCTCACAAAGACTTTTATGTCTCTCTTGGATGTTATGAAATCAGGCAGGGAGCATGAAACTGCCTGCTGTGGGTGGGAGCACCCAGGGCTATATGGAGAGCCTGGAGGATTCCTCCGTGGTCTGGAAAAGCACGTGGACTCCCCCGCCCCACACATGCCCCTGCAGGGTGGGTTTTTCTTCTGAAGAGACTGGGTGAGCACAAATACCCAGCACAGCCCCACATGAAGGGGGTAATTAGGGAACAGCACCCAGCGCTCATCAAGTCAGGGCAGAGATCAAACGCAGAATCAAGCATTAAACCTCACCAGGATCGGGAGCTGCTCACTGCAGGTAGGGAATGCCAAGCCAAGGCAACATAAGCAGGCTTTTCTCCATCCCTTACTCCCAGCAAGTCTTCCTGTAGCTCAAGGAAGTAAAAAAAAAAGAAGGAAAATAGGAAAAAGCTCTTCTACTGCCATTAAATGAGCAGTAGGCATGAAGCTGCGAAGGACGGAGCAGCGGGAGAGGGCTGGGGGTCTAGAAAGCACAAGGGACCCTCCTCTCCTTTCCCCTCCCCTCCACTGCTTTGCCAGGATGTTGCTGCCTCAATTATTTCAGTAATTAGCTGAGTCGAGGCACTGCTAATGGGGGGCAGGGGAAGGGGGCCACAGGGAAAGGGTGTCACAGGAAAAGGGGGGCACAAACTGGCCGGGACGTACAGCCAGATCTCGGCCTCGCAAAATTTCCATGAAAGAAGAATAATACAAATCTTGAACCCAAACACAGCTGAAGGGGAAATTCCAGCTGCCTCCAGCCCTTCACACCTCCAAGCGCCTTCCTAAAACCCCAATCCAGCCAGGCCTCCTTGGCCCAGTGAGAGGGAAGGGGGCTGTGCATCCCTAATGGCACTGGGACAGCCCTTCCCACCTCCTGGGGAAGCATCTCCTCCTCCTCACATGCCGCGAAGGAAGCTGGGAACAATAGGATGCACCAGTGCCAGCTCCAGCAGGGATGGACACTCACGGACCACCCACCTGGCTGCCCAGGGACAAGGGACAGGCTGGGAGGGACAGCCTGGTGCAGGGGGCACAGGCAGCTGCCAAGGCCCCCTCCCTTGCTTGGTGTGAAGGGCAGCTCCCTGTCCTGGTGACATGGGGGGACATGAGAAGGATATGGGGAATTCAGTGACTGCAGGCTGTGGTCACTGAGGGAGGGGCTGTGCAGAGCTCCCTCATCTTCCCCCACCCCAGGTCCTTCCACAGGAGAGGGGCTGCTGGCTGAGCCATGGGCCAGACCTTCCCTTACAAAAAAAACATTTTATCTTTTTTTGTTTTTTTTTTTTAATTTCTTCTTTTGAAATAATTGAGTAATTGGCTGAGCCCCAGGTCCATGCTGGGAGTGGATCCCAGGTCTGCTCTTGCATAAAGTGTTTATTAATGACATCACGGGAGGACAGGGGAGGGGAGCCAGGCAGAGCCCAGCAGGCCGGGGCAGTGCCCAGAGCATGCTGGAAATTTCCCATCGCACCCAGAGGGAGGAAGCCCAAAAATTAATCCTGATCATCCCCCGCAGCGTGGCTCTGCCCCAAGCAGGGCCTGACTCAGCCGGGATGGGCATCACCCGGGGCGGGCAGCACCCAGGGAGGGCATCCCAGTCCCAGCACCCTCAGAGCAGGGCTGTGAGTATGTGAAAGGGAGGGGGGTCCCCCTCCTCCCGTTAATCCCCAGCTCCAAAGCAGAGCCCTTTCAGGGGAAAGTGTAACGCAATACCTGGAAAATTTCTCCCACCCATTCTCTGCTGTTGGCTGCCAAATTTAAAACATATTTGCTGCCTGGCCTTGAAGAAACGTAACCTGCAACCTAATTCCAACACATTCATTCTTTGGGGGACAACAAAAAATTCAGAGCCGCTGGTGGCTCCTCTCCTTACACCTCGCAGCCGTTGGGGCTGGGAGCTGCCAAAAAGCTGCCTGGGAGCCTCTGCCAGCACACACTGGAAAGCCAAGAAAGAACAGGAGGGAGGGAGCCCTTGCACAGCAAGAGGTTTTTGAGTCAATGTCCATAAGCCCTGAGAATCAGCTAGGGGTGCCACCAGCCAAAAGCCCTTGGAATATGCAACATCCAGGGCAGTACAAAACTCTGGAGCATGGGGAATAGGCAGAGACTGCAGGGAGAGGATGCCCACTCAGAAGCGGAGCCACCCCATCTCCCCTCACAAGTGGAGACTCAAGGGAGCAGGTGGATGAACACGCAGACCCATCCCACCACCCCAGCTCCTCACCAGGAGGAATTTTCTGGCAGGCTGGGGTTTTGAGGGGAGGCTGGAGCAGTGGGAAGGGGCTGGGGGAGGGCACAATGTGTTTAGCAGACTGAGCGATCTGACAGGGCCCATTAAAGGAAACAATTTGTAATACAGTAATTATTATGTTGTTTCTCTGGCCTCTTTCCTAAGCCTCCCTTTAAACAGTTTGAGGCTTGAGGGGCCTCTAGGAAGCAGAAATCTGTGGAGCTGAGGGTGTCCACATGTGCCAGGATGAGGAAGATGGGATGGACACACAGAGCAGACACTCGCTTGAAGCTCTCCATGCAACAGGAGCTTATCCTGGTTTGCTCACAATCCTTGAGGGAACACACAGAACAAAGAGGAATTGCTACTCCCCAACTGCAGGGGATCAGCAACAGATAAGGGTTCTCCCCTGGGAACACCACTGGATGTGGATCCATGCTTGCTCCAACCTGGAGCAGGGCCAGACCCCACGGCTGCTCCAGCTCGGCTTTTCTGCTCTGAAGTTCTCAGCCACACATCTGAAGAAAGTGGCAGCAGCGAACAACAGAGCGAGAGCAAGCAACACAAATCCCCAGGATAATGAGCACGGAGGAGGGAGACGGTGGGCTCTGTCTGAGGAGGGAGCCATGCTTTTATTGGAGAAGCCTAAAAGGGCTATAAATCCTCAGATTCAAAGGTGAACTAAAGCTCTTTCAAGTCGGAGGAAGGCCTGGGATGTGTCAGCTGGGAGGACTAACCACATCGCGTCCCCTGCTGAAGTGGCCTCTTCAGCAAAGCCGTGGAGCAGCCCGGGATATTACACCCAGATCCTTTTCATATGCTCCTGGCCGGCCGCAGGCAGGGCATGCCGGCATCCCTGTCGGCACCAGGAGCTGCCCGACCTCCCGCACAGGAGCACCGGCCACCCTGCCATAAAGGGGGAGTGCCTTTGTGCCCATTCCCCTTCCAAACCCCACTGAGGATTTGCCCCCCGAAATCCCAGTGGGAGCAGGAGACTGTGTCCCTCCCTCCCATGTTTGGCTCCAATACTACAGCGAGCCCAGCACCAGCACATCCCTGCATCCCTCCACATCCCGCAGCTGCCAGCCCTGCCTGCCAACCTACACACCAGGCCGTGCTCCCACGTTTCAGAAATCCATTAAAAGGGAAAAATTGGTGGCAAAGAGGAGATGGCGCCGAGCCTCAGCCCCATGCGAGCAACCACAGACGCTTCCCAGCCTAATGAGTAGGAAAACATGGACACACTCTGGGATCAGTGGGAATGGTGTAAGGGGGTTTATAGCTCATAAGCCATGAAAAGGCACTTTGCTTTTCCCAAAGTACCTACTTGGAAGAGGTGGGATGGCAAAAGCTGGTACACAGGGCTGGGCTCATCCTAGCAGGATGCCAGGGGCAAGGAAAGGGATTGCTGGGAAGTGGGATATTCCTGTCCCATCACCAGCAGTGATGCAGGCCTGGGTACCACCAAAACCTGCCAGGACTCCCAACTAGGGAGGGCACCCACTCCAGGGATTTGAACTTCCCAAACTCTGTCCTGAAGGTGCTGGGACAGCTTGTGGTGTCTCCCAAGTATCCCACCCCTGCACCTCCAAGTTGGCACCAGCAAGGGCCAATCCACATCAAACCAGGTGACTCCAAGCTTCTCACCACAGCCCAGCCCCAGTAGACATGGCACATGTGGATCTCTCTGCAGGCACAGCACCACAGAGGGATAGAGCCTTTGAAAAACACAGAGGAGAGCTCATGGCTGGACACCAACCAAACCCCTGTCTCTGCCCTTACACAGCCCCCCTGGAAAAGCCTGGTCCCATGGCCTCAGAAAGGGCAAGCAGTCCACCTGGGAAGGGCTGGCTGCGGGTAGGAAAAGGTTATTTCTGAGCAGCCAAGCCAGGGTTATAAATAGCTGGCATTTTTGAAGCGCAGCTGCTCAGCTCAGCTCAGCTGGGGCAGCACTGCCACGCCGGCACCTGAGCCGGCTCAGATCCTGCCCAGGGGCTCCAGCAGGGAGAGCTCACAGAGGAGCCACTGCTCACTGGAACACCACGAGGAACCCCCCAAACCTGTCCCCTCATCCTCCAAGGAGGAGGGACTGGAGGCCCCCGAGCCATGCTCTGGGGATCACTTGCAGCCTCTGCTCCAGCTCCAGCAGAACCTGCTCCACAGAAGGGTAGGGACCAGGAAAACCCCACTGTGCACAAATCCAGCCTCACTGAGCAGGACGTTTAGCCTCAGCTTGTCCGACTCCTCTGGGACCAAGCCTGGACAGGCTGGGGGAGTCTGGAGTGCCAGGATTCCAAGGCTCAGCCATGAGCAGAGCATTGGGACTCCAACCAGAGATGGGATCCTGAGACTCCATAAGCCAAGCACCACTGCTCCAAGCAGAGACAGGATCCCAAGGCTCTGGCACAGCCATGAGCTGGTGATCAAGCAAGAGACAACCCACAAGGGGCAAGAAAATCCCTCCAGAAGGATGTCGGGAGTACACCACTCTCCACGAGCAGGAGGACCACCACCACCATCCCTCCTGCTCTCCAGAGCAGGATTCTCTGCCACATCACCCGACCCAGAGCAAGGGATGGGAAGGGGAAAAGCATAGGGAAACAGCAGCAAGGAGCTGGGCTCTCCCTTAGCCCTGCACAACAAAAGCCTCAAATTCAGGCCGTGCATTCCTGTCCAGATGTGAGGCCGCGATAATGCTGAGCAGGTCGCCGATCCCAGCAATCATTAATTAGAAACAGAACGGAATCAGCTTTGTTTCTCCCCACCCTATTCCAGCTTCCAGACTCCAAGTAGCATGTGCTACTGATCGCTCCAAGATGTTTTCCCACTGGAGTTCAGCGCTCCTTGGGCAGACAGTCTTCCCAGCAGCACAGCCACTGCTGTGCCGAGGAGAGGGTGCCCCACCACAGGGGCAGTGAGCACAAAGCTATGGGAAAGCCGGGGGGAAGCTGGGACACACAAATCCTACATGGAAACAAGGGATCATCCCCACTGCTAAGCCTCTGGTTTACAGGGGACAATCCAAACAGCTCCTGATGGATGTCATGCAAGAGGCTGCTTGTGCACTCCAGCTCTTTGCGAACCCCATGATCCCTAAAAACATGGACAGGGCTTGGGGGGACCCCTGAGTCGCCAGTGAAGCTGTTTAGGGGGACCCCTAAACACCTCGTGAAGCTGCTCAAAAAGACCCCCAGCCCACCTGGCCACACTACCAAGGGCACAGCCACATCCCATCCTGCCACATCCAGCCCGTTTGGGATAAGGATTCAAGGGAACAGCTTAGACCGCAAAGCGACACAGGAGCTCAGGTGCAGTGGAGGGAAGCAGCCCCTGCCAGCCCTTCCCAGTCAGAAATGGCATGGAAGCCCCATGGAAGCCCCATCCAGCCCCACTGCCAGGCAGACCCAAGGAGCTGCAGCAGCTGTTTTGCTCCGGAGAAAGCTCTGGCTCCTTTTACAATCAATCAGTCACCCCATCGTGGCTCTTTTTTTCTTTAAAAGGAAGCAGTTAAATCCATTTTATGGAATCCAGCAGTATTTACCCAGCTACTGCAAGAGCCACAGCCCTGCCTTCCCCTTCTTTTTTAATTTAAGTTAATGAAGTCATTCCCAAACGACCCGCAAGGAGCCCTGGGTGCTCCTTTTCCCCTGGCAAAGGGAGAGGGAAAACACCTCCAGTGAAACGTGGGCTGGGCACGGGGGGTTCTGCCTTGTTGGGAGCAGGAGCTGGGAGGGCTCCCAAAGGCCTGGCACCCAGCAAAGGGTCCCCCCCATTCCAAAGGGAAACTCCAACTGGAAAGCAGGCTGTCCAGGCTTGCTCTGCCCAAGCCAGCCTTCGGAGATGAAGCAAAGCCCTGGAAAGGCCAAGGTGCACATGGGAGCCATAGGATTCTTGATGGGAACACAGAATCATAAATCCTGGAATGGTTTAGGTTGGGAGGGGAACTTAAAGCCCGTTCAGCCCCACCCCTTGCCATGGACAGGGACACCTTCCACTGTCCCAGGTTGCTCTAAGCCCCATCCAGTCTGGCCTCAGATACTTTCAGGGATGGGGCAGCCACTTTACCAGGGCCTCCCCACCACCACAGCCAAGAATTTCTTCCCAATATCCAAACTAAACTTCCCATCTTTTTAGTTTAAAGCCATTCCCTGCCTCTCAGCTTCAGGAAAGGGGAGTCTCTACAAGCCAGAAATTACTTTCAATTAAAAATAAGCAGCAAGTTTTCCCTATTCCCCAAATCCTGACACCACGAAGCACCTCCTGCGCCCACGGCTCCTGTAATTCCATTCCATTCCATCTGCTCCGACAAGTGCAAGCCCCCTGCTCCGAAGCTCCAGGCCAGCCTTTCCCCTCGGAAACAGCCTTCCCGCAAGCACTTTGTCCCTCGCAAAACATTAAAAGAGGCAAAGATCCGCCAGGCTTCAACCTCAGCGCTCATGGAATTCCATGGGACACCATCACGTCATTAAAGGCAGAATAAAAATACCATGAAGGATTAGACTTTTGTCTGGGTTTTTTTTTCCTCTTCCCCTCACCTTTTTTTTTTTTCTTAAATTAATGCATTTATTTGGTTTTTAACAAGTTCAGAGCTGAGCAAAACTTTCTGGATCAGGAAGAGGGAAAAACAGAGGCAAAAGAAGCCATTCTCCGGAGCCATGTGGATGATGTGTCCCATTTCCCCCACCTCCTTATTAAAATACTTTCTGGGGAGGCAAATTCCAGCCTGAAATGAATTTTCCAAACCATATTTTATTAGGAATGCTTCCCTTTAACAGTTAGTACAGGAGCCCACCAGGGTCAATATTTCTCCCAAATTACAGCCAAGGGAGTTGAGAAAGAATTTAGCCAGAAGTCCTCCAGCAATTCCCGGCTGTCCAATGAGAGCATGCTCCCACCACCCCCGAGCTGTGCAGCAAAGGGGGCAAGTAAATCCCAGAAGCACTTTCCCTCAAAGCCCCCCTTGGACACGATGGAATAAATTAAAGCCATATTGCCTCTCCAAGCCCCCTTCCAAAGGGCTCTGCAGGCATCCCAGGGAAAGTTCACTCAGAGGGTAAGCTCATCCCAAGCACAGGTTTGAGACAATTATCACTTTTTCCAACAAAACCATTCCTAGGCCTACTTTTTTCCCTTTCAAGACCCAGCATCCTCAGAGTGGGAAGGCGGTGATGATTTCAACGCTGGCTTTGGGACACACACTCAGGAGCCGACCTTCCCAACCCAGCACATAGCTTAAGCCTGACTTAACTCGATTAGGAAATCATTCCATCTATTGGATGTGTTATCAGCATGCCTCTGATAACACCAGGAGCCCCAGACCCACTGGTGGAGCTGGAGCCCACAGCTCCCAGCTGCCCAGAAAGGGCAGGAAAATATTTTCCTTATTTACAGCAATCGCGCCGAGGCCGGCCAGGCCCGGAATGCCACGCTTGCTCCTCTGATCCATTGGAAAATTCCACTTAGCCATGTTATTTTTAAAGGCTTTAGCTCTCTTTACTCTAAAAACAAGAGTTAAAGCTCAGCAGAGTGGGATGGGGGCTGGCACAGCCCCGGCATTGCCCCAGGAAGGGGCTTGGAAGCCCAAGTACAGTGACGAAAGGTTTTTATGGATCTATCTGGAACATAATCCCAATCCAATCAAGAGTATGAGTTTTCCTCCAGCTGGAGCTGGACTTTGCCCAGCACACCAATCCCCAGACTGGTTTCCTCAACTGGGTTTGCTGGGAGCGGCCCTGAGGAGGCTCTGCCCAATGCCATGCAGCTGGCAAAGCTCAGAGCTAGGAAAGAAAGCGACAGATCCCAAAGATGGATCCCGGACATGAGGATCCGGGGTCACTCCACAGGAGCACAGACTGGAGGGATCTGAGTGGGATCACGACTGGACCCCAAAAGTCCCCACCAAGGCAAAACACTTCCAGGGGTTTTGCCCGTGCATGTCCCGGCAGAGCCATTCCTGGGTGGAAATGCCAACGTTTCTGGCACTTTCCACTCTCTCCTGTCCCTGTGGGGATACAGAGATGGGGAAGCACCCACAGAAGCAGCCTCACACAGGATGGCACATTCCCAGAAAGCTGTGTCCAGGACGGACAACCTCCGAGCTCCAAATCCATGGACAACCGAGAGCAGACAACCCCCAAACTCCAAATTTCCGGAGAATGGACAGTGGGAAAGCACCAAACTCCAAACTGGGGGAGAGCTGCGGGCAGACAAACACTAAGACCTGAATTTGGGGAGAACAGAGAGTGGGCAACCAACAAGCTCCAAACTGGGAGAAAACTGGAAGCAGACAAACTCTGAGCTCTGAATTCAGGGAAACCAAGGGTGGACAACCCCAATCCCTGAATTCAGGGGGAACTGAGAGTGGGCAACCACCAAGATCAGAACTGGGGGGGAAACTGAATCCGGACAACCTCTGAGCTCTGCACTAGGGGTGAACCAAAGGCAGAAACCACTGAGCTCCAAAAACTGGGAGCACAAAACCACCAAGCTCCCAGTTTGGGGAAACCAAGGAACCCCTCAAGCTCTCCCTGGACACCCCACCAGGGAGGGACATCTCCAAGGCCACCACTCCAGGGCTCAGTGGGAAGTCCTGGAGTGTGACCCCTGTGTCAGCCAATGGCCACGGCCTCCTCCCAAATTCCCAGTCCTCAGCAGCTTAAGGAAAACCCAGGATAAGGAAGGGACGAGAGGTGACATGGCATCCTCCACCACCAAGCTGGAACCACCTCCAGCTGCCTTTTCCCAAATAAAAACTATTTTCTGGAACCAATTTGCCTGCACCTCGCCAAGCTCACAAATCCAGCGGGGCAATTCCCGAGGGAAAAGGCTCTCTCCGCTCCCAGCCAACTGACACAACTCCCAAAGAAAGGAAAGGAAAAACACACGGAGGAGAACGAAGTGATGGAGCCGCTGTCCCGGCGCTTCCAGAGCTGGGGACACACAAAGTGTGCCTGCAAGGGTTCTTTTTCACCACCAAGAAACCAAGGAAATAAACATTTGTTTGGAATACATGTCCAAGTAGGAAAGTTGTCCAAATTGTTTCAGTTCTTTCCAACCCTCAAAAGGTCTATGGATTATTTTTGGGTTATTTTTTTGCCTTGAGAAGTGTGGTGGGGAAAAAACAACAACAAAAAAAGCAGGCATTTTTTGAAAGGAGAAAGGGGTAAGATAAATAAACATTCCGCGATCTACAAGATAAAGTTGAGCAAGGGCCACCGACCCGTCCTGACCACCAGCCCTGGCGTAGGGGCGACCAAACACCCCCCACTCCTCCTCCTCCTGACCCTTCAGGAGTCAGTTCCTGCACGGCAGCCGCGTCCACATCCATAAATTTACATTAAAATATATAAATTTATAGAATTTAGGTGTCTCTACAGGCGGAGCAGCCCCACCACCCGCTTCGTTTGGATCCAGCCCGAGGTGGGGGCGGATCAAATCCCCTTCCTCCGCGGCTGATTTCGGATGACAAAACCCTGAAGAAAAAAAAAAATAAATCCAAACGCTGGAGAGAAGCGGCGATCCGAAAAAAAAAAAAAAAAAAAAAAGCGTAAAAAATGAAAATAAAAATTAAAAATCAAGAAAAAAAAGTGGTTTTCAAAAATAAAAACGGATTTCAAGAGAGGAAAAGCTGCGAGAAGTAAAAGCAGAGTTAAAACTGGGGGTTGGGGGGGAAAGGAAAGGAAGGGGTTTTTTTGTACGAAAAGCAGCGCGACGCCGCGGGTCCGTCCTCAGCCGGGGGTCGCTCCGTCCGCCGCCCACAGCCTCCAGGCGCGTTTTTCCGTAAAAACCTCGCTGTTTCCGTTAAATTCGCATTTAGAACACGGTTTCGGTGCCTTTTTCCCCGCGGGGGGTGCGAGGCGCGCGTCCCTCCCGACCCTCCCCTTCTCTCGCCGCACATACTTGGGGTTCGCGGAGCTCCACGACACCGGCTCCAGGCTCTTGGCGAGGGGCGCGGCGAAGCGGCAAATAGCCAGCAAGACACCCAGCAGCCACCGCCCGCCGCGGGGCCGCGCCATCGTCCCTCGGCGGCGGGACGGGCCGGGCGTCAGGCGCCCATCATGCTCCGTCGCCGCCGCCTCCTCCCGCTCCACTCCCTAACCGCCGCCTCCGCCCGCCCCGCACCGACTGAGACGCCGCCCGCCGCGGCAGCGACTCTACCCCTCCGCACAGGCAGCGGCGCGGACAGCCCGGATGGACGGCCAATGGCTGAGCAGAGCGGGGGGGGGAGGGATCCTTGAGGGAGGGCACGCCCATTGTGGGTTCTTAATGGGAGCGCGGAGGATTTTTGCTTTTTTTTACGCTCCTCTGGTTGCCGGCCGTTGCCACCGGGTTACCGGGGGGAGGGTGGAGAGGCGACAGCGTAGGGGATGAGCTGGTAGAGCCCCGGTATGGGCGCTCCACCGGCCCGTCCCCATCTCTGTCGAGCCCGTCACCCCCCCCGCCGCTGCGCGCCGCGCTTGGCCTCGCCCTCCCCTTCAGCCGCGATCCTACAGCACTCCCCAGCGGACGCCGCCGACTACGCCCGAAGCGGCGGCGGGGCCGGGACGAAACCGAAATACTCCATAAAATCCCTGGAGTGGGAGGGGTTTAAAGGGGTTTGGCGGGTTTGAGACCATTTCCAGCGGATTGAAGAGCATTTAAAATTTTAATTTTGAAACAGAATTAAGTTTTGCTAATTTTTTCGAGGGTTTTTCAAAGGTTTCGTTCATTTTTTCCCTTTTTAATAAAGATTTCCACTTCTTTGGCGTTTTAGAGGGTTCATAAAGATTTAAAAATATTTTTACTTTTATCGAAGGTTTTTTTAAAGATCTTTCAATATTTTTGGACTTTTTTCGAGAGTTTTAAAAAAAATTTTTACATTTTTGGGATTTTTGAGTGTTTTTCAGTTTTTTTAACCTTTTCACGTTTTTAAAAGATTTTTCAGTTCTGTTTACTTTTTTGAGGGGTTTTTTGAGTAGTTTCTGACCTCTTTTTTACTTTGTTTAAACGTTTTTAACCTTTTGGACTTTTTCAAGCGATTTAAAAATATTTTTCCTTTCACCATTTTTTTTAAGATTTGGGGGGTTTTTACTTTTTTTACAGGATTTTAATTTTTTTTCCTCAGATTTTTTTAACTCTTTTAAAGTATTCCCTTTTTTATGTATTTTTTTTCAGATTTCGGATTAGGTTTTTTTTAGTATTTTGAAGTTTTTGCCATTTTTTATTTTTTTAATTCTTTGAAGATTTTTTATTTTTTAGGTTTTTACATTTTTAAAAGCCTCTTAAATCTTCTTGATTTTTAATTTTTTTTTCTTTGGTTTTTTAGGGTTTTTTTTCTTTTAGGTTTTGAAAGTTTGGAATGGTTTTTAGGTTTTGTGGTTTTGTTAGATTTTAAATTTTTTTCCCAAGATTTCTTGATTTTTTTCAAGTCTTCTGAACTTTTTTTATTAACTTCTTTTTTTTATTTTTTTTTCATTTCCAGAATTGTTTGGAGCTTTTCTTCCTTTATTTTTTTTTTTTTTTTTACTTTTTAAAAATTTGTTTTATTTTTGAGTTGTTTTGGGGTTCTTTTAAATCTTTATTTAAAGTGGATTTTTATTTCTGTGGCAATTTTTTTATGTGTTCTGGACTTTTTGGAGTTTGTGTAATTTTTAAATAATTTCTTTAGTTGGGCCATGGGGATGGAGGAGCCAAATTCCAGAATTAATTTTCTTCCTTATTAAGAAAATCCTTGGAATCACTTAACTTTCTATTACAAGATTAATAAACCCCTTTGAAGTTTGTTTAATTTCTATTAATAAAATAAAAACAAAACAAAACCTCCTCCTGAGTCTGTTCACTTTTTATTAAGGAAATTAAAAAAAAAAAATAAGCCTCAAGTCAGTTCCTTCCTGTTACAAAAATAAATCAACAAATTTTGGCATCACTTTCATTAGTGTTGAGAAAATTGAAAAACAAACAAAAAAGTCACTTTGGAGTACAAAAATAAACCATGCCCCCTGAGTCCCTTTGGTTTTTATTAAAATAATTCAAATTAAAGCTCAAAAATTAAAAAAAAATGGCAGTCAGCCCTGTTTCTATTGAGAAAATTATTTTAAAAAATTATACAATCAGGGTCAAAATGGATCTAAATTAATAAAATTTATTAAAAATTCAAGGTTTTAAATGCAATTTTTCTGTCTTTTCCATGAAAACCCCAAGTTGGGGGTGGCACGTGGGGTGTAGGGGCTCCCTGGGCACAGGGAGCAGTGGGATTTGGGCTCTTTGGAGCCATCCCAATCCAAAGGAGAGGGAAATACCTGAGGAAAGAAGGAGAAAAAACATCCAAAAATGTGATTTTTTTAATATATATTTGAGTGCCTGGCTGTGTCCTGGGAGAGGGGCCTTGGATCCCTGCCCACTCCCGGCTCATTCCCTACCCTGTCCTCTCCCTAACTGCTCCCGGCACATTCCTGCTCTCCCTTCCCATTCCCTGCCCATTCCTTCTCTCCCTACCTGTTCCCTGCCCTCTCCCTGCCCATTCCTGGATCTTCCTGTCTGCTCCTGGCTCTCCCTGCCTTTTCCCTGCCCTCATCCTACCGACTCCCTGCCCATTCCTGGGTCTCCCTGCTCATTCTCTAACCATTCCCTGCCCGTTCCTGCTCTCCTGCCCCTCCATCCCTACCGATGACATCAGGCTCCGTTGCCATGGTGATGCTGCTCTCCTGACACAGGCTCAGGTGGGGATCCGGAACCCGGGAATCCTTTGGAAAGGAGGAGGATGTCCCCACAGCTCCCCTGTGCCCAAACTCCTCCCCGGGCCAGGAGGGCACAAGATCCCTTCAGGATCACTTTGGGAGCACTTTGGGATCAGACCCCATGGCCTCACCCCAGTGGGGACCAGTTTGGTGCTGGGGAGGATGTGAATCCTTGGGATGAGGGGAAGGAGCAGATGAGCCAGGCACAGGTGAGCCAGGCACGAGCTTCCAAAGGTCACCACTTTATGGAGAGTTCCATGGCACAGCCACACCTGGCACACCAGGAAAACCCCAGATTGTGGCCTCTGCCCACTCTGGAATGTCAGCAACACCAAACCAAACACTCGTAAAGTGGGAGAGGCCCTGTGGAACAGGAACAGGTCTCATCCAGGGCAGTGGGACACCTTGGAGAGGTGGGAGAACAGGAAAACTCCTTCCCAGCCCTCCTGGTGTTGTCCCACAGCAGGAATCACCTGCCCAGGGATGTGGAGCACCCAGCCATGGGAAGGAATCAGTGGTGACCAACCAGGGTGATTCCTTGGATGATTCAGGGGGAAAAAACCCAGTAAATTAAATGGGAAATGGTTCCCTGCCTCAGGTGCACCAGTGACACTGGGATCTGGGCTGGGCTCCCAGTTGGAGAAGGAAGGGATCCATATCCTGGGGGGCCAAGCCAGGGGGCTCTGAGCAGGTCTGGGGAACAACAAACCCCATCCATGCCCAAAATCCCAGGCATGGTGGATGATCCTTGTGTTTCCATAAGGAGTTACTGGGATTTCCATCTCCCTTCCCTTTTCCTGCCCTGCTGCAGCATTCCTGGGGCTGGTATGGACATTCCCATCTGGATGTCACGTGTTTTGGGGGATTCAGCTCCCACACAGCTCCATCCTGGGGTGCTGCTCCAGGCTCCCATTCCATGAGGGATCCAAAAGCCACCCACAGACCTGGTGCTCCCCAGAGTCCTCACCAGCAAAGGGTGAGGGACAAGAAAGGGCATTGTTGAATTCCCAAATTCTTCACCTTTTTGGAGCCCAGGAGCTGCCTCTTGTCCTATCCATGCCTTCTTCCCACACATCCCACTGTGCCCTTCCCATCCCTTGTGGATTTCAGACTCTTAGCTTCCTTCTCCTCCCTCTTCACCTCCCTTGAAACCTCATTAAAACAACATTTTTGGGGATGATCCAGGTGATTTCCCCCCACCTGCTCCATTCTAAAAAGACTGGACTGGTGACACCCAGCATCATTCCCAAAATTCCCAGCTCTCCCACCTCCCTCCCTGCTGGCAGTCTCTCCCAGCCCAATCAGCCCCTCATCAAGTGATGAGCTGCAGCCCAATGTATTCCACAGCCACTTCACCTTTAAATTACATGAGAAATTTCCGAGTGGACAAAAAAATAGAGAAATGAGATAAAACAGAGGGAAAAAGAAAAAGAAAAAGAAAAAGAAAAAGAAAAAGAAAAAGAAAAAGAAAAAGAAAAAGAAAAAGAAAAAGAAAAAGAAAAAGAAAAAGAAAAAGAAAAAGAAAAAGAAAAAGAAAGAGAAAAAGAAAGGAAAATTTGGCTGATCAGGAAAAAGTGCTTAGCACAGAAATCCAGGGGATGGTTCCCCCAGGGAAGTGCTGGAGTTATTTAAATCTCACCTAAATAAAGGATCAGTGGGAAATAAACTTCTCTCATCCCACAGGCACTGTGAGATCAGGGAGATATTCCCCCTAAGTGTTTTGTAGGATGAAAGGGATGAGTTCCCACTGGGCTGGCACGTGTATCCCCAGCACCCTGGCAGAGGCACAGCCCCTCTCCCTGGAAAGTGCTTTTCCAAGGAGAATTTTCCAAGGAGCTTTTCTGCACAGATGGGGCCAAAATTTGTGATTAACCCAAATCTCTATAAAACAAAAACAAACAAACCCCAGGGATTTTTTTTTTTTTTTTTAAGGATATGGGATGCACAGAGACACCCAAAGACCCTTGTACCCATGGAATAACAGCCAGCCAGGCAGGATGGGTTCCAGGGAAGCAGAGAAATCTGAGCATCAAAACCAGCAATGAAGGTGATGTCAAGGATTCACCTTTCCCGTGATTTATCCCATCATTCCCGCCCTCAGGCTCCAGGAATCTTGCACCTCCCACAGATGTGCTGCCTGATTAAAATGATGCAACATTTTTGCTGGCTGTGTCAATTTAAAAAAGCCCCATTTTCCACCTGGAAATCCCAGCGCTTCCCACCTGCCCCAAGGGGAGAGGGAAAGGGGGAGCTGGGACTGTTTAATCCATAGGGAAAGGATAGAGCAGGGAAGTGAAGCAGCACAAGGCCATGGGGCTCCAGAGGAACATTTTATGGGGCTGAGAAGTCACTGCATAATAGGCTGGGGAAGGAAGTATTAAAATCTTTAACTGGTTTTCAGAGCCGTGATAATTAAGGTGTTGCAAGCTACAATTGCCTGGAAAAAAAAAAATCCAAAGACAGCAAATAAGATTTTTATTGTTTGCAGAAGTGGCCACTCATTTAGGGTTAAAAAAATTTAAAAAAATAATAAAACCCTGCAAGAAAGGGAAAAATTCAAAGGTGACTGAAAAGGGGTTGGGCTGGAGATGGAAAGTGGTAGCTGGGGGAGCAGCTGTCAGCGCTGGGAAGTCAGGGAAGCATTGTCTGAAGTCCAACCCTTTAATCAGGAGCTTTAATGGGACTGGAGTAGAGGTTTAATCCTAAACATCCTCACTGGAGCAGCTCCCTTTCCTCAGGACCTCTGGGAAGAGAGGAATATTGGCTTCAATGAATGAGGCCACAGAAATGGGTGAGAGAGGCTGAATTCCCTCCTGGCTCTGCCTTCCCGCTGCTCTCTGGGACAGGACACATCATTCCCCATCTCCAGCAAATCCATTACTTTGGCTGTGCCCTGGGAAAGAGCAGAGTGGGGTTGATGGCTGACAAAGGGAGAGGGAAGGGACAACAAAAACCTCAAGAAAAATCCCTGGCAGGAAGCTGGTGCCACCCTAAACATGGAGAGAATGCAACAGAGGGGTCCTGAGCATCCAGATATTCCCAAAAAAACCAAACAATACATCCTAAAAACCCCACCAGAAGTGAATTGCCTCACTCTTGTAAGAACAAAGGTGAGGAGTGAGATGTGCTGGGGAGCTGCCTTTAACTCTTTGACCATTATTGTTGACAATATCAGGAAAATGCCTCAATTGGCTGGAGAAAGAGCAGCCCTGAATGGCACAATAGGAGATTACACGAGGAATATAGTGGGAAAAGAAACATCTATAGATATATATTAATGTATATATATATATATATATATATATATATGCATGTGATTTTGGAGATAGATATGTGGGTATATATGTCCTAGTATATATTTATATGTGGGTATATATGGATTTTATATATTTATATCTGATATAGGAATTTTTGTATTTTAATATATTGTATATGTCTATTTTATATACTCTCTTGGTTTGGAAAGACAGGTATCTGACAGGGAAAGCTGGAGTTTCCCTTAGAATGGGGAATGTAAACCCCTCACCCCCGCCAAATTATAAGTTTACAATTAAGGACTTTCAGGCAAAGATTTGGGAATAGGAATAATAGTTCTTTACTAGGAATACTAACAATACAAATGTAGTAGAAAAACAAAACCACCCAACCAAACCAGCAACCAAACAACAATTTTGGAAAACCCCAACAGAGTCAGAGCTACAACCTGACACCCTGTTAGTCAGGGTGTTGGAAGCAGTCCAAAAGTGAGTCCTCCTGGAGTGGCAGAGGTGGTTCTGGTGGAGTAGAGAATGGTCCTGTAGGACAAGGGTCCAGGTAGTGATGAGAAGGGGTCCAGTCGCGGTGAGAAGGGGTGCAGTCTTCCTCCAGGAATCGGGTGAAGCTGGGTGCCTTCTCGTTCCTGTGGCTCAGTTTTATCCAGGTAGAAATGGTTGGCTCCCCCCACTGGGTGGAGCATCTCACAATAGGATGATGGAATGTGGAATGTACTGCTTTGGGGAGGGTATAGTTTGGGGATGTCTTAGTTTGGGGAGGTGTTAATGGCCCATTAGCAGACAACTATCCCTCTGGAGGGAAGACCAGTGGTGAAACAGATAAGAAACAATGCCCTACAGTTGGCCCATTGACAAAAGGCACCCGCCCTCCTCCTCCCAGAGTAAAGAAGAACAGTGCTTTTAGAAGATGAAAATAGAATACACATTTTTGTTTCCATAACCCAAGACATATACGTTTATATATGTTATATAAAAATATACATACATACATTCATACATATGCGTATATATATGATAGCAATGTACCCACTCGTGCAGAGCTTGCTGGAGGAGGCGGGAATATCCAAGGGGACACTGCCAAGGTCATTCCTTAACATCTCTCTTCATGACCTGCAAAAGGCACCACCAGCTCGTTAATGACCTGGCAGGGAAGATAAGCAGCTTGTTGCTGGAATTCCCACTGAAATTCCCGCCTCTATCCCGGTGTGCGGGTCGGCCGTCCTTCCACAGGCAGGGAGATATGAAAGGGGCCTAAATAGCCAGAAAGGAGCACAGGAAACACCATGATTTTGTTAGTGGGGAAAAAAAATAAATCTAATCGGGTGTATCTGGGGCAAGTGATTAAAAAGTTGTTGGAGCGGGAGAGCAGCAGCGGCACCTTGGGAAAATCCATGGGGTTTAATATGCAGCTATGCCAGAGCTCTCCTCATCCACCTCTCCCAGGGAAAACACAAAGTGCATTTTCAGGTCAGTGAGCCAGAGAAAGAAGGAGAAGCCCCAGAAAGGAGCAGAAGCTGGAGGAATGCTGTTTAAGCCGAGATTTTCAAACACATGGATCTGTTTTCTTTGGAGCGGCCGCCACCGGAGGAAGTCACAACTGCAGACAAAGCTCCCGCAGGGTTTGAACACCAACGGAAAAGCGATGGAGGGTGGCAGAGGAGCAGGAGGTGACCTGGGGATGTATCCTATCCCAGGGGAAGTGCCGGGAGCCCGAGGCTGTGCCGGGATACGCGGCTGCTGATGAATGCGCCTGAGGCATCGCCACTCCCAGGGCTGTTCCCTCGCCTGCCCTGGCCTCTGCTCCTTGGCCGGAGTGGAAAATCCAAGTGTTGCTGTCCCCAGCATCAGACCTGCTATTCCCAGGGCCAGACCTTCCATTCCCAGTGCCACAGTTGCCATCCCCATGGCCAGACCTACCATTCCCAGGACCAGACCTTCTATCCCTATGATGAGATCATCCACTTCCAGTGTCACATTTTCCATCCTCAGTGTCACAACTTCCATCCCCAGGGCCAAACTCACCATCCTCAGAGTCAGACCTGCCATTCCCAGGGTCACAACTTCCATCCCAAATGTCAGACCTGTTCCCCAATGCCAGAGCTTCCATTCCAAGTGCCAGAGCTGCCATCCTTAGGGGCAGACCTGCCATTCCCAGTGTCGGACCTTCCATCCCCAGGATCAGACTTCCCATGTCCAAGGTCAAACCTGCCATTCCTGGAGTCACACCTGCCTTCTCCAGTGTCCCATCTCCCATCCCAAGGGTCACATCTGATACCCAGTGCCAGACCTTCCAATCCCCAGTGCTGGGGCTGATCCCCAGTGTCCCACGTGCCATCCCCAGGATCAGAGCCAGCACCCTGGCATGACAGCAGGTTCCTGCCAGCCGGCTGCAGGAGGTTGGGGAATACTGTGTGTGGCCACACGGGCATGGTGCTGCTGTAAGAGGGATCCGGTGAGAGAGGGGCTGGATGGGCTGAGCTCTTCTCCCAGCTCCCAAGCGGCGGGCAGCCCCCCAGTGCAGGGTCCCGTGGAGCTCCCAGCACGTCCCCACCCGCGTGCCCTGAACAAGCCGGTGATCTCACGTGAATGAGATCAGAGCTAGCTGCGTCCTGCCAGAATTTACGTGGGAGGCTCCAGAGAGTCTGTGTGTACTCACAAGCGTTCCGCTGAGAGCCACAGCTCTCCCCGAGGGGAGGAGGAGTGGGGCTCCCTTTCCTGCTTTCTCACCCTGCCCTGCCAGCTCCTGCTCCTGGCAGCTGGCCTGCTCCGGACAGCCCACGTTGCTTCCCGTGCGGCTGCGGGAGCCGGGACAGAGAGATCCAGCCTCCCCGGACTCCTCACTGCTGCACCCCTGTACCCCTGTACCCTGCTCTCCTGCAATCCCATAGCCCTGCACTCCTGTATCCCTGTGCTCCCAAATCCACGTGACTCTGCATCCTTACATTTCTGCATTTCTGCATCCTCAGTCCGGCACCCAAGCACCCCTACACTCCTGTACCCCCTGCAATCCTGTATCCCTGTGCTACTGCATCCCTGTATCCACATGCCCCTGAATCCCTACATCTCTGTGCCCCCGCATCCCTGCATCCTATCTCCCCTCTAATCCCCTGCATCCCCACACCCTGCACATCTGCACCCCTGCACTCATACTTCCCATCATCCATGCACCCCTGCATCCCTGTGCCCTTGCATCCCTGAATCCTGTAATCCCCTGCATCCCCTCACCCTACACCCCTGCATTCCCTGCCACCCTGCACCCCTACCTCCCAACACCACCACATCCTTGCATCCTCACATTCCCACACCCCAGCCCTCCTGCACCCCACACCCCATCCCGACCCCCCAGGACCCAGGAGGGGATCCCAGTTTCCCACAGAGCACAAGTCTCCATAATCCTCCCATTTAGGTGGATCATGGGTCCGTGATTCCCACTCGGACATGGCTCCTTGTCCCGCTGCAGGTTTTGGGGATGCAGCCCCATGGTGCCACTGATGGCTCCCTGTGTGGAGCAGGACAGGCCGAAAGGCAGAAGAGGAAAGTGGAGAAATTCAGTTTTATCTCTCGGCAATCGCAAAAAGGGATAAACTGAGCATCCTGAGCAGTTGCAGCACTGATTTTGTGGGGCTGGTAATTTGTGACAGTGAAGATCACTGGAAATATCTTAATTAATGTTTATTTTGATGGCTGTGTAGCTTTGGGGAGACATGTCCCTGAGTCTGGAATGGGGAGGGGGGCAGGGTGGCAGGGGAAAAAAAAAGCAGATTTTTTTTTTTTACTTGTGGCCCAGAACCACAAAAATGCCTTTTAAATTGTCCCTCCTTCACCCGAACAGGCTCGTTGGGAGCAGAGCAGAGCTCATGGAAAGAGGAGAGATAGAGAGATAGAGACTCCGAGGAAGGAGGTGAGAGGCAAAGACATGGGAAGGAGACAGACAAACACAAACGGAGCAATTTGCATGGTTTATGAGTCTTTAATTCCAGCCTATTTACAACCTGGGCGCTCACACCCCGGTGGGAAGTTGGGAGATTACTGTACTCGACTTCGCTTCACATCTTTATCGAGGGATCTCTCTTGCCTCCAGCCAGACTTTAACGAGCTGCAGCTACGGCAGGGCAGGAACCGGCCCGTGCGGCCGAGCCCCTTCCCTGCCTGCTCCTGCAGCTGTTCCCGGCTCCAGCTGTCATTCCCGGCTCCACAGGGACACCCCAAGAGCCCAGGGACACCGTGGTGATCCAAGGGACCCCTCTGTGGGCCAAGGGACATCCCTGCTCTCCTTTTCCCCCCAGCTTTAGACATGGGCAAAAGAATTTCTGGGATCTGACCAGGCAGTTTTGGGTTCGGCACAGAAGAAAGACACCCCAAACCCAGAGCATTTGGTTCCAGAGGTGCAGGAGCTCCTACCCTGACAGCATCCCATTCTTCCATTTTCTCATTTACCATCTCATTCTTCTCCCCCTTTTTTGCCATTTTCCTCCTGCATTTCCACTGAAAAAACCTGAATTCCAGGGAAAGTGGATGGCTGGTGGAATTACTGGATACAGTGGAAAGAATCGTGTGACCCATGGCTTTTTGTTCCTTTGATATTTGAAATCCCAACATCCAAGTCCAGAGTAACTTCTAGAAAATTCGTTGGGGGAAAGGCCTTTCCTACCAAGAAAAGATGAGGCAATTTGGGACTAATTCTAAGCCCTGAGTGAATCCTTCATGCCACTGAGAACCCCTGGACACGCCAAGGGCCACCAGCTTGTGCTGTGTTACTGAGCACCCTCTTCCCACCTCCTGCCATGATCCCAATTAGCTCCGAGGAGACACAACGACTCCCTCTCCTAATGCCCTTTCCAGGGTGTTTTCTTCGGATGAACCCCTTGATCCGCCTCCATCACTCAGGGCAAACCTGGGATTCATCTCCCATTCCCCAACCCCTGAGCACACCAAGGGGTGATCAAGGGAAGTTTTCCCGCAGTGTTTTGGCTCCTTTCAGCTGCTGGATTTCCCCCGGGTGCTCAGGATTGTTTTTTCACTCAGAGATCGACACCCACATGTGCGGAGCTGTGCCAGGAGGGGTAGGGGCAGCTCTCCCTGCCTGGCAGGGGCGTCGTGCCTGGGCCGGGCCGGCGGAGCCTTGGGAGCTGCTCCCTCCCTTGGCTGTGACCCCTGAGACTGTTTCCATTCCATAATTGGGCAAATCTTTTCCTGTCAGATCTCAGCGCAAGTGCCTACAAGCCTTGCCCGAATAATAAGGAATATTCAAGGAAAACCTGGTGCTTTTTCTCATCTCCTTTTTGCCAGGAATCTGCATTTTGGGTTAGCGGCTGGAGCACAGGCAAGGGCAGCTCCCACATGACTATTCATGGGCAATCTTCGGGGATTTGCTTAAACTCAAAGCAGATTTGGAGGAAAAATAGGAGACCCGGAAGCCGTTGCTGACAACTCCTCGCAGTAACTCCACTCGGCAACACGGGAAGCTTCTCTGCTCCCTCCTTCAGCTTGTTTTTATTGAGGTGTTTTTTCCTTCCTCCCCCTGATGTTATTTAAATCTTGTTCTTTAATAAGTCTACAACTAAAAGAAATTAAGGAGCTCAGTGAGCAGCATCCATTTCAGTGCTGCCTCCAAGGCATGTCCAGCACCGGTAAGCCCTGCCTGGAGGCATGGAGAGCACCGGGAGTTGGATGGATGCCCGGCTGTGTGAAACCTCACACCGTGGGGGGCACAGGGGGTCCCTGCCGCCCCCAATCTGAACCATCCCATCCTTCCAAGGGCTCCAAGTGGGCATGGCCCAGAGGGGAATGGGCAGCAGCGCCCAGGAAAAGGGGAGGGAATCTGCATAAATTAGCAGGAGGCAATTTTACCTTCACGCTGCCCTGAGAAGCGAATGGCAAAGAGGGGCAGGTTTAGTCCATCAGAGGTTAGAACAGAGGAGACACCACACTGAGGGCAACATATCCCTAATTCCCAGTAGGAATCAGTGTCCTTGATCGGGAAAAGCCAATGCCAAGCTTCCAGCAACAGGGCTGGGCACACCCAGCAGGACCAGCCGGTGGCTGGAGCCTGTTCAGCCCCGGGGGCCTCTGAACCCCTGGAGGTCTGGGCTGATCTCCGGCATGGGAAGTAGGGAGGGGGGAATTCCGCCTCGCTGAGGTGAGACTTCACCTGCAAAGCTGCCTCCAGCTCTTGGCTCCCAGCACAGGAAGGACATGGAGCTGCTGGAGAGAGTTCAGAGGAGGCCACAGAGCTGCTTCAAGGGCTGGAGATCCTCTGCTCTGGGGCCAGGCTGGGAGAGCAGGGGGTGCTCACCTGGAGAAGAGAAGGCTCCAGGGAGATCTCAGAGCCCCTTCCAGTGCCTGAAGGTTGCCCAGAGAAGCTGTGGCTGCCCCTGAATCCCAGGAAGTACCCAAGGCCAGGTTGGATGGGGCTTGGAGCAACCTGGGATAGGGGAAGGTGCCCCTGCCCATGGAGGGGGGGGGGGGGGGGAACATGACAAGATGGAATTTAAAGTGACTTCCAACCCAGATCACGCTGTGATTCCATGATTATTTCCTGTGTGGCTCCAGCTCCTGAGGACTCTGAGATGGAGACCTGGCTGGAAGTGTAATAAATTACCATCAGTAATTTTTCACTAAACCATGCTACAGGGAAAACCTTGTTAGCTCATCAAGACTATTTCTTCAGACATCCAGCAAAGTAAACAAAAGATAAGCAGAGCTAAAAAGCTGAGCAAGCAGTTTTTGCAGGGATCGACTAAGGGACCCCATTCTCACGACCACCGGGAAGCATCCCCCGCAACACTTTGCAAACACAAAAGAAACAGGAACGTGTCACAGGAAGCTGCAAAGTATAAAGAGCACAGACTCTCGGTGGTATGGCGCAAGCCACGGTGGGGCAGGAGACCCCATGGCCGCCCAGCGCTGTTTTGCTTACTGGTGCTTGCTTAATAAATTCCAATATTATTTTAATTGGGCTTGTGTCCAGTCAATTATCGGGACACACCTATAACAAATTTGGTGCCGTGACCTCGGATAGAGGCAACCTGATGTGGGTCACCATACGGGGGAGGCGCCCGGCTGACAAGCGGCCCCTGTTTGTGTGGCACCCCATCTGATCCTCTACCGACGAACCCTAAATTCGACAGTAAGCAAAAGAAAGCCGGCAACCCCATAATCTTTGTGCACAAAGCCCGAACGAAGACGCAGGAGTGTGTAAGTATAGGCCGGTTATCCGTTCGGTTGGGGTTGGGTATCCCAGAGTGTCATTGTGAGACGTCCAGGGGAGGACGAAGTGAGTGTGGACTCCTCAGTAATGCGGTTCCCACATCCCGCGAGGGACTGGGCCACGAACAGGAGGTGAAGTGTGTGTGTGTGTATGAAGGCACTCTGGAAGATGGGACAGAGGAAAAGCAAGCCCTCTGATCCCATGGGTGGGGGACCCCAAGTGAAGCTTCCCCAGATACCGCCAGATAGTCCTCTAGGACTGATGATTACATATTGGAATGGTTACCCCTTCTAGGCAGGGTAAGAGTAAAGTAAAAATGATTCACTATTGTGTGGAGGTGTGGGGTGGAAAGCAAATTAGAGGCGACCACCTATACTGGCCTGTGTTTGGTTCCTTTGAAGATTGGTTTTGTCAGGCTTTGAACATTTGTGTAAGTTCCAGGGAACCTTTTAGTTTAGAAGAGGTGACAAGAGTATGAATATGCATTTGTATTTTGTGTATTCGACACTTTTGTAGATAAAAGGCTTTGTAATTACCTGTGATCTTTGCAGTGTGTATTGGGGAGCTATCCCAGGCAGCTGCCCAGCCTCAATAAACATACACTTTCTAACTTAACTGTTAGAGTCTTTTGTCCGTCACAGTTGGGTATCGGTATTAGATCGATATTCATATTTTAATAAATCACCTGGGGAGCCAGGCAAGAGACTGCTTTCTCTGGCTGAGGGGCCATCGGGGTCTGGGACCCCTCTGGGCGCCCACCCAGAATTTTCTGAGAAGAGGGCTCCTGTGTCCCTGCTGACACCCCAGGGAGAGAGCAGGACATGCCAAAGCTACGGACAAAAAGGTATGTTTAATAAATATTTGAAGAAGGCACCTTTGAATACAGGCAGCTTATAAGTCATAAAGAGACATCTTATGCAAAACAGAGGCCTGATTGGGTTTAGTAAGCTCCGCGGAGTCTGGTATTGATGGCTCTTTGTGTTTTAGGTAAGAGCTGGTAATGGCACCAGCTTTAAGTGTCCCGAGGTGGGGCAGAAGCCCCAGCAGAGCCATAGATCTAGCTATTGTCGTTGTTCAAGAGCAATTAAAGCTCCAGTTTGGTTGTGGTTTAAAAGCGGCTCAGGGACTGTGGTTTGTGAATTCTGGGTCACGAGCGGTCCCAGACCGAGTCGCAGGAAACAGTGATGGGAGTCCGGCACATCGGCTGCAATCGTATGTTCAAGCAGTAAAATTATTGGTGTGCCGTATGTGTTGTGGTCTGTGTGGATTTGCATTATAAGTGTCTTGATTTGTGTGCTTTTAGTGTGTGTCAGTAATGTGTAGCAAGTGTTTTGGGTTTGTGCCTCTTTAAAGCTGTGAAAGAATTTTAAAACCCCCGCCTGATCAGCAGAGGGGTATCTGTGTGTTTGGGAAAGTGGCAGGATTTGGAGTGTTTGTACCGTGTTTGCAGTGTGTGCCAGGAGGAATGCTGTCTGTGGGTTTTGTTCGTGTGCCTGGCAGCGGAATTTTAACCAGTGTACTGTTAAGTAAAAACAGCTGTGGATAAATAAGCTGTTTATTTTGTGTGTAAAACGACGAGTAGTGTAGAAGGTTTGAAATTACACCCGGCGGAAGGATTCAGGTTTTGTAGTCCCAGTTTGTTTTGTGGGTTTTTTTGGTTTTTTTTTTCCAGCCCGCTACAACCCTCCCAAAAAGTTCTGATTGTAGAGGGGGGAAGGGGGGGCTTGTCTCAACTGTAGAGAAACACACTTAATTGTTTGTGAGATCTTGAGATTGCCGGTGTGTGAAGTAGTATTTTAATTAAGAACTGGTGATCTCTGGTCACAAAGAGAGTGCCGGGACAGTGTGGGGCCGGGGTGACCCCGCTTCCCTCTTGCAGAAGGATCTGTGCTGTATCCCCATTTGAGTTTTTTGACGTATAGCAACATTTTATTAAAACCTTTAGTTGAGTGTGTTTGGGGTTGTTAATATCTGGCCGAGACCCAGTTAGCATTTTCCCCTCCAATGGTGTGTAAGCCCTGGGTTGTTTTAGTGGTTTAGTAAGAAGTATATGCCCAGGAGAAGAAGGCATAGGGAAGCCAGTGGAAATCTTTAGAGTAGAACAAGAGTACCCAGTATATTGTTGTACCAGAGGAATTTTAAAGATGAAAGCAGGTGAAAGTCAGGGGATTCCTGAAAACAGTCCTCTGGGATGTATTTTAACACATTAGAAAGAATTGGTGAGTTATGGTGGTACAAAAACCAAGGGAGAGCTGGTTAAGTGGTGACCTCTATATAAGCTTGATGAAGATGTAAAGTGGCCCAGTAAGTGGTACACTGGACTATCAGACATTATTGTGGAATGAGGCCACCATCTGATCCTTTAGTATTGGCCCTTGAAAAAGACAATAAAGTCACTAAAGGGAAGCCCAAATGGTGTTGTAGTACCAGCCCAATAAATCAGAGGTGCACACATCCCAATAAGGTGTACCAAGCAGAGGCTCTGGAACAAGAGACAGAAGACATAAGGTTCCCTTTTCCTCGATTATTTTTGAGATTTGGGAAAAGAGTGCTAAGGGCTATTGAAATTACCTAATAGGGGTTGCTAAGAAGATAAAGTTTATGATTAAAGAAGACAGTAAAGAGAAGATGTTAAAGAAGTGTTTCCCCTTCAAGACCCAGGTTGGGATCCTAATAATGATGAGGGACTGGGACAGTTAAAGAGATACTGGGAATTGATTGTAAAAAGGCCTGGAAAGAGCAGTCCCCAAACCAGCCAGCCTTACATGCCATCAAACAGGGCCCCTCTAGAACAGGCCCCCCTTCTGAATTTCCAGATCACCTGCGAGACGCAATGCACCGACACACCCCCCTGGCTCCTGGATCTGATGAAGAGATGCAGCAAGTAATAAATTTATTTTTAGGACAGTCTACAGGAGACATAAAGTGGAAACTCCAGAAGATCCGGGGTCCAAACAGCAGGAATTTAGAAGCTTTACTGGATGAAGCCTGGAGAGTTTGGGTTTTTTGTTTTTTTTTTTTTTGTAATATTATCGTAAAGGGGGCAACTGGTCAATCTGAAAGAGCTTATTTTATGAACCACTAAAGTATAAATTGGGGAAACAGTGGGGAATTCATCAATTTTTATGTATGCCTAATGCTCCATCTGCACTTTTTGGCAGGGATCTGCTGGAGCAAGAATAACATTCAAAAATGGGGAAATTAGTTTGGAGGTAAAAGACTGACAATATGTAGAACTGCTAATTTAATGCTAATAACCAAAGAAATTGAAGTTGCAAATGAAAAAGAAAACTTTAAGAAAATAATGGATCAAGTATTTCCTGAGGTATAGGTTTCTGATATACCAGGAAGAGCTAAGAATGCATTACCAGTACAAATTAAGCTCAAAGAAAGAGGACAGTCAGTAAGGGTTAAACAATACCCCCTAAAGAAAGAAGATAGAGAAAGGATTAGTCTGATTATTGAAAACTTTGAAGACAGGACTACTGAGGGAGTGTCAGTCTGATTTCAACACTCCTATTTTGCCAGTGAAAAGGCCTGACGGGTCATACAGGTTGGTACAAGATTTAAGGGCTGTTAATAAAGTAACTGAGGACTTGTACCCAGTAGTTGCCAATCTCTACACCCTGTTAACTCGTTTAACACCTGAATTAACCTAGTTTACTGTTTTAGATCTAGAAGATGCATTCTTTTGCCTATCTATCCATGAAGCCAGCCAAGAAATTTTTGAAAACTCAGCTCACATGGTGCATATTATATATGAAGGGCAGCTTGAAAAATATTTGGAGTCCTGAGAACCTCCTCCAGGAGAAGGACAGCTCCTCCAGTATGTGGATGACCTCTTAATAGCCACCCAGACCCAGGGAACGTGCGTGGATTGGACGGTAAGCCTGCTAAACTTTCTGGGCCTGCAAGAGTATTCCAAAAGAAAGTTCAGATGGTAGAACAGACAGTCATTTACCTGGGCTATGAAGTGAGTGCTGGACAAAAACTTAAGGCAAGATCGCAAGGAGGCAATATGCCAGACCCCAAAGCCTCAGACAGTGAAAGAACTAAGAACCTTTCTAGGCATGACAGGGTGATGCAGACTGTGGATTTAGGCAACTCGAGCCTTTGACCAGCTGAAGAGGGCCCTCATGTCAGCACCAGCCCTGGGACTTCCAGATCTGAGTAAACTGTTCTTTTTGTTTTCTCACGAGAAGCAAAGAATTGCTTTAGGAATAGCAGCACAAAATCTTGGCCCATACCGAAGGGCAGTGGCCTCCCTCTCCAAACAGCTGGATACAGCAGCTAAGGAGTGGCCAGGGTGTCTCAGAGCTGTTGCAGCAGTGGCAGTGAACATCCAAGAGACATGTAAGTTCACCCTGGGCCAGAAAATGACTGTGCTAGTGTCCCACACAGTGTCTACAGTTCTGGAAGTGAAAGGGGGGGCATTGGCTCTCCCCACAGAGATTCCTGAAGTACCAGGCTGTACTGGTAGAACAAGATGATGTTGAGATTGTGGTAACTAACATTGTGAACCCAGCTTCCTTCCTCAGCGGAAGTATGAGAGAACCTGTGATCCATGATTGCCTGGAGACCACAAAGCCACCTACTCCAGCCGCCCGGATCTGAAAGATACCCCGCTTGAGGATGCTGAGGCCTGGTTCACTGATGGGAGCAGCTATGTCATCAGTGGAAAGAGGCATGCTGGGTATGCAGTTACCACAAGCAGAGAGGTAATAGAGTCTGGACCATTACCAACAAATACCTCTGCACAGAAGGCTGAAATAATTGCCTTAATTCGAGCCCTAGAGCTGGCGGAAGGAAAGAAACTTAACATCTACACAGACTCAAGGTATGCATTTGGTGTAGTTCATGCACACAGAGCCATTTGGAAAGAGAGAGGACTGTTGAACTCACAAGAGAATATTAAGCATGCCCAAGAAATACAGAATTATTGTCATAAAGCACAGCCAGATCAAAACAAGTTAAAACGGAGCCGCCAAGGTCTGGTCACCTCATAAACCACAGATAAAGCCAGCAAGGCTTCGCCAAAGCAGGTTTGATCTTCTTCCTTTCCTGTATCTCTCCCATAAACATTTTGGGGAGCCACAGGAGAAGAGTCTTATTGATGAAGTCCGAAAACTAACATCCTATAGATGCTGGGAATTATCCCATGCCTCATCCTCCCTGTCTGGGGCAGCACCAGCCCCAGCGGATCCTGCCAACCCTGCAGAGCCCACCCCAAGGACTCCTCTGTTTACTTTAAACCAATTCCCATCAAACTCCTCACTCAAGAAAGGAGAAAAATTGGATCAAAAGAAGCCCTTTGGCCACCCTCTTTCTCCCAGTTGTCTGACCTTGGTGGGTGTTGGCCAAAGGAGCCAGGACCATCAGCAGCACCTCAAGAGCTTTTGTCAAGTCCAAAGAGCTTTTCCCAAATCCCTCTCTACCTTCTGCTGTTCTTGTGCTGCTGCATTGAGGGGCTGGAGGATGTCCAGGGAAGGAAACAGAGCTGGGGAAGGGTCTGGAGCACCAGGAGTGGCTGAGGGAGCTGGGAGGGGCTCAGAGAAAAGGAGGCTCAGGGGACCTTCTGACTCTGCACAACTCCCTGACAGGAGGGTGCAGTCAGGGGGGTCGGGCTCTGCTCCCAGGGAACAGGGACGGGATGAGAGGGAACAGCCTCAAGCTCTGTCAGGGGAGTTTTAGTTGGATATTAGGGAAAATTTCTCATGGAAGGTGTTGTCCAGCCCTGGCACAAGGGTGGAGTCCTCATCCCTGGAGGGATTTGAAAGCCATGTGGATGTGGCACTTGGGGACATGGTCAGTGGTGGCCTTCACAGTGCTGGGACATGGTTGGACTCCACAGTCCCAGAGGGCTTCTGTGATTCTAAGGATCATCCCTCCTGCCCCAGCAGCTGAAGATGTCCATGAATTTCCAGGTCACTCAGCTCATGCACTGCTTGGGATAGAGATCTGCCAAGTCTCCAGCTTCAGGTGCTCCAGGAGAAAAGTGGGATGAGCACTGAGCCCTGGTAGTCCTGGGGCTGGTCTGTCAACACCAGCCATGCTGCAACTGAGCTCTTAGATGAGGCTTGGGGCAGAGAAGTTGCAATATTTGGGGTTTCTAAAAGGTCTCTGCAAGGTCGCTCAGCCGAGGCTGGTGAAGCAAGACCAGCCCAGGATAAATGGGAATTGTAATCCCTGGTTAGGGATGGCAGGATTTGGGGAACAGCCTGTGTGTACAGGAGAGAGGACTTTCAACAAGGTCCCACAGGAGTTTGGCTAGAAACCTCCTCTGGTGCCCCCCCAAATGATCCAGGAGAGGGAAGAACACAGCCAAGCACTTCAGAGAAGCTCCAAATTACTCCTGGCACTGAGGAATTGCAGGGGAATGGAATGATCCTATGGAACAGAGCAATAAAATGGCAGATGAACTTCCCTGCTCATAACTGCAGAGTAATGAACATGAAAAGCTTTTCCCCCATCCGGACATGCGCAGTGGCTCTGTATCTGCAATTTTTGGGACCCTGCTGAGCCCCTTTGAAGGGCTCCTTTCAATGATTAGCAAGAGTCAAAAAAAGGCAAGTGGAATATTAAGAACTCTTGGAGCAAGGAAAGAGAACAAAAGGGGAAATGTCCTTTTTTTCCTTCATCTGTTGCCTCTCAGCTCTGACGGATCCACGCCAGGGAACGAGGAGATGGTGGGGGAAAGCATCACATTGATCCAGGGTTTGGGATAACACCTGTGTGGAGAGAGTTAAAATGAACCAGGAAAAAGGGGATAGAGACAAAGTTATAGAAGTTTGGAATGGGAAAATTGACAACTTGATCCTTGGATGATGGATTTGATGCTTTTCTCACCAAGTGATTTCATGGAGCTGTAGGAATTGTCACCAGTGGAGACTTCTCATCACCCTGAGATCAGATCTGCAGGGTCAGCTCTGCATCCGTGAGAAAAACAGGATCAATTCTAGGCAAATCCTGCTGGACCCAGGATGGAAAGTAAAGAGGATCAGGGTGGGCACCATGTCCTTCACCTGGAACCTCCTGGGAAATTCCTGGAGCTTTCTAGGGATCCACAGCACAACAGTTCCTATAGGGTTTTGTCCTGTGAATTTGGGGAGGGAATGTTCCTCTTAAATGTTTCAGCCTTTCCTGCAACATCAAGGCTTCCTAGGAATTTCCTGACTTGTGTCTAGAACATTTACAGGAATGTTCAAGGGCTTCATAAGACTTCTCCAATCTGAAATACTTCAAGGAATGCCCTAGAGCTTCCCTGACTTTCCTCCACCTAGAAACTTCCCCAGAATCTTCCATTTTTCCTGTGAGTTTTCTCTCTTTTGGAAGTTTTCTGGCATTTCCTTATTGGCAACCTGTCTAGGAGCATCCCAATGAATTCCAAAACTCCCACAAGGGCTCTCAAGAAATTCTGCAGTCTAGGATATCAGTGTGAAATCCTCCAAATACTTTTGAGAAACTTCTCCATCCAGGAAACCTCAGCCAAGGACTTCTCTCAGACTCTTCCACTGTTTTCTAGAAATTCCTCAGATGAGGTATTCTAGGAATTTTCCTGGTGATTTAAAAAAAAATTCATTGTGCTTTGCAGGACTTTTTCCTTTGCACCATGATGCTTCAAGGAATTTCCCAAATTTTTTTTTTTTTTTTTTTTTTTTAGGAATTCAGCCCTGTTTTGTGAGAGTTTCCCCAAGGGCTCTGACTTTTGCAGTGCGTCCATGGAATACCGACCTCTCCAGGCAGCCCAAACCAGGATGGAGGAAGAGAAGTCTCCCTTTGCTGTGTCACACCCTGGAGCCATCCTGATGGAGAGTGGAGGTGCGGTATCCCAGGATGTGGCTGTGGTGAAGCAGAGTCGCTCTGTGGATGCCAGGGCAGCCCCACCAGCTCTGTGGGAATTGTGACAGTGGCAGAGCTGGGAAGGAGCAGGAGAAGCATCTCTGCCACATCCAAACCTCTCCTGGCAAAGGAGAGCCATCCCTCACCAGCCCCAAGCAGGATCGTGGGGTAGCTTGGGCTTTCCTGGGCTCTCTCTGCACATCCCTGGAGACTGTGCCAGAGTGAACAGCCCATTCCAAGCTCCCTGTTGAATCCAGGGATCTGTCACTGCCACGCCAAGGGCTGGATTTGGGATGTGATCCACGCTTCTGGCCCTTCCCTCATCCATCGCCGCCAGTCAGCAGGGAACACACGGTCTGCAGGCTCAGGGTGTGGCAGCTGACACAGCCACATGTGGCCAGATGTGAGGAGAGAAGGAAAAAACAAAGCTGGGAGAGAGGCAGGATAAACCCAGATTGCTCCAGGATAACTCCTGGACATGCCGGCAGCTCCTGCTGCTCCTGCTGATGGCTGTGGGTTCACCAGGGTCAGCTGATGTCCCTGAAGATGCTCCTCAACCTCTTGGATGTTCTGGAAACTTAGTTCCTGGTTCAAAAAACTCAAAGAACCTTTGAATCAAACATCACCTTGCACTGGGGGCTCCAGAAAGAGCATCAGGAACCGTCCAAGGCCAAGCTGGATGGGGCTTGGAGCAACCTGGGCTAGTGGAAGGTGTCCCTGCCCATGGCAGGGGTTTAGAACAAGAACATCTTTAAGGCTCCTTCCAACCCAGACCATTCTGTGATTCCACGATCTCCCAGGGAATCCTCAGGGTGCTGTGGGGCCCCTAATTTTCCTGACACCCACCCTGGTGTGGGTGATCCATGGAAAGGATGAGTGGGGTCTGCTGAGGGGGCAACGCTCCCCTGAACGGACCAGTGGGTGCTTGGGGTGCCCCTCTATGGGCACAGAGGAGAAGAGCTGGGGAAAGCAGGGACTGCACCCCCAGCAGAGCTCTGGGGAGCCCCCAGGGCACCATCCCCCCCCCCCAGCCACACCCTGCCCAGGGTGACTCAGACGGGTGGGGTGGACACATCTGGTCTGCAAATATTGCCTGAAATGCAGCAGCCCAGGCCGTTTTTGCCCTGTTTATCTCCTGACATTATTTATTTCCTACCTGTCCATGGGCTGCTGGGGACTGTCACCACCGGGCCTTGGCCATGGCCATGTTGACTTTGGCTCAGGGAAGGAGAGCCTGGGCCAAGCTGGGCAGCGGTGTGTGGAGAGGAAGAACTGGGAGAATCCAGGGCAGGGAGAGTTGGGGCTGCTGGGCTGTGGGGAGAGCACCTGGGCACATGCCACAAGCAAGATGTGGAAATCAATCCTTGAATTTGGTCCTGCAACTCCATCTTGCAGGAATTTGGGGTGTGATGCCCCTGGAGCACCAAGGGCTGGGGGAGCAGAAAGGGCCTCTCCTCCTGCTCCGGTGTAATTCTGTGGCCAACAGGGTCACAGTGATCCCAAAAGGGTAGGTGGGTCAAACATGAGGATTTCTCTAGGTAAAGCAGCCCCAGTGCCCACCTTCCTCCTCCTCTTCCTTCTCCTCTCCTGCCTCTAGACCTGCAGTCTGGGGTCTCTGCAATGCCCTGAATTGCAAAATAGCCCAAAAGTCCCCAAAAGAAGCACCAGCTCTCTGATCCCACAGAAAAGCCACCCTCCCATGCTCCAGCTGTCACCTGACACAGGGACACGGGTGAGGGGTGACAGAGGGACAGGGTCAGGCAGAGGCACCATCCTGGAGGCACCCAATTGTGTAAGAGGCAGTTTAGAGAGGAACTGGGATTTGGATCCTGTTTCTTGCTCAACTCCCTGATATCTGATCCCTGGGGAGGAAGAGAGGATTGGTCTGCCCCCGTCAGAGAGGACTTAAGAAGGGCAGCAAAGAAAAGCTTCTGAAGCACCATGTGAGGACTCTGAGCCCTTCCCCACACTGTTAGCTGTGGGTGCAGGATGAGGGAGTATCCCAGGACTGTGCATGGCCCCAGTGCTGCCTGGGTGACCAGGGACAGGGGGGACAGCTCCTGGTGGCCTCCCAGCCCTGCTGCTGTGAGGAAGCACTGGCCTTTTAGGAAGGGGATTTCTAACAGAACTGAGATCACGTTGTTTGACCTAATCTCAGGCCATTCTGTCTCCAAATCCCTCCTAATTCCTGGCTGTTATTAATTACAGTGTATCCGACCCAGGCCTGGGGAATGGTAGCTCTTCCCAACATCCCAAGCCAAGTGCTTCCCTGGGATCCTGTTCGCAGCCAGCAGCCCCTGAGCCAAATAATCCCTGGCCTAATGTGCCGACTTAAATTAGATTTGGGCCCTCCATCCCTGCTCTGCCACTTTCTGCTCGTTCCCCACAGCTGCAGCGCAGACAAAACAGAAGGGATTTTGAGGGAGGACTTGGCTGTCTCATCCAGCACTCTTGGATCACGGGATTTGGGATTTTGCTGGGCTACCTCTCCCCGGACCAGCCACTCGCTGCCTGCAGAGGAGTGTGGTGGCAGCAGCTCTGGCATCACCACTGTCACCCCAGCGGCTGGGACAGACTTTTTGGTCCCAGCTGCAGGGCTGAGGATGCTGCAGCCAAGACACAGGGTAAAGGTCGAGGTTTTGTGCTGACATTTGAGCTGAAAACTGCTTTAATGGAGCCATGGATCCAAGGGAAAGACGGGACCACTTGCTCGGCATCTCCAAAAACAGCTCGTGCCCCACCAGCCCTGTCTGACAGGCTGGAGAGCATCCCACATGAACAGGGGAAAATTCCTGACAGGAGAGCATCCCATATCTTCAGCAGAGCATCCCCATGCGGACACCCCAGGCAGGGAAGCTCCCCCTGTCTGGTCTGTGGCTCCTGTGACAGGGAGTGCTGGGAATCCCTCATGGCACGAGTGACCCGGGGCTTGTCCGACCCTTCTGGGCTGGGAGACCCGGGGCTCCTCCTGAAGCATAGAATAAGGACTTTACAATTAGAAATTGTAAAGCAGGTATGTTTTATTTCCAGCTGGGACACATGGAGGTATATCTCCTCCAAACCGTGCGTACCTGGTCAAGACAAGGTCCAGGTTTAAATACACATTGATCCCACAAACTTACACCTCCTCACCCGCCCATTCCCCGCCTTCTCTCACTTCATATTCTAATTAGCTGTCGCGCCTCCTGGTGGTCGTGAGTTGGGGTCTTGGGAGGAAAGCCGACGTCTTCCTCAGGTTGATCTTCGCTTCTGGGCAGGCGCAGAGGAGGTTTGGCTATTTTTCAGGTCACTTTGCTCCTGCCAAAGATTAGGGGCTTGATTTTGCTGGATTCAAGCCACAAAGTTCTGCTTCATCGATTTTTGACAAATACCTAGGTCTCTCTTTGCTAAATTTCAACATTATACATCTTACCTATATGACTTCTACTTAGTAACTACCTAACAACCCGCGGACACCCGGACATGCCGCCCGTTCCCTGCAGGTGGGATGAGCCGAGCAGGGGCTGTTATTCCAGGGCCACTTCCCAGAGCAAAGCTGGAGCCCTCGGGCGGTGCCTTTGGCCGCAGGCGGTGACCCGTGGGCAGCACATCGTCCGAGCTCCGCGGAGCCACGGCTGCCGAGCCCTCCCGAGGCAGTGATTGATGGTGGTCCCTGCCCCCGGAGCCACAGACCGGCTGTCCCCTGCCCTCCTGGGACAGGCTGGCCCGAGGGGCTACTCCGGCCAGGAATCAAAGCTTCGGGAATGCGCGTGGGTGGTCCAGAGCCTTCCAGTCAGGCAGGATCCACGATCCTGCAGGAGGGCTGGGGTCTGCCAGGGGCTGCCTTGCCCCGCTCCTGCCCTGGATTTGGCAGGGATTTGGGATGCTCCAGGCACTGAGGGTGCAGACACAGCCATTCCCTGCGGCGCCTTCCCAAGGCATTGCCGATCTGGCTCAGCTTCCCATTCCCCTCCCTCCCTGCCCTGGGGTTCACTTATGGGATTTTTTTTATCTGCTAATGTTTGTGCCGCATTCTGTGGGGAAGGGCAGGCAAAGCCCCTAGGGCACGGGTGCAGGGAATCCTCTTGTTCCAGCCTAACTCTTCCAGGACACCGCTGGGAGTGAGATCCGCTCATCGGGCAGGACTCGCCGGGTCCTGAGCAAGGAGTGAAGCAGGGCTGCCTCCCTCTCCTCCAGGTTTTACCATAACCCAGCTGGTTCTGGCCCGGTTGGGGAGACGAGTGTTTCCTGCGCCCGTCCACACCATTCCAGACAAATTGATGGAGTCAGCAGGATGGGAAGTGTTATCACGTACTACGAAAACATGGAATAAATCCAAGTCCCGATTATCAGATAAATGGGCTCCTGATAACCGGCATGATTGGAAAGTAAGGGGGAAGCAGCTACGCGTGGTGGCAGGGGGTGTGTAAAACATGGAAAAGATCCAGGAATTCTTTGCCATGTCCCTGAGCGGAGGGGGCTGGGAATGGTCTTCCCCTGGCTTCCCAGAGCTGCTCGCTGCTCCCCTCCCGGGGTGAGCTGGGGGAGAAGCCCCTTACCCACGGGAATGCCGCGCAATTCCCCCCTTCCCCCGCGCCTGCCCAACCCCTGATTGCTCATTAACCAGCTCTTGCACCAGAGAATGAGTCACAAATCACCCTGCAATCGCCTGGACGTTAAACTCCAGCCCTCCTGGAGTGCGCGGCCATCCCGTCGGGGGAAGGGGGGGCGGGGGGGGGGCGATCATCCCAACCCAGCCTTGGTTTTCCTTGGACTTTCGCATCTTGCAGGATCGGGTTAATCTTGGAGCAAACAGTGCGGGAGATAAGGAGCCGTCCGACCCGGCGAGCCCCTCGCCCTCCATCCCACACCTCACCTTTGTTTTCCCTGGCCCAGCCCCACAGGTGTTCGCTGCCAAAGCATCACCAGCGCCCCGGGATGTCAAAGTCTCCGCCAGGCAAGTGGGGCCAAAGCAATCCAGCAGCACCCCAAATCCACCCTGGCTATCCCCATCCTCCCTCCTGGCAGCTCTGGATCCCCCTTTGCTGGGCTCTTTCCTGGTGTTCTTCCTCTCCACAGCACCCTTGGGTGGGGTGAAGCATGTTAACTTCCACCCCGGGGAGATAAAATTACTTTCATGTCCTGCTTTTTCCTCACTCTTGGTGTGGGTTCTGCCACCTCGGGCCAATGTCACAGCCCTGGGACGTGGGGAGCAGGCTCAGCCGCGATAAGGTGGTGGCACCGTGACTCAGGAAAAACGGGAGGGGGGGAAACGGAGTGAGACTGGTCAGAAAATGGCCAACAATTTCCCCTACACATAAAAAAGATGGGGAAATCATGTTTTCAGTGTCTTTCATCGAAATCGGAAGGGCAGGAAATAGGACATTGTTTTTGGAGTGAAATACGGGAAAATAAAAACTCCTCCAAAATGTTCATGTTTGAATTTTCTCCACCCAAGCTCTTCCATGGCAAAAAGGAAGTTTCAACATCAGCCTCTGAGCTGGCACAAGGAGGGGGGATGGACTCGCGTCACATCCCCCTTTCTCCCAGTCCCCCCGCAGCCCCCTGGCCCTGCTGCACCCCTGGGGTCGCTCAGAAGCCCCCGCTCTCCCTTTGAACCTCCCTGCGCCGATTCCCCCTGGGACACCTGAAAGCCACTACCCGTCAAATGCCGGCGGGGAGGGAGCGCTGGGGGGCTTGGGGGTGCTCGCAGGAGTGACCTGTCTTTGATAAAGACCTTTGCTGCTCCTCCCAGCCCCACTTGCAGCCTCCCCGGGTCAGTGCGCCAGGGCAGCACTCAGCACAACTGTCCTTATCCAGAAAAACATGTGGAAATCCCAGCCTCCCAAAACCGCCTCGGTGTGGGGACATCCCACCCCAAAAGCCATCTCAGTGTCGGGACATCCTACCCCTCAGTAAATACAGGGCATCCCACCCCTCCTTCCCTCAGGTCTCCACTCCTGGGACACCCCATGGGGCTTTTCCAGGATCCTAGAGCTGTGGGAGCAGCTGGACAGGAGCGGCCACACCTTCACCAGCTGCTTCCAACAACTCAGGAGCAAAATCCAGTCATAGGAACATCCCCCAGCTCTGCACACCAATAACCTCAGACCCACGCGAGCCCTTCATGGGTGCCTGGGGACAGGGCATGGCCACCCCGCTACTTCCCCCGGAGGTGTGAGGGATCTTTGATCAGCTTTACAAGTGTTATAAATGCATATTTTGGAGTTGGCTTTTCACAAATATTGAGATGAATGTTATACATATAATGTAAGAAGGCGGTACTGTATTTCCTTTTATTTGTGTAATGAAGATATATTTTCTAATTGTAGCATAGAGTAAAAGCAAAAGACTAAGGTTTTTTCTTTGTAACATCTAAATTGACCAAAACAGAATGTGGAGGGATCATCCTACATTCCTGTGAGAGAAGATTGCTGATAAAGAACAATTGAACCTTTTATGGCCAAGAAGGATTTATGACACCTAAGCCGGCTACAAGGCGCCAAGAACAGATAAAGAAGCTGCAATACTTGGGGACCCTTGAAACAGATAAACAAAACAGATGTTTAAATATGCATTAGTCTCTTTTAAACATGTAACACCAAGATTCTTAAATACCAAGAAATCTGGAATAGGGTGTGTTGGTTTACACCCTCAGCTGAGTAGCTCCCTTCTTCTGTCTCCTAATTGTCTATTTTTATTTTATTTTTATTTTATTTTTATTAAACTTATAAATTAATATAAAAAGGTGAAACGTCATTTTTCACACAGGTGTAGAAATCTCCGGGACACCGGGATCTCCCCTGCAGGCGGGTCCTGTCAGGAAGAGCGGCGGCACTAAATTCTGCGTCCCCAGCACACAAACGGCTCCAATCATCGCCTGTCCCTCCCCATCTTCTGGGTTCCGGCTGAGCAAGTGCTTCCAGACACGGCCCGGGACTTTGGGAGCTTCCCTGAGCCCCCGGCTGTGCCGTGAAGATGGAAAAACGAGACCTGAGTCTGCACCCATGCTGCTGAGCAAACGAATTGGCGAGGCAGGATGCTGCCCACTGTCCTGCCAGCCCTGCCAGCCTTGCCTGTCCTGCAATTCCTACCATCCCTTCCAGCCCTGGCCACTTCCCAGCTGCAGGCTCGTGGCACTTAGGGGTCCCCATTCTGCCCCCCAGCTCTCCAGGCACCCTCAGCTCCCCAAAGAGGCTGATTTGGCAGTGCTGGGTTAAGGGTTGTACCCGATGGTCCTGGAGATCCCTTCCAACCTAAACTATTCTAGGATTTCCCAGCAGGTTCCCCCTAGAGTTTCCTGCCCCTCTCCCTGCCCTCATCCCCCCAGCACATCCCTCCCCTGGTTCTGCCCCCAGCTGAGGTCCTGCAGGGATGTGCCCTCCCTTGCACGGGACAGAAGGGTGAGGGACTCATGTCCTGCTGTCCCACAGCCCTGTGGTCATCCTGCACAGGCAGTGGAGCATCCACCAGCTCCCCAAACCCTGAACTCACTGCTCCAGCCCCCAGGATGGTGAGTTCCATCAGGGATCCTCCCTTAGGAGCAGCACTTCCCCACAGCAGCCAGGAAATGCTACCCCTGCCCTTCATTGGGGCCACCGTGGTCACCCAGAGCAGTCACTGCTGGGAGCTGCTCCAACCCCTTCCTCTCCCCTGCTAAAATCCCTTTTCCAGAGGAACCTCCAGTCTTTGGGTTCACTTCTCTATGTTTATAATGAATTTGTCCCATGATTAATCATTCCAAGAATTCCCTGCAGATCCGCTCAGCACTGGAGAGGGGACATTGTGCCTATGGCTCTGAATTCCTCTGGATTAGCAATTAAGGCATCTTTTCTCACTTTCTATCCAAGGGAGAGCCCTTCTAGTAGAGCCATTACAGGTCTCACACAGCCTCGCTCTTTGTAGGGCTGAGATTCCCTCAGCAGGGTTTGCTCCCATCTTTCACCAAGGTCTTTTTTGGGGGCCACAAGCTTAATTAAAGCCTTATTCATTATAACTTTAGCACCTCATTATGCCTCGAGGACTTTGCAATGCCTCTCTGGGAATCCTGGGAGCAGGACACAAAATGGGTTCAATGTTGGCTTGAAGTGAGTCAAGAGGCGCAGGTACAATTCCCAGCTCACAGCTCCATCCACCCCTCTCAAGATTCCAGAATCCTTTGCGGATTCCTGACACCCCATCTTGTCCTCATCATCCTCTTGGATGAGCTCCTCTCCATCTCAATCCATCCCCAGCTGCAACACTGGGCATTGGGGATGTGACATCTCAAAGAAAGCAGCTAAAAGATGATGTGGGGGAAGGGAAAATGTCTGCAAAGAGGAGTTCAGGGCAACCCAAATGTGATCCCCCCCAATTTTCCCAAGATTTGCTTTGGTCACGACAGTCATTTATTTTTGATATGTTTTCCTGTCATTAAGTTTAATTTCAGGATTTTCAAAACAGAAAAACATCTTCAATAATTTGGGGAGGTTTTATGTCTCTTTTTTGTAGTGATAAAGGCAAATAGTGCTGATCTGCTCCTGACAAAGTTGATGAATCAGCATTTTTAAGAGTCATGTTTTTCCCTTGGCCACTTCCCAGCCCGATCTCTTTGCTCTGGCAGCAGAGCTGCTCCATCCTCCTGCACTCCTAGAGAGGCTGGTGGTCCTTGGGGCCAGTGATTTTGGGATTCTCCTCGGCAGTGGCAGTCCCTCACCCCCGGAGTTGCTGTCACTGGGATGTTGGCTCCAAAGGAATCTGTCACAGAGAACCCTCCCTCTCCTCTGCAGTATCCTTCCCACCTTCATTTCCCTTTCCTTGCCTGTGGGTTTCTCGTGGAGGCACAAATTCCCTGGCAGAGCTTCTCCCTCTGAAGTGCTGGAGGACTTTGTTCCCTATGCTTGCCTCAGCCTACTCTATTTCCTGTCCTTTCTCCTGCCTCCAGGCAAGCTGGGCTCCTCAGGGCTGAAAGAAACCTTTGCAGCTCCCATTCTCCTGCCTCCTGCCCTTGGCCTCGCCTTTCCCATTCCCACTCGCATCCCTTCTCTGCTGGAAAAGTTCCAGGGCTGTGCCCACTGCTTTCTGGCAGGGCTTGGGCTTCCCGTGTCCCCCCCAAAGGAAGGACTCTGGTTTTCCCAAAATGTTGTGGCTCTTGGCATCCCTGCCTGTTCCCTGCCTGTTCCTTGCCCCAACACTGACACCACAGAAAGCCACTCCCGAGGTCCTGCCTGGGACATTCCTGCTCACTGGGATGCTCATAGCTCATCCAGGCCATGCCTGCAGGATGCTGGTAAGTAGAAAAGGTCTCCCAGGGGGATCCTGTCCTTCAGCGCTGTGGGGACAGCAAGCACAGCCCCCCTCAGGGCTTGTTGGCACCACATCCCATTTCCAGGGACTCAGGAAGGGCAGTTGCCTCCAGCAAAGGATTTGGAAAATGAGGTCACTGCTGACCACATCAGATGTGGGGACATGGAGCTTTTCCTCCTTGCTAGGAATTCAACCCCTAAGGACACACTGTGCCTAATGAGGGGGGCACAGGGAGCAAGAGCAGGGGGATGTCGCCCTGTTCTTCTAAAGTTCTTCTAAGCTTTCTGATGTTTACATTTTTGTAATGGAGTTTCTCACGCACTTTTCATGTAAATAATGATTGTTTTGCATTCCTTTCTGGAGGAGGAGAGAACTGATAGACTGTTGGGTTGACCAGTGTGGTTGGAGAGGACAATTTCATCCTCCAATCCATGGTCACTGTTGGAATTCTATAAATGTCGAGGTCTGTAAATAAACTCGCTCTTTTTTGCCTTGGACATCTCTGCCAGTGTCGTATTGCGACAGGGGGACACCTTTATTTTCCCTTAACACAGTCCTAGGGGATGCCCCAGAGAGATCCAGGAAGGTGCCCCTATCCCATTCCCAGGTGGAAAGGGGCTGACACCAGATGGGAGTTGAACACACAGCCTTAATTTATCAGGAGAAGGCAAGAGATCCCCAGGGCCCCTGACCTTTCAACAGCCACATGCAACCCCCTCCTGCTCCTGTTCTGCAGGTAGTCCCTTGTTTCCAGTTGATTGAAACCTAAATAATGTCCTCAGCCTGATGGATCACTGCTGCTCCACCGGCATCCACCTTCCAAGGGGAGTGGGAAGGAGGGAAAATGGTTCCTGTGTGCTTCCCACCCAGCCCAGTGCATGGAGAGAACACAAAGCACATGGAAAACATCACTGCTCCATGGATAAGAACCGATTCACCCTTCTGGAGCTGCTGGTGCAGTCTGAGGAAAGCCATGGATTTCATCCTTTCCTCAGCTCTTCTCTCCACCATTTGTCCTTTCTGTTTAGATTTTGGACACTTGTGGCTGCTCTTAACTATTTCCTGCTGGTTGGAGCATTTTAAATAGCACTTGTGACAAGGGAGACACTGTAGGAAATCCCAGTTGGGAAGAACCACCAGGATCCATATCCAGAACTCTTTTCCTCCCTATTTCCCCACATACTCCTGACCCAAAGCTGTTCCACACCTCTGTATCAGGTCAACATCCAGTGACCCTTGGAGGGGAGGTGACAGTCCTGGAGTGCTCCAGGGTGATGAGTGGGACCCTGACAGGGAGGGGACACAGCTCAGCTCTTCACAGGGTCACGACAGCTGGGCAGGATTCCCAGATAACCTCTGGCAGAAATACAGCTGCTGCCAGCACCTGCCCTCCCTCCTCTGGTAAATTAAGGCAGCCCAAGCCTTGGGACATAAATTAGTGATGGGAGTCAGTGATAGGAGCCAGCCCTTGGCCTGGAGGGGCCTGGAGCAGAGGGATCCGGAGCTGTGGTGCCCATCCCAGGATGCTCTGACTCCACAAAGGCAGTGATTCCTGGGCCAGCTGGGGGTTCATTTCTCCCCAGGAATGGGGGGGTTGTTAATACCTGCTGACCTTGAGGTCACAGGTCAGGGACAACCATCCCAGTGAGCCACGGGAAGTGGCCTTTGCAGTGACACGTGGGTGCTCCAGGCATCGTCACCATTCCCAGGATGGGGCCCCAGCACCCTGGGTCTTGGGGGGCCCTGCGTGCCAGGCAGGCTCCAGCAAAGGGATGTGGGAACAGGGAACAGCAAACCCATGGCTGCCTTTGCATAGAGACCAGGCAGGAGACAAAGATTTCCTCCACACTTTCTTTTCCTCATCCTCTCCTTGCTCACACAAGGAAAACCTTTAACGTTCTGGCCAAAATTTCCTACCACAAGAAACTGGGGGAAAAAAAAAAAAAAAAAATTATGTGCTCTGCCCAGACATGAGCACAGGTACCCCAGGGATGTCATCTGCAGCTGCTCAGGTCACCCCAAAAATTATGCTTTCCTGAAGGGACTGGGTCACTTCTGCCCCCAGATCCAGGCAGAGACACATCTGGCAAAGGGATCCTCATGGATTGGGACAAGGCAAGGGCACAGCTCCTGGATAGGGTCTGTGACCCCCCTCCCAGCGTTGGGACACCCCCCCACCCTCTGTGTCACCCCTGCTGGCAGCACCTTAATAACCCCTGGTGCCAAGAGCTGGGGCCCTGAGCACGTGGGGCACTAATTAGCCCTGTGCTCATTAGCCCAGGCATGGGGGCGAGGCTGTCAATGGATTTGGGAAGGATTAGAGCCCCACAGGGCCGGGACCCCCCCCTTGCCACCCCCACCCCAAAGAGGCGATGAGTCAGTGCTGCAGGAGGGGCAGGATCCCACTGTTATCCACAGCATCCCCAGTTCTCCCAGTGCTGGCAGGGACTGGAATTCTTTACCTGGCTGGAGTGATGGATGTCCCTGGAATGAACCCAAAATGGAAGAGGCCAAAGATTAAAACCACCTCCCCCAACAGCCCTCCCAGTGTTAACTTTTGCTTGAGTGCAGCAGATAAGAACAAGTTAAATTTATCTTCAAAGAACCCCCAAAAGTGACTCTCCCTTAACCCCTCCCTCGCCAGAATAAATCTTCCCCTTATCTGAATTTCCAAGGAGCAGGGCTGGCAGGGGATGGAGTGGGAATGCTGCAGACTGGGTTAAGCCAAACCCCTCTCTGGTTTGGATTAAAGAGGAGGATAAAAGAGCGGGGGTCCCGGTGGGAGCATAAATAATGTGGGATGAGCCCTGAGCAGGAATTTACACCTGGGAATGCTCCAAGCCCAACACAACAACAAGATGGGAATGGGGGGGGGGGGGGGGTGGGCCCTGCCAAGGGGTGACAGTGGCTGTGGAGAGGTACTGTGAACCCTGTGAAAGGGTAGGAGGTACTGAGTGGAAAACAGGGAAAAGATGGGATGCAGGAGGGATGGGAGACTGTGGAACAGGCATGGTGTGATGTGAGATCCTGTGGCAGGAGGGAGGGGAAAAGGGGAAGGAAAAGGGTAAGAGAAAAGGAAAAAAGAAAAAGAGGAAGGAGAAGGGCAAGGGAATAGGGGAAGGGAAATGTAAAAGTAGAAGGGGATGAGGAAGGAGAAGAGCAAGAGGAAGGAGCAGGAAAAGGGGAAAAGTGGAAAAGCTGAAGGGAAAAGGTAAAGGGAAAGGGAAAGGGAAAGGGAAAGAGGGAAAAGGGAAAAAGGGAAGCAGATCCCTGCCCTGCAGCATCCATACCACAGTGTCCCACATCTCACATGCCAGCACATCCGCGTCCCTGTGGATCGGACAGAGGAAATCAGGCAGACACAGCCAACTCCATAAAATCATTTTTTCATTTTCTCTTTTATTAGTTTTTTTTATTAGAGGGAAAAACAAGCGAGTGCTGCCTCTGCCCCAGCACAACCTTCCCCAGCCACAGCGGCTCCGTTTGGGCTCCAAGCACTGCCCTGGATGGCCGGGAAGAGCCTGGATTTAGGAGCTGTTGGAACCCTCCTGCTCTGGTGTGTGGGCAGGGGGTCGGGGAGGCTTCACTCCTCATCCACATACTGTGGATGCTCCAGCAAGAGGTGTCCTGGAGGGCAGATCCATAGGAAAACCCCCCAGGATCTACATACTGTGGGACCACCAGAGGGGTGAATAAATCCACTTGGGATGGGAACATCCTAGCCAAGGGATGAGCTCACCATGGGATCGGATGTGGGGGATAACTTGGACTCTCTTGCCTTGATGCAATCCGGGGAAGACACAGCCCGGTGAGAACCATCGGAAAAAGTCTTTGACCTTCCTGAACCCTTGGAAAGATTGAAGCTGCACCTCTGGCCTGGATTGCAGGGGGGAGGGCAGAGCAGGAGCAGATGTCCCTGCGGTGGGGGACATGTCCAGCAGCCAGGGAGGATGAGCTGGATCAGGAGGTGGGATGCATGGAATGGCCACCCACGGCCATTCCAGCTTGGATCTGAGCCCTGCAGCATCCCAGGGAGCTGATGCCCTTCCCACCATCCCTCCCTCAGCAAGGGGCTGTGCCATGATCCCACTGCAGCTGCAGGTTCCCTGTGCTGGAGGTGGGAAGGCCTGCCAAGATCCATCACCGTCCTGCAAAACTACTCCGGGATCTGGAATCAATTATTGTGCTGGCCCAGGAATTAGCACATTATAAAGGCACAGTGACTTCAGGAACCTGGAATGGAATCAGTTTTTGCTCAAATTGTCACCTGCTGCCCCTGCCTATGCCATGAGTGTGGGAAGGGCCAGGACATGTATCTCTGGGAGGGCAGGAACACCCTCTCCAGCAATCCACAGCTCCAGCCCCCGGCCAAGGAGAGGTGTTAGGGATCACTCCCCACGTCACAGGGAATTTTCTCGTTCCTAGGTGAAGCTCTCCAGAGCTCTGCCCAAGGTGAGAAGTGACCCTGGGGCTGCCACGTGTGTCCTCCAGCAGGGGATGGAGGATCCTGACACCTCCACCCGAAGCATCTCCCAGCTATCAGCAATGCCTCTCCCCTCCCCTGGCCAGCAGGAAACATCCCGCTGGGATTAGCGGAGTAATGCGAGGAGATACGGGTGGGGATGCTTCAGGGCTGTGGAATTAATCTGTTTGGAAAAGCAGATCCTGCCTCCAGTGGCTGCGGGTGCTTGTGACAAGCTGCCCGTGCCAACTCCTGACGCTTCCCTTCAGGAATCACCAACCATCCCATATTCCTACTTAAACCTGAAGGGAAAAAAGCTCTTCTAAGAGGGATAAACAGAGCAGAGGTGTTCAGGCAGTGGGTGCCCCTGGGTGGGACACACCTCACAAAGCCGCCAGAGCTCAGGCAGTGCAGGCTCTTTCCCGGGGATCAGGGTGGATGTTCATCCTCTGGTGTCATGGGTATAAACAACAGCCACAGCAACTGCCAAAATTTTTAGGAATATAATCCCAAAAGCCCAGAAAATACCCCAGAGGGATGTCCGGGGATCATGAGGAGACCTGGATGGGCTCCTCCCTGCAGTGCCCAGGGCAGCTCATGGAGCTGGGCATCCCAATGTCCTCTTCCTCCTTCTCTTCCTCCTCCGCCTCCTCCTCCTTTTCTGCCCTGGCTGCTGGCTCCAACCAGAGCAATCCTGCTTTTTTGCCTCGAGCCTGTGCTAAGCGAGCTGAAGCAAATCATGCTGGGATTTGCATTAACAGCAATCACTACAACAAGGTCCCAGCCAAACACAATACTGGAAAATCGGCTTTCCCCCTATCCTTAGTGCTTCCAGATGCAGCCCAGAGCTCCTACCAAAGGGTAGGGGCCAACCCCCCTTTCTGCTCCCAGCACAGACCATTCCTTTGGTCCCAGGCTCCGGAGGGGGTGAGGAGGGACAGATCTGCCCTTTGTCCCAGCTCCGTGCCTGGTGCCGGAGCAGGGAAGGGCCCAGCAGCTTTCCCTGTTTCCAAAGCAGCGGATTTATTTCTGCTTACATCAGAGAAAGTTGAAAAAAATCATCATAAAAGAGAAAGAGATCAGGCTATTCTGCAAATCCCTTGGGATCTGTGTAGGGGAAGACATCCTTGGAATAACATCAGCAGCCCCAGCACCTCCTTTGGAGTCAGCCAGGAATGGCCTCTCCAGGCACTAAAAGCACTCTAGCAGAGTGCTAAAAATATTCATTATCCAGGCGGGAATCGTCAGCACGGCACAGGCCCCAGGTATTGTGTAGGTAGCAGGACCTGGCACAGGCTCCTTGGCTTACACCTCCTCACACACATTTGGCTTTGTCATTAAAGCCTCCAGGCAGAGATGTTCCTGAGGAACGGCCAGGAGCGGAGGGGCTGGCTCGTCCCTCACCTCCCTGTACCAGGAGACCCCCCCATCCCATGGAGCTGACAGCTCCTTTATTGGAGCTGGAGCAGCTGGGTCTCTTCCAGGTGCTTCTGATAAGAAAATCCATTGCTTGGTGGGGATGTGGGGTGTTGGGGAGCACCCAGACCCCCCGCGCACACCAGTGCTGCTGTGTCCCCTTCCATGGGTTGGAATTCCTCCTCTCAGGTTCTCATCCTGTGGGAAGCTCATTAAACAATCAGGCTAATTTTTGGCCAGACCTTGCATGAGCCCAGCGCTGCTTTGGGCAGAGATTCCTGCTCTTTCCAGCCATTTCAATAGAAAATGGGTTCCACTGCTTCCTCCAGGTGGTTTTGTTCTTCCTCTCATTTGTTGGGACTAAATGTCCTGCAGAACCGCCATTGAATCCTCCCAGAATCACAGCAGCTCCCATCAGGATCACCAGCTCCAAGACTGCACAAATAACCTTCACACAGATAAACACACCCACCACCCCCCCCTCCAAATTTAAGTCACAGATTCTTGTTTTTCACCCACACTTTTGCAGCTGCTGATTTCGAACCTTCCTTTGCAGCCACGAGGAGAGGGAGGCAAAGCATCCCAGCTGCATGGGGAGTGAACATGGAGCCTCTGTACAGGGAATCATGGAATCACAGGCTGCTTTGGGTTGGAAAGGGTTGTACAGACGAGGGTGTCCTTCCACCCCTTCCATGGGTAAGGACACCTTCCACTATCCCAGGTTGCTCCAAGCCCCATCCAACCTGGCCTTGGACACTTCCAGGGATCCAGAGGCAGCCACGGCTTCTCTGAGCACCCTGTGCCAGGGCCTCCCCACTGTCCTAGGTTGTGGAGCCAGGGGTTGTATATTCTATTTTCATCTGTTAAAATGCAGTTGGGGAGATGCTTTTCTTTATCTCTAGTAACTCAAGGGGGAAGAGGCCTGACGCCTTCGGATAATGGGCCATTAGCACCTCCCCAGGCTATGCCCCTTCCCAGAGCGGTGCATCTGCATTTCCATCATCCTATTGTGAGATACATCACATCCCCCTGGCAGTAGAGGGGGGGGGGGGGGGCAGGCAGTTTTGCTGTCTAGATAAACTAAGACACAGAGACAGGAAAGCTGCTAGCTTCACCCGATTCTATGGGAGGAAGACTGGACCCCTTCTTGTCCACTGGACCCTTCCCACCACCACTGAACCCTTTCCCCCCCCACCACTGGATCTCTTTTACCATCACTAGACCCGTTCTTCTACAGGCTCATCTCTACTCCAACAGAACCATATCTGCCACTTCAGAAGGACTTACTTTTAGACTGCTTTCAACACCCTGACCCACAGGGTGTCAGGTTGTAGCTCTGACTCTGTCAGGGTTTTCCAAAATTGTTGTTTGTTTGTTTGCTCGTTTGGTTGGGTAGTTTTGTTTCCTATTACATTTGTATTGTTAATATTCTTAGTAAAGAACTGTTATTCCTATCCCCAAAATCTTTGCCTGAGAGCCCTTGATTGCAAAATTATAACTTGACAGGGGGTAAGGGGTTTACATTCTCCATTCTAAGGGAAACTCCAGTTTCCCTGGCAGAAACCTGTCTTTCCAAACCAAGACACCCACCCTCACAGGAATTCCTTCCCAATATCCCATCTAATCCTGCCCTCTGTCAGTGGGAAGCCATTCCCTCTTGTCCTGTCCCTCTATCCCTTGTCCCAAGTCCCTCTCCAGCTCTCCTGGAGCCTCTTTAGGCACTGGAAGGGCTCTAAGTTCTGCCTGGAGCCTTCCCTTCTCCAGATGAACACCCCTAGCTTTCTCAGCCTGTCTTGCTGTCACACTGTATAGGGGGCACTTGGAATAGCAGGATCAGGATGCTCCTGATGCAATCGCCCATCACCCCCAGCACTGCTGGCTCCCAGCTGCTTCCCTGGTCCCCCAGGAGCGCTGTGTCTGTGCCCCAGCACTGCTGGACAGATGCTCCTGCTCACATCCTGTTTAGCCCAGGCTGTTTCCAGGTTTCCCGGCCCCCTGAACCCTCTGCAAACTGGAGGCAGCTGCAGCTGGAGGAGGGATGAGAGAAGGGGGTCTGAGTTGCTCCCCAGAGCTGGATGTGGGACAGCCCAAGGAGCTCAGCCTTGTTTATCCTGCTGTGGTTTCCCTACAGGGAACATACGTGTGTTCCTACAGGGACACACAGAGCATTCCAGCTTTCTCCCTGCCATGACCTCTGTGCATGTAAGGTCTCCAGTCCCTTCCATGGGAGAAGGACAGAGGGGAGGGCTGCAAAATCATAGAATCATGGAATGGTTTGGGTTGGAAGAGACGTTAAAGCTCATCTAGTGTCACCCCCTGCCATGGGTAGGGACACCTTCCACTAGCCCAGGTTGCTCCAAGTCCTGTCCAACCTGGCCTGGTACACTTCCAGGGATCCAGGGGTAGCCACAGCTTCTATGGGCAGCCTGTGCCAGGGCCTCCCCACCCATACAGGGAAGAAATTTCTCCTAACAGCCAATGTAAATCTCCCATCTTTCAATTTAAGACTATTTCCCCTTTTCCTGTCACTGACTGTCCATGTAAAAAAAAACCACTCTCCATCTTTTCCACAAGTTCCCTTTAGACACTGAGAGGAAAGGCAGAAACATTGCTCAAATGCTTCATCCAGAAAACCCATGAATGTTTTCTCTGGCAGCTGTTTCCAATGTCACATTTGAGGCTGGCAGCATCACAGAGGGGGCCCCAGAGCTGTGTCCCCTGGCAGGGCTGGCCCTGCAGCATTCCAGGCCCTGCTTTTATACCTGTCAGATTTGCTCTGTGCTTTAAAGTAAAATCCCTTGTAAAACCTGGCAGCCCTGAGGAGAGATAAGGGGGGTCTCAGGGAGGCTTTGGCTTGGGAATAGGATATGGAAGGAGCTGCTGTTATGGAGAGCCAAGTGTGGGGGCGACTGGAGCAGGGGGAGGCTCTGGAGCCACTGTAGAGCATTTGCCAGCCCCAATCCCATCCCTGGAGCTTGTAAATCTTCGTGTTGGGATCTAGGCCAGCACAGGGAGCACAAAACTCCTGCCTCCCCATCACACAGCTCATGGGTGGGGCTGTGGCCATGGAGGATCCTGAAGTTCCAGAGCATCAGACTCCCTGGAGTGGTACAGCAGCTGCTTCACCACTAGATCCCATGGGTCTGTTTGGGTGGGAATTGGGATGAGGGGGATCCATTCCAGGGAGATGTTGGGGTGCTGCAGGTGATGGCTTGGCAAAACAGCCACAACACTCTGTTGTGGCAAACATCTGTGGCCAGGATTCATTGATCAGGACAAATTTCTTCAAGGAAAGGGTGTTCAGGCATTGGAAGGGGCTGCCCAGGGAGGTGATGGAGTCCCCATCCCTGGAGGTGTCCAAGGAACAACTGGACATGGCACTCAGTGCTCTGGGCTGGGATTGGTCACAGGTTGGACTCAGTCTTGGAGGGCTTTTCCAACTTCAGTGATTCCAGGATTCTGTGTTTTTAGGGATGCTCTGCATCTTTCTGACTTGTTGAGCAGGGCAGGGGGAGTTGGACTCGGTGCCCAGTGTGGCACAGCCCTGGAATGGGGGAGAGGAGAAGGTGGGAGCACAGGGCAGTGTGGAGAGGAGGCAGCGATCCCCCCCCCCCCCATGGATAAGGGGGGTATAATCCCTCATTTCACAAACATGGAGATACCAAAAGCCAAATCGTGGAGGATAATTGCTCCAAAAAACAAAGGGATGCTTCATATTCCTTGGCTCCCTGACAGAATCAGCACAGCAAGCGTTCCCTGGCTTTCCTTTCATTCTCCTCCAAAACATCACTTTCCTGGGGGTGGATTTGGGAGAGATGGGAATGGGAAAGCTGTGAGCACTGCTGGGTCCTGGCAGGGCAGGATGGGCAGCTGCCCACAGGAGCAGGGATTTGCCCACACCCCTTCTTTCTGCTTCCCCATTCCCCCACTTCCTTGGACTCCCCCAGACTTGCATCCTGGGGGGCAGCCGTGGCCCCTATCCCATCCCACCCCATGGGCTGTGTTCCTGGAAGAGGTGGCACTGATTGTGGCAGGGGAGCAGTGTGCACAGCCTCATCCGCTGGGCTTGGGAGGCAAAAACAGCTGGGAAAGAAAAGCCTGGAAGACTTTTTCCCAAGCTGGGAGAACTCTCTGAAGCTGCTCGTCCCCGGAGCCAGGTGGCCTTTGAACGGGAGCAGCTCCTGGCAAACCCCAGCATGGGCGGTACCGGGAGTGCCCGCAGCCAGGAAGGCCCATTCCTTACGGAGTTTTGGGATGGAACTCACCTGCTCACCTCAAACCAAGTGTTTATAAACCTGCAGGAAGGTGGGTTAAGAGCTTTGGTGGAGGAGCAAAGGGCACAAAAGGAGGTTGGTGAGGAGGGAGAGGAATAGGATGGGCTGAAGTGGTGGTGCTGGGCCAGCCATGGGGTGACAGATCTGGTGCCACCACAGTGGACTCAGCCCCTGGACACTAGGGTACTAGAGAATCCTTGAGCTCTGTTTAACTTAATAAAAAAACACTATGTGAAACCCTTTCCCTGCTTTTGAGGCCTCATTTAAGGCCATCCAGTGCCACCCTCCCCATGTCCCTGCCACCCACAAGCCTCACGGGCACTTGCCCCATTACACCTCCAGCTCCCTTCTCCCCAAGTCCCTGTGGGTATCAGGGGACACAGTGGGGACTCCCCCAGTGTCCCCACCACCAGCTGAGCCCCCCCAGCCCTGCCTCAGTTGGGTGAGGGCTGCAGCTCTCCAGGCCTCCCCATCCAGATGGTTCTTCAGGGCTGGAATGAAAAAGATGAAGTGTAAAAGAACACTGAAGGGAGCAGTGAAAGAACCAGATTTTCTTTTATTTGAGTTTTTTTCTTTTCTGAAAGATGCTGCATTGAGCTGAACATGACAAATATGCCAGGAATGTTTGCCCTCAGGGCCTGGGAGAGCAGGGAAAGGCACTGCTGGCACCTTATCAATGCAGCAGCCCCAGTGTTTGTGCAAAAACAAGTGCCAGGGGCAGGTCCAGGGGCAGCAGCTGCCCATGCCTGGAGCAGGATGCCAGCAGGAACCTGCTGTGACAAGCATGTCACCCAGGCACTATGGGGACCTGCCCTCAGCCTGCACACAGCACAGAAGAAGCAGGTCTGGCTCTGCTCCCAAGGAACAAGGGACAGGACAAGAGGAAACAGCCTCATGACGCCCCAGGAGAGGTTTAAGTTGGATATTAGGGAGCATTTCTTCATGGATAGTGAAAGAAATAGCCCCAGGTTATGCACTCCCAAGTTGTACTGTTATACTGTTTTGCTGTAAAATTAAAGTTGCACTGTTACTTGCCTGTTTTAAACTGTTCATGTTGAATCTGTACCCCTAAATTTCTGCTCGTTATGTCCCAAGTTCTGTACCCTTTCTCCCTGAATTCTGGGTTTTCCCCTCTCCACCGACTAAAGCCCGCCGCCACTTCCTGCTACCCCCCTGCTGCTTCCTGCTGCTCCCTGCCGCCTGCCGTCGAGCTGGGGACACCACCCAGTATGGAGATAAGGGAACTCCCATGGTGCCTGGCTGCGGCCGGAGGTCCAGTTGGAGCTAGAAAAGCCCCTGGGACAGCGAGCCGACACAGAAACTGGACCTAAGAAGGACAATGCTGTGCGAGGCACACGTCTAGCTACCTGCAGGTAGCAGGTATTTTTGTTACCTTCTCGCCATGACCTGAAAGGAACTGGAGAGAGGTGACCCCCCTGGACCACACGAGCTAAAGGGATTCTATGGAAACCCCCGTGAGGAAGGAGTCCCGACTCTGCAGCGTCGGCAGCAGATTCGATTGCACCTCCTCCTCCGTGGTGTCTACTGGGAGCAGCGGCGGCGTGCGCAGCCCCTCGAGCCCCCTACCCAGAGCTGATTTCTAATAAAGGCCTTTTCAAAGGAGCTGGTCTCCTGGCCCATTTATAACAAATTGGGGGCTCGTCCGGGATGTGACCATGCCCGAAGAGGACCAAGGACGGGACGGCCGACCGCCCTTTGGATCTCCGGACAGCTGGTCACACCGGACCCAAGGAAGACAGCCTGGGATCGGACAGCATGGAGGAGCGCCGGTAAAGTATAGCCGGTGGCGGGAGTGGAGACGAGCGAGTGGTGTGTGTGTGAGACGAAGACCGGCAGCTCGGATCTTCGAAGCAAGTGTGGGCCTCCTAATACCGTGGTTCCAGTCTCCCACGAGGGAACTGGCCGGGAACGGAGGGAAGCAAAAGGAGAACAGTGTGAAAGAGGCGTATCCAGGGGCATAGGCGCCCCCCTCCGGGCGTGCGGAGGTAATTTAGAGAGTGAGTGGCACGTCACAGGGTGTATGATTGTAGGATAGGCCCGCCTCCATTCTAGAATCTACGGAGGCGGGCTGCTCAGGCTGATCCAAGCATGCGGAAAGCCTAGAGCTGTGTGTGGAGCACGCACTGCACTGGCCGAGGTTACGGCCCGGGGTGTCCAGGCGAGGAAGGGGTGCTGGCTGACAGTCAGGGCAGTCTGAGCACTGCCTTGGGACACTGGCTGGGGTAGCCTGCCGGGGTACATGAGTGGGCGCACTGGTCGGGGATACCTAGAAGTGAGGGGTATGCGTTCCGGGTGCGGAGAGCCTACAGGGCCGGGGGTCTTTTGAGTACACTGCCCGGGTGTAGGATGAATGAAAGTTAGGGAAGTCCCAAGGTGCGAGGGATTTAACAATAGGGAGAGTGAGTGAGTCGCACACTGTACGTCCGAGTCCTGGCTGTAAGTGGTGACTGGAACTCTGGGCCCAGGTTGACCGGCTGCTTACGGAAACTCGATTGATATACAGGAGAGGAAGAGGGGTGCTGGCTGGGGTAGTGACTGAATCCTTAAGGGTGGGATATCAGGCTACCGACAGGGCACTCTGAGCACTGGCAGGAGTGGTGCCCAGACCCTGAGGGCGGGTCACTGGAGCCACTGACGGGTGTTCGTAGAGTGAGTGAAGATTACCTAGTGAGAATGGGAGCATACATAAATAAGCGAAAAACCGCCTGAGGAGGAAAAGGGGAAGATAAAGAACATTCCCCCAGATAGTCCACTAGGACAAATGTTGGAACTATGGGATACTGATGAGGCCACTAAAAATTTGAGCAAAGTTAAAATGATTCATTATTGTATAGAGGTTTGGCCTACTTTAAATTTACCTGGAGAATGGCCGTGGTGTGGAACTAAGGACCCCTGGATGTGCTCACAATTAAACCAGTATCTGAAATCCAGAGGGGACTCAGATACTGAGCAGATCCTTTATGCTGCCTGCTGGCAGAAACACAGAACTGAAAGTGAAACAGTTAAGATTTGTATGCTACAAGAGGGAAAGAGGAAAAATGAAAAAGGGAAAAGGGAGGAAAGCAGTCACCATTGGGACCCTCTTGATTATTTGCCCCCTCCTCCCGTTTACCCTGAGATACCCCAAACTGTCCCTGCTAACCCTCCAGCTTTACCTGTGAACCCCTCCCCATCTCTCCAAACCATGATCCCTATTCCTTCTTCAGCTTGCTCCCCAACAGGATTACCCCCAACAGCTCCACTCTCTCTACCACCTCAATCTAACCCGACTATCTCGAGTACTAACCCCTTCTACTCTTCAGCTCTATCCTCGACCTCTCCTAACACTGGCCTCGGCCACTCCCCTTCACCATCTACTGTTCCTGCACTCCCACACAACTGGGAGCTGGACTTGCCAGCCAATAATATAGAAACCCCAAAAGGACCCTACTGTGGCACCAGGTCAAGAACAAAGCTCTTCCCCCTAAGGAAAGTCCCGATAAGTGGGGCAGCTGGGGATGCACCTCTGACAGCTTCAGAAGTTGGGGGCTTTAAGAAAGAGCTGGGAGGCCTGGTTGGGGACCTGGTGGGGGTGGCTGGCTGGGTGGATCAGTTCCTGAATCCTAATGTTTGCACCTGGAGTGAGATGAACTCTATTTTGGGTGCCTTGTTCAGCCCCAAGGAGATGGCCATGGTCCATGTCGTGGGGATTCGAGTCTGGGAGCAGGGGAGCAGGTTTGGGCCCCGGGCAGGGAACGGGCTCCCGCGGGCGGATCCAGGGTGGGATCCAGGTGGAGAAGGGGAAGGGCAGAATGTGGGGGACTGCGGAACCCTGGTGGTGAGGGGCATCGGAGGGTCTGTTCCCCGGGGTGGCGGCACCAGGCTGGCCTCTGATGGGACCCAGGGGGAATGGGACCCCAGCCACCTAGTTAAGCAGGTTGGAGGAGATTTTGGTTACGTGGATCCCGACAGTCCTGAGGGCCAAGTGCTGTTAGAGGTGCAGTTCCTTGCTGGATCCTGGCCTGATATCAGGAAAAAGCTAGAAATTAGTAACCCATGCTGCTGTCTGGACCCAAGAAAAGGAGTGGACTGACGTTTCCCGTGTAAAAGGACCAGTATCGCCTCCTCCTAACTGTGGACAAAACCCAGAAAAATCCCCCACGAGTCCCCCCAGGTGGACTGCCATCCAAGGTCCTGCCAGCTGACAAAAGAAGAGAACCAATATATGATGAACATGAGTTGAGAGAAATAAAGAAGTTAGGGTTGTACCAAGGGAAGCAAGGGGAATGGCTAACCCCAGATAGAGGAAAGTTTTTAAATAAAGCCCTAGCTTGAAAAATGCTAACAGAAATACAGAGCCTGACCCACTGGGGCACCCAAGGGTTATGTGATCTTTTTTTAAAGAGAATATTTATGTATTGGGGTATATGGTCTGGCCAAAGCAGTTACTGAAGGATGCCTTATATGCCAAAAGGTAAATCAGAAAGCGATGGGGGGGAGTGCCCCAGGAGGAAGATGGATGGCATTGGGACCCTTTCAAAATATACAGGTGGATTTTGCCGAGGTGCCTTCAGTACAGGGTTGCAGGTATCTACTTGTTATGGTTGATTGTTTGGCCCATTGGGTGGAAGCCTTTCCTACAAAAAGGGAAACGGCACAAGTGGTAATAAAAATATTATTGGAACACATCATCCCCTGGTATGGGCTAGTGAATAATATTGATTCAGACCGAGGTCCTCATTTTGTAGCCAAAATTCTACATGATGTCATTAAAGCCTTAGGAATCAGGTGGCGGTTGCATACACCCTGGCATCCCCAAAGTTCAGTGAGAGTTGAGAGGATGAATAAAACTCTCAAAAATGTATTAACTAAATTGATAACCGAAACAGGAATGAATTGGCTCAAGTGTCTGCCCCTGGCCCTTCTGCGAATCTGGGTCCGACCAAGATCTGACATAGGGGTTTCACCATATGAGATGATGTTTGGACTCCCCTTCTTACTGACCCCCTATAGCACTGGGGATTATTTAGAAGGAGAGGCCGCTACCCAGGAATATGTAAAAACAATTGGAAAGACATTGGCAGATCTTAAAAGAAGAGGGTATCTTCCTCAAACCTCTCCCTTGGACACTGACATGCACCAAATAAAACCAGGAGACTGGGTTTTAATTAAGTCCTGGAATACCACCCCACTAACTCCCAAATTCGAAGGCCCGTTCCAAGTTCTGCTCACTACTCATACTGCAGTGTGAACCCAGGAAAAGGGCTGGACCCACATCACTAGAGTGAAAGGACCATTACCCCCCCCGAGTGATCCCTCTGACCCCAACAAGGGGTCAGATCCCTCTGACCCTACAACCCCAACAAGGGTTCCCTCTGAGTGGACTGCCACTCGCGATCCAGACACCCTCAAAGTAACTCTCAGGAAACAACCAAAAACCAGTTAAAGCCAATAAGGGACAATAACAGTTATTACAAGCTGTCGTTACCATTGTTAAAAATCCACATTGTTATAAGAGGTTAAAAAGTGTTAATATAAAAGTGTAAAATAATGGTTAAATCCGATGTTATAAATTGTTATAATGAGTCACAAAGTGTTAATATAAAAGTGATAAGTAGCAGTAATTCTTAATTTAAAAATTAACTCTCTCATAGGGCACACCCAAAGGGAGCTAACTAAAACTAAGAAAAAGGTGGAAGGTGGGAATAAACAAGGGAGAACTCCACAAATCCAGCCTAAGAACTCCCCGACCCAAGAGGCAAGGCCAGGTGAGACCAAAGGATCCACAAATAGAATGGTTCATACTGGACTCTTGGAGGGACTGATAGTAGTCCTATTGATAAGCAAGTTTACAGATGGGGCTTGCTCCAAATGCTGTCATTCAGTTTGTGATGGGGAGAATCTACAATCCCTTATGAGAGTTCACACCCATGTGAATCCCACATGTTTTGACATGACCCAATTATCCACCTGTCAAGAAGAGGAAAAACAATATTGGTTTGCAAAAAATGCTGCCACATTTAAGTGCCTGACTGAGGAGTGCCCTATCAGAGAGTGGTTCTGTTTCAAAGAGTTAAGAAATACAGAGGGAGTAGCAGATCTGATAAAAGAAAAACCACTGGTGGTGAAAAAGAATGAAATAGATGAACCCCTTGGGAAAAGTCTATTTGTCGATCTGGTAGAGGGAATCAGCCATAAACTAAATATAACAAACTGCTGGATATGTAAAAGCACACAAATGTGTGATGTATGGCCCTGGGAAGGGACAAGCTTATCACCCCTAGACATCCTGAGATGGAAGTTAATAACGGGGAAAAAGTATAAAACCTTCCTAGGAAGAATGGCTTGTAAAAGGTACCTACTGATCAAAGAGTTAAAACAAAAATGGATCCCCAGGGAACCTGAAAAATATTGGTCTATTGGGAAAAAAGAATCAGGGTGCGTCTGTAATAAAAGTTATGGTCTACATGAGTGCACTGATAAAGGGACCAATCTTTTTTGGGGAATCAGAGAAATTTCAAAATATTGGGAACACCCCTATGACACACAAAACACATCCTGGAAAGCCCCAAAACATCTCTTTTGGATTTGTGGTGACAAAACCTACACCCATCTCCCAGGAGATTGGGCGGGTAGCTGCACCATAGGAATCATCAAACCAGCCTTCTCCCTCCTCCCACGAGAATCACTAAACCATTTAGGCATACCCTTATATGACAATTTAAAAAGAAAATACCGGAAGAGGAGGAGGGGCAGCACACACACATGGAAGAGTAAAATATGGACACCAAAAGAAATAGTAAAAACATATAGGCCAGCAACTTGGACACAAGATAGATCATGGGGGTGCCGAACTCCAATTTACATGTTGAATAAAATTATCAGATTACAAGCAGTATTAAAAAGAATATCAAACAAAACAGCCCTTGCCCTTGATCATATCAGTAACCAATTGGCACAGACAAGAGCAGTAGTTTATCAAATCAAACTAGCAGTCGATTACGAAAGTAAGGTAATAAAAAAATATTTCCAAAGAAATACAAAAAATTACATGTGTAGCTACCCAAGAATGGAAGCCCTTAATTAATATAGACTGGTGGGACAACTTCAGGTCCTTTGAAGGGGCCTGGTGGAAAAAAGTAGTGTTCATTGCAATAAGTGCCTTTGCCAGTCTCCTACTTCTCCCCTGCATACTTCCCTGTCTAATTCAAACTATAGTCACTACTGTTCAAGATAGTCTCCAAATCCCTGAAGTAAGGATTCAGAAACCTACAAATACAATTAGATTAGAACCCCAAGAAGAAGAACTAAGCACAGCAAAAAGAATTTATAACCAATACCAGGAATTAAAACAGATTTATTCCCTTGAATCAGACATAGCCAATTGATGCGGGCAAAAGCCCGATCAAAGAAATAGAGGGGGGATTGAAAGAAATAGCCCCAGGTTATGCACTCCCAAGTTGTACTGTTATACTGTTTTGCTGTAAAATTAAAGTTGCACTGTTACTTGCCTGTTTTAAACTGTTCATGTTGAATCTGTACCCCTAAATTTCTGCTCGTTATGTCCCAAGTTCTGTACCCTTTCTCCCTGAATTCTGGGTTTTCCCCTCTCCACCGACTAAAGCCCGCCACCACTTCCTGCTACCCCCCTGCTGCTTCCTGCTGCTCCCTGCCGCCTGCCGTCGAGCTGGGGACACCACCCAGTATGGAGATAAGGGAACTCCCATGGTGCCTGGCTGCGGCCGGAGGTCCAGTTGGAGCTAGAAAAGCCCCTGGGACAGCGAGCCGACACAGAAACTGGACCTAAGAAGGACAATGCTGTGCGAGGCACACGTCTAGCTACCTGCAGGTAGCAGGTATTTTTTGTTACTTTCTCGCCATGACCTGAAAGGAACTGGAGAGAGGTGACCCCCCTGGACCACATGAGCCAAAGGGATTCTATGGAAACCCCCGTGAGGAAGGAGTCCCGACTCTGCAGCGTCGGCAGCAGATTCGATTGCACCTCCTCCTCCGTGGTGTCCACTGGGAGCAGCGGCGGCATGCGCAGCCCCTCGAGCCCCCTACCCAGAGCTGATTTCTAATAAAGGCCTTTTCAAAGGAGCTGGTCTCCTGGCCCATTTATACCATAAAATATAACTCATAGACATAAGCCAGTATACATCAAGATTATGTGTACAGATTTTCTTTTAAAGCTACTAGTTCAGTGCCCGCCTGAGCTAGTAGTTCCTTCTGAGGCTTTATAGACAAACTTATCACAGAGAACATATCCTTACCCTCCACCAATATCACCCTATCAGGAAATCATGAACTACTTTATCATTATTATTTTGGGAACATGAGTTAACAAATACTACATGCAGGACCAGAGGCTGGTGCAGTCTGAAGGCTTGAGGTGTTCTGGGGGGCTGAGCCACACTCCCCATGGATGGGGCTGCCCTCCCATATAACCCTTGGCAGCCTGAGGTCAGCCACAGAATTGTCCCACCCTTGCAAGTGTATCCATGTCTCTCCATCCCTTGTCCCAAGTCCCTCTCCAGTTGTCCTGGAGCCCCCTTAGGCACTGGAAGGGGCTCTGAGGCCTCCCTGGAGCCTTCTCCTCTCCAGGTGAACATCCCCAGCTTTCCCAGCCTGGCTCCAGAGCAGAGGAGTGCCAGCCCTCAGAGCATCTCCGTAGCCTCCTCTGGACCCTCTCCAACAGCTCCACACCTTCCTGTGCTGAGGACACAAGAGCTGGATGTAGAGGAGCTCTGGAGAGAGCTCTTCTGTGTAGGACAGCCCTGCCCACATGGAGACCCCACTTAACCTCTCACCCCTTGAAAGAAATAGAGAGCCCCAGGTTATGCACTCCCAAGTTGTACTGTTATACTGTTTTGCTGTAAAATTAAAGTTGCACTCTTACTTACCTGTTTTAAACTGTTCATGTTGAATCTGTACCCCTGAATTTCTGCTTGTTATGTCCCAAGTTTTGTACCCTTTCTCCCTGAGTTTTGAGTTCCCCTCTCCCCGCCGAGGGAACCTGCCGCCGCTTCCTGCTACCTCCCTGCTGCTTCCTGCTGCCACCCCTGCCTGCCCGTCGAGCTGCGGACACCGCCCAGTATGGAGATCAGAGAACTCCCAGGGTGCCTGGCTGCAGCCGGAGATCCAGCCGACACTAGAAAAACCCCTAAAAACCAGCGAGCCGGCACAGAAACTGGACCTAAGAAGGACAATGCTGTGTGAGGCACATGTCTAGCTACCTGCGGGTAGCAGGTATTTTTTGTTACCTTCTCGCCATGACCTGAAAAGAACTGGAGAGAGGTGACCCCCCGGACCACACAAGCCAAGGTGATTCTTTGGTAACTCCCACGAGGACGGAATCCCGACTCTGCAGCAGCAGCAGCAGATTCGACTGCACCTCCTCCTCCGTGGTGTCCACTGGGAGCAGCGGCGGCGTGCGCAGCCCCTCGAGCCCCCTACCCAGAGCTGATTTCTAATAAAGGCCTTTTCAAAGGAGCTGGTCTCCTGGCCCATTTATAACAGATAGGGCTGTCCAGTGGAGTCCCCATCCCTGCAGGGGTTTAAAAGCCCTCTTGATGTGGTACTTGGGGACATGGTTAGTCGTGGCCGTGGCAGTGCGGAGGGACAGTTGCACTCGGTGATCTCAGAGGGCTTTTCCAACCTCAGCGATTCCGCGATTCTCTGAAAGAGCCACCGGCAGCTCTGCAGAGCCCCAGCCCAGCCCCAAGGAAGCCGTGTGCAGCGGGCTGGGGCCAGGGCTAATTAACAGGCCTCGTTAAAAATATATTACGTTTGCTTTAAACAAGGTTCCCCCAAGCCAGAGGAAGCTGGTGAGGGACTGAGAAGAGAGAGCAAGGGAGAGAGAGGCAGCAGGGAGGGGGAGGCGATGCCTGGGTGTATTTATTCCTTCCCTTCCTTCCATTTCTAACCCAAACCAAAGTGTCTCTGTGGCTGGAGGTGCCCTCTCGTCTCATAAAGTACCACATAGGAAATTGTAAAGTACAGGAAAGCAACCCAAACCCCCTGACCCCTTAACAAACTCCAGCCACAGCCGAAGTTGCAGGGTAAACAAAGTCAAGCCACTGTTGCCAAACTCTCCTGGGTGCTGGGGCTGCATTCCTGGTCCCAAAAGAGGCTGGATGTCCCTGTTGGAGGCTGGATGTCCCCACTCAAGGCTGGATGTCCCCACAGCCCTCACCCCAGTCCCCAGCCACAGAGCTGCCCCTCAGCCTGAGGGTGCTGATTCCTTCAAAGTGAGATGCATCCTCTCCCTGCCACTGGAGATGATGATGCTCTGAGCCAGCAGTTGGTCAGAGCAGGATTGATGTCCCTTGGAGCCTTGTCCCCTGAGTCTGTCTGACACCCACAGAGAGGCACCGGCCCTGCTGCAGTGCCATTAGCATCGGTGCCACCGAGGGAATGCTCTGTTTCCCTGGACACTGGTAATTCAGCCAGAACCTGCACAGTTTTCTGTGCATAATAGTCCCAAATGTGTTCTCTGGCAGGCTCAGGAATCAGGAGCCCAGCGGAGGCAGCCCAGATTAATCAGGCTGGCCACAACTCGGAACAAACCTACTGAGGAAGCCTTGGCAGCAGCGGCTTGTGTGAGGGCTGTCCCTCCCATCCTGCTCCCACACAGCATGAGGGACCAGGAATCTTAATGGAGTGATTGACCACGTTCTTCCAGAGCCCTCTGCCACCAGCACCGTGCCTCCTGCTCCATGTCCCTGTGTCACCCACGTCCCCCACACTGGGAATGACAGGAGTTGGGCAGGCAGGTGTTGTGGGGCCACTTCTGCAGAGGGGGATGAAGGGGTCAGGGAGCCCCTGCTCATTGGGATTGCAATCACAGGGCTCTGGACTCTGCCTGGGACACTCTGCTGGTTAATCCAGCCACACACCCCACCTGGAGATGCCTGTGCCCCTGCCTGGAGCATGGGACAGGAAAGCCTTGTGGGATGCTTGGAGCAAGCGCACAGGTTCATTGTGGTCCCAAATCCTGGTGTTTCTCCAGTCTCCTCCTCTCAGCTTCCCATCCTCTCTGCCTCCCACACACTCTCTGGCTGAGATTCCACTGTCCATGGGATGCAGGTTGGGAGTTTTCCTGGGGTATCCCAACCCACTGACCCCAGGACATCCCCTTCTCTCTCCCCCCAGGAGGTACCACCTCCTCTCCCTCTGAAGGGAATCAGCAATTTTTGGCAGGTATTTGTCTGTTGGATGCTGTACTCAGCGCTGGCACTGGCAGCAGTCTGCAGCCAGGATGTCTCCTGCGTTCCTGGGGATTCCTGGGGATCCTTGGGGTGACCAGCCAGGTCACAGGGACCATGCTGAGCTGGAGGTGGGTGACACTCTCCTGTGCTGCCTATGATGGGTGGGGGTCAGGCAAGAGGGACAGCCCTGCAGAGTGGGAGGCCGGACACCTCCCCCCTCCTAAAGACACAGCAGGATGTTTACATGACAGATTCTGGCTGGTGAAGAACACACAAAGCCTCGAAAAAATAAAATTAATAACAAAAACAATTTCCCGTTGTTCCCTGTGAAAGAAATAGCCCCAGGTTATGCACTCCTAAGTTGTACTGTTATACTGTTTTGCTGTAAAATTAAAGTTGCACTGTTACTTGCCTGTTTTAAACTGTTCATGTTGAATCTGTACCCTAAATTTCTGCTTGTTATGTCCCGAGTTTTGTACCCTTTCTCCCTGAATTCTGGGTTTTCCCCTCTCCACTGACTAAAGCCCGCCGCCACTTCCTGCTACCCCCCTGCTGCTTTCTGCCTGCCTGCCGTAGAGCTAGAGACACCACCCAGTATGGAGATCAGGGAACTCCCATGGTGCCAGGCTGCGGCCGGAGGTCCAGTTGGAGCTAGAAAAGCCCCTGGGACAGCGAGCCGACACAGAAACTGGACCTAAGAAGGACAAAGCTGTGCAAGGCACACGTCTAGCTACCTGCAGGTAGCAGGTATTTTTTGTTACTTTCTCGCCATGACCTGAAAGAAACTGGAGAGAGGTGACCCCCCTAGACCACACGAGCCAAAGCGATTCTATGGAAACCCCCGTGAGGAGGGAATCCCGACTCTGCAGCAGCAGCAGCAGATTCGACTGCACCTCCTCCTCCGTGGTGTTCACTGGGAGCAGCGGCGGCGTGCGCAGCCCCTCGAGCCCCCTACCCAGAGCTAATTTCTAATAAAGGCCTTTTCAAAGGAGTCGGTCTCCTGGCCCATTTATAACACCCTGCAGCAGATGGAAAATAAGCACAGCTGCTCCTCTGCCCCAAGCAGCGGCTGCACACCCCGGCCCCCACTGGTCCCCACGCCCAGGACACGCTGCCCAGGCAGCCAAATGCCCATGGGATTGATCCCACAGGAATCCTGAGCATCCAGGGGGGTGACAGCGTGGCTCTGATGCTGCATGAGGGGTGTGGGAGCTGAGGTGGCACTGCCAGCCCAGAGAGGGGACATGAGAAAAGGGATTGTCCACCCCAAGGAGCCATCCCAAGGTGGTGCCAGTCCTGCTGGTCCAACCTCTGCTCTCTGTGTGCCCGATGGAGTGGATAAGCTGATCCCCTGGAAGGAGAACCCCCTGAGGAGGTGTGAGTGAGGCAAGGGACCATCCCCTGCCCAGCTGGAGCAGCAGAGGAGCGGGGACACCACGGGTGGGTCAGGACAGGCTGTGAGGCCATGGCTGCCCCCGTCCACGTGGAGCATGGGGCGGAGGTTAAACATCAGGAAACACTTTCTGGTTCTAGGTGGGATCTGGGAGGCAGAGCCAGCTCCCAGCTGGGAGCTCCCTCTGTGGGGACAGGAGTGGGGCTGGGAGGGACCCCCAGTGAAGGCTGTGTGTCTGTCACACTGACACAGCTGGGATGTCCTGTATCCCTTCGTCCCTCCTGAATTTTAATGCCAGCAGCAGCTTCTGGTGGCAGGGCTTGCTGCAGCCCCCCAATGCACAGAGCCCCCACCCCATCTGACCTGAAACTGGGGAAAAATGGAACATTTCTCATATTTACTGTGGAACCACAACAGCTCCTGCAGAAGCAGCTGCTCCCTGCAAAGTAACACTCCAGGTTCTGGATTTAAATAAAGTACAAGGATCTATAAATCCCACGGACAAGCAGAAGTACCAAATACCCCCCAGTTTCACCTTTGGCAGCCCCAAACCTCTCAGTCTCCAGGTCCAGGAAGCCTGAGAGTCCTGAGTGAGGTTGGGCTGTGCTTCAGGCTGGGGGATGATCCAGGTAGTTTGCAGGAATGCTGTCAGGGATGCCCGGAGCTGCAGGGATGTTTCCAAGGATGCAGGGTTGCTGCCAGGGTTGTTGGGGACTGCAGGGATGCTGCCAGGGACTTCCAGGGCTGCCAGAGGCTCTCTGGACTGCAGCTCTGCTCGGGGCTGGAAGAGTGCTTGAGGCTGGCAGGGATATTCGGGATTGGCAGGGGACTCAGGACCGGCAGGGATGCTCCAGGCTGTGGAGATGCTCCGGGTTGGGGAATGCTCCGGGCTATGCTCCGAGCTGTGGGATGCTCGGGGCTGAGGGGTGACCATGGACAGGCATGCGGGGCTGGAGGTGCCGGAGGGCAGGGCAGGGGCTGCGGAGGCTCCTCCCGGGCCGCTCGCGTGGAGCTCGGCTGTCCTCTAGTGCACGCCCGGCTCCACGACACGGAGCCGTGAGGCTGGGAAGGGCAGGGAAGGGCTGGAAAAGGCAGGGAAAAGCAGGTGGGGCAGGCAGGGAGCACCACCAAGCCCCACCCCCCACCCCCCACTCCCTTCCAACCTCCGCATTTTTAGGAGCTCCACTATTTATTCAGCATCCCTTTGCCCCTCACTTTTTTTTCCCCACGTCCCAGTCCCCCTTGGCCTTCCACCCCTTTTTGGCCACAGTTTTATATTAGGTGTCCACTTAATTTAATGATCTCCAGTTATTCCTTAGGCTTCTGCTCCTTTTCAGCCTCCCATTTTTCAGCACCCTCCACTCTTCACCAACCTCTCAGTCTCCGTTTTCCACTACATTTTTATTGCCCTCACCTCTGTTTGGCCTCCCTCCCTTTTTCAGCCCCCATTTTTTCCTGGTCTCTACTTGCCCTCAATCTTCCCACACCTCTTTGGACTTCCACCCCATTTTGACACAGGGGAGCAACCACAGGCACATGGCATGGGGAAAGGAGGGAAAGAGTGAGGGAGGAGGGGGAGGGAAGAGGGATGCAGTGCAGGTCCCTGAGCACTTGGGGCTGTCACAGCGTGAGCAGCCTCACCTGGGGCTCCCCACACCCCTGCCTGTGGCTCTATTTAAGCTCAGCCTCAGCTCCTTCCTGACCTTGCTGTCAGTGTGCTCAGCTCTGGCCCTGCCTTCAGTCTCACAGCCCATCCAGGCGACCCCTGCCCTGTCCCTGTTGGGGCTGTGGGCACAGGAGAGGTTCCCTGACTTTTGCCAGCACTGCACAGAGGGACACCTGTCCTTAAGCCATGGGGGTGGGTGGTAGCTGCTGTTCCCTCCATGGGCTGGGTGCTTTGGGGGCCCTGGGTTGCACTGTCCCTGCACTGTCCCCGCTCTCCCGGCGCTGTGGTGGCAGCAGAGTGCCAGGGACAGGCGGTGGGAGTGGGGCCAGGCATGACCCCGAGCGAGATTAGGACCCTCAGCAGGGCAGAGCCACGGGAGGGATTGGGGACAGGGACCCGAGTCACTGCCCTACCCACCCCTGCCGTGGGCAGTGACACCTTCTGCCAGACCAGGTTGTTCCCACCACCGTCCAACCTAGCCTGGAACACTTCCAGGGATCCAGGGTGTACTGGTTTCACGTCCGCCAATTCCTGTTTCCCAAATTTAGTGTAGTGGTTTGAGTGTCTACCAGAATCATTTACTCTTTTTCTGCTGTGAGATAGGATTAGGAGAAAAGCAAAGCAGGCTCAAACTTAAAAGGTATAAAGACACATTTATTAACAAAACTATAAGAGAAAAAATTAATAAGAATCAGAATGAAACTTTCAAAACACTTCCCTCTCCTCCAACAGCTTCTTTTCTTTCTCACAGACAATGTATAAAGACAAAAGTCAGAACTCTAGGTCAGTACCACTTATAAAATAGTCTTTCATCAGTCCATTTAGAGAAAGAAGTCTCTTTTGGTCCGTTATGGTAACTTTCCACAAGAAAGAACACTCCACTTGTGGCTTTTAACTCTCACAAAAGCAGTCATCCGGGGGAAATCTGCAGTTGTGAACCTCCCATATCACGCAGCCTTTCCCATGGCTACATATGGGCCATGGACTCATGCATACTCATGGGGTATTAATTTTAAAGATTAAAAAAGCAAAGGGTGTATCTTCGCTATCTGGAAAATCATCTTCATCTCAAGAAACACATGTCTTCTTTTTTCCCTGGGGGCAGAGGGCTTCTATCTTTATCTTCCTCTGTTCAAAATTCTCCATTAGATCACAGCTATTTCAATATTTACTTAGTCCATCACAAATGCCTTTGCTTATCTCTACAATTTAAACACTGTCGTCATCTCCCCAGAATGCATATTTTTTCCACAGTTTAAAGGGATATTCTAGCATATTACAGTCTGTTGCCATGGCTCACAAAACACTTTCAGCCTAAAATCAAGCCATCTTCTCCATCTCCTCTCACTTAGGATATAACTTCCCTTTCACCGACCCTGGTATCTTCATATTGTCTCTTTACATGTCTCCCACTCTGACTTTTCTCTCACTCAGAGAACGGTTACTGCTTTGTAAGTTTCATCTGTGTAAGGAAAGAGTTAATATTCTCCCAGGTGTAAGGAATGAAGAGCTTGACTCAGCCAATATATCAAGCAGCAATCAATTTATTTATTCATTATTTCAAATGGTAAAGTGTGAGCAAAGCAGTGCGCTGGGTACGGGGGGGGTCTCCCCTCTAACTGCATGCCAGCTACAAATTTTTGCTGGTATTTATTGAGCATTTTCATAAGCATATCTCAGCAGGGGTTTTTTTTATGGTTTCCTCCTAGTTTCTATTTGTGAAGTCCGATTTCTATACCCCATTGTGATCAGTTCCTATTAGTGACGTCGAATTTCTATACCCTAAGGTTGTAAATTAGTGATGATGATGTCCAGCTTCCCTTTTCAGGATTATACATCAGTGATGGTGAGGTCCAGCTTTCCTCTCCAGGATCGTAAATCAGTGAAGGTGATGTCTAGCTTCCCTTCCCAGGATCGTCCAGTTTTCCTTTCCAGGATCATCAATTTTTAGCTTGGGATAAGATCACTTCCTTCTTTTATTTAGGTGATTACAACTCCTTTTATATATTCTAAAGCTATAGTTCAAAGCTTCTTGTTACAAAGCAGATTAAAACTTATAATAATTTTATTTTCAAAGCAAATAATAATACTTTGGCATTCTTCTATCTTACATGTTAAAAAAACTTAAAAGTTATATTGTGAAAACTTTAGAGTTCACATTATTCACTTATAAGCAAGCAAAATATTTGTCTAAAGGCCTCTTTCCATGTTTTTGGGGTTTTTTTGTTGTTTATTAAAACTCATTTTTATAACTGTCTCATGGCCTTGTTCCACACATTTCACAATTACAACTACATAGGCCACCTTTTTCTACCTGACACGAAACACAACCCCACATTTCACACAGGTCTGCAGAGGGCATGCTGGTTCTTCCCGGGGATATGGCTTAAGGTGGCAGACTCAAGCCGTGCCGGGGCTGGAGTCAGGATCTCTCGCGTGGCTGGGCTTCCCCCTCCCCCCCCTTACTCTGCCCGGCAGCCGTTAGTAGCGGGGCCTCCTCTTCCCCCCCCTCCCCGCCAGCAGCTGCTGGGACCCGGGGCCCGGTTCGGCCCTGCCAGGGCTGCAGCAGCGGCAGAGCCCGTCCAGGCCATGCAGTTGCTAGTGCAGACCTGGGTCTATCAGCCCGGCCTCAGGCTCTGTGCCCAATCTGATATCCATGCATGATCCCCCCTCACCAGCCCCCTCCCCCACCCCCACCGTCTTCAAAGCCAGAGACCTGGCAGTGGTTCTGAAAGCCAGGCAGAGCCTCCATGCCATGGCTTGGCATGGAACTCAAAGGCTCAATTAGCAACATCTGCTCTTGTGGGCTGTAAAACCCTCTCGCTTCTCCCCTCCCTTGCTCTGAGTGCTCACAGCTGGGAGCAGCATGAGGCTGCAGCCAGCCCAGCCAGGGGAGCTGTGCCCCTGGCTCACAGCTGTCATAGCTTGCTGTGCCACCTCTGCCACCACTCTCCAGACCCCTGAGATCCACGGCCTGATGGCAGCTGAGTGTGAGGGACAAGGAGTGAGCTCTTCTCTCTGGTGTCCAGGGAATGGCCCCAGCTGTGTCAGGGAGGGTTAGGTTGGATATTAGGAAAAGGTTCTTCCTCTAGAGGGTGGTCAGGTGCTGAACAGAGGGAAGGGTCTGGAGAACCAGCAGTGACTGGGAGTGCTCAGCCTGGGAAAAAGGAGGCTCAGGTGGGACCTTCTCCACAACTCCCTGACAGGAGGGGACAGCCGGGAGGGTCGGGCTCTGCTCCCAGGAAACAGGGACAGGATGAGAGGAAATGGCCTCAAGCTGTGCCAGGAGATGTTCAGGTTGGACATCAGGAGGAATTTTTTCATGGAAAGGGTGGTCAGGCCTTGGAAGGGGCTGCCCAGGGAGGTGATGGATTCCTCATCCCTGGAAGTGTCTAAGGAAGGACTGGATGTGGCACTCAGTGCTCTGGGCTTGTTGACCAGATGGGGATCAGTCAAAGGTTGGACTTGATGACCTTGAAAGTCTTTTCCAACCTCAATGATCCCATGTGTCCTAGGTTACAATGTAAGATGTGCTCAAAGTATGTATTCTATCACCATCTTCATGAGCTGTTGAAACCAGGTGGGGCAGTGTTTCCCTTGCCCCCTCCCTCCGGACTATCTTCTGTTAATGGGCCATCAATGCCTTGCTGCATGACTCATAGGTAACTCCCTCTGGGAACTATCTCTGTTTAATGGGCAATCAAGGACCCCACTGCATGACTGGTGAAATGATATCAGCCCGTTGTGAGATGCTCTGCCCAGGGGGAGGAGCCAAGCATTCTCACCTGGATATAATTTGGGATTTGGGACAGCACAGGAGTCCTTACTCACTGGATTCCTGGAGGACAAGAACTATCAGACCTTTCTACAGGATCATTGCTTGAACAAGACCACTTCATCTAGACTGCTACCACCGCCCTCACTATCAGGGTGTCAGGTTGTATTCTGACTCTGTCAGTGATCATTTGTACTATTGCTTTTATTTTATTTTACTTTTTTTCCCCCTCCTATTAAATTGTTTTTCCTACTTGGAGTCTCTCACTGGTTTTGCTTTCAAACCAGTACACCATGATTCTATGAAAACCAGCCCATGCCCTGCAGGCTGGCTGAAAGGCCCTGTCAGCACCCATTGTTCAGGAGCTGAAGCAATCGGAGCCCTTTCCTGAGGAGCCTGGCGGGCCGGGATGTCCCGGGAGGGCTGTATAGCAGCAGGGCTGAGCACTGCTGTTATCATTCCGTGGATGCCTCCAAACACGGCCAAGCGGCGCCACACGAGGCCATCAAGGTTGGGAGGGCATGAAGCCAGCTGGGAATGGGATTTGTGAATGGGAGTGGGATGGGCAGTGCTGATGGGGCAAAACCATGTGGTACCCCCTGGAGAGGTGGTCTCTGAGCCCCCACTTGGAGGCAACCGTCCCCTCACAGCCTGGTGCCAAGAGGGTACAAGGGAGTCCCATGGACAGCACTGGCAGGGTACTACTGATCTCTGACACTGGGCACCAAGCGCTTCCCTGCCTTTCTCAGCCTCATTCCAAGAATGTCCAGTATGTCCACTCCTTCCCCACATTTTGGCCATTAGATCTGATTATCCTTGATTTACTTGCTGTCTGGGGAGCACTCAGGGCCTCTCCCTCTGTACAAAGCAACCTCAGCTGCATTCTGGCTGCAGCAAAACATCCCACCCTGGGGACATCCCTTGGGAGATTCCCTAAAACCTCAGTCCCCTCCTCAGCTGGGGGTGTCTCTCAACTCCTGCCTGGGAGCTGGGGGGGCAGCAGGGCTTGCCAGGACTGTCACCCTATGACAAACAAGGGGTGTGATCATAATCCCATAAAAACACACATTGAAGCCCTTTGCCAAGGCCAGGACAAGCCTTGGCTGGTGCAGTGAGTGGTGAGAAAACACCTTGTGCTGATGGTGACTTCCTCCCTAATTATCCCTATCAAGGATCTGCCTCATAGGTAATCATGGAAACTCCAAATTCCCCAGGGAATCCTCCTGAGCATTGAGGCAGAGGCTGGCAGAGCTGCCTCTCCCACCTGAGGAACCAGGACTTGAGCACCAGCCTGTCCATATCTGCTTGGAGTAAGAAAAACCTCTACAAACCTCATTTCCCTTGGAATACTGGCAGTAAAACATCAATACACCATTGCCCTTAGTACACCACCAGCAGCAGTAGAGGGAGAGAAGCCAGAGGAGGGCTGAGGAAAGCTGTTCTCTCCTGAAGGCTCATGTGTGAGCCACTGGTTTTGTAGGGAGTGGGAGGAGCAGATAATGTTTTCTCAGGCAGAGGAAACTCCTGGGTGGAAATAACACTGTGCCCTGGAAATGGAGCCGTCAGCAAACAGGGCTGGTGCAGCCTCATCTCAGGAGGTGATGCTGAGCTGGGCACAGGCTCTGTGGTGGATTAACTGCTCCCGACAAGAATGGGAGCAATGAGCTCCCATCATGGCCCTGTTGGGAGCACAGGGGAGCCAAGGGCAGGGATGGGTAGAGTGTTCCTGCACGGTGGCTCACTGGGACACACTCTCCATGCCCTCCCTCCCAGTTTCATTCAGCCCCAGGTACACAAAAGGACCAGGAGTGCTGGGACAGGAAGAAAGCTGAGTCCTCAGGCTGGGGAGAAAGCTGAAAAAGGATGGGAACGAGTGAGGCTTTGTGGGGACAGACAGGAAATAAGAGAGAAAGGACAACAGGGCTCAGTGTCCCATAACTAACGGTGCACAAGGCTTGGAGGGGCTCTGTTACTGTCTCAGCTCTTCCTAGATCTGGACAGGAAAATCCTGATCTCCTGCCTGCAGCGCTCCCCCTGAGACATGGAGTGATGGGACAAGGGGGAATGGCCTTAAACTAAAGAGAAGGGCAGTTTAGATGGGATATTGGGAAAAAATTCTTCCCTGTGAGGGTGGTGAGGTGGAGAGGCCCTGGCGCAGGTTGCCCAGAGGAGCTGGGGCTGCCCCTGGATCCCTGGAAGTGTCCAAGGCCAGGTTGGACAGGGCTTGGAGCAACCTGGGAGAGTGGGAGGTGTCCCTGTCCATGGCAGGGGAATGGACAAGGTGATGTTTAAAAGTCCCTTCCAACCCAAACCATCCAGTGATTCCTCAAACCCCAGTCTGATCCTGTGTGCACAGAGCAGGCACAGACAGTTCTGGAAAAGAAACCCACCACAGGAACCACAGACCTGCAGGAACAGTCTTCTCAGCTATTCCAGCATCTTCTCCCAGCTGGGCTATGGACATGCTGGAGGAGCAGGAAGGGACGGAGTGGAAGAGCCAGAGGGAAGCACCCCCTGAGGGAGTCACAGGTGTCTGTGCCACAGCTCAGAAGAGCTGAGCCTCCAGCCCAGGTTGCAGATCCTTATATCACTCCCAGTGATGTTCAACATTTGTTCGTTCCGGCTGTAAAACCTCTCCTGGCTCTGCACCAGGTATTTCCCTCCCTCAGTGCCTCAGCCAGGGCTGAGCTGTTGAAGTGTGAGCAGCTCACACACCATGGCCTTTGTGACTAATGGCACCAGCTGAGGTGACAGCCCCTCCATGAGAGCCCCTTTCCCATGGGGCTTGCTGTCCTCACAGCTTAGGATGATCAACAGGAGAAGGGTAAAGCCTCCAGTGCCTTTCCCTGTGCCTGCAGGATCCCACTCTCCTAAGGGAGCTTGGGTAACCAGCTCCGGCACCCCATAGCCTTCAAGAAACTGGTTCACTTTAGGACAGAGGTTGAGGAAAACCCCAGGAATAGGAACACCTGAACCAATTCCCACAGCTGGGGTAGTGCCCGAGGCTGAGGATGGCTTTGTGGATGGAGAAGGAGCCTCCAAGCAGGCTCTGCCCTCTGTTCTGTGTACACTGGGGTTTCATGTCCATAAAATTATGGAATCATTTAAGTTGGAGTGGCTCTCAGAGACCACTGAGTCCAACCATCACCCCCAGCACTGCCAAGGCCACCATTAATCCATATTCCCAAGTGCCACACCCACATGATTTTGACCATTTCCAGGGAGGGTGACCACTGCTTCCCTTGGTGTTTGTTTCAATGCCTGACCACCTTTTCAGTGAAGAAATTTTCCCTAATATCCCACCTAAACCTCCACTGGTGCAACTTGTGGCTATTTTCTCTTGTCCTGTCCTTGTTCCCTGGGAGCAGAGCCTGACTCCCCCCCCCCCCCCCCCCCCCCCCCGGCTGCCCCCTCCTGTCAGGGAGTTGTGCAGAGCCAGAAGGTTCCCCTGAGCCTCCTTTTCTCCAGGCTGAGTTTTCCCCCCCCGCCCCCAGCTCCCTCAGCTGCTCTTTATTTTCCACTCCCAGCGAGCTGATGGTCTCTCAGGGTTTAGCCACGCCAAGAACCCCCTAACAGGGATTTAGGCACATGAATAAGGGATATCCCTGGAAGCTGCTTTTGCTGTCTAGTGATAACTCTCTCCCAGTCCCCCAGAAATGGAATCATTGGGGGCTCTTGGTGGGGCTGAGGGTGTGTGAGCAGCGAGGGGACACCAGGCTCTGCTCTCAGGGGACAGCACCATGTGTGTGGCTGCTGCTGGAGCCCCCATGGCCCCTCTCCGCTGGGACCTGTTGACACCGGGGATGGGGACGGAATCAGTCCGTGAGGGTGAGGATGGAGGTGAGGTGAGAATGAGGATTCAAGTGAGGATGAGGGTTAGGATGAGGATAAGTATGAAGTGAGGATAAGTATGAAGATGATGGCAAAGGTGAGGTGAGGATGAGGGAAGGGATGAGGAAGAGGGTGAGGTCGAGGGTGCGGATGAAGTGCTGATGAGGGTGCAGGTGACGCTCAGGGTGGGGGTGAGGACGAGGCTGAGCGCGGAGCTGCCGCCGGGGCTGCGGCAGGTGTGCGGGTGCGGGGGTGTTCTGGCCCGGCCCGGCGGAGCGGAGCTGTCCTTCAGCACCTCGGCAGCGCCGGCCAGGCCGGGCCGCGGCCGTGCCGGTGCCGGCGGAGCGGAGGCAGCGCGCAGGCGCAGCCGCAGCGTTCGCGGCTCCTCAAGGTGTTGGCGGCGCGGCTGAAGATGGCGACAGACTGACGGCGATGGGGCCGGGCGGCGGCGGCGGCGGGCGCGGTGCGGCCCCGGCACCGCGCCGGGGCAAGCGGAAATCCGAGTGAGGGCGGCCGGGGCATGCCCGGGGCCGGGGCGGGCGGCGGCGGCGGGGCGCGGCGGGGGCGGCGCGGGCATGGCGGCGGCGCGGGGCAGGTGACAGCGGCGGCAGCGCGGCGCTGCCCGCCCGCCGCCCGCGCGCCCCCAGCATGATCCGCGGCGCCTGGATGTCCCCCCGCGGGGGCGCCGCCGGCGGGGCCGTGTGCTGTGCGCCGCGCCGCAGCGACAAGCCGGTGGCCGACCCCGAGCGGGCGCAGAAATGGCGCCTGTCGCTCGCCTCGCTCCTCTTCTTCACCGTGCTCCTCTCCGACCATCTGTGGCTCTGTGCCGGGGCCAAGCTGCGGGCGCGGGAGCGGCCGCGGGGCCGCGGGCCGCGGGCGCTGCTGGCGGCCGAGCCGGCGGGCGGCGGCAGCTGCGAGGCCCTGCTGGGCAACCTGAGCCGCGGCCCCGGCGGGCCCTGCCCCGCCGCCCACGGGGACCTGGACTCGGCGTGCGCCCGGCTGCTCGCCCCGCAGCGCCCGCGGGCCCCCGCCGCGCCCCTGCGCTCGCCCCCCGCCGCCGCGCCCTTCTTCGCCTCGCCCTCCTCCAAAAGGACCTTTCTGCAGACTTACTTCAGGAACTTCAACCTCTCCTTTTGTGATACTTACACGATCTGGGACCTGCTGCGGGAGATGGCCGGCCCCGACGGCCTGGACTGCAGCCTGGACAACCTGATGGTGGACCTGGTGGTGGCGGCGGCCGGGGCGCTGGGCGGGGAGGCCTGTAGCAGCTGTGTCCAGGCGTACCAGCGGCTGGACCAACACGCTCAGGAAAAATACGAGGAGTTCGACCTCTTGCTGGAGAAGTACTTGCAATCGGAAGAGTACTCGGTCAGATCCTGCCTGACGGACTGCAAGGTATGAGGTGGTGTCCCGGGTGAGCTGGGCCACAGGGGGCTCGGTGGTGTGGGGGAACCGTGGTCCCCCTGCTCTCACACCTACCTGCAGGCTGGAGTCTCTGCTCCCTAAACCTCTCCTGGCAGTGGTGGTGGGACAAGTCTGGAGCCCTTGGGAAGTCTGGGACAGGGTGGTGGGACAGAGAAGGCAAAGCAGGACTTGGCCTGAATGAGCACTCAGACATCCCTTCACACCTGTGCACACACAGGCAGCTCCTGACATCCCATTCCCAACACTCCATTCCCAACACCTCAGTCTGAGCACCCAACTCATGACACTCCACTCTCAGCACCCCAATCCTGACACCTCACCCCCAACACCCCTGTCCTGACACCCCAAACCTGACATGCCACCTCAATCCAAGCACCTCACTCCTGACACCCCAATCCCTACCAGCCTCGCCCACACCCCTTTCCATGTGCATCCCTGTGCACATGGGGGCTGAGCTGGGCCAAGTGTGAGACCACTCATCTTTGCCTCAGACCTGCTGCTGCTCCTGGGACAGCCCAGGGTTCTGCCTGGCTGTCATTAGACCAGCGGTGACCTGAGATGAACCATGGTGCCAGAGCCCCTTCCCTGTAGGCAGCAGCTGTTTTCCAGCTCTTACACCCTTTCTGCCCAGGGAGCTGGCCCAGGGATGCTGGGATGTGCCTTCTGCCTTGGTGTTCCCCCCAGTGTCACTGACTGTCCCCAGCCCTCAGGCACAGTCAGTCCCTGTTCTGAAAGCTGATGGGTTGGTTGTGTCTCCCAGCATCAATGGGATCGAGGCTCAGTGTGGAGCCATCTCCTCTCTCAGATGAGAGCTGTGGTCGGATCGCCATTGGACCCCCAGTGTGGTTCTGCTGGATGCTCCGTTCTTAAAAGCCTGTGGTGCCTCCAGCTTCCACCTGCTCCAAGCTGCCTGGCTCACCTGTGCACACTCCCTCCAGACGTTGCCTCTGGGAAGTGCAATGGTCTCCATAATTAAACCTGCTTCCCTTTCTCGGAGCTGTGTCTTGGGCTGTGTGACAGCATTGTCCCCACAGGGATGGTGGCAGACCTTCCTCCCTGGCAGTATGATGGGGTTGGCTGCTCCTCTTCTGGGACAGGAGTTTTGAGGGTGTCTTGGTTTGGAAAGACAGGTATCTGCCAGGGAAAGCTGGAGTTTCCCTTAGAATGGGGAATGTAAACCCCTCACCCCCGCCGAATTATAAGTTTACAATTAAGGGCTTTCAGGCAAAGATTTGGGAATAGGAATAACAGTTCCTTACTAGGAATACAAATGCAGTAGGAAAAGAAACAAAACCACCCAACCAAACCAGCAACCAAACAACAATTTTGGAAAACCCTTGACAGAGTCAGAGCTACAACCTGACACCCTGTTAGTCAGGGTGTTGGAAGCAGTCCAAAAGTGAGTCCTCCTGGAGTGGCAGAGGTGGTTCTGGTGGAGTAGAGAATGGTCCTGTAGGACAAGGGTCCAGGTAGTGATGAGAAGGGGTCCAGTCGCGGTGAGAAGGGGTGCAGTCTTCCTCCAGGAATCGGGTGAAGATGGATGCCTTCTCGTTCCTGTGGCTCAGTTTTATCCAGGTAGAAATGGCTGGCTCCCCCCACTGGGTGGAGCATCTCCCAATAGGATGATGTAATGTGGAATGTACTGCTTTGGGGAGGGTATAGTTTGGGGATGTCTTAGTATGGGGAGGTGTTAATGGCCCATTAGCAGACAACTATCCCTCTGGAGGGAAGACCAGTGGTGAAACAGATAAGAAACAATGCCCTACAGTTGGTCCATTGACAAAAGGCACCCGCCCTACTCTTCCCAGAGTAAAGAAGAACAGTACTTTCAGGAGATGAAAATAGAATACACATTTTTGTTTTCCATAACCCAGGACAGAGGGACACTTGGAGTTGCAGGGCAGCTCTTGAAGTGATGTTCATGCCCTGGGGAAGTGCGGGAGCAGCACCAAGAGCAGCGCTGGGACACCAAGGAGGTTTCTTTCACCAAGGGCACATTGGTGAGATCCTGGCCACTACTCCAAGGGTTGCTTTTGTGAGGAGCTGGGTTTTAGCAGGAGCTTGTGCTGGTGTTCTGGACCCAGCCCAAGGCAGGTAATTACAGTCTGCTTCCCAAATTCCCCCTGTGGTTTCCAAGGGACATAGTAGTCAGCCTGCTCTGAGTAGTTTGGTCCTGCTGCTCCACTTCCACAGGGAGTTTGGTGCTGTCCATTGTGCTGCTCCTGCTTCCGGGGGCCCAGCAGGATCAGGATCTCCCTGTGCCATGTCTGGTGGAGCATAAACATTTCAACTTCAGGCTTAGCTTCCATCTCTGCTGGGAGACCCAGAGAGAGAAGCGAAAGAGGTGAGAAAATAATCATTATGTTGGGACTCCAAAGTATGTAGAAACAGAGCCGTGCTTCAATGAGTCTCCAATAAGTGTCCCTGGGTTTAACATCTGTGATGGGAGAGCAGGAAATGTGCTGGGGAGATGCAGAGCTGGAGGTAGTGGCAGGACTTGTCCCTCTGAACTGGTTCCGTGTTGTGTCTGTGCATCCTTAAAGCATCTGTGAGCTCCAGCCTTGCATTCCACAGGCAGCACTTGGGAAGCAACAGGAGGCAGGAGCAGCAGGGACAACCTGTGCACACTCCCCTGGGCCACCCACTGGAAAATTCCCATGGGAGTGCCCGAGTCTACATGCTCTTTACTGGAGTGCTCACAGCTCCCATCCTTTTGGCTGCTCCTGAAAATCAGGCTGCTTTGTTTAAGGCCATTCATTCCACATTTATGTCTTACTCCAGCCTTTCCCATCCATGAGACTCAGCTTTTCCCTCTCAGTGGCTATTCCCCATCTGTGAATTGAGGCTAATGCCAGACCCCTCCAGCGCTGTGGTGACGAGCGAGTTTTGGCCTGATTTTGAGTCCTCTGTACTTGAGCAGGGGCTGCAGTTACTCATTGCCTTGGAAAAATGTGGCTGGTGGGATTTTTGAAGCAGTTTGAATTTGTAATTCCCATCCAGATGCTGGATAATACCTGTTTGTGAGGGATGCCAGAGCTATTGCTTGATGGTGATAACATCTGAGAGCAAATAACAGGAAAACAGGAGAGTGAAGGAAAACAGTGGAATGTGCAGCTCAGCCAGTGTGAGAGCTCCTGCAGAGCCCTCACAGCAGGATTCTGGCTGCAGGAACTCTGGAGCTGGAGAAACAGGATTTAAATGATAATTCTGGGACATGGGACCATGGGAGCAGGGCTGTGCATGGAGGGTTAGTGCTGCTTCCCATTCGCATCCCTGCCATTCCGTAACAGCAGCTGGAAAACTGAGGATGAGGAAGCAGAGCAGCTCCAGCTCACCTGCACACAGCCTCCCTCTGCAGAGTCACGGATTCCTCTGGAATTTGGTGCCTAAGAAGTGTGGCTCAGTAGACAGCTCACAGGGAGCTCTGTGGCAGCCTAACCACTCCGGTGATTTTGGCTCTTTATTCCACCTGACACCAAACAACAGCAACACCAAATCCCAACTGGAGCTGCCAGTTCCTTCCTATGGCAGCAGCTTTGACCCTGAGCTAAAAGTTTGGAAGCATGTGAGTGTTGTGGATTGGTTTCAGGAGATACATAATTCCCTGTTAATAAATCATCTTGAGAGCTGCCCTCAGGTTTGGGGAGAAAAGGCAGGTGCTGCTGGGAGGGGAAACAGCATCCTAGGCATCCCAACCCTGGATCCGTCTGTGCCCAGAGACTGGGGAAGAGTGGACCAAAGTCTCCCTGGAAGATAGGAATCCCATGAGATGGTGGAGGTCTGTGTGTAATTCAGCTGCTGAGATTGCTCAGTGCTGTAATACTTTCCCTTTTTATTTTCTGATTGGGGATCATTCCTGGGCAGATCCCACTTTTTGCATATGTTGTTATTCCTGTGCAGCACCATCAACTTCCAAATCATTTCCTGGAAATGTTTTATTTGTTACTCCTACAACTAACCCCAGAAATCCCTGTGGCTGAGACAGTAAACCATGAAGATGCACTTCTGGGGTTTATTGTTTGCATTTCCCATTTGGTGGGATTTTGGGGGGGGTCTGGCTGTCACAGGGACACTCATGGACAGGGGCACTAGCATCCTGCAGACAGGAGGAAAAGAGGGAAGTGGGTCTATAGGTTCATCCATCTTCTCAATACATTTCACCTTGTGCTACGAGGATCTGCCTGCCAGCTGCTGGGTCATGGTGCTAGGTAGGGATGATGTGGATAAAAGGTGGAAAATACCTGTGTTTTTCTGAACATAAGAGGGAGAAGTCATTAATTGAGTCAGGAGCAGCTGCCGGCCGCCTCCATCTTGCCTGTTGCTATGTGACTTGTACCCTTTATCACTGCAAAACACAGTGAACTTGGTGCACTGAGCAGTTGTGGGGACACTTTGGAGCATCCTCCAAAGGGGCTTGAGGAGGTCACGGCCTGAGGATGTGGATGTTGGACTCGAATATCCATCAGGAAATGTGGGGCAGCAGCAGAACTCAAACTGTCAGCCCAGGCTTTGCAGGACTTAGTGCAGGAGGAAATTACTGTCCCTCCAAAGCAATGCCCTGAGGGATGCTTGGGGCTCGTTTGAACCTTTTTCCCATCTTTCCAAACAGGAAAAGAGCAGTGTTGCTCTGGCTCAGACACCAGATCAGAGCTTTGCTCGTGCCAAGGCTGAGCTCTGCGTGCTGGCTCCGGCCCCAACAGCTCCCAAAAGTGCCCCCTCCCACCAGTCCTGGGGCAAATCAAGATCTATGGGACAAAGCCTGCAGAATTAAGGAGTCATTAGGCTGCAAGAAACAAAGCTGTGGTGAGAGAAGGGCTGACAGGCAGGAGGGGGCTGGCAGCAGAGCTGGGCAGGCTGGGCTGGACAGGACCTGTAGCATCTCAGATGTGATTAGATTATCAGGTTTCTCTGCACACAGGCCCGTGGCTGTGGGATCTGGTTCTGCACCTCTGGTTTCTCCAATACCCCTGGCAGGGCAGGATTTCACTCCCAAGGCTTTGCTGGTGTTTCTGTGCTGCAGGTGTGCAGTGATGTGATGAGAAATGGAGGCTGTTCCTGCTCTGGCATCACCCCTGGCACAGCCCACATGGAGCAGGGAGCAAATCCCCAGTGCCCAGGTTCAGCACCCTCTGGGGTCCTGTTTTCTGGCTCTTGTTTAACCAGGAATAGCATCAACAATATCCCTACAGAGCATCCCTCCCTGTGGAACATCCTCTGGAAACCTAAGCCCACTGGCACCAGGAGCTTTGGGAATACCCTGTCTTGGGGTTATCCCAGTGCCAGGGACACTGCTTGGGGGAACCAAAGCAACATTTTACCTTCACAAAAGTAGCTCAAGTTGAGGGGTTTTTTTTGGGCTGGGCTTATCCAAAATGCTGCTCAACCTGGTGCACTCCTGCTCCAAGCCTTGATGGCTCCTTACATGGAGGGAAGGTCCCTTGAGAACCACAGCAAAAGTGGTTTCACCAAAACCTTGTGCTTTTGAAGGGAGTTACTTTAGCAGTGAGGCTTTCAGAGACTCTATGAATAGGTGACTGCAAAGTTGCACCCTGCACCTGGTCTCCTGTGGAGCATTTGGTACACCAGGAGCAGCAACACCTGGGAGGGGAGAGGCTGCTCCCACACACGTCAGCTCCAGAGCTTCTCTTCCAGAACCAGCCTGGCCAGTGAGGCGTTTCATGAGGTGAAAAAAGGTTCCAGAGTGAATTCCAAAGTAATTCCAGCAGATCAGCACAGTCATTTGGCAGCTTGAGCAGGAGCACACACATGGGCTTAGCCAAGTATGTGGCTCCATGTTCCCCACCCATTCCATGGAAGCAAAGGGAATTTTTTGCAGCCCTGCACAAAGATGTGATTCAGTTGTATAAAGAATTTAGGCCAAAGGACCATGGTGAGTTTGGTCTGCAGGTGCTGCAGCTGCAGCCTCTGGCACAGCCCAGTTCCAGTGCCTTGTGTCTGGTACATCCTCAATGCTTGAAAACTGAGATCAAGGCTTGGAAAACAGAAGAAACAAAAACTGAACTGATGAAAGGAGTTTGCCCCATGGAATGAAAGATGTAGAGGTGTCAGGAATGTGCCAGTGGTAACTGGGACTTGGCAGGACTGCAATCCAGGTGGGAGTGGGGATGCTCAGATGATGCTTGGACAGTCCTGAGCTTTGCTTGGGGTTGAAACATCACACACTGCCCGGGAGTGTGTGGTGGGCTGGAGGCTGAGCCTACACGGGTGCTGTGGGGTGAAGCGACCTGGGGTGGGGTCAAGGTGTGAATGGGAGTAATTTACAGGGGGATTGGGTGGTGTTTGGCTGCCTCCCTTGTGCTGGTTGTCTGTTAGTCCTTGTCTGCCTATCCTCACCTGTGTCTGTCAGTGGTGCTGTGGGGACAACCCACAAGTTTCCCGAGGTAGCCGCAGGTCTCCATGGAGCAACAGGCAGGTCAGCAAATGGTGCAGGGACAGCGAGGGAGGGTGACATCTGTCTCCATCAAACTGTCACCAGTAGCTCCGAGTGCCACAGGCTCTGGTGCCAGTTCCTGCTCTGTGTGTTCCTGGCTGTGCCTGCTGCCATCAGTGCCAGATGCAAGCCCAGGTTCTTCTCCATGTATGCCCATCCGTGGCAGCATGGTGGGCACAGGGGCTTCACCAGCAGGGTGGGACAAGCTCCTCAGAGATGCCACCTCAGCAGCTGGAGATGGAAAGCATCGACCTGCTATGTGTGGTGCGGGGAGGCTCTGGGAGTCAGGAGCTCAGCAGCGTGTGCAGTGATATTGGCAAAATGTGAGATCTGGGAAAACAACAGCCCCCTTGCTGTGCACATCCATTGTCACAGGCTGCCTGTGGTTGTCCAAATCAGGGCTGTCTTGCCACGCTGCTTTTCCTACCAGGCATTGATCCATGCTCCCCATGGACAAAGGGATCTACTGGTGCCACGCTGACTTCCAGCCCCACATGCATCCCAGGGAGAGGAGGCAGCATCTCCCATACCAGCACCAGGAGGTGGGAGAGGATGCACAGGGTGTCTGCTTGAACCCAGCTGGACCTGCTCTCACAACGGGCTTCACCTGGTCCCTGCCTGAGGACAGGATTCTTTTCCATCAGGAAAGGAGCCGTTCGTGCCCAGCGGGGATCTCACATGGCCTGGCCTGACCCCAGTGCTGGGCATTGCCAAGGATCACACACAGAGAGGCTTTGTCAGAACATCCCACAGCCCCAGGCCTGTCCCGAGGGATGCCATACAGGCTTTTCTTCTGCTGCGGGCTCCAGAGCTGCCCTCCGGGGTGGGAGGCAGGCAGGTAATGAGGCAGGATATACTTGGTTGCTGGGGGCTATTCCCGCTGTCACCGGGATGCTATTAGGATGCGATTCATGCCTGGCTCCAGCAGGAGCTCAGCTCTGCTGTCCTTTGAAGGGTGATGTCTCAGGGACAGCAAATCTGTGAATGAGACATGGAGGCTGCCTGGGCAAGAAGTAGCCATCTGTCCACGCTGCTCCAGCCCCATTCCTGTGGGCAGAGCTGGCAGCTGCCTGCCTGTAATGGCTCACCTGCTTTGGCCTCGCTCCTCTTCCCAGCTCCTGGCTTTTCCCTGGGGCCTCTCTCCCAGCCATGCTCCTGAGGTGTCACAGGAAGAGCAGTGCTGGCAGCATTGGCTCCCCCAGATGCTGCCAACGTGGCCACTCTGTTAAAAAAGCAGCATGAAATGGCCTCACCTGGCAAGGATTTGGTTTTCCAGAGCCCTGCCTGTGCCAGCATCCTGGTGTTCCTGGTCCTAACTGAAGAAGAAAATGCCACATGCCCTGCTTGTCCTCTTGGAAGTAACAGATACATGTGTTTGGCATCTTGGTTGGAATTTTATCACTGCACAGCAGCTCTGCAGCACTGCTGGTGGGTTGTGGCTGCAGATGGACAGGAGAGCAAAGGTAGAGCTGGAGAGGGGGCCTGGAAGTGGCTGGGATGGGGGTTTTCCTGGTGAGGGGTGTGCCAGCAGGGATCAGGGAGCCTGGAACACCCTGTGCCCATAGGCACCAGTCCCAAGCATTCCGCACTGCTGGTGCTTACAGAGGGAGAGGAGGCAAGTGGAATTTTCTTGGAATTTTCTGAACAGCTGCAGGTTGGGAAGGACTGACCAGTGCTGGCAGAGCAGGAGCTGTGTTTCTGTCTTTAATGTAATGAGTTCAACCCCCTTCAGACCTGGGCACCTCCTTGACTTGTTCTTGGTCTTCAGTGTCATATTCCTTGGAGCTGGATGTGGAGAGGAGGAATCCACAGGAGTCTTTGGCTGTATGTGCAGGGAGCAGTGTTTTCCTGCCATGGTGTGTTTCTTGTTTGTCATCATTCCTTACTCTCCCATTCAAATGAGACTGTCAGGAAGCACCAAGAGCTCTGGGGTGGCAGCCTGGCTTGGAGCATGGTCCTGGGACCATTCTCCAGACACCCCTTGCTCATGGGAATGCAGGGGAAGCACTTCCACTCTGCCAAGCGTAATGAGGGACAGGGACAGCCCCAGAGTGTCCTGGGCTGGCTCCAGGGGAGAGCAGCAGCAATGGGGCTTCCCTGCAGTAGCGCATCCCTTGGGATTTGCTGCCTGAGGAGCGATGCCAGCCAGGAGCGCCTGCCTGCTGCTCACCACGGAGACTGAGAGTTATCCTGGGGCTTTCCTCCCCTGGAAGGGAGCAGGAGATTTCTGCAAGTGGTGTTCAGCCAGGGAGAGAAAACCAGAGGTGGCAGCTCTCAGGTCTGGCATGAGCCATGGCCTGTTATGTGTCTCCAGCAGTAGGAACTGCCAGGAGTGCTGATAAACATCTCAAAATCATCTTTGCTTGCATTTAATGGACCTGTGGCCACAAGTTGAGGTGGCTGCAAGGCCCAGCATGAGCATGGAAAACTGCACTTCCCTGTGACCATGGAAGGTGCCCAGGATCCAGGAGGCTCCTGTCTTCCCACTGCTTGCTCCATGAAGGAGCGGGGATGTGTAGCCCTGGTTCGTGCCTGAGATGTTTTGGTTTTCTGAAACTCTTTTCCTAAAGAGTTTTCTGTAAACCAAAACATCTGACACAAACCAGGGCTACAGGGATGGGCCAGATCCTGCTGCTTGCCCATCTCCATGGGGTGCACAAGGATGACATGAGGGACCAGGTTCCTCCTGCTGCCATATACCCTGTCCCATTCCCACTTGAGCCAAGTGGGACCTCACAGGATGCTGTGCAAGGGGCTCATGGAAGAGTACAGGATTGGGTCCTTCCATAGGCATTGGATGCAAGACAGCCCTGCTGTGACAAGCCCTTGCTAGGCTGGACACTCACACCATCCTGAGAACAATTTTTCAACCTCACCACTTCCTTGGAAGGGGGATGAGCGGAGAAATTTCTCCCTCGCCCCCATCACTGTTGGGTAATTTATGGCTCGTGGCACTGAAGTGTTTCGCCTTTATTTTTTTATATCCTATCCAATGTAACAGGATGTTCTCATTAGCTGTATAAATGTTTAATCCACTTTTGAATCCTGCTAAGCCCCTGGCTGCAGCAGGATCTAATGGGAGTGAATTCCTCAAGCCATCCTAATGGATTGCAAGGACCTCACTTTCCCTCTGTCTCCAACTCCATTGTGTTCAGCTTCAGTTTTGCAGAGGTCTTTAATTACTTTTTAAGTTATTGGGCTGGTAGGATGGGCTGGTATCTGACCCACTGGGGGCTGGCAGGTGAGGGATTGTACAGGATGGAGCTGCTGGAGTGGGTACAGAGGAGGCCACAGAGCTGCTCCAAGGGCTGGAGCCCCTCTGGAGCCAGGCTGGGAGAGCTGGGGGTGTTCACCTGGAGAAGAGGAGGCTCCAGAGAGACCTCAGAGCCCCTTCCAGTGCCTAAAGGGGCTCCAGGAGAGCTGGAGAGGGACTTGGGACAAGGACCTGGAGGGACAGGACAAGGGGGAATGGCTTCCCACTGCCAGAGGGCAGGGTTAAATGGGATATTGGGAAGAACTTCCCTCAGAGTGTGGTGAGGCCCTGTAACTGGAGGCCTGGTCTCCCCTCTTCCACTTTGAGGCATGGCCATGTGGTGTTACAAGGACAGAGCCCTCCAGATGCCAATGAGAGCTGCTCTCTCCCTGGCCACCAGCTGTTTGTCCCTGTCTCCTGGTGTCCACCCCCTTCCCACACAAACCTCCACACTCCATCTGGCCTCGCCTTCCTGACAAGCTGCTCTTCTCTTCTCTAAAGCCCAGCCAAGACCCTTTTTGAAAGGGGAGCACAGAGCAGCAGCCTGGATTAACTGCAGCCTGGGAATGCTGGTCCCTCACTGTGCTCCTGGGCTGGTATCTTGGGACAGGGACTGGCCATGCCTGGGGTCTGGCAGCAGTGCCCACAGGCAGCCCACCATGGCTGGGCCACTGTGTCCCAGACACTGCCAGGGAATTCCCAGAGTGAGTAGAGGGAACACACCCAGGATGTGAGGAGGGGGACTGAACAGGAGACTGACATCAGGAATGCTGGGATAAGAGCTGGCATCTGTGAGCAGAGCACTGTCACCCTGTGCTCACCCCCCTCGGAGAGAGGATGCATCTACCCCGAGGTGGAGTTTGCTAATGAAATGGAAATATTCCATGGGAATTGGGATGTTTTGTAGCAGTGATCTTGGATCAAGAGCCTCCTGCAATGGGCTGGGGACTGTAGGAGTGGTTGGGCAGGGCTGGATGGCTGGACAAGGGGTAACCCTCCAGCCAGATCCCAGCCTGCACTGGGAAAAGTGGGAGCTGTTGTGGGAGGGAAAGGACTGCAGGGCAGGGACATGGAGTGACCTGTGACATGCATGGAGACAGGCACTGGCTGTGGGAAGCAGGAGGGCCTGGCAGGGGTTACTGCCTTCCTGTTCATCCAGCTGTGCCATTAATTACTGTGATTAATCAATAGGCACAGGCACGTGGCCATGTTGGGATGCCACATGTTCTGTCCCCTCCGCACCAGAGCTGCCAGAGGTGTCCAAAGCGAGTCCCCAAGTTCTGCTCTTCCAAGGAATGCTTCCTGCTTTAGTACAACCACAAGCACAAGTTCTTCTTCCTGGGTTTGTTACAAGGGGAGTATGGCATCTGCTGGGATGAGACCAGGCTTTTCCCTGGGCTCTGCACACAGCAACCCTTGGTGCTATGAGCAGATGAGCAAAGCCAAGAGGCTGTGGCGTCTGTCCCCTGAGAGCATTCCCAGGGCTGGCAGCTGGCACTGCCACCTCCTACCTGGAGCTGGGAGCTGACACTGCCACCCCCCAGCCCATCACCTCTGGGTGCTGGGTTATGTGTGTGGTTGCACAGACAGGTTGGGGTGCTGGTTCTCCCTTTCCTGCCCCAGTCCTTCCCAAAGCATGTGTTGAGCTGCCCGATATTGTGACATAGTGGCAGTTGTTACCTGGGCCTTGAGTGTTTCAGGGGTGTGGGGGATCACACTTTAAAGCTATTTTGTCTTAGTTTTGACCAATGAGCACCTGGGGTGTTGTGTGTCTCAGACTGGGTTTGAGTGGCTTGGAGGGGGAAATTTGGGGCTTTTCCATCAAAAAGAAGGAGCGTTCAGACAGTCTCTTTAATCCAAGAACTGGGAATTAAAGCTAAAATGCTTTATTTTTAAAATGAAAACTAAGCATTTTAAGCTTTAAAACTATCAGCTGCTTCATGAGGTGATTGAGTGGTGAGTAGCTCTGTGTGTTGGTTTAGGATAAATTAGGGGAGAACCTCTGAAAAGGAGTCCCCTAAACAAACCTCCACCACCCCTCCCCCCCAGCCCTGGGTTTGGGAAGGAAATTCTTTGGAGGAGAAAAGTGGAAAAAAACGGTTTTATTGACAATGGAAAAGACACTCCCCCACCACGAGGAAAAGGAAAAGCTTGTTACTGTGAGGGGGGGGGCGCAAAGCTTCTTCCACAGGCACCGGAGATTCTCAGACTTCTCAGGTCAGGTCAGGTCCGGAGCCGGTCCAAATCTCCGGGGGGGGGGGGGGGGGGGGGGAGGAAGAGAAAAGAGGAAAGAAAAAAAAAACGGACACAGCAAAAAAACAGGCAGCAGAGAGAAAAAGCGGCAAAGCAGCAGCAGCAGCCAGAGCAGCAGCAGCAGAGCAGCCAGCGAAGCAGCAGCTGCTAGACATAACAGTCCACGATATGGGATATGAGGCACCGTCAACCCAGAACATTCCACCCCTTATCCCATATAGTAGGCACACAATAAAAACTTTCATCTCACTTACTCAGACCTTCGACACGCATTTCCGTCCGTCTTACTTGCTCAGACCTCTGACACTTATACGTTTCCTTCTGTTTCATGTCTGACTGATATAATGCACCGACAATGGTAGTAACATTCAGCACATATGAGTCTTACCCCACATTCAGATCTCCCTGAGGTACACATCGTGTTGTTCCATCTTCCTGCATTATCCACCATGTATAACCCGGTCCTTGAGCAGAGACAATTCCACGGATGGGTTTGCCTGTACTCAAGGTAGGGTTGATCCATACTGTCTTTCCCAACAAACCTCTAACATGGGCCACTGGGGCTTTATCTCCATCTACTATATTAAGGAGCTGGGACTGAGCAGGACCCGCTTGGTTGGTAGAACCTCGGGTGTTAACTAACCAGGTGGCCTTTGCTAAATGCTGCTCCCAGTTTTTTAAGGACCCCCCACCCAATGCTTTCAGGGTGATTTTAACAACCCATTGTACCTCTCCACTTTACCTGCAGCTGGTGCATGGTAGGGGATATGGTACACCCACTCAATGCCATGTTCCCTAGCCCAGGTTTTAATGAGATTATTTTTAAAATGAGTCCCATTGTCTGACTCAATTCTCTCGGGCATACCATGCCTCCAAAGGACCTGCTTTTCAAGGCCCAGGATGGTGTTGCGGGCTGTAGCATGAGACACAGGGTAGGTTTCCAACCATCCCGTGGTGGCTTCTACCATGGTCAGCACATGGCGCTTGCCTTGGCGGGTTTGAGGCAGTGTGATGTAATCAATCTGCCAAGCCTCCCCATACTTGTACTTAGACCACCGCCCTCCATACCAGAGGGGCTTCATCCACTTGGCTTGCTTGATGGCAGCGCACGTCTCACAGTCACGGATAACTTGAGAAATGCTGTCCATGGTTAGATCCACCCCTCGGTCTCGTGCCCACTTATAGGTGGCATCTCTACCTTGGCGACCTGAGGCATCATGGGCCCATCGTGCTAGGAACAACTCTCCCTTGTGCTCCCAGTCAAGATCTATCTTCAACTCCCCTATCTTTGCAGCTTGATCTACCTGCTGATTGTTTTGCTGCTCCTCATTAGCTCTGCTTCTGGGGACATGGGCATCTACATGGCGAATCTTCACAGGTAGGTCCTCTAACCGGGCAGCAATATCTTTCCACTCTTCAGCAGCCCAAATTGGTTTTCCTCTACGCTGCCAGTTCGCCTCTTTCCATTTCTTCAGCCATCCCCACAGAGCGTTGGCTACCATCCAAGAATCAGTATACAGATAGAGCCTTGGCCACTTCTCTCTCTGCAATATCCAGGGCCAGTTGAATGGCTTTGAGTTCAGCAAATTGACTGGATCCACCCTCTCCTTCAGTGGCCTCTGTGACCTGTTGTGTGGGGCTCCATACAGCTGCTTTCCACCTCCGACATCCCTATGACACGGCAGGAACCGTCGGTGAATAAAGCGTAACGTGCTTCCTCTGCTGGCAGCTGGTTGTATGGTGGAGCTTCTTCAACCCGGGTGACTGGTTCTTGTTCTTCATCTGCGACACTGAAACTTTCACCTTCGGGCCAGTTTGTAATTACTTCTAAAATTCCAGGGCGATTCAGTCTCCCAACTCGGGCACATTGTGTAATGAGGGCAATCCACTTGCTCCAGGTAGCACTGGTGGCATGGTGGGTGGAGGGAACCTTTCCTCTAAACATCCACCCTAGCACCGGTAGTCGGGGTGCCAGGAGGAGTTGTGCTTCTGTACCAATCACCTCCGAAGCAGACTGGATTTCCTTTTCCGTTGGGGTGTCGTTATCTTCAGACCCCCTGTAGCTCCGACTTCAGAATCCCAGTGGTCAGCCTCGGGTCTCACCAGGTATCTTTTGCCAAAGGCTCCAGGACAGACCATGACTCCCGGCTGCCGAGTAGAGCACGTTTTTCACATCTGGTCCCGTCCTGACTGGGCCGAGGGCTACAGCATGAGCAATATCCTGCTTGATCTGGGTGAAAGCTTGTTGCTGCTCAGGGCCCCAATAGAAATCATTCTTCTTGCGGGTAACCAGATAAAGGGGGCTCACAATCTGACTGTACTCCGGGATGTGCATCCTCCAGAAACCTATGGCACCTAGGAAAGCTTGTGTTTCCTTTTTATCTGTTGGGGGAGACATAGCTGTGATTTTGTTAATGACATCAGTAGGAATCTGATGCCGTCCATCTTGCCACTTCACTCCTAGAAACTGGATCTCCTGAGCGGGTCCCTTAATTTTACTTTTCTTAACAGCAAAGCCGGCATCCAGGAGAATTTGGATGATTTTCTCTCCTTTCTCGAACACTTCTGCTGCTGTGTTTCCCCACACAATGATATCATCAATATATTGTAAATATTCTGGAGCCTTATCCTTTTCTTGTGTGGTTTGAATCAGTCCATGACATAGGGTAGGACTGTGTTTCTACCCCTGGGGCAGTCGGTTCCAGGTGTACTGCACTTCCCTCCATGTAAAGGCAAACTGATGCCTGCATTCTGCTGCCAGAGGAATAGAGAAAAATGCGTTGGCTATGTCGATAGTGGCATACCACTTTGCTGCCTTGGACTCCAGCTTGTACTGCAGTTCCAGCATGTCTGGTACGGCCGTGCTCAGAGGTGGAGTCACTTCATTCAAGGCACGATAATCCACAGTCAACCTCCATTCTCCATCAGATTTTCGCACCGGCCAGATGGGGCTGTTGAAGGGTGAGTGGGTTTTGCTGACCACCCCTTGGCTCTCCAGCTCTCGAATCATCTTGTGGATGGGGATCACGGCATCTCGAGTGGTTCTATATTGTCGACGATGCACTATTGAAGTGGCAATTGGTACCATTTGTTCTTCTCCCTTCAAAAGTCCTACTGTGATCGGGTTCTCGGACAGTCCAGACAAGGTGTTCAATTGTCGAATGCTTTCTGCCATCACAGTTGCTATTCCGAAGGCCCACCTGAACCCTTTCGGGTCTTTAAAATTCCCACTCTGAAGGTAATCTATGCCCAAAATGCATGGGGCCTCTGGGCCAGTCACAATAGGGTGTTTCTTCCACTCATTCCTAGTCAGGCTCACATCTGCCTCCACCAACGTATAGTCTTGTGATCCCCCAGTCACACCAGCGATAGAAACCGATTCTGCCCCTACATATCTCGATGGGATCAATGTACACTGCGAGCCAGTGTCAACCAAAGCCTTATAGTCTTGTGGCTTCAATGTGCCAGGCCAACGAACCCACACAGTCCAGAAAACACGATTTTCCCTAACCTCTACCTGGCTAGAGGCAGGGCCCCTCTAAGCCTGATTATCCTTCTTTCCTCGGGTATATGTCTTAGAGGTTCCCTCAAGGGGATTGGACATGTCATCAGAGTTGGGCCATGTACAGCATCAGCATATGCTCGAAGCTTTTTTGCCATATCGAGCACAGTCTCATGTGTCTCCTCTCGCTTCATTATTGCTAGAGCAGAAGCGTATTCAGGTGGCCCAAGTCGCACAAGTTTCCTCCACATTACAGGTGTACATGGTACCAGGTCTGGATTCCTAGTTGTTATATCATCTGAAAAAATGAGCTCTGCTACCGCCATCTCTCTCAGACGTTGAATCCCCTGTTCTATGGTCCTCCACTGTGTCTGCTGCAGATAGAGGTCATCTGCACACAGATATCTTTGTGCTACACCATACAGAATCTGTTCCCAGAGGCTGTGAGGACTAGCCTCCCTCATCATGCCCTGGTCGATAACAGGATCAAGTGACAGCGATCCCAAATGCCTCGCCTCAGTGCCATCCAGGACTGTAGCCTCCCCTGCAGCATCCCAGAGGCGAACTAACCAACTAATTATAGATTCATCGGGTTGTCGCCTGTAATCCTTTCTTAGGCCTCGAAGGTCCTTTAGGGAAAAGGAATCAATACTGGCTCCAGAATCTACACCCCTCGATGTGGTTTCTGATTTTGGTGAAGGTCCTTCTCCTGGATTATCATCATCATCCTCCACCTTGCGATCGGTCTTCCTTGCACACTTTCCACCTTTTGTATTAGCAGCAACAGCCCTTAGTTGAGGCCTACTGTCTGATTCAACTACTGGCCTAGAGCCTGGGATATTAGCTGCAGCCTGAGTGACTGGGATGGTAACTAGTTTATCTCCCTGTTCCCTGTCTTCTATCTGCTGTCCTTCAGTATCTGGCAGAGTACGATAAACATATGCCAAGGCCCAGCTCACTGCAATAATCCTTTCCTCCTTAGTATTACCATGGCACTTCTCCTTCAAGTACCTTGCCACCTTAACTGGGTTCTGAATTTGTTCAGATGGGAAGTCCCAGATTATAGGATCAGAGAATTCCTTTAAAATTTTGCCCAAATCTTCCCATTTCCCACTCCACTCAAGATTTCTCCTACTTGGCTTTGCCCCTGAATCAGAAGTCTCATTAGCCCCTTTGGAAATCTCAGCTTTCATTTTATATAAACTGCAGACAGTATAGAGGAAACTTACTAAATTAAATGCCAGAAAGATGGTCTCTTTAACACTCAGAGGAAACTGAACATTTTCTAATAGAGATATAAACAATTCAAAGGAGAAGAGGGAAAACAGAGGCTAAAAAACTCTTCCCCTGCTTCTCCCCTAACAAACTGAGTGCCCAACCATAACAACGAACCATCAAGCATATTTACAGCCTTCCTGTAAATCATCACAAACAAGCCCAGCCCAATGAATATTCTGATTAGTGCCCCACAGCTACACAAACTATGTATTAGGAGCAATACCAGAGCTATTTCCGGGTAAGGAAATAGCCCTAGGTACCACAAAGTAAAACCTCAAAAAACCCTAGGGACCAGAAATATTGGCAGGCTTTCACCCCGAATGACATTATGAGTCCAGAAAAAAACATCCCAATACACCCACAAAACAATTAGAACCACCAATATTATTAAGGTTTTTTCCACTTTCTTTGGTTCGTTTCCTGGCCAACGCACCAAAAAGTGTGTTGGTTTAGGATAAATTAGGGGAGAACCTCTAAAAGGGAGTCCCCTAAACAAACCTCCACCACCCTTCCCCCCCAGCCCTGGGTTTGGGAAGGAAATTCTTTGGAGGAGAAAAGTGGAAAAAACCGGTTTTATTGACAATGGAAATGACACTCCCTCACCACGAGGAAAAGGAAAAGCTTGTTACTGTGAGGGGGGGGGGGGCGCAAAGCTTCTTCCACAGGCACCGGAGATTCTCAGACTTCTCAGGTCAGGTCAGGTCCGGAGCCAGTCCAAATCTTTGGGGGGGGGGGGGGGGGGAAGAGAAAAGGAAGGGAAAAGAGGAAAGAAAAAAAAAAAACGGACACAGCAAAAAAACAGGCAGCAGAGAGAAAAAGCGGCAAAGCAGCAGCAAAGCGAAGCAGCAGCAGCCAGAGCAGCAGCCAGAGCAGCAGCAGCAGAGCAGCCAAGCTCCCCCCAGCCAGCGAAGCAGCAGCTGCTAGACATAACAGTCCACAATATGGGATGAGACACCGTCAACCCAGAACACTCTGACAAGTTGCTTCCAGGTAATTTGGGAGTGACTTCATCACTCAAGTCAAGGATTATGGTCTGTTCCTGTGGGATGTAGGTGGGAGGCCACAGTTTGGGAGCACAGGGGATGTTCCAATGCCCAGGACCTTCCCTGAGGATGAGCCTGGTCAGTGCCAGACCCAGGCCTCCCTGTGCCCAGAACGACACACAACAAGCAGGATGCAAACTGGTGTCATGGATGGGATGGCTGGGGGAGAACTCCTGGGAAAACCAACCCTGGAGAGGAGTGGGCTGCAGGATAATGGAGAACCTGGAATGGGCATGTGCCAGCGAGCCCAGCCAGCTCTGTGTGGAGTTTTCAGTGGTGTTTGAGGAACATCCACTCTGGTTGGGATTCCCACCAGTGCCGTTCCCTGCAGCCTGCATGCATCCATCCCCATTCCCCCATCCCCATCCATGTCCCAGGCATTCCTGCTGGCAGCCCCCATCCCAGTGCCCACTGTAGCCGCCGCTCCGTGTCTTCTGGAGCTGGCTACAATGGGCAGAGGCTCCCCTGGTTGGGAAACGGAAGAGCTGCGGCTCCAGTGCTGTCATCGCCAAGCAAAAGGCAACTTTATATTAAAAATGAAGGAAAAACAATACAAATCCCATAATCCTGCCCAGTTGTTGGGGTTTGGGGTTGGGTTGGTGTTTTTCTCCCCCCCCCTCCTAACCCAGAGCATGTGAATGTGTCAAGGCAGGGATAACAACTCCAGGACTATCAAAGAAACCAAAAATCAGCTGTTCCAGAGATGATGTTGGAACAGCCCATAGCAAGGAGAATTTTTAAAAAAGCCTAAGAAAAGCTGGTTTAAAGCTCCACATTGTTACTGTCGAGTTAATTGAATACGGTGGTAATTGGACATTGCAGATGTGTTTGTGACTCCTGGCTGGCCCTGGACCTCAGCATTCCCTTAATCCTCTGCCATCCAAGGGGGCTCTTCTCTCCCCCCACAGCCTGTCCTGCTTCCCGCGCTGCATCCTGATGTGCCAGAGCTTGGAGAGCTGCCCAAGCAGCTCATTAGCAGTGCTCATTTCCCTGTGTCCAAGATTAATGAGGCACAGCCACTCCAGATGCTCCTCTCAGGCCAGGATGGAAATGTGAGTCCCAGGAACTGCTCTGGGAGGGGAGGGGGCTGCTCCAGGCTGGGGGTCTGGCAGGGACAGGCAGAGATTTTTCTTCCCATCCCTGCTGGGAGCTGGGTGCACCCAGTGAGAAGAGGGAGAGGAGAAGAGTCATGATGGCAGAGCCCAACTTCCAGAATGATCCTCACTTCTGGTCCAAGCACACTCCCAGGTCTCCTTCTGGGGTTATTTTGTAGGGAAAAACTGTATTTCCCCCTCTGCCTTCCAGTCTGCATCTCCCCCTTCCAGAGAAGTGGATTTTGGGCTGGGGATGCTGCCCAAATCCCTCCCTCTAATTAAGGAAAAGGGTTTGTTACATTTGTGCCATTACCAGGATTTTCCTTGGGGAAACCTCCCGAGCATTGATTCCTGTTCAAATGGGAAAACAACAGTTTGTTGTGTTAATTACAGCTGGCATTCCCAGTGGGCATCCAACCTATCCCAAGCACTGCATCCTCTGCAGTGGTGGTGTATCCTGAGAGTGCTGCTCCATTCCTGCTCCTTGGTTCTCCCAAAATGTAGCTGGGATGGTTCCACAGGCAGTGGCAGTGTTTCCAACATACTGGCAGCAACTGGACTGGCCTTGAAGTGGCCAGATTAGTGCAGAAATCCTAAGGACACAGAAGGACTTTGGAAAAGCTGTTTGGTGGGGAATGCTGTCCAGGTACTGACAGGAGACAGAGGGAGTAGTGCAGGCAGGGAAGAACTCCCATTTGGCACAGAATTCCCTGTGAAAGCACCATCCCTCTGACTGCTGCTTCCAGATCCCACTGGAAGTGTGAGCAGACAGGGAGCTTAATTCACTATTGAAAATCCAATTAATTTTTTTAATGTCTTTTATGATGAGATTTTTCATCCCACCTGCAAAGTTCCCATGTGGACAGATAGCCTGTCCTCCTCCCTCCATATAAATTGGGTGTCTGAAGTTGGCTCCTTTCCAAGGCAGCCAAATTCCACGTGCTTTCTTGGAGTCATGCAGCCAGTCCTCCAGAGCTAAAAATGCAGGAAGAGGGCACCAAACTGGAGCTATTTTGGAGTTGAGGTCACCTATATTTACTTGGCCAGGCTGGAGATCTGCCAAAAATCAAACCAGAATGGCAGGAACACTGATTGCAGCCCAACCCGCTTCCTGAAGAATCCAGAGAGGGCAAGGATGGAAACCAGGGAGCTTTCACAGTTGATCTAAGCAAGGAATAAATTTCTTCCTGTCCTAAATTCTCACATGTCCTTTTTAACAGCAGAACTAAGGAGGTTGTGCGGGGTAAGCTTGGAGATACCAAAACCTTGAGCATCCCAGGGAATTTGCTCCTTGTCTGTGACGTGGATCTCTGTGAGTGAGTGATGGGAGGACTCTGGAATCTCCTGGAGATCCACCTGTGTCTCAGCCTGATCCCAGTGGAGTGGGAGAGCCCTGTGGGACCAGCAGGTCTTGGATATCTCTGTTTTGGAGTACACACAGGCAGTTTCCATCCTGCAGAGCTGCAGGGATTCCTGCTGCAGCACCTGGAGGATCTGCCACAAGGGAATGGCAAGGGCTGGCTGGGGTCAGTGCTTCCCTCAGTGAAGGCAGGTGCTCTGGAAAGGGAAGAATGGAAGACAGCCAGGCAATCCTGGTTCAGGTTCTGGATAAGTGCTCCAGCTCTGCCCTCCCCGGTGGTATCACCAGCTCCTTGCAGTCTCTCCTACCATATTTTCATTAAATTCATGGAACATCCCTGTATGTGACCCCAACCCTCTGCCAGACTTAGACTTCCCTGATGGGAATCATCACAAACATTTTAGGGGGAATATGTGTGGATCCATGCAGAGTCTGCTTGTGCCAGCTCTGTTTCCACGTGAGAGTAGGATGAACCCAAGCAGCTTCCTACAAAGCTCTGGGAAATCTGTTCTGGCTGCCTTTTCCACCCAAATCTGGAGCTGGGACAGCTCAGGTGACACCCACAGTCCTTTGCCAGAGCACTCAGTGTACCCTCCATGCTGGGCTGCATGTGAGCCCAGGTGGGAGCTGGGATGTGACAGGGATCTGGGAAGAAGCGTGGGAGAGAGTCGGAGCTGGGAAGAAGACTGGCAGAAAATGGGAGTAAATCAGCCGAGCTCGCCTGAGTTGTGACTAAGGGGGGAGCGTGAGACATCTGCAAATATTAGAGATATGTAAACACGGAGCAGGGAGAGGGAATGGTGGAGGGAATGATTGAAAGGAGTGAACTTTTGGATGGAAAAATGTAGGTCAAGTATGAAGGAAAACTTGTAGGCAGCGAGATAAGTGCTGTAAAACCACCTCCTTGGGAAACACGAGGAAGTCCCACTGGGCACACCAGTGATGTCCATCCAGCTCCTTGTGTGTTCATAATTCCCCTTTAAACTACAGGCTGGTTGTGGTTTAGTTAATCCATCCAGATTTTAATCCTGAAAACTTCATGGCTTTGGGGGGAATTCACCCGCCTGACTTCAGCCAGTTCAAATTCAAGCAGGTCATCCACACTAGCTGTCCAAAATCCTGGATGGTCACCAGGGGAAGGAGAAGCTCATCAAGCCCCTCGCTGCCAGACGCTCTGAGGGTCAGGGTGTTCTCAGGACACCCTCTCCTTGTTGCTCTAAAGGCAGCCCAAATGATTAAGGTAATTAATAAGGCCTCTCTTTTTTTTGCTCCAGATTACACCGGGGTGTGTCTGGAGCGTGTGGAAACAACAGCATCATGTCCAGGCAGGAACTTGTTGAGTCCTCAGACTGGAATAAGGATATGGCCTGTCTGAATAAATCCTGGGCAGTCAGTGGGTACTTTGGAGCCCATTTTACATGCCCTGGTGCTGTGTCCCATCAGTGTAAGGTGTCACTGTCCCCTGGGCTCTCTAACCCTCCTTTACATCCTGTTGAGGTTCCAGCAGCAGTGACAGGTCCTTGCTTTCCCAATGGAGAAGAACTCACGGTGCTTGCGGAGGGCTATGTGCCACCCACTGAGGGGTCCTGCTGTGTCCTCCTTGCTGTCCCCGTGTCTCCTTGCTCCCAACACTGTCCCCAGGGGAGCAGAGGCCATCAGGGAGGGCACGTGTTGCAATGGGGGTTGTGGCCCTTCCAGAGCATGGCTTCTTCCTCCTCGGCTCTAGGGAATCAACTTGGGCAGATTGTGGAGTCGTGGAATGGTTTGAGTTGGAAGGGACCTTAAACCCATCCCATCCCACCTCCTGCCACAGGCAGGAACATCTTCCACTATCCAGGGTGCTCCAAGCCACATCCAGCCTGGCCCTGGACACTTCCAGAGATTACATGTTTAAGGATGTAGATCCAAACCTCAGAACTCTTCTGCTTGTGTCCTCACACTGTGCAGAGTCATTCCCTCCTCTGGACCCATTCCACTGTGTCCCAGTAACTAACATCCAACAGGACAAGGAAAACAAGCACCTGCATTCCCACATCCCAGGAGAAAGCCCTGGCCACGGTACTGGGAACTGCTCCAAAATGTTCACTGCATAAATTGTATCCTGGTGCCCATTAAACTTTTTGGGATGAAAGTTTCACCAAAGCTAACACAATTCTGTGAAAATTCTGGGTTTCATTATTTGGCATTTTCCAGGAGAAAAAAAAAGCAAACTAAAATAACTAGCCAAGAATTTCCCAAACAGCTTTAATCCTGAGACACCACCATGGTCTAAACAAATAATGATAAGGATCTATGGAAAACATGGGGAAGCAAAGAAGTGATGGGTTTAAAGCCTCCAGAAAATGAAAATGCAGCTGGAAGGAGGAGCATGGGTGATAAAATCTTGCATGTGGCCAAAATGGAATAAGTTATGTGAAGATTTATCAAGTCTCTGAGGGTGTCCTGCACTTCTCAGAATGGCTTAAAATAATTGTGAGATGGCTCTTCAGGGGTGTTTTGTAAAGTAAAGATTTTAATAAAAGCAAAGTAACAAACAATACAGAAACAAAAGAAAAAGCCATGCACAGGTGTCAGAGAAGCCCTGACACCTTGCTAACACACCCCAAATAGCACTTTTGTTCCTTTGTACACCTTTATAAATACTCAATGACTTAGGAGGGGCAACTTGGCTTGCTGCCAATAGAAGTAGGTACAGATGTTGAGAGATATTTCTAAAGCCCAACCAGTGCTCCTGTGCTGGCACTGGACCAATACTGATGAAAAAACCCCAGAACTTTCTAGTTTGGCTTCCTTATATGTTTAAAGGTAAGCTGAAACTCTTTCCCTTATATAGAAACACCTGCTTGGGTGTGGGGGTGCATTCCTACACATGGAGTTTCTCTAAGCATGCTGAGGAGGGAAACTCATTCCCTTTGAATCACAGGGAGCCCTTTCTAGATGGTTTCAAAGGAAGTTGGTTGTGGTCATGGAATGACCATGGTGCTGTCACTAGTGCCCACATGGGTTCATGGATGAGCTGGAGCTGCTATGGGTTTCTTGCAGCCTGAGGAATGATGCACACCAGGAGAAATGGGAGCTCTCCCTCCCTCTCTGCTACAGCCAGTGGAGACAAACAGCTTCCCCCATGCCTGATGCTGGGGAGATAAGGGAAATTTGGGAATATGGTTGTAACTGAGGCCATCTGGGCTATGCCCAGCTCTCTGCCATGGGCACAAGCTCATGGAGGCTGGAAGAGAAGAGGGAAACCCTGGACTGGACAGGCTGGAGAGGCAGGGAATGTGGCACAGCCTTGCAGTCACAGCTGAACCCCCAGGGTGCTCTTCCTTCTGGAAATGTTGCCAAGCACAGCTTGAAGTATCAGGAAGGTGAACAGAGCACATGGACACACCTGTACCACTGGTACATCCCAGAACATCCATGGAAAATGAACAAGTCTCCCCCTTGAGCCAAAAGAAATGGCACAGCAGAAGTTCCAGATGTCAGGGAATCGGGAATCTCTCCCACGACCTGGTGGGGAAGGTGAGGAGGGTGTTATTTGGTGGCAGAGAGGGACAAGCCTGAGGTGCAGTGGCTGTGTGTGCTGCATCCCAGCTGCTTCTGTCCAGCAGCTTTTCCAGCAGGAAATTTCCAGTAAAGACCAACCCATGTGTTTTGCTGTCCCATGTCCAGAGCTGATGGGGGCCAAGGCACTTTAGAGGAGGTGAGAATCCCTCCCCTTCCCAGAAGAGCAGTGGGATGTCTTGGGGATGAGGAGGATGCTCTGGGGTGGGTGATAAGCAGCATTTGAATTTTTGTGTGACGGACTGAGCTCTTGGGTCACTGATGTTGGCAGAATCTGTCACGGTGCCTGTCTGTAGGGGACATTACTCCATGTAGTAATTAGCTTTATTTTTGTGGTGGATTTAGCTGGATAGACGAGTTCCACTATTGTTATACTCCAGTGGGTTGTTTGAATCCATCGCTGTTCAACAAATGACCCCAACACACATTTCCCACCAGAGCTGGGAGCTCTCCCGTCCCCTTCCACACTGCAATGCTCCAGCTATCCCAGTGCTCGGGAAGTGATGTGTCCCTCTCCTTGATTTCCCCCAGGCTGTCTACAAGGCGTGGCTGTGCTCCGAGTACTTCAACGTGACTCAGCAGCAGTGCCGGCAGCGGATCCCATGCAAGCAATACTGCCTGGAGGTGCAGACCAGGTGCCCCTTCGTGTTACCGGACAATGACGAGCTGATCTATGGAGGTTTGCCTGGCTTCATCTGTACGGGTAAGGAGGGCCGGGCTCACACTGGGCACGGGGGGGTGACGGTGAGCCCCGGGGAATTTCCAAGCCACTTCTCAGGTTTGGAAGGCTTGTCGGGGTGGAGTGGGAGGAGGGGCAGTGTGGAAACATTGCCTGATGCCAAAACCTAGCCATCCCAAGGGTATGGGATAAGGGGTTAATGGGGACACAGCAACATCTCAGCCCAGGAGGTGAAAGTCCTACTTCTGACTGAAATCTAAAGCATGGAAGGAGCTGCAGGTGATGGATTAAAGCAGGGTGGGGATATTGAACCGTTGTGAGCAGGATTTGGGGAGCCCTGAGCTCGCCTTGCTGGTGTGTGCAGGCTCACAGACGTGCTGGGGCCAGTCCTGGGGGGTGTCTGGGTGTCCTGGTTCTCAGGTGTGTCCATTCCACAGCTGGTGGGCACCAGGGCTCTCTTCCTCCGCAGCCTCATCCTCAGTGTCCTGCTGACCCCTCCTCCTGCTTCCTTCCTTCCCGCAGGGCTGCTGGAGAACCAGCTGCCTGAAGAGGAGGCCAAGTGCTGCGAGGTGCAATGGGACTCCTGTGAGCACCCCCCAGACAGCAACGAGGACACATCCCCCAAATCCACAGCGTCAGAGTCGCTCCATTTCCACCACCACGACCCCCACCTCCATCACCAGAGGCAGAACCACTATCACCTCTACCACCACCACCACTACCACCAGTACCACCAGCCCCACTCCCCGTCCTTGCTGCCGGTCTCTGCGGGGTCTCGCCTCGGCAGCAGCAGGATCAGACTGTGCGTGCTGGTCCTGATGCTCCTCCACACCATGGTGTCCTTCTCGAGCGTGCACGGCGGTGCCGGGGAGCTCGGCCTGGAGGCCCCGCCCACCCTGGAGGAGAGGGTGGCACGGGACGAGTGACACAGAGGGCAGAGCCGACCTCCAAGGAGAACGCCAGATCTTTTTCCATAAGGGGGGGCACATGCTATTCCTCCAATGGGAGGCACGGGATTGGGGGTGGCGGACACGCACCCCCGCACATCCCCCAAGAGCTGCTCGCGGGGCATCCCCGTGGTGAAGAGTCTCTAACGCGCACAGGGCTGCGGGACCCGGCGCCAGAAGGGTTCGGGCAGGGGCACCATTCCCGGCCCCGCAGGCGCCGGGCGGGCAGGAATGGCATGGGGGCGGGGGGACCGAGGGGAGGAGTCCCTTGGAATCGAAGGGTGTCCCCATGGGACCGCCAGGTGTCCCCCGGCCGCTGCCGCGAGTGCCTTGGGTGCCCGCGCCTCCCCCGCCCACGCTGTGCCGAGGTTTGACGGTCGGCCCAGCCTTCGTTCCTTTTCTCCTGGGTCTGTGAATCCCGAGGGAGCAGGCGGAGGGGCAGCCCCTCCCAGCACAGCCTGGCCCACTCCTGTCCCAGGGAAAAGCCACCGGCTCGGGGCAGAACCACCCTGGTGGGGCTCAGTGTCCTGAGCGTGGCGCTGCCTCGCTGATGGCGTTTGGGGACAGAAGTGGGACGCTGTGACGCTGCACTGTGGTACCACTCGGGGTTGGTCTCACTGCATCTCAGCCTGCTCCTCCGGCCTGGCCTTTCCTGCTCCTCTATGCAAGGAGGAGGAGAGGGAGGAGGCATGGAGCAGGAGGGATGTCCCTAGCATTCCCACATTCCACTTTGCCAAGTGTCCTGATGATTTGGTGTAACCTTTTGTTGTCCTCCCTGGCTGGTGGGACTGGTCTCAGGAGTTGGGGAGATGTAACTCCAGCAGTACATAGGCTGTGAGGGAGAGGGATCCCACGTGGCAACAGTTGGATGCAGGGAATCCCAAAGGCATCCTTCCATGCTTCCCAGCTACAAATCATTGACTGGATGGCAGGAGGACTGGGCAAACGGGCTGGAGAAATCTGGCTTGGAGAGAGAGTCTCCCACACAAAGAGGCACTAATAAAGCCCAGCTAGGGAGGAGCATTTTTGTGAATAGTTTCAATCCATGGATGCCCCCAGATCCGGAAATTTCCAGGAGCCCAGCTGGACTTGGCTGGGCAAGGTGCTGGCTGGTGCACCCTCATTTGGTTCACTTGGGGTGGTTTTTTAACCTAAGCTCAGCATATCTAGGGATTCAGCACTAAACAAACATCAGATTCCCTAGGATCTGATCCCCAGGTCATTTCCTAGGAAACTCCCAATTCTCCACCCACCAGAACTGTTCCCAGCATGGACACTGCAAGGTGGTGCCTCCAGGCTGGATACCAGGGGCTCTAATTTGTCCTGGGTGTGGGCAGGTAAGAAAGAGAGGGTGTTTTAGCACAAGGTCATGAGTTGGGTGTGAACCCACTCCCTGCTCCCAGAGGGGCTGGGATGGTCCCTCTGTTTCTAGGCTGGCTCTTGGCAGGAACCTACAGCAGAGCCCTGCGTGAGTCACTGCAGGAGACAGGGATGGAGCAGGAGGAATGTCCTGCTGCATCCCAAATTGATCCCAGATCCCTGTGAGGGTGCAAGAAGTCCCAGAGTTGATTACCTGTAGGAGTTTTGTGGTTTCTGGTCTGTTAAGGTGAAGCAACACCAAGCAGAGCCCCATGAGCAAAGCTACTTCCTGTCCAGCTGGAAGAAGGGAGTACCAGGCATCTCATGGGAAGCACAGGTTTCCTGACATTTCCAGCCCATTTTCAGACCAAAGAGGCTCTGAGAAGCAGCTGAATGTTTGATTCCTGCTTTGACTTGAACCTCAGAGCTTTGGGGTGATGTTTACACACCACCAGTTGCCTGTTCCCAAAGTCTTGCAGAGATGAGGCCTGTGATCCCATTGTCCCATGGTTTTTGGGGTGGGAGAGGTGGTGCTCATGGAAGATGGAGTGTTTCCCAAGCAGATTTCCTTGCTATTGCCACCCAAAAAGTAGGATGTCTCTCATATGACTATTCCTCATGACATCCATATGATTTTAGCCTAGTTTACACCAATCAGAACAGTTGGACATGGAGCAGATTTGCAAACCAGGATCCAATCCCTTGGTTTTCTGTGGGCAGTGGGGTTCTGGAGCTGCTCTGACAGGGAGCAAAGGCTCCCAAGCAGGCCAGGGGAGGGAGCACAGCCCCATCCCTGCCTCCAGACAGCTGGATCCTGAAGGAAATTAGATTTCTCCTGTACTGCCAAGAGTTAAGCTAATTTCAGGTGCCTCTCTTGGAGATAGACTGTGTCCAGTCTTGGAGCAACTCATTGGGAGAGAGAATAGCCCAGTGTGGTGCGTCAGCAAGTGGCCCTGAGTCACTGGCCCTGTTCACTGTGTCATGTGTGACACTGAGCAGTGCTGGCAGGCACGGGGTGGCCCGGCCTCAGTCCCTGCACCACATCCGGATCTGGCACCATCCTGAGGGATGTGTGTCCTTCTTCCTGCCCCAAAGACCTTGTGTCCTACTGGTGATGGAGCGTCAGGCCAGGCTTGGGGGTGGTGATGGGTGATGTGGGATTCCCAGAGAAATTGTGGAAGTGTCCAAGGCCAGGTTGGACAGGGTTTGGAGCAACCTGGTCCAGTAGGAGGTGTCCCTGCCCATGGCAGAGGGTGGAACAGAATGGCCTTTAAGATCCCTTCAACCTAAACCATTCCATGATTTCCACAGAGCTACAGGAGTGAGATCCAACAACCCAAGTCATCTTCAGGGGGTGCTGGCAGGGATTTGCTGGGATAACCTGGGAGCTGTGAGAAACAGTTTCACCTTCTCTAACACCAGATGGAGGCTTCCCTTGGGAGGTCAGGAGCACATATTGTGTCCCCGTGAATCGGGAAGTGGAGCCATTTCAGAACTGGGCTGGTCTGGGTGGCTACTAGGGAGGTTTAAGCCCCATCCACTGGGAGTGAGGAGGCCCCCAGGACAGGAGATCCATTTTCCAGGCCACAGCTCCCGGGGGGGGGGGGGGGGGGGGGGTATTCCCAAGAGGATGAGATGTCAGAGAGAGCGCATGGAATGCAGATCCACTCTGGGAGTGTGGGATGGGCTTTACCTGCTGCAAGTGGGAGGAAAGTGCTGAGTCTTCCCAGAGCAAGGCTTTGGAAGGAGATCTTTTCTTTAGTGAGTCTGGGCTGCTGTCAATAAGTTCTGTGGTTTTAGGGCAACATATGCTGCATTCAACACTTTGCCAATCTCCTTAAATGGATCCAGACAAGGCTGTTCCCAGAGCAGGAGCAGCCGGAAGTGGTGTATGGAGCAGCCCATCATCAGGAGCCCATTGGATAAAATTCCTGCCTTTGGTCTGACATTACAACCTCCTAATCCTCCATCCCTGAGTGCTCTGGCTTTGCTCTCTGAGAGAACAGCCCAGGAAGCAGTGACATTGTCTCACTTAACACCAATGGCATTATTTTTATTACAAAGTGGAGGGAATGTGCCTGGAAAAGGAGGGAGTGTGCTTGGATAAAGAAGGAATGTGCCTGGATAAGAAGGGGAAGGGCTTCCTTACGCTGTGTGTCCAGGGATGTTTCACCCCAAGCCTTGTGTCCACCAGGGCAGGGGCCCTTTGCAATCCTAAATGCTTTCCACATTCCCAAAGCCACCTTGGAAAACAGGAGCTCTAAATGATTTATCCTACCAGGAACTTAAACCCAAGGGGCTTTGTCCTTTTCATCCAATGATCTTATCTCTTCTTCCTAAAGAAGATGCCCCATGTTGGGATTAATATGTAAAACTCAACTTTTCCTTCAGTGGACAAACTTCTCTTTGCTCAGAGAAAATTCCCAGTGGGAAGCAGTGATTCCTCCCTGGTGAGGGGGTTTCTTATCCCCAGGGAAGTGAGGGATGATGATGTCTCCACAAGCTCCAGGTGTGGGCAGAGAGAAGGAGCAAAGGGAGCCAGGTCCAGCATTATTCCCGGGTTTTGCACTTTCATGTAGCTGCCAGTTGTATAAATTAATTAAAAATAACTGAAGAAATATCCCAAAGAAAGGCCCCGCTTACTCTGGGGAACATTAATCATTAGCTGAGTCTTTTTCTTACGAAAATACAGATCCATGGTAGCCCCAGGCAGAAGATTCCCAGGGAGAGCCCTCACCATTCGTGCTCCTGAATTAGGGAAATCACTTTGAAAGCATCTGACGACTAAAGCAGAACATGTTGAGTAACTTGGCAACACTAGGAAAACATCTGGAACTGGTTTTTCTTCAACACATTTTGCTTTGCTCCAAGAGGAGATGTCAGGGCAGTTCATTCACTGCCATTCAGGGCCACAGGCGGGGCTGGGAGATGCTCAGCTGCCCCCTGGAGGAAGGGAATAAAGGGAAGATCCCAGATATCTGCTGCTCCTGGGCAGGATCCTGCAAGGCCAGGCCATGGAGTGTCCCTGTGCTGAGCTCTGCAGGTGCCCCCTGGTCTCTGGTGGCACCGAGCATGGTGGTTTCAGATGGGTTGTTGAGGTTGCCTGGAAATGCTGTGGCTGCCCCATTCCTGGGAGTGTCCAAGGCCAGGTTGGATCAGGCTTGGAGCAACCTGGGCTAGTGGAAGGTGTCTGGATGAACTTTAATTTCCCTCCCAACCCAAACCACTCTGGGATTCCATGATTTCCACAGAGCCAAAGGGAGTGAGGTCACATAGCCCAGGTTACCCTCAGTTTGTGATTCATCCTAATCCCATTCCTGCTGCCATCTGGGAAAGGAATGCCTGTAGGGCTTGGTGGAGACAAAGTCAGGACAGAAACATTCCTGGATTCTGCCAGAAAGTGATGGGGCAGTGTACTAGTTTGAAAGCAAACCAGCAGGAGATTCCAAGTCAGAACTACAATTTAATAGGAAAATTAAGATAAAGGCAGTAGAACAGAAAGACTGGCTTAGACTGACAGAGTCAGAATACAACCTGACACCCTGTTGGTCAGGGTGGTGGTAGCAGTCCAATTAAATGGTGGCAGCAGTCCTGTTGGAGTGATGGATGTGGTTCTGTCGAAGCAGTGATCCTGTAGAAAGATCTGGTCCTTCTCTGGAGGTCCAGTGGTGGTTATGGAGCTCTTGTCCTCTGGGAATCCAGTGGTAGTGCTCCCGTGCTGTTCCAAGCCTCAGACTACATCCAGGTAGGAATGTTCAGTTCCTCCCCCTGGGTGGAGCATCTCACAATGGGATGATGTAATTCTGAGTCATTCTGGGAGACCTTGATGGCCCATTAGTAGAGATGGCTCCCCACAAAGTGGCTGCTGCTTCCCTTGAGGGAGTTATCAGGACTGAGTCATAGAGAAGATAAAGAACACTGCCTCACCTATCTTTTGGTTACATCTTACATTGTAACCCAAGACAGGCAAGGAATTCTGTGTATCAGCATTTTGTGCTTCCCATCCCTAGGGGTTAAATCTCTCTTAAACTAGGCTGGAAAAATTGGGAAGGGCCATATCTGGTGTTCAGGTTGGATGTTAAGGATCTCCTTCAGCCCAAAAGTTAGTTCATGGGCATCCCAGCGGGAGGTACCACCATCACACAACCCCAAAACCATCTTTTCTCCCATGGAAGGAGCCTGCTTGGAGCTCCTGGATCACAGCAGCCCTGGAGCTGCACAGCTCCCACCATGAGTCCATTTTATTCCAGGAATGGAAGGATTTTAGCAGCTCTTTTTGGGTGTTCTTTGTCCAGGTGGCTCTTTGGGTGACCTCCCAGCCCTGCATGTCTCTGTGAGGAAGGAGGAAGGGAGCAGAGGGAATGCTGTGGTGGGGGATGGACCATTTTAATTGAGGATAATAAAAAAATAAGGAATAATTTTAAAAGTTGTTGGGGTTTTATCAAACCTCTCAGCCCCTCCCAAAGGCCTGGGCAGGAGATGGGTGAGTTCCTGAGCCCAGTCCCTCCACCCTTTCCTGCTTCACATCTCCAGGACTTGTGTCCCAGGCAGGCCCGGAGCAGTTTCCAGCCTTTTTAGCACTTGAGGATGATCCTTTTTCAGCCCAGAAAGATGACAACTCTGCTTGTTGTAAACTGAAACTCAGCAAAAAAACTCCAAGAATTAGGTTTGGCTTATGAAATTTGGGGTTGGTTTTAACATTTTTAAGTGTATTTGGGAACTGGACATGCCTGAGTTGCAAAACAAAAAGACAAAAAGAGCCAGACAGTGATTTTTTAATTTTGAAACTTGTCAAAACAAGCAGATTGATCATTATGACCATTTTTTTCTTTTCCTTTTTTTTTTTTTTTTTTTTGGAAAATTGAGAAATGCATCTAAAACAGCCCTTCCCCACAAATCCTTTCATTTTCCAAAAAGAAAACGAGGAAAAAAAAAAATCAATCACACTTTTTCTGCTCACACAGTTGGAACCGGTGGCAGCTGATTGGGAGATAATAGCAATTTGTAAGGAATTCCAACCAGCTCTCCTTAAAATAGCATCCAGCCAGTAGCCAGTTTCTCCAGGGCAGGAGGCTGGGTGGCTCCATGGTGGGAACAGGCTGGAGCAAATCCTGGTTAAGCAGGCCAGTATAATGCCTTGGGAATGCAGGGACACCTTCCCTGTGGGAATCAGAGATGCTGATGCCTGGGAGGAATTCCTGGGGATCCCAAGCCCTCTGATGGAGGTTTGGTTTGGTTTTCTGTTTCAACCCAAACTGAATCCAGCTCCTCCAAGCCTCCTGTTCAGACACAGCCTCAGGATGCCTTCAAAAGGGAGACGCTCCCATCTGAGCACGGGGGTGGAAATTGGGAACAAATTCCATGTGCTGGTCCTTGAGGGAGCCAACACCGGGTTCAGGAGGGATGTGGGGAGAGCAGGAGGAGACCCCAGCCCCTCGTGCTCTTCTTCCCCTGGAACATGTCCGAGCTGGGGCTCCCTGCCATGCGCTGGGTGTCCCACGGCCTTGGGGGGACCTGTGGGACACGACCACTGCAGTGCCCAGGCTGCTGGTGCCTGAAGCCTTCTCAAGTGCTTGTGCAACATGGGTGGTGATAGAGCTCAGCCTGACCCCAACGAGGTCCTTTAACAGTGCGTGGTGGTGAAACACAAACCAACATTGCTAAAGTCAAAGTATCCTTTCTAGTCCCCCGGCCCGGTTTCTCTTTGTTTCCAGCTTTTCCTCCTCTGCCTCCTGGACCCTCCCTCTGTTCCCACCCCCCCTTCTGTTTCTCTTTCTCCCTTCTGTCATAAGAAAGTGACTGTGTCCTCAAAGGGACAATTTTCTTATGCCATTTTATACACTGTGCTTCATGTTTAGAACTTTTTTGCACTAGTTCCTATTACATTTATTTTCCAAACTGGTTTAACAAAAAACAAACAAACAAAAAACCCAACAAAAACACAATCCCATGCTATAATTCAGTTGTATTAAAATATTATCCTACTACTCTATGTGTTCAATAGTCTCTGTACCTGTAATGCTTTCAGTTCTGTTGTATTTTGGGGCCGAGGTTTTCTCTGCTCCTTGTTTAACCCAGTAAAGAAATAAAATGTTAAGAATTGATGATAACTCCTCCTCCCTGTCTCTGCTGTGTCATTGGGGCCACCAGGGTCCCACAGGGATGGGCTCCCCCCAGAACCTGCTCTAAACCCCAGCCACTGTCCCATAGGGGTTGTTTTCCTGCCAAATGCAATCCCAACTGGAGGCCAGAGAGGCAGGATGGAGGGACAATAACCCTGCCTTAACTGAATTTGATTTTGTAACCTTTATATTCTTTTGTTTCTCGCTTTCAGATTTCTTGCCACGGGGCTCACCTCAGAACAATAGGGGAAAAGGCTGTCACCAAGAGATCCATCAGACAATAATGACTCAACCAGGGTATCCAAATTTTGCCCAGATGAAATCCACACCCACACATAATCTGGAATTAATTCCTCTGCACAACAGAGCTCAGCATGGAACATTGCGAGGACACTGCGCTCCAAATTGAGCGCTGTGTGCCAGGCAGGGAAAGGCCACGGGATAAAGCTCTGGAGTTACACTGTGGCCATCCCCATCCTGAGCTGGAAACCTGTTTGGAAAGAAAACCAAGAAATGGCGAAGAAATTGGATGGGGATGGAAATAAATGTTTTTAAAAAAACACATTGGTGCAGGAGGCAAATGGGGGAGGCACCAGCTGTGCTGGAGAACCAAGGCACATGGTGAGGGGTGCAGGAGGGGGAATTTAGGGGGCTGGTGGGTCAAAGTAAGAGATGCTGGGGATGATAATGAGGGGACTGCACTTCCCCAGCATGGGCAGCAGGAAGGGGGGATTCTGTCCCTCTGCCCTGCTCAGGTGAGACCCCACCTGCAGAGCTGCCTCAAGCACTGGAACCCCAAAATCAGAAGGACCTGGAGCTGCTGAAGCAAGTCCCGAGAACACCACAGAGCTACTCCAAGGGCTGGAGTCCCTCTGGGGCCAAGCTGGAAGAGCTGGGAGTGTTCACTTGGAGAAGAGAAGGCTCCAGAGAGACCTCAGACCCCCTTCCAGTGCCTAAAGGGGCTCCAGGAGAGCAGGAGAGGGACTTGGGACAAGGGGGAATGGCTTCCCACTGCCAGAGGGCAGGGTTAGGTGGGATATTGAAAAGGAATTCCTGGCTGTCAGGGTGGTGAGGCCCTGGCACAGGTTGCCCAGAGAGGATGGAAGAGGTGCTTGGCCCCCCAGACAGGAAAACACCCACTGGAGCATGTCCCCGGGAAGCCTCAGGTACCCCAGGATCTCCTGCTGCAAGCAATTCCAGCAGCCCAGGTGCACTGGTTTGAAAGCAAAACCAGTGAGAGACTCCAAATTGGAAATAAAATTGATTAGGGAAAAAAAAAAAAAGAGAAAAAAAAGTAAAATAAAATAAAAGCAATAGTACAAATGATCACTGACAGAGTCAGAATACAACCTAATACCCTGATAGTTAGGGTGGTGGTAGCAGTCCAGATGAAGTGGTCTTGTTCAAGCAGTAATCCCATAGAAAGATCTGGCAGCTCTTACCCTCTGGGAATCCAGTGAGTAAGGGCTCCTGTGCTGTCCTAAATCCCAGATTATATCCAGGTGGGAATGCTTGGCTCCTCTCCCTGGGCGGAGCATCTCACAATGGGCTGATATCATTTCACCAGTCATGCAGTGGGTCCTTGATTGCCCATTAAACAGAAATAGATCCCAGAGGGAGTTACCTATGAGTCATGCAGCAAGGCATTGATGGCCCATTAACAGAAGATAGTTCTGGCTATCCGAACTGCCCCAATTTGAGAGCTCTGGGCCCCAGCTGGGCTTTAGGAACTACATAAAAGGGTCCTGCAAGGGCCTGGGCTGGTGAACATTGCTGGGTTGCAGCATCTGCCATTTCAGGAGAGTGTTTGGGATCTTTTCCTTTGGGAATGCTGCTGGCAGGATGTGTCCTGGCAATCCTGGTGCCACCTCTCATTCCCACCAATCTTCTGGGTGCCTGGGAAGCAGTGATACCACTCCTGAGCTCCCAGGGAAGGGTTTTGGTGGCCACGTGGTGCTCAAACTGCTGCAGCAGCTGCAAATCCACCTGGGAACATGCTGATTCCCAAGGATTTGATTAGCAGGGATTTGAGTTAAGTGGATGTAAATTTTCATGGCTATAGGGCTGTGCACATCAAAGCTGGGAGGCAGCATGGGGCCAGAGAGAAGTTTCTCATCTGAAAATTTGCCTCATGACTCCATAAAAACTGCGATGGTGTCTTGGGTTATGGAACCAAAAATGTGTATTCTATTTCATCTGTTGAAAGCACTTGGGGAGATGTTTCTTGGGGAGATGTTTTTCTTTCTCTCTTGTAACTCCGGGGGGAGGGGGGCAGGTGCCTTCTGGTAATGGGCCAGCTGTTAAAACCAGGTGGGGCAGTGTTTCTTATCTCTTTCACCACCCATCCTCCCTCCAGGGGGATATCCTGCTAATGGGCCATTAAGGCTCACCAATGACATGACACATTACATCATCCCATTGTGAGATGCTCCACCTGGTGGGGGGGGGGGGAGCCAACCATTCCTGCCCAGATAAAAACTGAGGCGCAGGAATAGGAGGTATCTGGTTCCACTGGATTCCTGGAGGAAGACCAGACCCTTCTTACTATCACTGGACTCTTTTCTACAGGATCATCTCTACTCCAACAGCACTGCATCTGCCACTCCAGGAGGACTTACTTTTGGACTGCTTCCAACACTCTGACCAACAGAGTGTCAGGTTGTAGCTCTGACTCTCTCAGGGTCTCTAGGATTTTTGTTTGCTGGCTTGCTTGTTTTTCTTTTGTTTTTGGTTTTTTTTTTTTTTGTACTACTACATTTCTATTTTTTAATATTCCTAGTAAAGAACTGTTATTCCTATTCCCATATCTTTGCCTGAAAGCTGCTAAATGCAAAATTATAATAATTTGGAGAGAGGGGGTTTAGGTTCTCCATTCCAAGGGGAACTTCAACTTTCCCTGGCAGATGCCTGTCTTTCTAAACCAAGACAGATGGGCAGCATAGAAAGAATTCTGCTGGAAAGAGCCTGGAAAATGCTGCACCCCAAGAAAACAACACAAAGGGCTGCAGACCCAAATCAAAGTCCAGGCCTGGGAATGTTTTGAGGTGCGAGATGGAACTCATCAGATGCTGAAGTCCTGGGTGGGGTCTGAGTTTTGAACCTCAGCCCTTCTGGATGTGGTTTTGGAATTCCTCTTTTATGTCTTTATTTATAGTTTAATAGATGACACACCAGCTCCTGCTTTCTGGGTTATCAAAAAGGAAAAGAATAATTTTCAAATGTGTATTTCTGAACAATTTCAGACCTCCTGCAGCTTCTCCCTCCTCCCTGGACAGAGAACTTGGGATTCATGGAAATCCAGAAACTGGGTTCTTAAACTTTGCTTGAGATCATTGTTTTTCACACCCACACTTGACCAGGTGATATTAAGAATTCTGAAGAGAGGATTCTTCCTCTCAGGAATGCAGTTTCAGGGTGTTTTCCACCTACCAGGAAACTCCAGGATGATTTTGGGCCTTTCCAAATCTGGACATTCTGGATACACTCCAACTGGAGCTCCTGATGTTGGTGAGTTCTGCATTTATTTTTCTGGGATCAATCTGGTTTTTTGGGCATGTTTATGGCTTTTGTGACTTTACAGTGTGATGCCACCTCAGCCAACTGATAAAAATCCTGGGGTGAGGTGTTGATGATATTAATGGTCATATTTTTTCCCACATTTTTTGGCTGAAGGACTCCTTTTTTTCTCTTTTTGTCTCAAAATCTGTGTTAAGTAACAGCTTACAATTAATTTTTCATTCCAGCCCCCTTTGCCTTTGCAGAGCCTGGAGGGGCTGTGGAAGGTGGGTTTGTATGGATTTCCATGGATGCTGTGAGCCAGATGGGTTTTACTGGGTGATTTCTTTCTCCCTTGTTCTGCTTTTCCTGGTGTATCCTTTGGATCATGGCCTTGGATCAGTTTTGGTACATGAGGAAGATCAAGGTTTCACTGACGTGTTTTCCCCACTGAAAAATCCGTCTTTATTAATTCAACTTTAACTGCAGTGAAGAGAAGCCCTTGATAGGAAAGAGCTGGGGAGGATTGGGTTTGCTGCCTCTACCTCCCTCTGGTTGCCTGCTTACCCTTCACACTCAAACTGTCACCTTTCCAAGGGCTCACATTCAGCTCTGATCTCTGCTATCTGTGACCAGGGACAGAACCCAAAGAATGGCTGGAGCTGTCAGGGAACGTTCAGGTTGGATTTTAGGGAAAGGTTCTTCCCCCACAGGGTGTCAGGCACTGAAAGGGCTCCCCAGGGAATGGGCATGACCCCAAGGCTGCCAGAGCTCCAGGAGCATTTGGACAATGCTCCCAGGCACAGGCTGAGATTGTTGGGGTGTCCGTGCAGGGCTGGGGCTTGGACTGGATGATCCTATGGGTCCCTTCCAGCTCAGGAAATCCTGGGAATCTGATACTCTTCTTCCTCCAGTCTCAGCATCTTCCTACCACCCTCTTCTCTCCCTCAGCTGTGTTACTTGATCTTTTCTCCAAAACTCGTTGAGTTTGGGGTTTTTTAAATAGAATTATTTGAGCTGGGAATCTTTGGGTCATTTCTACCCCACTCTTGTTCCTTGCAGAATGGGTTCTGTCTCCTCAAAATCCCTTCTCCCACAGCTCAGAGCCCAGCCCAAGTGAACAACCAGCCCCAGGTAAACCCAGCAGAAGCTTGGAGCAAAGCCTCATTGCCAGGAGATCCCCTGACATGTTTGTACCCATAAACTTGTCAACATTTCGCTTTTTTTGTCCCTCTTGGGGGAAACTGCTTCTGTTCCTCACCCCATGTCAGCTCCTGAGCCACATTGGGAATGGTGCTTAAAACCCCCACTGTGGGTGACGCTCTGGTGGGAGCTGTCACTACCTTGGGGTCAGGAAGTCAACAAGAACCTCTGTTCCATAAACTGAGTTTTTCATAAAAGCCTTTCTAATTTGTACCAAAGAGACTCCAGTACACCCTTGGGAGTGGTAAAAATAATAAGAGTTTGAGTGGTGGAAGACTGTGAATTTGAAACAGAAGGTTGTGAGATCCACGAGAATTGCCTGAAACATCAACACTGGACATCAATAAATGTATTTTAGATATACAATGAGATAGAAAAGATTCCCACAAAGAACTGTCAGCTCTTAACTCTTTAGATCTCGGTGAGATACAGCAGATGTTTCCATCCCATTGATCCAGAGGAATCAGCTCTTCCATCTGAGAGTGCATTGCCTCCAATCGCATGGGGATTATTCCTCACCAAAATTACAGGATTTGCTATTTTTCAATCATTTTTTAATTCATTCTGAGATTAAATGCACATGTTCCTATCAGCAGGTTTAGCTTAGGAATGCTGCATTCCCAAAGCCAGGAGTCTTCTCCTGGAGGAGAGGTGAAGGCGAATGGCACTCAGAGCTGGAGCTGTTCCCTCTGGAAAGGTCCCTCTGTAATAATGTCTTGGGTTATGGAACCAAAAATGTGTATTCTATTTCATCTGTTGAAAGCAGTTGGGGAGATGTTCTTCTTTATCTCTTGTAACTCTGGGGGGAGGGGGGAAGATGCCTTCTGATAATGGGCCAACTTTAAAACCAGGTGGGGCAGTGTTTATCTCTTTTGCCAACGTCCTCCCTCCAGGGGGATATCCTGCTAATGAGCCATTAAGGCTCACCAAGCCATCATCCACATTCCATCATCTCATTGTGAGATGCTCCACCCAGTGGGGGGAGCCAACCATTCCTACCTAAATAAAAACTGAGGCGCAGGAACATGAAGTATCTGGTTTCACTGGATTCCCAGAGGAAGACTGGACCCTTCTCACCATCACTGGACCCTTTTCTACAGGATCATCTCTGCCCCAACAGAACCACATCTGCCACTCCAGGAGGACTTACTGTGGACTGCTTCCAACACCCTGACCAACAGGGTGTCAGGTTGTAGCTCTGACTCTCTCAGGGTTTCTAGGATTGTTGTTTGTTTGCTTGTTTTGTTGAGTGGTTTTGTTTTCTACCACATTTGTATTGTTAATATTCCTAGTTAAGAACTGTTATTCGTATTCCCAAATCTTTGCCTGAAAGCCCTTAATTGCAAAATTATAATTTGGAGGGGGTGAGGGGTTTACATTCTCCATTCTAAGGGAAACTCCAGCTTTCCCTGCAGATACCTGTCTTTCCAAACCAAGACAAACACCCAATTTAATCTTTACTATTCCATCCCCAACAAATGGCTCCTGCCCCTTCCCAAATCCTTTCAGCCAGGCTCACATGGAGTGCTTTATCCTGCCTTGATCTCATATGGGCTCCGCAGAGGAAACTGCTGCTTTAGGGCTGTGTTCTGGAGGATATTCTGTCTGAGCATTGTGATCTTTCTCCTCACTTAAATCCACAAGTGCTGGCATGCTGGGAAGAACAAACACTTTGGGTTTTCCTTCCTTGGTTATTGCTGTCATCTCACATTAACAATCCCAAGGCTGAAAATCACTGAAATCCTGGGTCACCTGGAAATTAAGCCCCGGATGTAGGGTCCTGTAGCTGGATCAGGGCCTGAGCACGCAGTTTCCAATCACTGTGAGCAGAATAAGACACTTCCATATGTTCTTCTTATGACTTTTCCTGCTTTGATATGAATTCCTTGGATTTACCTTTTTTAAAGCCAGGGCTTCAGTTCTTAATACTGGACTCACTCTGCCATACCCAAAATGCTTGAAAATTTGAGTTTAGGCCAGAACTGAGCTTTGGAAAAGGGCCTGGAGTGACAGGAAAAGGGGGAATGGTTTCAACCTGTCAGAGGGCCGAGTTAGATGTAATTTTGGGAAGAAATTCATCCCTGGCACAGGGTCCCCAGAGAAGCTGTGGCTGCCCCACTGCTGGAAGAGCCCCAGGCCGGGTTGGACAGGGCTTGGAGCAACCTGGGATAGTGGAAGGTGTCCCTGCCCATGGTGGGGGGTGAGATGGGATGAGTTTTAAGGGCCCTTCCCACCCAAACCATGCTGGGATTCTATACTGGGGCTGGAACTGTGGCCCTACTCCATCTGCAAAGGATTTTAGTCGCTTTATATTTTTCTCTCTTAATGCAGAAATTGCATCTTTAGGCTCAAATCATTATCCACAGAATTTACATCTCTAAGGAGAGAGAAGCAAAAGCCAAAGAGGTTGAAATGGGTACATGGGCCACAAACCTGGAGCAGGGGATTTCCAGGAGCTCTCCTGTCTGAATTCCCCCTGCCCGGAGAGGACACAAATGGTGACACTGAGGTTCCAGTTTCCTATGCCCACAATATGGTGCTAATCCCATGTACTTCTGGCAGTGGGAAGCCATTCCCTATGTCCTATCACTCCATCCCTTGTCCAAAGTCCCTTCCTAGCTCTCCTGGAGCTCCTTTAGGCACTGGAAGGGGCTCTCAGGTTTTGGCAAAGCTGCTACAAACCCTTGTGCTGTGAGAGTGGTCATGATTTAGGTGGTCTGCTTGGGGGGGATCCCACCTTGACAGGATGCGGCTCTGTGGGGTGGCACCTTTTCCCCAAGGACCCCAAATCTAGAGCTGTGCTCCCTGGCAAACAGGCCTGGAAAAGCACAGAATCGATTAAGTTGGAGAAGACCTCAGAGATCATTGAGTCCAACCTGGGACCCAACAAGACCATGGCACCAGGAAGGCTCGAGAAATCCTTGCCAAGGGGCAGGGAGAGGAGCCCCCTCCCTGTGGTCCCTGGTCAGGCTCGGCATTGAGGTGCAGCTCCCTCCTTTGCCTTCTCCTCCTTTTCCCTGCCTTTTGGTGAGCGATCCGAAGGGCAGAGCAGGCTCTGGGCTCTCTAGCATCTTTCACGTATCACGTCAGCTCCTCGAGGCACAGATCATATCCTCATTCCCCTGGCACCAGCGCAACCCGAAAGTGGCACCCCCAGGACAATGCCTTGGCCGGCTCCGGCGCTGACCCAGGATGTGGGAGCTGAGGGGTCAGGATGAGGGGGCCAGGAGGCACTGGGGAGGTTGAATAATGTGGTGTGGAATATCATTGTTCCAGCCAGGATGAGTAAGAGTGCAGCTGAACCTGGTCACTGACGGCACTTCCATGATTTCGGGGAGACAGGGGCTCGGCAACGGCTGCACAGTTGAAAATCAAGACAATGAGTCTATAAAAGTTTAAGAACTGAATAGATCCCGAACATTTGGTTCTCATTATCACCAAATAACATATAAATAAACATACAACAGAACCAAGAGCAGCATCTTCCTCACACCCTCTGCAAGAAGTTGTATTTAGGCTGAACTTAGCCTCCTTTGGCAAACCTCCTCCCGTGTACTCCAGGATGGAATTGTGGGGCTGCCAGGCTTCATCTTCCTCCAAAACAGACCAAAGCGTGATCCATGCAGGAAAATGAGGTGTCAGTGTGCTGCTGGTCCTTAAAAGTCAGCAGTGCAGGGGGAAATGTGAAAATAAGCCCAACAAGAGTGAACACAGTTGTTGTTTTTTTCTTGTAAAAAGCCCATCCCACCCCCTGCCATGTGCAGGGACACCTTCCACTATCCCAGCTTGCTCCAAGCTCCATCCAGCCTGGCCTTGGACACTTCCGGGGATGGGGCAGCCACAGCTTCTTTGAGCAACTTAGTGTTCATTGTGAGAATTCATGGAGTAAGATGAGAGGAAGAGATGAATGATCAGAGACACTGCAATGTCCTAAGAGGAAAAATCTTGGAAGAGTCCCTGGCAGAGCTAGGAAAAAAGCCATGAAAGTGATTCCTTAGTACATCTTGCTCTTCTAAAATGAACATACAGCTCAATCCCTGCCCCCATGGAAGCAGTTGGTAACAAATAATTACCTTTCCTGCACAGAGCTCACAGTTACTGAATTAAGTCTTAAGCAAAGCAGATTCTACAGAACATCTTAGATCTCACTGAGGAAGAGGAATTGAGATTGCAGTGCTGGAGGGAGGCTCCATAAAATCAGGATTCTCCTTCCTAAGGCCTTGTAAATGCCTGTGGATGTGCTGTTGGAGTGCCAGGATTTCAGGTTTTAGGAGACTTGATTTTACTCATGTTGTTGAGGAGATCACTGAGAGAGCAAGGGATGGCTTTCCTCAAAAGAAAGTCAGGAATTCCAAAGCTTTTAGGTCACACATGTTAAACTCGACTCTGCAGCTGCTGCAGGAATTGCAGCTGCTGCCAAAATGTAAATGAGAAATGGGCTCAAAGCTGCTTTACATCACTCAAAGATTCCCTGATCTGTGGAATTCACATGGAGAGGGGCACTCAGGCCCGGCATGGAGTGCCCTGTGCTATGTAGAGTTGTATCCATTCCAAAGGGGAGATCTAAGCTACAGCACCTTCCTCCTACCTTTGATTAAATCCTGCTGGGATGGGAAGGTGATGCTGTGTCCTGGTTTAGGGCAAATTTTGGGAGGAAACCTCCGAAGGGAGTTCCTCTGGAAAGCAAACCCAAACGGCCCCTCCCCCAACCGGTCCTGGAAAAAACTTCCTCAGAGAAAAGGGGAAAAAACTATTTATTTAACAAACAAGATGCCCACAAGCACAAAAAAATGAATTATATGAAACGATAAAACCTCTCACCACTCTGCAGAGAGATGGCAAACTGAGAAAGTCCTTGCTGTGGGTGTAGCTCAGCTCAGTCTCTCACCAGTCCCACTCCCTCCAGAGGTCCAGGCCCCAGCGGGCCGCAGGTGCGAGCCCTTGGTGCTCCTCTGGGTTTTTCAGTCCAGAGCAGATTTAAACAGTCCCAAAGAAAAGAAAAAAAAAAACAGTCCAGGGAACTTCTCTGTCTCAGCTAGCTAAAACTAACTAAAAGCACAGGAGAACTCTGTCCCACCACTGTCCGTGCCTCAGATGAACCGCTGGAGCAAGGATGTGTGTGAGTCAGGCAGTTTTCTTAAAACAAACTGCACGCTGCTTCTTTCTCCCCCTTTGCTCCCAGAACCAGTTTTAAAGGTACAGAACTTCATACAGCACAAACAGAAGAGATGACTGGAGATACAAGCATCATAAAGTCACCCTAGGACATGCTGGAAAAAGCCCAGAAAGTTTAGGAACCAAGAGAAAAAGTCATTCCAGACATGTCCTCTCTGTGTAAATCTGTCTTGGTTTGGAAAAACAGGTATCTGCCAGGGAGAAATGGAGTTTCCCTTGGAATGGAGAATGTAAACCCCTCACCCCCTCCAAATTATAATTTTGCAATTAAGGGCTTTCAGGCAAAGATTTGGGAATAGGAATAACAGTTCTTAACTAGGAATATTAACAATACAAATGTAGTAGTAAAAAACCAAAACAAACAAACATACAAACAAACAACAATCCTAGAAACCCTGAGAGAGTCAGAGCTACAACCTGACACTGTTGATCAGGGTGTTGGAAGCAGTCCAAAAGTAAGTCCTCCTGGAGCGGCAAATGCAGTGCTGTTGGAGTAGAGATGATCCTGAGAGAAAAGGGTACAGTAATAGTGAGAAGGGTCTGGTCTTCCTCCGGGAATCCAGTGGAACGAGATACCTCCTGTTCCTGCGCCTCAGTTTTTATCTAAGTAGGAATGGTTGGCTCCCCCCACTGGGTGGAGCATCTCACAATGGGATGATGGAATGTGTCATGTCATTGGTGAGCCTTAATGGCCCATTAGCAGAAGATATCCCCCGAGGGAGGACGGGTGGTGAAAGAGATAAGAAACACTGCCCCACCTGGTTTTAACAGTTGGCCCATTATCAGAATGGCATCTGCCCCCCTCCTCCCAGAGTTACAAGAGATAAAGAAGAACATCTCCCCAACTGCTTTCAACAGATGAAATAGAATACACATTTTTAGTTCCATAACCCAAGACATCCAGGTAACAAAGTTTTTCAGGGATGGCAGAGGAAGGGGAGGGAATGCTCAGAACAAGAGGAATTAAAATAAAATCCTGGAGAAACTGCAACCATGGGCTGTGAGACTCGACTGGTTGGGATATGAGGATCCCACTGATTAATTAGATTTTAATTCCATCATCACATGGGATTCCTTTTTAATTAGTGGGATGCTGGTCAGCTCTAGGAGGCAGAAATCCCTCAGTCTGAGGATTTGGCATAAATCCCTGATGAGATCTAGGCAGGAATGGAGAGGTCACGTCTTCCCCGACCCAGCTCCAGACTGACCTGACCTCTAAAATTCACCTTCAGAGTAATGTAAATGACACTGAAAAATGGGATAAGGCTGCTGCACATGTGGGTAGGTCCATGTAGGATTGGGGTTGGAATTTTTGAAAAACAGGATTTTGGTGGTGCAGGAGTTGGACTTGATGATCCTTGCAGGTCCCTTTCAACTCTGGATATTCTGTGATCCTATGGAAACCAGTAACAACACTAAGCACTCAAATAATTATAAATGTTCCTAAAATATTTGTAGTGTTTTGAACAGAGGGTTAATTTGTGTTTATTTGCTTTTTGCTCCTCAGTTTTTGGGGTTGGCAGCAGCACTTGATGCTTCCAGTTTTGCTCTTCCCAAATATTAGGGAAACATTTCTTTCTTAAATGAAAACAGAGACTCTCATGGAATTTCATGTCTATGACACAGGACTTATAGGAAAAAAATCCTACTGCAGGAAAACAAGGCCAGGAAGGGCTGGAAAAGGATGTCCTCCCCAAAGGCAGGACAAGGCCACCATGGGATTCTTTATGGCTGTGATCTGTGGGATGAAGACCCCACAAATTCTCAAACGATGTGTTCCAGGACTTGGAAGGGTTTCTCCTGGAAGGGACAGCTTTGTGGGAAACTCATCCTGCCCCCAGGATCTGGGAGCACAGACCTGGCATGGGACCACCCAGCTCTTGGAGCCCACCCAGAGGGGCTCACCAGGAGCCATCCCAGGGATGTGCTGGTGACAGTTCTTGGTGCTGGCCCTTCCTGGAGATCTGGGGATGACTCTGACATCTCCCAGCACTGCTGACCTGCTCTGCATCATGTGATCCTCCAAAACCAGCTGGAATCCACCTCGGCAGTGCCACCTCCTCTGCTGCCATTAACACCTTGTATTTAGTTCCTTTTTTCCTTTTACTTTTCCAAATCACATCCTATTCTTTTCACACCATCTCTGCAGTTTGTTCAGAACATTTCTAATTTCTCAATTCAAATTTCCTGGCAGCCTGTGAGCATCACGCAGCACCTTACTCATCTCGTTATCTCTCTTGTTATCAATTAAACCCCCTGATTCAGCACAGGCTTTGCCAGCTCCGTTCGATGAGCTTTAAGGTCCTTCCAAACCAAACCAGGTGTGATTCCATTCCGTGGTACTCTCTCCAAATCCACTCTTCTCCCTGGTTCACTCTTTCCCAGGCTGTTTTCCAGCTTCCATTAGTTTCCAGCAGTGACAATCAACCTTTAGAAAGCCGGAGAAGGCAGCGACAGCTGCCCCAAAACACTCACACAGCCCTGGGCACCCCGTGCTCGGCCGTGTTCCCTGGCAGAGTGGTGACAACGCTGCTCATGCCCGGGGATCGGTGGCGTTTGGTATCTGCTCCCAGGAATCCTCCACCGGATGCGGAGACAGCGACTGGCGGGACTGCGGTCACCGGGATCGGGATTGGGTCCATCCATACTGGGATTGGGATCGGGATGGGGATGTCGACCGGGACCGGGATCGGAGGCAGGAACGGGCCCTCCTGCACCGCACTGGGCACGGGCCCACCCAACAACGCGCCTGCCCGTACCGGGACAGGGATCATGATCGGGATCGGGCCCGCAGCGGGGCGTGGCTCCAGCCCTGTCTGACTCCTCCTCTCTAATTTGTATGACCTCGCCCACAGTGTCCCTGCCGCTGCCCAGACCCCACCCAGTCCCCGCTCCTGCCCAGGCCCTGCCCCCCGGCCGGAGGCTGAGGCGGAGCTGCCCCGGCCGAGCCCCGCCCCGCTGGCGGTCAGGCCCCGCCCCCTGGCGGGGCGCTGGCGTCCCGGCCGAGCAGCCTGCGGTGCCCAGCGCGCCCCGAGAGCTGCAGCGCTGGGGCCGCTCCGCTCAAGCGCACCATGGGCGCCGAGCGCAGGGCGGCGGCCGCGGCGGTTCCCCGCGGCTGCGCCTGCGGCGGTGGCGGCAGCTGGCGGCTCTTCCTCGGCTTCTTCGCGCTGTCGCTGGCTCTGCACGTCCTGACGCTGGGTTGTTACCTGGAGCTGCGTTCCGAGCTCCGCCGCGACCGCGGCCCGCAGCCCGTGCCCCCGCCGCGCCGGGACGGGACATCGGCAGCGCCCGGAGCTCCGGCCGGGGGCCGGCCGCAGCGTGCGGCCGAGGTCGCGGAGCGGCGCCAGCAGGTGGGTCCGGCCGGGGCCGGGGGGACCGCGGGGGCTCCGCGCTGCTCGGGGCCATACCCGGCTCCATCCCCGAGCTCGTGTACAGCGCCCCGGGGGACTTTGGAACGGCTCCTCGGGGGAGTTTGGTGGAAAAAGGGGGGAAAGCCCCAAACTCGCGGTGCGCGGGTGAAGTGCGGGGGGAGCTCGTCTGGGCTGGAGGTGACGGGCTGCGGGGCCGCCTGTGTTCCACCTGCTGGTCGCCGTCTCCCTATCGCGACAGACCCGCTGTGTGTCCCGACAGCCTGGCCTTGGCCGGGGGCAGTGGCTCTGCCCTGACCCTTGCGGGGTCTCCCCGGGCGCGGGGTGCTGCTGCCGGGGAGCCCCGGACGGCTCGGCCCCGCACCCGCCGTGTGCGCTGGGTCCCGGTCCCACACGGCCTCCGCTCGCTCCCCTCCCTCCTCCCGCGCTGGGTTCGTGGATTGCACTTCTCCCCCAGCCCAGGTGCATCATCTTTTGGGTGATGCCTCGGTATCACCCCCGCAGCAGTTCCTCAGCCTGTGTAGGGCAGGTGGGCAGCAGCCTCCCGGTTGTGCCCGCCGATGTCCCCAGCCCCTGGGGGTGTCGCCTGTCCCGAGAGTCTCTGGGAGAGCCGGAGCAGAGCTGGGGCCTCCGCTCGCAAACTTAGCTCCTTTTTTCTAGGCACGAAACCTCGCTGCGAACAGGATAAGCTGGAGGAAGGAGTTTCCTCCCCTCCGAGCCTCCCGAGCGGATGGTCCGCTTCCCCAAGGTGCCGGGTGGCTTTGTCGCAGAGTCGCAGCGGGGATTCGAAGGAGATGCCAAGCCCTGCCTCGGCACCCCAGCGGTCCTCGCCTTGCTGGTTATCAGTGTGTGGGGGGAAGGACAAAAATAGCTTTGATAAAGCGGCGAGTTTGGAACTCTTCCTCCCACTTGGCAGCGGGAGCCGTTCCGCCGCGCCGGCCTCGGCTGCCCCCGGGAAAGCCGGGCTTGCGCTTCCCTCGCTGCCTGGATGCCGCAGCTTCCCATAATAAATCCAAGTCCAGCGTTGAACCGGAGGGAAGCCGAGCTCCTGGGTCATCGCTCTGCGCTCTCCCCTCGAGCGGCGTCAACACAGAGTGAGCCGGAGCAGTTTGTCGTGCTGGGATTCCTGGGTTGCCTTGGAATAGCGCACGGCTGGAGTGCCTTTTGTGTTATCATGCTGGATCTGTTTAGTCTTTCGAGCTCTTCTTTCCAGCGAGTGTACAATGAAATACCAGGGCAAATACTTGAGGCATTCATAAATTACAGCGTTAGCTAGTTTGTCTCTGGATGCGGAGCTCCGAGCGTCGCTCACTGCAGCTGACAGACTCCAGATAAGGTAACGCTAATTATTTATTTCTTTATTCTACATCTGGCCTGTCAGGCTTGAGATGAAATATTCTTTGGGGCACATTGAAGCAGTTGGGTTGGAGAGAAAGGTTGCTGGTAGTAGGGACGTGGGGAAGGAAGGCTGAGCGTCCCGAGCTGCTCGGGTTGGAAACAGCTGCTGTGACAATGTGTGATTAATGGGGTTTGTAGTGGTGCTACTCACCCGTTTCTTGCTGATTTTTCTGCCTTCAGTCGATGTGCAGCTAAAAATAAGCACTTCGGGTGTCCTGGGGTGCTGTGAGTGCATCCCTTCAGTGATTAAAGCAGTGACATGAGGGGTTTGCAAACAGCTTTATTTAGGAAAGTTACTGTCCAGCTTTGGGGTACGTGTGGGGTTCCTGTCAGCTCTTCCAAGCTGCACTGCTGATAAACCCAGTGTGATCCTATACATGTGATGCTTGCATAAATTGGGCTGAAATTATTAAATAATTCATTCAAGAGCTGTGATCAATGATATTTCTCTCTTGAGGACCATAGTCAGAATCAGGGTTCATTTGGGGGGACCAATGACCACAGTGCTGTGAGCCCTCCAATGTCCTTCAGCTGCTGAGGTGTCCTCAGTGAAGAGGCCGAGTGCTGTGTGTGTTGTGATTGTACAAACTGACTTAAACCCAGAAGATACTCTCCTTCCTGACCCTTTTTTCTTTACTTTTTAATTATTTTATTTCCCTCCCCAACCTGAGGCAGGAGGAAGAGGAGCGCGGGGGGAAGGACAGGGAGCAATGGTCAGCGCTGAGATTTTGGCTGAAGCCTCATGTGGCCATGGGCCAGAAATGACCTCATGACAGGAGTGAGATTTGGCAGCTCGATAATGCTCCGCTCCCCTATCTCACAGGGTATCCAAATATGTAACTCATTTGGGATAGAAGGGCAGATTTTCATGGCAGAGGTTGAGGCATTGTAGTTCCACATCTTTGTCCCAGAACCCGCTGGGTGTTGCATCACTGCGTTGGCTTCGAGATGAGGAGTTTGTTAGAGTTGCTTTAATTCATTGACTCTTCAGTGACATAGAGGTGTGAGAGAGGGTTTGGGGGTGGTGGAGCCTTGGCTGGTGGTATAAAATCCAAATAATCCCTCCGGATGGGTGTGCTGTGGGATGGGAGAGGGATTCTGTCAGGCAGGCTCCGCTCGTGGAGATACACATCAGACACTGTGTCCCTTTAGAGGATTTTGTGCCTAAATTAAATCGTATTTTGCTGTCAAAAAATCATCCTTGCAATATTTGAGCTGAGCAGAGCATCATTCCCGTGCTTTTTCTCCAACCCAATCTGTCATGCCACATTTCTGCCAAAACTTGTTTTTTGGCCAATGCTGGGTGAAGTGTGTGCCCTGAGAGTGTCCTGAGATGGGAATAAAAACTGCCAAAACCTGGGAATGGGATCAAATGCCATGGGTTTTGTCAAACTAATTGTGAAGGCACTTGCAACTGGTGGGGGGAGGGAGGGGAGGTGCTGAGTCATAAAAAAAATGTGCTGAGCAGCAATTTGCTTACTGGCATTTCACCTTCCTGGTGCCGAGGTGACTGATCTCAGTCTCCATTTCTCACCTTTTTAACAAGGGATGTTCCTACTTTGGAGCATTGCCCACGTTGGCATTTCTGACCTTGGTGTTGCTTTCATAGAATCATGGAATAGTTTGGGCTGGAAGGGACCTTAAAGCTCATCCAGTCCCACTCCCTGCCATGGGCAGGGACACCTTCCACTAGTCCAGGTTGCTCCAAGCCCTGTCCAACCTGGCCTTGGACACTTCCAGGGGATCCAGGGGCAGCCACAGCTTCTCTGGGCAACCTGTGACAGGGCCTCAGCACCCTCACAGGGAGGAATTTCTTCCTTTTCCCTCACCAGTGTAAAATTACAGTTATTTTTCCCTTTTTTAGTCAATTCTGTCTCCAGAGTAAGAGGCAGCTCTTGGTGTGATTGGCATAAAGGCTCTGAAGGTGTCAAAGCTGCTCCAGAGGCTTCTCCCACCCTGAGCATACCTGTAGCTCATACAGCCTCAGTACGGGTCCTGCAGGCTCACACCTTGAAATCCCTGCTCAGGGCCTGTGTGTTGGGATTTCACAGCTCTGATCCCGGGTTAGGGAAAGGCTGGGTGTGTGCAGAGGGAAGATGGTGATTAGGGATGTGCCCCCACAGTGAGTTTTCCCTCAAATTCCACTTTGTGGTTCTGGTTGTAGCTGGAAGAAGCTCTCGGAGAGCAAGAAAGGGAGCCTGCAGAGCTCTGTGGCAAATGTCAGGTTCTGCTTCCCTTCATTCACAACTTGAATTCTCGTATTCCTGCTGCTGTGCCTATGAATAGTCCATGCAAAATCTGGCCTGAATCCAGAACTCCTCCTGTTGAGATGCTGCAGAGGGGCAGGAGCATGGCAGTGGCTGTGGGATGGGTTGCATCCTTTGGGATATTAAATACAGCGTGAGCTCTTCCAAGGGCTGGAGGTTCATCCCTGAATGTCCTGTGGGGTGAATTCCTGGTGTAAAGAGAAACCTTTGGCTGTGTGGGAGCAGCCCAGCTGGTCCTTGGGAATTGTGGCATCACAGAAGGGTTTGCCGTGGAACGGACCTCTCAAGGGCCATCAAGTCCAGTCTCTCTGCCACAGGCAAGGACACCTTTAACTCAATCAGGACCTTCCCAAAGTCCTTATTCCCAGATTTATGGTGCTGCAAGGGTGCCTTTCCTTCTGCTGCCCCTCCCCCCCGCCTCCTCCACAGCTGAACTGGGGTTTCATTTCTGTTTTCTGCTCATTTCATGAAAAACTGTGACTTTGTGTGAGGACCAGGACATTTTATCAGCATTTACTGAGTTCCTTGATGGAGAATGTTGTTGCCAAAGTGTTTGACTGACCCATGACCGAATTATAGGGGTTTTCCACATTTTTTTTTATGAGTTCCCTGGCAAATCCTTGAACTTGGGTTTTTAACAGCATTCCAAAGTTATCATCCCCTTAACCCCAGAGTAAATAGTGCTGTATCAACCCCATATTATTTTAACCTTTTAACATTATTTTTCCTACCACATAATAACATAAATCTTCCCTGCTCTCCCATACACATGTAGTGTCTTGTAATGCTAATTAAACTGCACACCAGCCTAATTTTGCTCTCAGACTAATCCAATATATTTTTCTTGACTGGAAGCCAAACTCTGAGAGCTTCAGAGCATGCAGAGCTCTCATTCCAGTCTTATTATATGTTAATGGCTTTATATTTTAATGTCTTTCAGCACTTGGGGAGGTTGTTATTTTTAGAGGTGTCTGGCTGCAGAAGGTACCAGTCTGTGAGAGGTTTGGGGGATGTGAAGCACTGAGTAACCTCCATGCAGTGAGTAAGTGGGAAGTGGGTCCCTGAAGAGGTGTAATCTGTCAGGATCTATTGTGCACAAGCATGGAATCACAGGGAGGTTTGATGTGTTTTTATCGTGGTTAAATAGGAGATTTGGCTGCAATTTTACCATGGTTAAGTGCCTTTATGGGACGGTTGCAGTGGTAAGTGCTCTCTCTGTAAACTCTGGGTTTGTGTGCTAATGGTGCCGATACCAGTCCGGCCTGGATGCTACTACAGCAGGAATAATCACTCCCAGATGGGTATGGATGGAAATGAGCTCTTTCCCTAATCCCAAATGAAAAGCTGTTATAAGTGCAAAGTCCTAATGATGCAGGACCCCATTGATGGGGCGCAAGCCCTGTAACATCTTCCAAATGGAATTGCCAGCATCCTCCTGCCTGGCTGCACCTCAGCTCCGGGGATGAAGCTGAGATGCACTCCTTGGGGATGGTTCTTGCAGAAGAATCCCAGAATCTGTTGAATTGGAATGATCCCATCAGGATTGGGGTTCACTGCTTGGCACGGGGTTGAGTTGTGTGGCTTTGCAGCTGTCGGCATTGCGTGACACACAGTGGCATTGTGTGGTGGAGGGTTTATGTCCATGGGGAGGGTCCACGTTCTGTGGCTTTGCTGTGGTGGGAGCCACTGGCTCTGTGGCTTCGTGGCAGTGACTGTTGTATGATGTGGCTTTGCTGTGGTAGACGGGGCAAGGGTTGTTTGTGCTGCACAGGGCCATGGTCACTGCATGGTGAGGCAGGACAGCAGCTACAATGGCTGCTGGATGCTCCCAGGAGGGAGGAGGAGAGGACTGGGGAAGAGTTGCCTCCTGCCAGAGCTGCTTCTTGCATGGCCCTTGGGAGCTCAGATCCATCCTAGCTCCCCTCCTGGGAAGTGCCGGTGCCCCAGGGGTTAAATCCCATCCCTGTGTGACAACAGGGTTAAATCCTGTGCCAGGCCAGAGGGTGCTGTCCCTGAGTGCTGCATTTGTCCTTTAATCCCTCTTTGCAATTCCTGTCACCTCTGGGCTTTCAGCCTCTCCCAAGACACAAAGCACTCAGAGGGGGAGACAGGGAAGGTGTTCCCTGAGCTGGTGCTAGAAGTCAGATCCACCTGGGAGCAGGTACAGGCTCTGTGGTTGTAAATTGTCTGCAGGTGGGAGGGTTGGAGAGATGCTGTGTCGGACAGACCCCATTGTGCTACTTAATCCCAGCATGGTTTAGGTTGGAAGGGAGCTTAAAGCTCATCCCATTCCATTCCTTGCCGTGGGCAGGGACTCCTCCCACTATCCCAAATTGCTCCAGCCTGGTCTTGGACACTTCCAGGGATGGGGCAGCCACAGCTTCTCAGGGCATCTTCCGAGTTGTATCTTATCCCTTTTCCATTTCTTGTTTTAACTGGATAATGCTGGTATTCCTTCCCAGAGAGCTGAGAAGATCGGAGTGCCCTGTCCAGAAAAAAAAATTAAATACAAGTCTTTGAATCTCATTCTTATTTGATAATAATATTTATATTTACTAAAAATAACTAAATCTTTGGATTCTTCCGTATATTTTCTGATCCATGAGGTGGCAGTGGCTTTCCTCAGGTTTCCCAGGGATGTGGGGCAGGCACTAATGGCCTAAACAGACCTTTGTGATCCTTCCAGTCTTCCCCACATGCTGGGCTCAGTGAAATTAACCCAGAAAGTCATTTCAGAGCAATCATTTCCTTCAACTTCGCAAACAAGATGCTGAGCTACTGGTTCCCTTAACCAGCACTTTTTTGTAATTTTCCCATGGGATAGGAAAATATGATAAGGCATTGTCTTGGGTTATGGAACCAAAAATGTGTATTCTATTTCATCTGTTGAAAGCAGTTGGGGAGATGTTTTTTCTTTCTCTCTTGTTATTCTGGGGGGAGGGGGGCAGATGCCTTCTGATAATGGGCCAACTGTTAAAACCAGGTGGGGCAGTTTCTTATCTCTTTCACCACCTGTCCTCCCTCCGGGGGATATCTTCTGCTAATGGGCCATTAAGGCTCACCAATGACATGACACATTCCATCATCCCATTGTGAGATGCTCCACCTGGTGGGGGGGCCAACCATTCCTGCCCAGATAAAAACTGAGGCGCAGGAACAGGAGGTATCTGGTTCCTCTGGATTCCCGGAGGAAGACTGGACCCTTCTCACCATCACTGGACCCTTTTTATCTCAGGATCATCTCTACTCCAACAGCACTGCATCTGCCACTCCAGGAGGACTTACTTTTGGACTGCTTCCAACACCCTGACCAACAGGGTGTCAGGTTGTAGCTCTGACTCTGTCAGAGTTTCTAGGATTGTTGTTTGTTTGTCTGCTTGTTTGTTTTGGGTTTTTTAATTACATTTGTATTGTTAATATTCCTAGTGAGGAATTGTTATTCCTATTCCCAAATCTTTGCCTGAAAGCCCTTAATTGCAAAATTATAATTTGGCATGGGTGAGTGGTTTACATTCTCAATTCCAGGGAAAACTCCAGCTTTCCCTGGCAGATGCCTGTCTTTCAAAACCAAGACAGGTATTTAAAGCTGGCAGCTGGAACTGTTGCCAACCCAAGAGGATGGAACAGTTCAGACTCAAAAATGAGAGGTTTATTTTAATTTTTTTACTGCAGTTGCTGCTGTTCCTGGGGCTGCGAGAAGGCTCTGCCTGCAAAACTTGAATTCTCGTGTTTTCCCATAAAACATAACCTATGGCAGAAAAATGCGATCAGACAAGGAAATGCTGGATGTGTAGCTGATGAGGTGCATTTTGAGAGCAGGATGAAGAAAAGAGTTGGGTTTTCTACTGCAGCTGTTTGTATCTTTTGAGTGATGAACTCAATGAGTAGTTGGCTGCCTTGGGGCTGTGGATGGGCTTGCTGGTGCTTGCTCTGTCTGTCTGGGGTATTAACTCTTGCTGGGAAGGGGGGAGATCGCATCCAAAGGTGAGGGAAGCCTGTCAGGAATTACCTCCGCATGCAGTTGGAGTAAATTCTGGCAGATTTCTAGGGTCAAAAGGGGAATTTTTTTTCCTAGGTGGGCAGGAAGACAAAGTTTAAAGCTGGTAATTGTCCATTTTAAAGGAATATTAAATCTTCTTTTGAGCAATATCTTTATTGCTAACTTGGGGTTTTCTCCTGTTGTTGACAAGAGTTGTTTTGTCTCAAAACATGGCTCCTGCAGATATTCCTGGACTGTGCAGGACTTAATGGTGAAAGGACAAGGGGTGATTGGTTTAAACTAAGAGGATTGATTTAGATTGGATATTGGGAAGGAATTCTTCCCTGTGAGGGTGGTGAGGCCCTGGCACAGATTCTATGGCTGTTCCACTCCTGGAAGTGTCCAAGGCTAGGGTGAATGGGGCTCGGAGCAACCTGGGATAGGGGGTGTCCCTGCCCATGGCAGGGGGTGGAATGGGATGGGCTTTAAGGTCCCTTTGCACCGAAACCATCATTTCATTCTCTGGGAAGGGAATGTGTGCAGGAAAAGTCCTTGAACTGAAGGCTTCAGCTGAGCCTTGGGAGCTCAGCACTAATCCTGGCTCAGCTGAGCTTGGCCTCTGTCTGGTGAGATGCTGAAACCAAGAGAAAAACTCAACCTTTTGCTGGCAGGGTGGATTTTGCTTAGGAGATGGGAGAGCCTCCATGCTCAGCACCTGCAGGAATGCTGTCTGGTGTAATCCCTGGAATGGGATGGAATCCAGCACTCCGGGCTCAGTCCAATGCATCTCCCCTGTGTCCCCAGGGGCTGGTTCTTGTTTCAGACTCGGCACCATCAGCAGAAGGGCAGGAGAATCTCTGTGCCACTGCCAGGGATGCTGGGAGCCAGCACATTCCTAAAAAAAGCAAGATTTGACTTCAAACACAGGTGCTCAGCAGGTCATTCACACTCCCCTGTGTGGCTGCAGGGCTTGGACAATTCCAGATGTGCTGTATCGGTGTCCTGGTTGGGATGGAGCTGCAGGAGGAGCTCTGGGAAGTTGAGGTCTTCAAGTGTTAAATCCCAGGTGCTGCTCCTGCAGGCTCAGCTCTGATACCGCTGCACGTTTCCAACAACAGCTTGGATTTGCCAGGAAAAATGACGCTGGATGCAGCAAAGAGCTGTCAGCTCTTTCCTCCTTATGCTGCTGGGCAGCTTTTCTCCTGCTTTCTGGAATAACTGGGCTGTTTGGAGATGATAGGGAGTTTGGGGTTCTCAGTGATGCTTTCATCCCCTTCCCTCCATCCTCACCCCATTCCAGACAGCAGCACCTCACATGAGGGCTGTGGGGACCCTCTGCAATCCCATTGCTGAGGTGGGGGCTGAGGGTCACGTTAAGCTGAGAATAACTCAAGTTCTTCTCCTCTGGTACCTAAATGTTGGACCGGGGGATTTTGGTTGGAATATTAAAGAACTTGGTCCTAAAAAAGTCTTTCTTAGCCCTGTTTTGTGCAGATGGGTTCAGGAAAGACCCTCCAGGGACCCCTGGACTGGTGTCCCCCCCACTCACTCACCATTAACTTCTCTAATGGGTCATTCTGACTCAAAACACTTTTTTCCCCATCTCTGAGGATGCTGAAACCCCAATTTATAAATTATAATTCTGCTAATGAGGGTTCATAGGGTGTTAGAGACAGCTACCCTTCAGTCAGATCCCTGTGAAGATCCCATGTGGCTTCAAGCTGGATCAGGTACTGAAGGAGTTAAAAATTCCTGCTGCTGGTGCACGTGAGCAGAGCCAGGTATCTCCCAGGGGATCCAAGTTTGCTTTCTGAAATCTGGCAAATAGCAAAAATTTTGATGTCTGTGAACTGCAATCACACCCTGAGGTGATGACGACTGACAGGGAAGGGCTCCTGACGTATTTACTGAACAATTTTCTTATCATGAAGTGCTCAAAAAGCCCAAACCTGGAGAACAATAGCAACAAAAACCCCACTGCAGGGTTTATCAGCAGATGCAGCTTGGAGATAACAAATGATTTTTGCTTTTTGTTTGACTCCTTGGCATTTAGGGGTTAATTGGAGCGAGGCCAAGTGTGGTGAGATAGTGCCTGAATTAGAGTTTTAAAAACACTGGGATTGGAAGGGTTTTAACTTCTGTGAGACTCTTAGAGGCTGGTAAAGAGGTGGGTTAGAAACAACTAAAGGAAAACATTTGGGTTGGGCAGTAAAAATTGACTTTGGAAGGGGCAGCCCTTCCTGAGACCCCAAAAGTCATCTCAGCCCTCACCCAGTTGGGCTTCCCCTTGTGCTGGGGCTGGATTGGTCAGAAGTATTATTAAACGGTAATAAATGGGAATAAATATTTCTGTGAGGGTGCTGTGTCACGTGTTCATCCACCAGTCCCTCTGTCCTGGGTGTTGTGTGTGTTTGGAGAATGAAGCAAAACTGCATTTGTGAGAAACAGGGGGACTTTGACACAAAAAAATCAGGAATAAAGTTGTAATGATGTTCCTGATCCAGCTGCTCCCTTTGATTTCACTCTGATATAGAAAGGCAGTGGCCTGAAACTGGTCCAGAGGGGTGTCCAGGATGCTCTGTGAACTCTGGTGTGAGGAATTCTGAGCAATAAAACTTTGGAAGTGCAGCCTTTGAGGGCTATTGTGGAAGGAAGAGCATAGGAAACATGACACTGGGATTGTGATTCCTGGAAGGAATACTTTGCAATGGGGAAATTTCAGTTTGGTTTGTGTTGCTTACATGCCTTTCTTCTCGCTGAAGGGCAAATGATAGTGTCAGCATTAAATGTGAGGAGCTGGCATCTTCCCATGAAATATGCCTGACATCCCCAGAACAGAGCTCGAATTATTGCTGCTCCAGAAATCTGCCTTCCCTGGATTTTACTTTTGGTCTTACCCTGAAAGGGACCCAACTGAAATGTTCCTGCTGATAAAGAGGTTGATTGTGGAGGGAATTGTACTCCGGGGAGAGGTCTGAGAGCAGGAAGAGCCATGGCTGAGCTGGATGTCCCCATGTCCCTTTTGGTCCCCGGGCTCTCATGTCAGGACGTGTCAGCCTGATGGGTGCCTGAGATGGAAGAAAACCCGGGGCAATTTCTTGGATGTTTGGGTTGGTTTTTTCTTTTTTTAAGGCCACTTCTCTGCGTTTTAAGATCTTGAACTTCTGTGGGGAAAATTTATGGCAGTTTAGAGATGGAAGATATTTGCCATGTTCTTTGTGATGCCCTGTTGGTCCTGTGTCCCCGGTAGCTTCTGTTGTGGTAGCTTTTAGGTTGGTTGGTTCAGCTGGGCTTGCTGTAGCCGGGGCTTCACCCCACAGGGTAAGTGATTTAGGGAGCTCTGTTGACTGGGGGCCAGCGGAGATGTGTGTGGCAGCTGGAGCTGCAGGAGGATGAGGAGTCAATTTATCCTTACATCCAGTGAATTGTGCCGCTCGTTTTGGAGATCAGGAATTGCTTGTTGGGCTGGGCTGAGTTTGCGCCCCTCATGGGTTTTTCCACCCAGATCGGCCAGGGTTGGTGTCCGTGGGGAAGAGGAACCTGTCAGGCTGCTCAGGAGGTGCCGATTGCTGCATCTGCAGAAGGTCAGCAGGATTGGGCTTTGTCTTGGGTTATGGAACAAAAAATGTGTATTCTATTTCATCTGTTGAAAGCAGTTGGGGAGATGTTTTTCTTTATCTCTTGTAACTCTGGGAGGAGGGGGGCAGGTGCCTTCTGATAATGGGCCAACTGTTAAAACCAGGTGGGGCAGTGTTTCTTATCTCTTTTACCACCTGTCCTCCCTCCGGGGAATATGTTCTGCTAATGGGCCATTAAGACTCCTCAAGCAGTCATCCCCAAGCAGACATCCACATTCCATCATCCCATTGTGAGATGCTCCACCCAGTGGGGAGAGCCAACCATTCCTACCTGGATAAAAAACTGAGACATAGGAACACAAGGTATCTGGCTTCACCGGATTCCTGGAGGAAGACTGGACCCTTCTCACCATCACTGGACCCTTTTTTCTACAAGATCATCTCTACTCCAACAGAACCACATCTACCACTCCAGGAGGACTTACTTTTGGACTGCTTCCAACACCCTGACCAACAGGGTGTCAGGTTGTAGCTCTGACTCTGTCAGGATTTTCCAGGATTGATTTTTATTTGCTTGTTTGTTTTACTACTACATTTGTTAATGTTCCTAGCGAGGAATTGTTATTCCTATTCCCAAATCTTTGCCTGAAAGCCCTTAATTGCAAAATTATAATTTGGAGAGTGGAGGGGTTTACATTCTCCATTCCAAGGGAACCTCCAGCTCTCCCTGGTGGATACCTGTTTTTCAAAACCAAGATAGGCTTTGTTGGCCAAGAGGCTTTAAGAGACACCTTGCATGGAAAGGGTTGTCCAGCCCTGGCACAGGAGTGGTGGAGTCCCCATCCCTGTAGCTGGATGTGGCACTTGGGGACATGGTCAATGGTGGCCTTGGCAGTACTGGGGGAATGGTTGGACTCTGATCTGAGAGGACTTTTCCAACCTTGATAATTCCATTATTTTTCTCAGACTTCTACTATTATTGCTCAGTGATGACATGCTCAGATTGGAAGAACTTGGGTTGTTTCATACAAGATCCTTGTTTCCTTCTTTCCCTCTGAAATCTCCACAACAGAACCATTTGTACATGAAGCAGAATTTTTGGCCAGCTCTCATGCACACCTGTGCACTCCCATCACCCACCAGTAAATTGCTGCCCTGAAATGCTGCTCCTAAAATATTTGCCAAGAAATGGTTTGGGAAAGCTAAAAATTATTCTTTTGCAATTTCTCACATGGTCAGTTGTGAAATAAGGCTGCACAAAAAGAGGTTCTTCAAGCAAATGAACTGTTCTTAGAAGCAGTGAGGTGGATCAAGATGGGACCACTCCCTTCCCATGGGCAGGAACACCTTCCACTATCCCAGGTTGCTCCAGCTTGGCCTTGGACCTTTCCAGAGATGGGACAACCACAGCTTCTTCCATAAAATAATGGAAAACACTGGGCTGGAGGGGCTCTGGTGAATGTAGGATTATTTAATATATATGATGATTTAATTTCTGTTTCAGTAGCTCTGTTTGCCATTGGGGGCTGGGGTCAGCTGGGGTGAGGGAGGAGGATGGAGGGGAAGCCCTTGGAAGAGTGTGTGTTTGTGCCTACATCCATTAAGCTCCATAATCTTGGTGTCTGTATCGACTTACAAATGAAAGCTTGCAGTAATTTGGAGCAGCATTTGAATTGTGAGTGGTAGTGATGATGCTGAGCTTGTCTTTTAATGCTGAGTTTAGAGGCTTTGAGGTTTGGATAAAAAAAAAAGCTTCAATGAAACCACAAAAAAGACATTGGAAGCATAGCTGAACAGGTGGAACAAATTTGTTAAATCTGTTATTGGGAAAATAGCAACTTGCTTTTAAGAAATAAATCAATCTGCAGCTCAGTGGTTCATAATGAGTAGTGGGATAGGAAAATCTAAAAATATTTCCAAATGAGAGCTAATGCTCCAAAGGAACAGATCCAAACTAGAATATAATATTGTGGTTACAATAAGGATTTTAAAGTTCATTGAGATCCTTGCTGGGGTGCAGATGGGACTTGAAGAGCCAGTGTCGCTGTTGGACACAATAATGGAGGCAGGGAGTGATTTAGGAAGGCTGTGTGGTCTCCTTGCAGGAAGGAGACTACAGTTTATTTTTCTGGCTACTTTTATGTTTTTTCAGATGTGCCCACCTTAGAGGTGGGAGCTTTGGGAACCATTGGTCAGTTCTAGAGACCACCACGTGAAAGTCTCTCCTCTGGGAAATTTGTACAAAACAAGGTAGTTTACATTATGTGACTTTGTGTACCAAAAAAGTGCCTGGGAACAGAATTTCCCAAAACCAAAACATGGTAGGCACGAAGCGTAGCAACAAGCCAGCATATTTCCCTTGGCCAGGTCCAGTTTTTATTTGCATAATAACTTATTATATGTATTGCCAGTAGCTCGCAGATCCCCTGGTCAGGATTGGGAAACCACGATGAGTTCATCCCTCTCTGCCTGCTGAGACAATATATTCCCCAAGAACTGGGAGGGAGGTGTCTCTAGCAACTGAAGCAAGTGATTATGTGCTTGAAAAGGCAGGAAAAAACAGAATTTTAACCCTCTGAACACTTGTCTACCTCGGATCTTCTCACCAAGACCCATTTCAAGGGTCTTTGTCCTTTGGCTGCCTTTGTCCCATCCTTCCTCCTGTGGCATGAGCTTTAGCAGCTGATTTTAATGAAGCCAAGGAGCTTTTCCAGGTGGAAAATGTGTTGTGGGTTTTCAGGAGATGAGGCATCTGTGCTGTTGTCTGTTATCGTAGAACCACGGAATGGTTTGTGTCAAAAAGGGCCTTAGTGATCATCTCGTTCCGCCCCCTTTTCTACTCCTTTCCTTGATTTCCCCTGCGCTGTTCAGGCAGCAGAGCAGAGCCAGCTCCGCTTCCATTTTTCTTGGAAAGCGGTTCCACAGCCTCATCCCTCTCTCAGCAGGTTCTTCCTTGCATTATTCCAGAGTTTCCCTTGCTCAGCAGAGCCCAGGTGCTCTGTCACACCCAGCCAGGCCAGGCTGGGGCACTGCCATCACCTTTCATGCTCCATCATCCCTTTCTTCTGGGACTTGCTGAGGGCTCCTAGGCACAGGGGGCTTCTTCCAGTGCTGCTGTGGAGTAGCTGCTCCTGACTAACCAAATCCACATGGACAGCTGTTGCTCAGAGGGGAGTGGGGAAGTGCATCCATAAAGTTTGGGATTTGTGCTGGAGGGAGCGCAGCCAGTGCATGGCCATCACTCTCTAGGAGCCTTCGGCACTTAAACCCAGGTGAACAAACCCCAAAACCTCTCCAACTTCCCGATTCCGGTTGAGGGAAGAATCAAGGTGTTGTGGAGTTGTAAATGAAAATGCCAGTTTTTCACAGCTGGGTGTTCCCATGTACTGGGACTGGGGTTGTTCAGGGTCAGGGATTGTGTGTGATAGCACAGCTTTGTTTTGGGTGCAGAGGTTTGCCTGAAACTGCTTTAGGCTGGATTTTAGGAAAAAGTTCTTTCCCCAGAGGATGTTTTGGCACTGAACCAACTCCCCAGGGAATGGTTACAGCCTCAAGGCTGCCAGAGCTCCAGGAGCATTTGGACAATGCTCCCAGGCACAGGGTGGGATTGTTGGGGTGTCTGTGCAGGGCCAGGAACTGGACTGATGGTCCTGTGTGTCCCTTCCTACTCAGGATATTCCATGATGCTGATTTTGGTGATGGGCAGGTTGCAGTGGCAGTGCCACTGTCCTATTCTGTACCAGGCTGAAATTCCCTCGGGGTGACAAAGGCCAGTGCTGCCATGGTCAGTGCTGGCTTTTGGCCAGGTCCAACCAAACCATTGGGGCTGCCATTTTCCTTTGGGAGCATTTCTGAGTCCAGGGATGCTTTTCCATGGCTGGGATTCCCTAAGTGCATTGTAACATCACTTTCTGCCCCAAACCTCAGCTCAGATTTCAAGGACTTATTTTTCACCTTGCAACTGTCACCATCCCCAGCCTGGTCATCGTGCTGGGATCTGGATGGATCCATGGGTTTGTAAACTCCTCCTGTTGCTTTAGTGCCAAGAGGGGCTCATATGGCACTGATTTGGGAAGCCCTGCTCTCCATCTGCTCCCATGGTTTGGGAGAGCTGGGATGTGATGCTTGGGATCCCCACTCTGACCACAATGGCCCCTCTGGCTGAGAGCCACCCAGAGTGGTCAGGAGGCAGGGATTTGGCACCCATGGGTGCTGCTGGAGGTGCTAAAGCTTTTGGGAGATGCCAGGGACTCACTCTGGCCATGCCACCAGTGATTTTTTAAGGCTGAGGGGTTGGTGGAGCCTTTGTGTTCCTGCTTTGAAGCCCCAGCCTGAAAGTGTTGTAATGAGATTTTATTATGTATTCTGGCAAGGCCTGGTTATTCTGTGTGTGGATTTATTGTCTAATGAATTGAGTGGTTTTGAAATGTTTTGTGCAGCGCTTTTCTGGAAAGGACATTGTATTTTGTTTATGGGACATGTGAGTTTTTATGAAACTTTATTTAGCTTTTAGCAAGAATAATCTTTATTCAACAAATAGTGCAAATAAATCTTTAATTGAACAAATATGTGCCAACTTTCAAACACAGTAACAAACAATGACATGAAACAAGGAAACTTTGGAACAATATACAACTTTAAACAGTATTAAAAAAAAACCAAAACAAAAAAACAAACCTAACACAAAACCCCTAACAAAGCAGATTTTGGGCTGTGTAGAGGAGCATGGTTATGTGGGACCTGCCAAGCTGGAGGAAGCAGAACAGGGAATGTGGTGTCTGGTGGCTTTCCAAGGGTGCTCAGGGGTTGGGGTGCCCCCCATGCCGGGGTTTGGAGGGAGTGGGAGCTGCTGGATGTGCCTGGGCTGTGGGAGCAGATGTGGGATCTTTCCTTGTATGTCCCAGTCCTTCCTGAGCTGCCTTCCCAGTGGGGCATCCCCAGCCCCAAGGAGGGATGGGGGGCACCTAGGGGTTGAGGATTTGCCTCTTCCAGCCCCACGTTGTCTTCAGGCTCTTGGAGGGCACCTGAGGGGCTCTGAGCTCTCTGTTGCTGCAATGTCCTGTGTGAGCTGCCTGGGAAATGGGATGAGCATTCCCTGCTCCTCTTTATTCCTGCCTGGGCTTGGCTGCTGCCACTTCTGTTGCAAATGGAGATTCCCATCCCCTGCACTGCATGTAGGTGGAAATCCCTGAAAAACTCTCAAATCCAGCATGAAAGGGTTTGAAATGAGGGGAGGAAACCTGCAGCATGTTTCATTTCACTTTTTGGAGTGTTGGTCTTTAGGGAAGATGGGCAGAGTCACCTTTCTGTTTATTTCCTTATTAATCTGATCCTACTGGATTTCCTTCCTTGTTCCAAGTATGGGACGTTCCTTTTATATCTCTGGAAGTGTTTCAGGCCAGGTTGGACTGGGCTTGGAGCAACCTGGTCTGGTGGAAGGTGTCCTTGCCCATGACAAGGGGTGGAACTAGATGGGCTTTAAGGTCCCTTCCAATCCAAACCATTCCAGCATTCTTTGCAAATAATTATCCTAAACAATGGAAGGAGTTTAGTACTGAAGATGCTCATACAGCTGCTGCTTTTTGCTGGAGTTTCCTATATTGATGACAAAATTACTTGGCAGGAAGAGACCAAGCTCTGCATTTAAGTGACTTCCTTACATCTTCAAACCCCAGGAATATCAGAAATATGAATCCTGATATTTCTTCTTTTCTGGGAAGAGCATTTTTAGCCCTTCATTGCCCTTTTCAGCCCCTGGAATTGGAACAAAAGAGCCTTCTAAAAGTGAGCCATGGAATTGGGTGTTAATGGAAACTAAGTAATGCTGAATGGAAAATTCCTTCTTGGCTATGTTTTGCCATTCTCTTTTATAGTTCCAACCTACCAGACCTCTCTATGGCTGCCCATACTTTTCCAGGAAGGATAAATGAGGCATATGTTTCCAGAATGGGAGATGGAGGCATCTCACCCCTCCATGCATCCTTGGCTTGATCTGACCCAACCTTCTTCAGACCTTTGAGTGATCCTAAAAGGGCCCAGTGCTGCTCTGTGCACCCACCTGACCTTCAAAGACCCCCTTTTACCTTGGATTTGGCCTCATTTTCTGTTTCAGACAATCACAGGATCATTCAGGTTGGAGAAGCCCTCTGAAATCATTGAGTCCAACCCTTCCCCAGCACTGCCAAGGCCACCACTAGCCCACATCCCCAAGTGCCACATCCACATGGCTTTTAAACCCCTCCAGGGATGGAGATTCCACTCCTGTGCTAGGGCTTGACAACCTTTTCCATAAGAAATTTTCCCTAATATCCAACTTAACCTGCCTTGGCACAGTTTGAGACCATGCCCTCTCCTCCTCTTCCCTGGGAGCAGAGCCTGACACCCCCCCTCCCAGCTGCCCCCTCCTTTCAGGGAGTTGTGCAGAGCCAGAAGATCCCCCCTGAGCCTCCTTTTCTCCAGGCTGAGCTCCCTCAGCTGCTCCTGCTGCTCTTCATGGCTTTTCCTGTGTCCAGAGGAGGGAACAGCGGTGAGAAAGAGTGTGGAGCAGCAGGAGATGGTTGGGTTGGGGAGTTTCACCCCATTCATAAATGGGAAAGTGTTGGTGCTGAGGAGCCTACATGGCCAAAGTGGCAGAGTTGGCTGAGCCAACGTTTTCCAGTTGGATCTCCTGAGCATGGCCCTCAGCCACCACCTCCAGCCAGAACTCTGCCTAAAGCTCCCTGAGCTCTTCTGACCTTTCAAACAGAGCCAAAAGCCTAACTGTGGAGGGAAACACCTGCCTGTGCTTTGTTTTGAAATTCATATTAAATCAGGAGATCAAGGAGTCGCTATCCATGCAGAGGGATGGAGGAAAGCCACTGATGTGCCAGATGTGTGGTTGGAACATCTGTGGTTGGAGGTGCTTGGACCAGGATTTCTCTGCTGAGGAAAGCAGGGAGGTGGTGCCTGAAGGGGCTGCAAGTGGTGGTCTCCTCTCCGTGGTAAATCCATCTTTTTCCTTAGGTAGGACATGGCTCAAATCCATAGAACATCCAGGGATGTTGTTAAGGATAAACTCGTTGGATTCATGATTGGTGTTTTTAACTACTTCAATTCCCAGTTAGTGAGTGGGGATAATTCCCTGTAGGAGCAAAATGAGCATCAAAGCTGTTTGTCCTTGCTGAGCTGGGCCCCAGACACTCCCAGTCTCCAGCAAAAAGTGGGATGGGGACTCATGTTGGGAGCTGTCAATATGGAGATGTTCCACATCCTCATCTCTGGATAAGCCCAGAGGAAAGGGACATTCCTCAGGCTGAGGCTGCATCCTATGAGGATCAGGAGGACAATCGCATCTGACATTGGGACTGGTGTCTTTCAAGAAGGCAGGAGGGAAGGAGCACTGGCAGGATCTTGGTGCTTGACCAGTTTGGTGATGGATCCCAGTTAAGGATGGTGTAGTCCAGAGCACAAACCAAGTTGTTCACATTCCCTGTTGTCTTGGGTTGTGGAGCCAGGGGTGTGTATTCTATTACATCTGATAAAAGCAGTTGGGGAGATGTTTTTCTTTATCTCTTGTAACTCTGGGGGGAGAGGGGTGGGTGCCTTTTGATAATGGGCCAACTGTTAAAACCAGGTGGGGCATTGTTTCTTATCTCTTTCACCACAGGTCCTCCCTCCAGGGGGATATTTTTCTGCTAATGGGCCATTAACACCTCCCCAAACTAACACATCCACATTCTATCATCCCATTGTGAGATGCTCCACCCAGTGGGGGGAGCCAACCATTCCTACCTGGATAAAAACTGAGACGTAGGAACACACAAGGCATCTAGCTTCACCCAATTCCCGGAGGAAGACTGGACCCTTCTCACCCACTGGACCCTTTTCGACGGGATCATCTCTACTTCAGCAGAATCACATCTGCCACTCCAGGAGGACTCACTTTTGGACTGCTTCCAACACCCTGACCAACAGGGTGTCAGGTTGTAGCTCTGACTCTGTCAGGGTTTTCCAAAATTGTTGTTTGTTTGTTTGCTGGTTTGGTTGAGTGGTTTTGTTTTCTACTACATTTGTATTGTTAATATTCCTAGTAAAGAACTGTTATTCCTATTCCCAAATCTTTGCCTAAAAGCCCTTGATTGCAAAATTATAATTAGGCGGGGGTGAGGGGTTTACATTCTCCATTCTAAGGGAAACCCCAGTTTTCCCTGGCAGATACCTGTCTTTCCAAACCAAGACACCTGTGAGGAAAAGCTTTCCCTTGCGCTCGCTGTCCACACTTCCATTCCTTTCCAGATCTCCCCATCCCTCCCCGGTTGTGGCTGCAGCCGTCCCCCTGCAGGGTGAAGGCTCAGAGCTACCCCTTGGATGGGAAGACTGTTGCAATAGGACACGAAATAAGGACACAAACTCATTCTCAGAAGGCTGAGATGACTCCAACCTGTGTTTATTCTCGAGACACTTGTCTTTATACCTTTTTACAAAGAACCCACCCAAGGGGTGGAATCCTTGGACCATATTGGTCGAGTTAGAGGGACATCAAGCAAGGTCCCTCCTTTGAGAAAGAATGCAGAAAAACAGGATAGTGTACAATAACATATCCCTTGTTTACAGAAATTGTGCCTGGGAAAATGTTCTAGAGAAATCAAAACATTGCAGGCACGAACCATGGCTACATCTCACGCTTTTTTGTTTTTAAAAAAAGAAATAGAAAAGAAAAATGCAAATTTCAATGTCTGCTTGTGGAGGGGCCATCCAAGTGATCACTCACATCATCTGCATCTGAGTCATCACTCGGAGGTTCCTCCACTTGATGACTTTCACTCTGGTCACGGTCTCCAGGTTGCCTGTTGGCCCGATTCTGCGGGGATTCACCCTGCGTTCCCCGTTTTTGTTTTTGAAGAACCTGCTTCCTGCCACATAGGCAGAATCCATGACCAGATTGCCAATTTTTCTTTTGGAAGGGCTACTGCCTTTCCCAGATGGGTGTGCCGACCAGCCACCTTAAAGGAGGCGTAAGACACGGTGTGCTCTTCTGCACAGTGGTCCTCATCAAAAATCCGTCCCGATCCATACCCCCAAGCCGCCAGGACATCCTGCCCCCAGAGGTTAGTTGTAGTTTCAGTGACATAGGGTCGAATCACAGCTGATTGTCCCTCTGAGTTCATAATTATCACGGGTCGCTGGCTCACAAAGCATTGCTTCGTTCCACCTAGTCCTGCGACGGACGACTGGACAGGATCCAGAGGCCACTGTGGAGGCCATGCAGCGGAAGAAAGGATGCAAACGTCGCCCCCCGTATCTATCAGGCCTCAGAGGTGGATCTCTGAAGGGGTGGCATCAGGGAGGTACAGGGTACACCACATCTTGGGATGTTCGTCAGTCAGGACTGCTGTCCAGTGAACTTGAGGCCGCCCGGTAGATCCAAAGCAGCCGTCTCCTCGCCACCGGTTCTCAGTCCTGGAAACAGAAGACTTAAAAGGCACAAGTTGCGCGATCCAAGTTCCCTCGGGGATAGTGACGGGGGGGGTGGATGTAGAAACCATTGCATAAATTTGTCCCGTGTAATCTGCATCAATAAATCCTAGATGCACAATTATACCCTGCAGGGTAGCACTTGACCTCCCCATGAGGAAGGCGCTTTTGCCTTCACCCAAGGGTCCAAAGGCATCCAGGGGGACTTCATGCGGTTTGCAAGAGTCTAAGAAGACTGTTGTAGCTGTGCAGACGTCAACACTGGCTGAACTGCAGGTGCTGGCTGCAAGCTTGCTAAGCAAGCCTGCATCTGCGTTGGGACCTGAGGAAAGCCTGGGGTCTGCGCGCGTTTCCCCTTGGTGCTCTGCTTCCCCTTTCCCGAACCCGGCAAAGGCTGACCATTGGCAGCGACTGTCACCGTACAGACATCTGCCGTATGATTTGGTTTCAGACACTGAGCACATAGAAAAAAGGGAGCTTTTGCTTTCTGCTTCTGCTTTCCTTGCTTCTTAGGAGCCTGTGCTCTTCCCTGTTTTTGCTGTCCGCTATTCTGGCTTTTCCAAGATGACTGCAACGCAGTAGCGAAAGCAGCCATCTTGTGTTCCGTGGTGCCTACATTAGCACACGCCTTGACCATGTCCATTAGAGAAGGATCTCCAGGGAGGGCCTCGATAAGCTTTTGACAATCCACATTAGAATTGCTCCTCGCAAGCTGTTTGATCAACATTGTCCTAACATCTACATCATCCACCTGTTTCTCAACAGCTGCAGAAAGCTTTTTGACAAAGTCCAAGAAGGACTCTTTTGACCCCTGGACTATGGTCACTAACCTCTGTTTCGGAGCAGCCAATTCAATGGTTTTCACCAATGCTGCAATGCCTGTTTTCTGGCACTGCTCCAGCACAAGTTGGTGAAAAGCCACCTGAAGATCAGGGTCAGCATATTGGCCAACACCTGTGAATACATCAACCCCAGCTGCACACCTGGGGTCCTGTGCGGGCAATTGACTATTCTGTGCAATCACGTTAATAGCCAATTGGTTCCAGTTCTGCTCAAAAACCTCAAGCTGAACCAGCCTGAACAACACCTGAGCGATGTGTCTGATATCATATGGTGCCAAGAGGTCTGTGTTTATAACACGAATCATCTGCATGACTTCAGGACAGCCCAGGCCATATGTGGCTACCTTTTCCTGTAGGTCTACCATGGCTTTCCATGATAAAACATAGTGGGTGCCAGGCTGCCCTGTAGCAGGGTTTGCCCTAAGCACAGGAAAAGCCTGAACATCTCCTTGCAAGGCGACAGGATCTGCGTGTATCTGCTCTGTGGATGTCACAGGAGCAGACAGAGATACCTGTCCAAGGTTCTCCGCACCTGATATCACGACCCTTTCAGTGCCAGCAGGGCCAGAAGGACTCTCTGCAGTCCCCATAAAACGCTCTACCACGTCCCAATGCCCCATTTCTAAAGCCTTGGATTTCACTTTGTCCCAGAAACGCCTCAGGTCTCTGGGGCGCACTGTGACCTGGCAAGGAGGGAGTGTCCAGTGATTGGCTGAAGAGAGAGCACAAACTCGGGGCCCCTTGCTTCGAGCAATCACAGGCGTCGTGGCAGCTGTGTTGCCCCCTGCCCCAAACGTGAACACTGGGGGTGGCATGGACAAAGCATTCCCAGACTCACTAGAGAGTGGGGGCTGGGCAACCACCGCAGCCGCACCAGCTGCTGTAGAAACCGCTGAAGCCTGCGACCGCAGAACTGCAGATGCATCCAAACTCAGTGCGGGGGGGGGGTGGTGCCAAAAGAGATTCGATCCCTCCTACACACTGCACAGGAGGTGGGGCTGCCATGGGGGGGTGTGCTAGAAACAGTAGGAGTCCAGCTCCAATCCTGCCCGGGGCCGGGGGAGCAGATGCAGGGGGAGGCGCGGCTTGCGCCGCCCCCGCAGCGTTGCTCGGCAACGCAAAGACTGACGTGCCGGGGGGGGGCGGGGGGTGGCTGGCAGAGCCGCTGCCTCACTTCCGGCCCACGTGGCCAGAAGAGACGGTGGAGGCTTGGTGTGCGGGCGCATGGCCAGGGGGGGCAGGGCGGGCTGTTCCCTCGCTGCCGTGATGGCAGCCGTTGCCACCGTGAACTGCACACGGGCGGATGCTTCTGCTGGCCATGTGGACGCAGCGGGCACCGCTGAGCCGGGAGAGGATCCGCCCACCCTGCCGCCGCTTGCGGGGGGAGTCTGCGGCGGTGACGCGGTGTCTCCGCTGGCTGGGGGGTATATTTCAACATCCGCCACGCTGAAAGGGTACCACGTACGCCTCTCGCAATGTGGGCAATTTGTTGTGACCGTTCCCTTTAAACTAACACCCGCTGGTTGAGCCGCCAACTGTGCGCGTCCCATCTCAGCCACGAAAACATGGGGGATGGGCGATTCCCCTCCTTCGCACGAGCTCCCAGGCACCGCAGAGCCCGACGCCTGCGGGGCGGGACCTGGAGGCATTACAGGGGTCCCGAACTCCACCCACTCCCACCCATGGCCGCCCGCGCCCGGGTGCAGCAGGCTCCCGGGCTTGCGGAGGGGGGAAATGGGGCGCAGCGCCTGTGGGGCGGGACGAGAGGGCATTCTGGAGTTCCCAAGCCCCCCCCCCACTCCTGTTGTCTGCTCGCGCCTGCGTGAAGGGGACTCGCGGGCACCACAGGAGACAGCGCCTGTGGGGGTGGGATGAGGGGGCGTTCCGGAGCCCCCAGTCATCCCCCCCCCACTCCTGCTGCCCACCGGCGCCTGCGCAAAGGGGGCTCCAAACCCCTCTCCAAAGGTCAAACCCGCGGGGAGAAGCGAAAAGCGAACCCAACACGGTGTCTTGGGTGGGTGGGGGGGTTCCCAGTCCGCTGCTTCGCAGGCTACCTGGACGGTCTGCCTCAGCTCCTCCACTGTTTGCGTCCACGAGATCTCCTTCACCCGTCTCTGTGTCGGATGGCAGCTCACTCAAGGCTCTGTCTCCGTTCTCAGATGCTGGAGAACTTGGATTTGAGCTAGAAAGTGAACTCTCACCGGAACTTTTCAATATTGTAATAAGTTTCTTCCAAGTTATTATTAACTTGGCAATGTCTGCTTGACCAGAGTACAAGGTCTCATGCAGACTATCTCCCAAAACATGCCACAATGTTTTGACAGAGCTTTCTCGGCACTTGGGAAAATGCCGTTTGTTTTTCCCCAAAAATATAGGGCTCTAAATTGGTCACTGGGGATGTTAGCCCTTTTTTGCTCCAATAGGCTTTCCCAAAGTTCCAACACTAGGCTGTCTTCAGGGCCTAGCGAAGGAATTATCATTTTGCCAAAAATTCGTCTCCTTATCGGAGAGAAACGAACTGGCAAGCACGCAGGTTGGTGTTTACCGATAAAAAACCTTTTTTTTTTTTTTTTTTTTTTTTCTTTTAAGAAGAGGACTAGGTACAGTACCTTGTTCCCGTGGCTGCAATCACGTCGGGGTCACCAGATGTCGCAATAGGACACGAAATAAGGACACAAACTCATTCTCAGAAGGCTGAGATGATTCCAACCTGTGTTTATTCTCGAGACACTTGCCTTTATACCTTTTTACAAAGAACCCACCCAAGGGGTGGAATCCTTGGACCATATTGGTCGAGTTAGAGGGACATCAAGCAAGGTCCCTCCTTTGAGAAAGAATGCAGAAAAACAGGATAGTGTACAATAACATATCCCTTGTTTACAGAAATTGTGCCTGGGAAAATGTTCTAGAGAAATCAAAACATTACAGGCACGAACCATGGCTACAGGAGGACATTCCCACATCCCTGTGGGATGTGCAGGTGTCTGTGTGCCACAGCTGCCAAGCTTTTTTCCCTGGGATAGACCAGGATCCCATGAAGCCTTGGCTACCTCGGCTGCTGGAATTCCTGTCAGTGGATCACCTGCTCCCGGTTGGAAGTGATAAGTCCTCTCTGTCTCCATGTCAGCAGTCTATCAGGCCCACAAGTGTGTTGGCAGGAAACCTTCCTCTCTCCCAGGCTCTTGGATCACAAGGAGAGGATCAACCAGATGTCCTCAAAATCCTACGTATCCTGAGGCTGGCATGCAGCTGGCAGGGAAAACTTCACTCCCTGTCCATGGAATCTCTTCCAGGTTTTGTAAAGACAACCATTTCAGATCTCTCCATCCCTCCTGCCTCTCCTTGGTCATTGTTGGGCTCCAACCTCTTTTGGAGTGATCAAAATGGAACCTTGTGGAAGACCAGAAAGGTGCTGAGCTTCTCCTGCAGGGACTGCAAGGAATATGTCTGACATTTCAGTTGGTTTTCCCTATGGATTTAAGGAAGGGGGTCAGGGCAGCAGGGCTTGGAGGATATCAATAATTCAACCAAAGAAGTAATTTATTTGCACCAAGTTTGGCATTTAAATGCTCATGGATAAACAAGAATAATGCATACGATTCATGGTACCTGTTTAAAATAGCTCTGTTGGAGCCCCAAACCAGACATGGAAGGTTTGGATTTCAGACCATCCTCTTGCTCCAGAATCTTCCTTTGGAAAGAATGCAATATTCTGTGCCAGCAGCTTGTGCTGCCCCAAAGATCCTCCTGCTTTTAGGATGCAGGTTTTGATCTCAACCTGGGAGTCAGAGCATGCAGCTGAACAGCATCTTAATGAGCTTATGGTTGAGAGCTATTTATTATCTGTTAGAACAGGCCTTTTATTCCACTGGCAGCCTAATTTGCATGGCTTGTTGTAATTAACACCATAAAATGTTTAAACAAAAGTACAGATAGAAACTAAATTTACAGGCATTGAATTCAATAGCATCAGAATAAACCTTTGATTTGTTTTTTTCCTTTGGCAAGAAAGTGATTCACTCAAATTAAATTTAGGAAAAGCTCTCAACTTGGAAGGAGGGATTTAATGAAAAAAAGGCATCCCAAACTCCTGGAGCAGCTCGGGGGAAAGCTGGGATTTCACTTGGACAAGGCTGCTAAAGGCAAATTCAACTGTTTTGGGTGGGAGAGGTGTCCCAAAATCCTGCATCAGCTGCTGCTGGCAGCACACATGCAGGCAGGATGGTGCCTTCGCTGTCCATCTGTTCCATTTTTTTCATGCTCTGGCAACTGTTTTGGAGGCACTGAGGGGTTGGGATGGAGGCAGGTTGGTGGGAGTGTTCCCTTGAATTGTCTCAGGGAGGGTTGGACAAGGTTTTGGAGCAACCTGGGATATTGGAAGGTGGGGAAGGAGTGGAACAAGATGAGCTTTAAGGTCCCTTCCAACCCAAGCCATTCCAGGATTATTCTATGATAGTTTGGAAAATCAACCTGAGGCTGATCTGTGGGTGAAGGAGTTGGGAACTGCGCTGTGTCCCAGCTATTCCTGAGGGGCTGGAGGCATTTTCCAGGGGCTCCTGTGGCAGTACATCCCCTCCTGCTGCAGAGCATGCAAGGTGGCTCTGGAAAAGTCTTTTATGGCACTAAAAGTGGTGTCACCGTGTTTACCCCCAAATGAAGTCATCAAACCCAGGCCACTTCTGCTCTGATTTATGCGGTAAACATTATAAAAAATTATATTGTGAGCAAATGGTCTCTGGATGAGGTTTAGATTCCCTGCTATTGTTTGGAATTATGGGTTTAGTGTTATGGCTGAGATTTGTATAGTCAGAACTAATTTGTAGCATCTGGGACCGAGGCTTGGAGTGGTGCAGGAGTTGGGATTGAGCTGCTGGAGACATTAGTGGGGGGGAGCACGTGTTCCCTGGGGTCGGGGCTGCCAGGATTTACAGCCTGTGGGTTCTCAGGAGCTGATCCAGCTGGAATTCTGGTAGTCAGAAGATAAACAGGGAGAGTTTAGCACATCTGTGCCTCTCCCTGGATCTTTGAGGTGCCAAGTTGGGGTTTGGAGGGTCATCCACAGGTTCATGCTCTGCATCCCAAGGGATTTGTCCAAAATTTCCTCAGTGAGACATTGCTGTAGATGATATTTCCCCAACAGGTTGGATTTTGAAGCTTAAAAAGGTCAAAAAAGGTCTGTCCCAAAGGTTTGTAGCATGAAAATTGGGGTAATGATGGAGCACATTGAAAGCTTCAGGTCTTTGCCAGCTCCTCTGCAGTTTGATAAACTTATAGTGGCTTTCCCACCTGGATTTCCTCCTGAAATCCCTCCTGGATCAGGGTGAAAACCACCACCAAGGACCTGTGTCTGTAGAGGCCATGGAAAACCTGAGATAAGTGAACTAAAAGCAACTTTTTAAAAGAAATAAAGCTGGCATGCATCAACACCTTAATGAGCAGTGCTGGAAATCACATTTTCTTGGCCAGGTCATGCACAAACTAAGATAGATTAATTAATTTCTGTTGCTGCAGCAGGGAGTTCTCCATGTTGGTTTATTCTCTATTTTTGAGCATTTTTATTTTTACCTCTGGCTCCTATTGCTCTACTGGGTGCTTCTCACTCTTTCCCAACTAAACCTCTAAAAGTTCAAAGATCCATGAGGTTTGCCTCTTGTTTAGGTATATTTTTTTTTCTCTATATGATTATTTGGATTGGTTTGCCAGGAGAAATCCAGCCCTTCACCCACTGGGTGTTGCAGGTTCTAAGCATTGGCTCTACAGAAAATAAGAATTAATTTAGCATCAGTTGTTTGACTTTGGGATAAACTGGGAAGAAGAAGCATCTTGCTGTGCCAGCACACTTGGCTGGTTTAGGAGGGATTTGTCATGCCCAAACTGGAGATTCTGAAGCAGCAATAAAGCTTTTTCCCCTCTTTTCAGTTGCTTTGTAGTATAAAGGGCCCGGTAGGGCCCTCTGCTGGGGTTTGCAGTGTTAATCAGAGATTAACAAGAAGAAAGTAGTGAAATTAGGGAAGACACAGAATTTAATACCTGCAGTTTGATAACTGTGTGGTTTTAGGGTCTTTTCACTTCAAATTAGAGGGTTTTGGTAACATGATAAGCTGCTGTTATACGTCAGACGCACAGGACTTGAATTTGAAATTTTTTTTTTCTAGCAGTGTTTTTTTAAGAACAGATTCTCCTTGTATTTACTGTCAGTTCCTCTGGCTTCTCTTTTTCTTTGGAAATGACATATTGGGAATAATATTGTTGGAATTTGGGGGGGTTGGAGTAAGGTTTTTTGTCTCAGGCAATGGAGACAATTTTTGGCTTGCTATCCCTGGTAAGGTGATGTGTCCTGTGACAAAGGTGACCCCAAATGGGTCCCTTTCACCCCAAACCATCATGTGAGTGTGGGATTCTGTGTCTCCACATCAAAGCCCAGGGGAGCAGCTCAGCCTGGGAGCAGGTCTGGGCAGGGACAGGAGGGAAACAGGGAGGGGAGCAGAGCTGCTATTAAAGGGATTATTCCCAACATTATTTATCAGCCAGGTTTGAGTGATGGCCTCAGATCTGGCTGTGTTTGTGTTGGGGGGTTGTGTGTGTTGCTGATGGGAAAGTGGAGCCTTGCTCTGGGGAGGGACTGGTTTTATACTGGTTTCATACCAGTTTTGGGGAAGTGTTGGTAAAGAGGCTGCTGTTTATATTTACATTTATATTAACATTTATATGTATATATTGTGTACATGCATTGGGTTTTTGGGGTAGGGGCACTGTCCGTCCTTAGCCCATGGATGTCTCCATGGACACAGAGCCACAGAGGCTGTAGCTGCCCCATCCCTGGAAGTGTCCAAGGCCAATTTGGATGAGGCGTGGAGCAACCTGGGTTAGTGGAAGGTGTCCCTGCCCATGGCAGGGGGTGGAACTGGATGAACTTTAATTTCCCTCCCAACCCAAACCAGTCTGGGATTCTGGGATTCTTCATAGCCCTCCTGGGGACATGATCTTGTACTCTGGACTTTGAATGTTTGTGACCCAGGTTGTGCCAGTACATTTTCCTTTTCCCTGGGTCAGAATTTTCCAGGTCTGGTTGTGACAGAAAGAGCTGACTGCCCTATTGGTGGAAAGACTCCAGTGCCACATGAGATGTGTCTCAAAATCTGCTTGTCAGTGAATAACTGCAGCTAAAAGATATGAGGTGGCATTGGTGTCAAGAGGAGATGCTGGAACATGGATGGAGCTTTAGCTGCAGCAGAGTGGAGGGTTCAGGAAAGGTGCTGGAGGTGCTTGTCTTGTTTTGGAAAGACAGGTATCTGACAGGGAAAGCTGGAGTTTCCCTTAGAATGGGGAATGTAAACCCCTCACCCCCCCCCGCCAAATTCTAGGCTTTCAGGCAAAGATTTGGGAATAGGAATAACAGTTCTTTACTAGGAATACTAACAATACAAATGTAGTAGAAAGACAAAACCACCCAACCACACCAGCAAACAAACAACAATTTTGGAAAATCCTGACAGAGTCAGAGCTACAACCTGACACCCTGTTGGCCAGGGTGTTGGAAGCAGTCCAAAAGTGAGTCCTCCTGGAGTGGCAGATGTGGTTCTGGTGGAGTAGAAATGATCCCGTAGAACAAGAGTCCAGCAGTGGTGAGAAGGGGTCCAGTGGTGGTGAGAAAGGGGTCCAGTCTTCCTCCAGGAATCGGGTGAAGATGGATGCCTTCTCGTTCCTGTGGCTCAGTTTTATCCAGGTAGAAATGGTTGGCTCCCCCACTGGGTGGAGCATCTCCCAATAGGATGATGGAATGTGGAATGTACTGCTTTCGGGAGGGTATAGTTTGGGGATGTGTTAGTTTGGGGATGTGTTAGTTTGGGGAGTTGTTAATGGCCCATTAGCAGACAAATATCCCCCTGGAGGGAAGACCAGTGGTGAAACAGATAAGAAACAATGCCCTACAGTTGGCCCATTGACAAGAGGCACCCGCCCTACTCCTCACAGAGTAAAGAAGAACAGTGCTTTCAGGAGCTGAAAATAGAATACACATTTTTGTTTTCCATAACCCAGGACATTATCCACCCCTTATTCTATTATCATCTGCATCATATTCTAAATCAATAAACTCTGCTATACAGAATGAACCCTTACACTCAGTTCTCACTTAGGATTAGGTTTTCCTGTGGTACACAACTGGTTTTTCCATCTTTTTGCATTACCCACCAAGTGTAACCAGGTCCTTGAGCAAAGACAATCCCACAGGTGGGTTAACCTTTGCCCAAGGTGGGATTAACCCAAACAGTCTTTCCTAAGATACCTCTCATGTGTACCACAGGGACTTTATCTCCATCCACTGTGTGCAAAGGGGTAGACTGGGCAGGACCAGCTCGATTGATGGAGCCTCGGGTGTTAACCATCCAGGTGGCCTTCGCTAAGTTCACTTCCCAATTCTTGAAGGTCCCCCCGCCAAGTGCCTTCAGGGTGGTCTTAAGTAGTCCGTTGCACCGTTCAACTTTCACGGCAGCTGGTGCATGATAAGGGATGTGATATATCCATTCAATGCCATGTTCCTTAGTCCCGTTGTCTGACTCGATTCTCTCAGGGCTGCCATGTCTCCACAGGACTTGTTTTTCCAGGCCCAGGATGGTGTTCCAGGCAGTGGCATGAGGGTCCCAGCAGCTGACTGTATTGGAGGCCAAAGTGAGTTTAACTGGGAATGGGTGGCAGAAACACCCCATCGTGACTGGCCCAGAGGCCCCATGCATCCTTGGCATAGACTATCTCAGAAATGGATATTTCAGAGACCCAAAAGGATATCGTTGGGCTTTTGGAGTAGCTGCTGTAGAGACAGAAGACATCAAACAACTGAACACCTTGCCTGGTCTCTCAGACGACCCTTCTGTTGTGGGACTGCTAAGAGTTGAAGAACAACGGGTACCAATTGCCACAGCAACAGTACACCATCGGCAATACCGCACTGACAGAGACTCTGTGACTCCTATCCATGAGATGATTCGTAAACTGGAGTGCCAAGGGGTGGTCAGCAAGGCTCATTCACCTTTCAACAGCCCTATATGGCCTGTGCGTAAGCCCAGTGGAGAATGGAGACTGACAGTGGATTACCGTGGCCTGAATGAGGTCATGCCACCACTGAGCGCTGCCTTGCCAGACGTGTTGGAGCTGCAGTACGAGCTGGAGTCCAAGGCAGGAAAGTGGTACACAACCATCGACATTGCCAATGCCTTCTTCTCCATTCCTTTGGCAGCAGAGTGCAGGCCCCAGTTTGCTTTCACCTGGAGGGGCGTGCAGTACACCTGGAACCGACTGCCCCAGGGGTGGAAACACAGCCCCACCATCTGCCATGGACTGATCCAGGCTGCACTGGAAAAGGGTGAGGCTCCGGATCACCTACAGTACGTTGACGACATCATTGTGTGGGGGAACACGGCAGTGGAAGTTTTTGAGAAAGGAGAGAAGATCATCCAGATTCTCCTGGAAGCCGATTTTGCCATCAAGAAGAGCAAAGTCAAGGGACCTGCCCAAGAGATCCAGTTCCTGGGAGTAAAGTGGCAAGATGGACGGCGTCAGATTCCCACTGAGGTTATCAATAAGATCACCGCCATGTCCCCACCTACCAACAAGAAGGAAACACAAGCTTTCCTAGGGGCCATAGGCTTTTGGAGGATGCACATCCCTGAGTACAGCCAGATTGTGAGCCCTCTTTACCTGGTTACCCGCAAGAAGAACCATTTCCACTGGGGCCCAGAACAGCAACACACCTTTGCCCAGATCAAGCAGGAGATCGCTCATGCGGTAGCCCTTGGCCCAGTCAGGACGGGACCAGAGGTAAAGAACGTGCTCTACTCTGCAGCTGGGAGCCATGGTCTGTCCTGGAGCCTTTGGCAGAAGGTGCCGGGTGAGACTCGAAGCCAGCCACTGGGATTCTGGAGCCAAAGCTACAGAGGGTCCAAAGCCAATTACACTCCCACGGAGAAGGAGATCTTGGCCGCCTATGAAGGAGTTGAAGCCGCCTCAGAGGTGATTGGCACTGAAGCACAGTGCTAAACAAGGAAGAAGGTGGAGGAGCAGCTTCCACTGCTGCCTGCTCACACATTCCCTGCCTGGAGTGTTCTGCTTGCATTAAGTGCTGCTTTTTCACTTTACAACATCACACAGAACCACTGTAGTTGGAAAAGCCCTCCAAGATCATCCAGTCCAACCTGGGACCACATTGTCACCCAGCCCAGAGCACTGAATGCCACATCCAGGCATTCCTTGGACACCTCCAGGAATGGGCACTCCAAACCTCCCTGGGCAGCCCCTTCCAATGCCTGACCACCCTTTCCATGCAGAAATTGCTCCTGCTGTCCAACCTGCACCTCCTCTGGCACAGATTGAGGCTTGTCCTGGGGTGACTTTATGATGCTTGTATCCCCAATCATCTGTTCTGTTTGTGCTGTATATTAAATTCTGTACCTTTAAAACTAGTTCTGAAAATGAAGAAAGAAACAGCGCAGAGTCTGTTTTGAGAAAACTGCCTGACTCCTACGCATTCTTGCTCCGGCTGTTGTTTGTCTGAGGCACGGGCAGTGGTGGGACAGAGGTCTCCTGTGCTTTTAGTTAGTTTTAGGTAGCTGAGGCAGAGAAGTTCCCTGGACTGTGGGTTTTTTCCCTTTTTTCTTGAGACTGTTTAAATGTGCTCTGGGCTGAAAAAACCCAGAGGAGCAGCGAGGGCTCGCACCTGTGGCCCACCAGGGCCTGGACCTCTGGAGGGACTGGGACTGATAAGAGACTGAGTGAGCTGAGGTACACCCACGGCAAGGACTTTCTCAGTTTGCCATCTCTCTTTGGAATGGCGAGAGGTTTTATTGTTTAATATTATTCATTCTTTGTGCTTGTGGGCACTTTGTTAAATAAATAGTTTTTTTTCACTTTTCTCCAAATAAGTTCTTTTCCCGGACCGGCTGGGGGGAGGGGCAGTTTGGGTTTGCTTTCCAGAGGAACCCCCTCAGAGTTTTCCTCCCAAATTTGCCCTAAACCAGGACAAGGCTGTAGTTGAAGTGAAGACCACTTTTGTTCTTCTCATGCCTCTCGTGGAGCGCGGGGTAGCAACGAGCAACCACTGTTTGTTGTGGCTGTTGCTGCCTTTCCCTGGGTTTTCTGCCTAATGCCTGGGTAAGGAATTGTCCTGATGAATACACAGAACAGGCACAGCTCCTGGCAGGATGAGGGATGAGAGCAGCTAATCCACAGGAACACAGCCCAGCCTTTTGTTGCTTCCCGTTGTGGGGAGTTGTGCAGGACAGGATTTGTCAAAACTCGGGGCCTGACAAAGAGCCCCTGACAGCTGTGGGTGAGGCCAGAAAGCAGGGCCGGAGGGGAAGGTGTTAGGACTTGATGCTGGAGCTGTGTCTGCACATAGACAGCTGGTTCAGAAATCTCTCCTCTCCTCTGGGAATGCAAAACTGACAGTTCTTTTGGCATCCCACAAGGAAGCAGGTTCCAGAGGTGCAGGCTGCTCTGTGCACTCAGGCCACAGGGAGTTGTTTTTTAGCAGTGAGGTGAATTTTGGGGTGTTACACCTTGTGCTTCTGGGGTTTCATCCCTTTCAGATGTTCTTTCTCCATTTCTCTTTTTTTTCTTTGACTATAAAAGTTGAAAGAGGCCTTGAGTGGCTTCTCCTTTTGAAAGATGACCTTGCTGCATAAAGTTGTTGGACTGTGCTGTCCATGCCCAGTGATATATAGGAGCATCTGGGAATGAGGGGAGACTGCTCATTAATTCCCTGAATTTCTCTAGGATCACACATGTACCTCAGGATCCCTTCCTACCACTGGTGAAATGTTCCCCCTTTAATCCCAGCCCTGTGTGAGGAGCTGCCATGTGTAGGCAAAGAGAAGTGGGGAATGGGCTTTTTTAGGAGTCTGGCATATTCCAGTAGTGCCAAGTGTGTCTCAATTAGTCCAGTGTGTGCATCTGTTATTTGACTGTGGTCCAAAGCAATACATTCTCCTCCTGCTTCCCTGGCCATGATTTAATTAATTGAATTTAAAAATTCAGCCACAGGCTGTAGGTGAAGGTGCTGCTGGGAGAGTGGGAGCTGCTTCCAAAATACCACCATTAAATGGTGGTGTCATTCCCAAACAATCCACTTTATAAGGCTGTTTTATTGGTAGTTTCTGTGCTTTGCTACTTCCAGATCTCTCACCAGAGGCTGGTTCCTGCTCTGCTCACTCACTTTCCACCTCTACCCTGCACCTCTTCAGGCTAATAATAAAATCAAATTGCTTTCTCTGCTGGAGAAAGGAGGGTCAGAACTGAGGCTGATGTGATCCAGACCAAGCATTTCCCTCTCCTTTGGGTGCTGGATGTCCGAGTTCTCTGGGAATTAAAACCACCAGATGCATTTCTGCCCTTGGGCATTCCGAGCTCCTTGCAGAAGCCTTCTCGGTATCCTTCTTTCCATATGTGATCCTCAGTCATTTGGTTTTCCCTGTTGCAACATTACGAATTACTGCTGCCTTGGATTTTATTTGTGGGTTTTTCAGGCTTAGCAGGTAATGGTTATAAATGGAAATTTGACTGCAGCACGTGGTTTCTGGCTACAGTAAATTCATTCCCTGCGGGCTTGGGGACGGATCCCATGTGTTTTCTCCAGTGCAAATGGTTGTTTCAAACATCCATCTGCTTTATCTGCTGTTGTGTTTACAGTTCCCCTTTGTAGTTCCCAGCAGTATCTCCTCTCTCTCATCTGCTTTTGTTTATTTAAGGTTATGGTAAAATACCCCTCTCGTTTGGAGCTCTTTTGTGGGAACCTTTCCCAGCTTGGCTGATCCCAGGGGTTAGGGGAATAAAATATCGTGACCGAATCACCCCAGGGGAATCCCACAGTGGTGGTTCCAGCTGGTCCCTGGTGTTGTTGCTCCGCGGGAATGGGATTTTAGCCAGACCCCGCCCTTGACCTTCCAGGGCTCTGCAGATAGCGTGGCTGGTCATTATTGAAAAATAAAGGGTTTAATCCACTCAATTTGTAGCAAAAGCTGACCAGTCAACTCATCTTTCTTTGGGTATTGAATTGTGTGATATCCCTGGTTGTTTGTCTGTCCAGGATGATTTAGAAAACCAGTTTCAACTTTAGAAAAAAAAAAAACCCAAAATAATACAACAAACAAACCCAAACCAAGCTGTCTGAAAAATCCTAGGAGGATATATTTGATACTTTTTCCTGGCAAAAGTTAAACATTTCCCATCCTTCTTCAGTTTCAAGCCTTCAGAAGGTTTGTGGGTCCTTCTCCAGCACGTGGCGATCCCTCTCCATGTCCAGGCAGGAGCTGCAGGGAGCACCCCGGTACTCCACAGCCTTTGGAGTTTCCTTCAGGCTTTGTGTCCCCATCATAGGCAAAATATGACCCAGGATGACATTTGGAGAGGTTGCAAAATTCCCTGTAAACAGTATTTTATTTTTTTTTTCTTATGCTGAGCCCCAAGCAATGTCACTGCTTGCCACGCACAGAGAAGTAGGAAAATAGTCCCTGGCTCTAGGAGGGGGTTGTTTTCCTAATTTTCCTTCACCACAGCAGCATTTCCTGTTACTGGTGAGTGTGTGGAGTACCTGGATGTGACCCCCCCAGCTCATGTGTCACCCCAAGTTGTGTGTTGGAGTTTTGTGGGACACTGGAGAGTGACTTTGGACTGGGACCTGGAGTGCCAGGATAAGGAATGGCTTCCCACTGCCAGAGGGCAGGGTTAGATGGGATATTGGGAAGGAATTTCTGGCTGTGAGGATGGTGAGGCCCTGGCAAGTTTACCCAAAGAAGCTGTGGCTGCCCCTGGATCCCTGGAAGTGTCCAAGGCCAGGTTGGATGGGGCTTAAAGCAACCTGGTCTGGTGTCCCCATGGCAAGGAGTAGAACACGATGAGCTTTAAGGTCCCTCCAACCCAAACCAATCTGGGATCCTATGGTCTTGAATTCCCCACCCTCTGCTGCTGGAATTGTCTCTTTTCCAAGGTCAAAAGCTGCTGGCCAGCTCCAAATAGTCTAAGCCCTTTGAGCCTCATTTTAGCCACTGGGTATGGACAGAATGGTCCATTAGATTCTTTTACTGGCTCCTTTTTTTTTTAACCTTCCAGTTTTTTCAACCTTCTGTTTTTTTTAACCTCCTAGTGCCTCAGTTTTCCCATATGATGGAGAAGCAGTTGCTGCAGCAGCACGAGCAGCATGCAGGAGCTGAAATATTAAATCCTTTACTACTTTCATTATTTAAACTCCTCTCAACAAACAACTCAGATGGCACAAAACCTTTTTCTTTTAGCCTCACAAAGTCAGAACGTGTCATAGGGGATGTTGAGCTAGTGCTGCTCCCTCCCAAGAGCTGCCCCAGCCTGACACGAGGCAGCTGTGCACCAGCTGGCCTGGCTGCCTGGCTGGAAACATCTGGATGGGCTGCGGCGCATGGCGGGAACCACTGAGCTGATGCTGCTGTGCAGCCTCGGGTGCTGTTTGAAGACATGCGTCAGGCTCTGCACTTCAAAGCCCAGCTCAGAAAGGCTTGGTTTGCACAAACTCACACCTCTGCCTCTGCTCTGGGGCTGCCGTGGCTCCCACCCGCAGCCAGAGACCCAGGAATACCGTAGTTGAGGTTTGTTTGCTGGGAAGATAATGGAATTCCTGTGCTCAGCTTCAAGATCCACTTACTGGTGGCTGTGCCAGCTGCTCGCGCTTGCTGGCCAGGCTGTGGGGGCTTGGGGATGGGTTGTTTGGATGGAAAACACAGCTGTTGCCATGTGGAGAGGGAGTGGGGAATGTCATTCTTATTAGGAACTGTCTGGTGCTTGCAGCAGCAAGTGGAGCTGGGTTTGGTGGTCCAAAAGCTGGGCCTAGAGGTGGCCGGAGATGTGCACGGTGCTGGGACCGGCTGTGAAATAGCAGCTTGTGGAAAGCTCACATTCCTGAACTCCTCCCAGCTCCTTTTCCCAGAGTTTTACAGCACATCATGGTGTTTCTGATTCAGCTCATCCTTCATAGCTCAGGGTTGTGCTGTTCCAGTGCACAGGCAGTGGTGGGGAGAGCCAGCCCAGTGCTCACAGTTGATCCCATGGCACTGCTCCAGGCACTCCATGGAGCCATCAGGGATCCTGTGTGCCTCCTGACTCCCTCAGCTGCCCACATATCCCAGAGCACATTCCAAGGGCAAGGAGATGGCACAGCTGGCAGGTGGATCAGGCTGCCACAGGTTTGCTTCTGGAAAGATTCGTCCCAGAAGTGCTGGGGTGTTGTTTTCCCCTCAGGCCAGTGGTTTCGGTGGGTGCCACGGCTGTGGGAGCTGCTCCAGGTGTCCTCACTTCCAGAGGAGACAATTCTTGCCACTGAGCTCACAGGCGGGGGAAACCAGGAGGGGACTAAACAGCAACAGAATTTGAGGTTTTTTACAATGAGGGTGGTTTTTACCACCACTGACACAGGGTGCCCAGAGAGGAGGTGGATACCCCAACCCTAGAAATTTTCAAAGCCTGGTTAGATGAGGCTTGGAACAACCTGGACTACTGGAAGGTGTCCCTGCCCAAGGCAGAGGGGTGGGCCAAATGGTCTTAAAGGTCCCTTCCAGCCCAAACCATTCCATGTTTCTATAATCAAATTTTTGGGAAGCAGGATGTTTATCTGGAGGCAGCTTCTCCAGTGCCACATGCTGAGAAGCCCCTTGGTTCTCCCTGGATCCAGAGCTTGAGGGGACAATCCCTCTTCCCCCATTTGCATGCTGTGTCCCATTGGCTTCCGAGGAGTCCCTGTAGGATCTGGAGTTTTGCAATTCCTGCATGAAGGAGCATCTCTGGCACTGCACCCGGCCCTGCCTTGCAGGGACTTGTTCCCATGGCTGTGCCCGGAATGGAGCCTTGCAGAGCTCTTAATCCTGTCTGCATGAGGTCATTGCCTTGATGTTAATTGTGGGGGATCTGATTAATTAAGCAACAGAGCATAATTTATTTGAGCAGATTATTGTATAGAATTAACCAGGCAGTCACTGTCTCCCACCACAGTTCCATGCATCCCTGCAGGTGTGGGAATCGCCATTAAAACCTTCACCCTTGAAGTGGATGGCTGGGTAATAATTGGATATATTTCCCAGTTGCTGCAGTGGACTGTTTATCCACACTATTTATTAGATGCATTATTTTGTGGGTGTTACATTTTCAGCAGACTTGTTTTCATTTTAATTCTATTCAATTTGGACTACTTGATGTGGGGAGACAAAAGATGCTGCTGAAGGCAGTCTCCCCTCTGATATGTTACAGCTGTGCTAATTATCCTTGAGTAGAAACAGCCTTGCCCCCACAGCCATGGGCCTGATAAAAAGTGAGTTAACTGGTAGGTAGTCAGTTGGAGTTAGTTGGAGTCTGCCTGCTGTGCTGTGAAGAGCTGAAGGAGAGAGCCAGACCTGTGTAGAGCTGCTTGTGGGAGACACAGAGAGAAGGTGTGAGAGACTTTTTGAATATCAAGATGCTGATACTTGAAGCCTTCTGATGATTCTAATAAAGCACCTCGAGTGCGAGTACAGTGTCCGTGTCGACTGCCACATATCAACTGCGACAACTTGATTCCCTCCTCCTGTTTCCTTCCCTTCCATTTTTCTTCTTCCAATAAAACGTCATAAAAATTAATCCCCACCGAAGGCCAAATTTAACATTCAGATTGAGAGAAAATTATTTTAAAGCCCTTGTGCTGAAAAGGGGAAAAAATGCACTCGGACAGGAAGTCTTTGGTTTGTTATGGAGCAAGGAAAAATGTTTTTAAAACTTTATCATAGAATTATGAAATCCCAGGATGGTTTGGCCTGGAAGGGACCTCAAAGCTCATCTCATTCCACTCCTTTTCCATGGGCAGGGTCACCTTCCACTAGACCAGGATGCTCCAAGCCCTGTCCAACCTGGCTTTGGACGCTTCCTTAAACAGCTCAATTATCTGAATAGCAGAAAGATTTAAAAATTATTAAGGTTTTTGAAGATCCCTGCCCCTCCCTCCCCCCCCCAAAAAAAAACCAAAACAGGAGGAGTTGTCTGAGGGCAAGGGCAGAATGAAGTTCATCAGTTCCAGTGTCTGACAGATGTTCTCCTGGAACTTTTTCTCATGTGGATCCATCTCCATGAGTGAATCCAAACCAATTCTTTGCTGCAGCTGGTCCCACTCCAGGCAATGGGGTTATGTAGAATGGAGATAAAAGGCCAAATACCAGAGAACTGAAAAATGCCATAAATTTGGATCCTGCAGCCATATTCCCAATGGAAAGCTCCAGAGCAGGATCTGGTTGGTCACCTCCTGAAGGAAGAGGTGGCTTGGTCACCTGGAGTGTTTGTCTGCCTTGGAAATGGGTTCAAAAAGGGGACTGTTCATTGAATCAGCTGCTCTTCCCAGACGTCAGGATTTCAGTGCTCCTGTCTCTTGAGAAACGTCTGGAATTGGTGGGAGTTGAAGGAGTTGGGTGGCAGAGAAGCACCTTCAGTGGAGGTGATCCAAAGCATCCTCTGGGAATGGTCCCTGTGCGCATTATGGTCCATGTTATGTTGGTTGTGGAAGCAGTTGAGGTCATCGTTCCTGCCATGACTAGCAAGACCTTACAGGTATTCCTAAAAGTGTTTTCAAACCTGGCAAAAAGAGTTTTTCTCCTAAGGAGGAGCCCCAAGGGTGGTTTCAGGCTGGAGAGAGCCTAGTTCTTCATTTTGCAGGGAACAGAGGTGCTCCAAGGGAAGCAGCAGGACCCTGAAGCTCTTTGCTGGAAGAGCTCCTGATTTGGGGAATATTTTTAAGAGGGATTCTGGCTTGAGGAGGATTGTGCTGTTGACCTCATGTTGTCCTAGATGTGCTGGAGAAGCTCCAGGTCATGAGGAGCAAGAACAATGGTACAGCTGGAGAAAGGAACTATGGCTGATATGGAATTGCCAAGGGTTGGGTTCCCCCAAATCAAGTGTGTGCTGTGTTTTATAAAATGCATGAATATTTTGGCAATATAACTGCTCAAATATGGAAGGAATTGCTGTTGGAATGCAGGAGAAGAACCCATGACCTCCATCTGGAGGGGGGCATAGCCCAGCTGGCTGAAAATGGACCTGAAAAGGCCTACAAAAGCTAATTAAAATGTGAAAAACTGAGAATTCCTGCTAATAGACAGCAGATCCCTGCCTGGCACTGCTTTGCAGCTAAATTTGATTTCCTTGGGAGGCAAAAGGAACTGATTTAAGTTCCTTACCTTGCTGACATTGATCCCTCTCAGCGTTCAACCAGCCTGTTCCCAGCGAGGAACTTGCCGCGGCTCTGCTGTGCTGGACCCAGAGCCTGTAGCAGGAATCTCTTACTCCTGCTACCAGTAAAAAATTCACTGCATGTGAATTTCATGTGTAGTGTTAAACTCAGATTTGACCTTGTTCTCCTCGCATCTGGGTTGTGTTTGAGCTTTCCCTTTAGTGCCAGCAGGTGTAAGGAATGGGAACCTCAGGCGTCACTCAGCTGGAGCCATATCCACCTCTGTGACATTGTCAAAGTCACTGTGACGTGTCCAAGTCTTTGTGGGAGCCACCAGCTCCCCTCCAGCACAAGGCAGCTCCAGGGAAAGGTGTCGTAGACAAGTGCATGGACAAACAGCCTCGTTAAACAAATCATGGTCTTTCCGGGCTGTCCTGGTTTAGGGCAAATTTGGGAGAAAACCTCCGAATGGGGACCCTCTGGAAAGCAAACCCAAATGGCCCCTCCCCCAATTGGTCCAGGAAAAAATTTCCTTAGAGAAAAAGGGAAAAAACTATTTATTTAACAAAGTGCCCACAAGCACAAAAAATGAATAATATGAAACAATAAAACTTCTTAGTTGCTCTGAGGTGAGATGGTAAACTCAGAAAGTCCTTGCGGGTACAACTCGGCTTGCTCAGTCTCTTTTCAGTCCCTCCGGCGCTGGAAAATGCCGTCCTGGCCCCAGTGGGCCGCAGGTGTGAGCTCCCGGTGCTCCTCTGGGTTTTCAGTCCAGAGCAGGTTTAAACAGTCCCAAGAAAAAGGAAAAAAAAAAAAAACAGTCCAGGGAGCTTCTCTGCCTCAGCTAGCTAAAACTAGCTAAAAAGCAAAGGAGATCTCTGTCCTGCTGTCTGTCTGTGCTGCAGACAACACAGTCCAGGAGGAGAATGAAGAGGAGTGAGTGCAGTTTCTGAAAACAAACTCCCTGCTTCTTCTCCCCCCCTCCCCGCCCTTCGCTCTCGGAACCACTCTTAAAGGTACAGAACACAATATCCAACATAAACAGAACAGGCAATTGGAGATACAAGCATCCTAAAGTCACCCTAGGACACAGGCTTAAGGTGGTGCTGGTTTGGGGTCAAATTTAGTGATTGAGGTGCTCCTACAGTCAGGGAAAGTTGTGGGGTTTGTGGAATCCAGGGGTTTGGACTGCGGACCTGGTTCCATTTTGTGACAAAACAAATTTTCTATGGAGGTTTAGGACAGAAAGTGTTTCTGGGGGTTCCATAGGTTATTCTCCCTGCACTGAAGGAATGCTGGAACCTTCCTTTTCCAAAGTTACTCTTCACTCCTCCCATGAGGAGCAAATCCACCTGCCTGCTGCCTCTGCCATGTCCTTACCTGCCAGGTTTACAGAATCACAGAATTTCTAGGTTGGAAGAGACCTTCAAGATCATCAAGTCCAACCCATGCTCTAACACCTCAGCTAGACCACGGCACCAAGTGCCACATCCAGTCTTTTCTTAAACACATCCAGGGATGATGACTCCACCACTTCCCCAGGCAGGCCATTCCAATACATTATCACTCTTTCTGTGAAAAACGTTTTCCTAATATCCAACCTATACTTCCCTTGATGCAGCTTGAGACCGTGTCCTCTCATTCTGTCCGTTGTTGCCTGGAGAAAGAGACCAACCCCCAACTGACTGCAACCACCCCTCAGGAAGTTGTAGAGCGTGATAAGATCACCTCTAAGTCTCCTTTTCTCCAGGCTAAACAACCCCAGCTCCCTCAGTCGTTCCTCATAGGGTTTGTGTTCCAAGCCCCTCACCAGCCTCGTTGCCCTCCTCTGGACACGCTCAAGCATCTCAATGTCCTTCCTAAACTGAGGGGCCCAAAACTGGACACAATACTCAAGGTGTGGCCTCACCAGTGCTGAGTACAGGGGAAGAATTACCTCCCTGCTCCTACTGGCCACACTATTCCTGATACAGGCCAGGATGCCATTGGCCTTCTTAGCCACCAGGGCACACTGCTGGCTCATGTTCAGCTGGTTGTCAACCAGAACCCCAAGGTCTCTTTCTGCCTGGGCACCGTCCAGCCACACCGTCCCCAGCCTATAACGTTGCAGGGGGTTATTGTGGCCAAAGTGCAGGACTCGGCACTTGGACTTATTAAACTTCATCTTATTGGAGTCTGCCCATCCTTCCAGCCATTCCAGGTCTCTCTGCAGAGCCCTCCTCCCTTCCAACAGATCGACACATGCTCCCAACTTAGTGTCATCTGCAAATTTACTGATGGAGGACTCAATACCCTCATCCATGTCATCAACAAAAATATTGAACAGAGCTGGCCCCAGTACAGACCCTTGAGGGACACCACTGGTGACTGGCTGCCAGCTGGATGCAGCGCCGTTCACCACCACTCTCTGGGCTCGGCCATCCAGCCAGTTCTTAACCCAGCAAAGAGTACTCCTGTCCAAGCTGCCAGCTTTTCCAGGAGTATACTGTGGGAGACAGTGTCAAAGGCCTTGCTGAAGTCAAAATAAACAACATCCACAGCCTTCCCTGCATCCACCAGTCTGGTCACCTGGTCATAAAAGGAGACCAGGTTGGTCAAACATGACCTAGCCCTCCTAAACCCATGCTGGCTGGGTCTGATACCCTGGCCATCCTGTAAATTTTGTGTGATGGCACTCAATATAAACTGTTCCATTATCTTGCCAGGTACCGAAGTCAGGCTGACTGGTCTGTAATTACCAGGATCCTCCTTTGTACCCTTTTTGTGAATGGGTGTCACATTGGCCAGCTTCCAGTCATCTGGAACCTCGCCCGTGAGCCAAGACTGTTGGTAAATGATGGAGAGTGGCTTTGCAAGCTCATCTGCCAGCTCTCTCATCACCCTGGGATGGATCCTATCTGGTCCCATAGATTTATGGATATCCAAGTATTTCAGCAGTTCTCTGACTGCCTCCTCTTGGATAATGGGGGGACCATTCTGTTCCCTGACATCATCTACCAACCCAAGAGGACAGTTGTCATGAAGGCAAGTCGTCTTCTCACTAAAAACTGAGGCACAGAAGGTGTTAAGCACCTCTGCCTTTTCCTCATCTGCAGTTACTAAGTTCCCTCCCTCATCCAATAAAGAACAAAGGTTGGTCTTACCCTTCCTTTTACCATTAATATATTTGTAAAACCATTTTTTATTATCCTTTACAGCAGTTGCCATTCTAAGTTCAAACTGAGCTTTGGCCTCCCTAATTTTTTTCCGGCATGCTCTAGCAGTCCCCTTAAATACTTCCTGAGAGACCTGACCGTCCTTCCAAAGATGATACATCCTCTTTTTATTTCTAAGTTCCTCCAGAACCTCCTTGCCCATCCAGGCTGGACGTTTACCCCGTCGACTTATCTTTCGGCACACAGGGACAGTCTGTGCCTGTGCTCTCAAGATCTCTGTTTTGAGGCATGCCCACATTTCCTGAACTCCTTTGTTTTTAAGGGCTGCTTCCCAAGGAACACTCAGGATAAGTCTCCTAAAAAGACCAAAGTCTGCCCTCTGGAAGTCCAAGGCAAAAGTCTTACTGGTGCTCATCCTGATTTCACCAAATACTGAGAACTCTATTATTTCATGATCACTCTGTCCCAAGCGACCTCCAACCACCACATCTCCCACCAGCCCATCTCTATTTGCAAACAGCAGATCTAACATAGTCCCTCCCCTGGTGGGTTGACCCACCAGCTGCGACAAAAAGTTGTCCTCCATACACTCTAAAAATTTCCTGGACTGCCTCTTTTCTGCTGTATTAAGTTCCCAGCAGATGTCTGGTAGGTTAAAGTCACCCAGTAGAACAAGGGCTGACGATCCTGAAACATTCTCCAGCTGCTTATAGAATAAGTTGTCCATCTCTTCTTCCTGGTTGGGTGGACAATAACAGACTCCCAGGAGGATGTCAGCCTTGTTGGTCTTCCCCTTAATTCTTACCCATAGGCATTCAACTCCATTTTCCTTAGTTTCAATTCCTACAACATCACAAGTCTCCTTAATATAAAGGGCCACCCCTCCACCTCTTCCTTTCCTGTCTCTTCTGAAGAACCTGTAGCCATCCAGTGCAGTGCTCCAGCTATGTGAGTCATCCTACCATGTTTCTGTGATGGCAACTACATCAAAGCTTTGCTGTTGTACCATGGTCTCCAGCTCTTCCTGTTTGTTACCCATGCTGCGTGCATTGGTATACATGCACCTCAGCTGGGCTACTGGCTTTACCCCTAACTCGGCCTTACCACCCTTGGGCCTGCTTCCAGACAGCCCAGCTGCATCCCCTTCCCCCTTCAAACCTAGTTTTAAGCCCTCTCAACGAGGTCTGCCAGTTCATGAGCTAAAAACCTTCTGCCCTTAACAGAGAGATGTATCCCATCTGGTTCCAGCAGAGCAGGTGCCATAAAAGTTTCCCCATGATCAAAGAATCCAAAATTTTGCTGATGACACCAACCCTTAAGCCACTTGTTGATGATGTGGGTTCTCCTGTTTCTTTCATAATTTTTCTCTGCCACCAAAGGGACTGAGCAGAACACTACCTGTGCTCTTGCCCTATCAACTACTTGTCCCACTGCCCTAAAGTCCCTTTTAATTGCCTTGACACTCCTCTTTTCAATCTCATCGCTGCCAGCCTGGAGTATCAGCAGTGGGTAATAATCAGAGGGCTGAATCAGCCCAGGAAGTCTCTCAGTGATATCCCTCACCCGGGCCCCAGGGAGGCAGCAGACCTCCCTGTGGGATGGGTCTGGTCGACATATGGGGCCCTCAGTTCCCCTCAGAAGGGAGTCACCTACTACGATTACCCTTCTTTTCTTCTTGGTGTTAGAGGTGGTGATCCATCTTACAGATGAATCGTAATTGGGAGGCTCTCTGGGCAGACAATTTTCTTTTAAATCATCTGGCAAGCTCTCTAGATCCAGGGCCTCATACCTATTCTGAAGTGGCACCTGGCTGGGGGATGGGGAGGAGTTTTTGTTATTACCTGCCCGAGCGGGGACCCATTTCCACTCCTCTTCATCTACCAGGTGCCCTTCTATTGCCTGAGAGTGGGAGGCATATAAGTCCTCAGACTCTCAGTCAGAGAACTCCATTAAAAATGGAAGGGTTGAACTCCACCAGTCTATTTCCCTTTCACTTTCCCTGATACTCCTTAATCTTTCAACTTCCTCCCTAAGCTCAGCCACCAGTGAAAGGAGGTTGTTCACCTGTTCACACCGCAGGCAGGCCTCATCCACTGCACCCCCTGAAACCACCGATAAGCTCAAACACTCTGGGCAGGAATGGGTCTGTACAGACACATCCTTTTTGGAGGGCTCCACTTGGTCACATACACCAACCACAGTTTTCGACCGTGTAAAAACCATTACTAACAGAAACCCCAAAAGCAAGCAGCCAGAAGAAACACCTAAAACAACACAGACGACACCTTACTAGCAAGAACACTTGCAACCCTGCCTGCTTGCCCTGCCTGCGCAAACTGCCGCGCAAACTGCCTTCTCCAAGCTCCTGAGATGAGCCACACCCTTGTTTGCCCACTCTGGGTCGCCGCGCTCCCCAGAGACCTCTTATAATCAGCCACTCAGCAGCAAAGGAAGCTCCACCCCTCATTCCCGAATGGCTCACAATCATACCTGCATTTGCTCCAGGTTCCCTGAGCTGATTGAAAGTAAAAATCAAGCAGTGTGTTCAGTTGGATCAGTGGTGGAAATGTAAATATTTTGGATGTTGCTTATTGAACTAAGCTGAGTTTGAGTTGGGGAAGGTTTGGATTAGAGGAAAGGAGGAAATTCCTGTTCGGACTTGAAGTTGCAGGATGTGATTGCTACTGTCATAGGTCTGCTTAAAGCCCAGTTCCACATGGAAAGGAGGAAGGGAGAGGGAAGGTTTTGGGAAGGGTTTGATTCTGAAGGGAAGTTTATAAGGCATGTTAATTGTTCTGATGGCAATTAATTCCCTGTGTCCATCGCTTTGGCTTAGACTGAGAACTGGCAGTTGGATTTAGGGTTCTGTCCTACAAAACACAGTGGCTTTCCTGGGTAATGAAGGTAAAATACCAATAAAAGCCTGGGAAAACCTGCTCCCTCCTCTTTCATTGGTCCCCAGTCGGTGTCTGCTACTGGAGTGCTTGGAAGACCCAGAGTGTCATTCCCTGACCTTCTCCAAACTGGGATTGCAAAGTCCTTGGGAGACACTTTTGACCCAAGGACAGGGCTGCTCAACACATTGGCAACATCTCAAATCCTGCTCCCAAAAGCACTGGTGGCATGTTCAGGGTGTAGATGTGCTGAGATGGGAGTTCCTGCCCGCTGGCAAGTGCTATATCCCCAGTCCATGGCATTCCATGGTCCAAGTCCAAGGTAATTTCTGTTTTCTAGTGGTCAAATACTCCCTTGACTCTTTGGCTGTCATTTTTGTGAAGCTCCTCATGAGTGTTGGGAGGGAGGTGGCTCTGCTCTTATGGCTCCTGCCTGGACCAGAGCTCAATCCCTCCTCCCAGCCAAACTTCCTGCCTGGATAAGCTCCTTAGCATCGCTGGTGTTTTGGGATTATAGAACAGCTTTGCGTGAAAAATGCTTTTGAAGTTCCCTGTTGTGTCTGAAAACCTTGGTGAGGGTCCTGGAGCGCAGATTGGAATGAGGGGAAGTTGGGATTTTGTATCAACTCCAGGATGAAGGTTGTGCCTCTGGGATCTTGGGCTTCAGCATGAACAGCTGGAAAGAGCAGGAATATGGCTGGCGTTGGGTGGGAAGGATGACAGAGATGAAGCAACAGGGCCCAGAGGAGTTCTGGGCATCTTGAAGGTGAGGACCAAACTGGAGCTTCCCACAGAAAAAGCTGAGGTAAGGCGTTTGTCATGGTGTGGAACCTGCTCCAGAGCCCTGGCAAGGATTCCTACAGCCAACTGGGAGTACCAGGTTTGGGGAGGAAGGTGGGTAGTGGAGGTTGTGCCATTTCTGTTGTACCATCTGTGATGGTTGTACCATCTCTGCTCTCTCCATCTCTGGTCCTCCCCCTCACGGTATTGATCACATTCCACAAGTTTTGCAGGGCTGTGACTTGTCCTGCAGACAAGACACAGTGTCAAAGTTCTGTCACATTGAAATGGGAATTGTTCCCTTGTTTTCTCCTTGCATTTTTATGAGGAGCAAGAAACAATGACAAAAACAATTCTTGAAATATGGTGAATGGGGTTTCTTTTCAATAAAGCAAAGCTACTCCCCAAGCTTCTTTCTGGGCTGGTGAAATATAAATTATCTACTTGATTTTTTTTTTTTTTTTTTTTTTTTTTTGCACCACGTGTGACCAGAGGCAAAGTTCTGGAGGACAATGGGACTGATACTCAAGTAGCTGCTTCTCTGAACCACAGGCTGAACTTTAGAGCACAGAAAAACAACAGTATTGCTTGCAGAGAATGCTGCTGCAGAACCTGGGCTGGTTCTTAGGCTCCTCACACTGCTGATCTCCCAAACTGCAAAGGAAGAGGGAATTTGTCTTTAACAATCCTGTTAAACACTTGTGCAAGAGGATGAGTTTATGCTTTTTTTCTCAGGTGCTTTAAGACATTGAGGTGTGGGTTTCTGGATGAAATCTTTGTCTGGACTTGCTTTGTCAGGAGGAACTGGGATCCGTTGGAGGCAGAAAATCTTCGGGTTTTTTTTTTTACTTTTCACCCAAAAGGCCTTGTACACCTGAAGGTTTGAGTGTTTTTCCATTCTGCAGGAAGAAGACACTCATTCTTCTTACCAATTTAGCCTAAGGAAAGATCTACCCTTTGTGCATAATTGCATGGGTTGGGTTATATTTTTTCACTTTTCTTCCTTTGAAGCTGTTTGACCATTGGAAATACATTCCCTTGGTGTCCAGTGGCTCTTCAAGAGACTTTTGACAAGGGCCTGGAATGACAAGGCAAATAATATTTTGTTTTATGAAAAATGATAATACCTTTCTTTATCCTTACTTGTGTGGAGGGTGGAATGTCTATCCTAAAAATTAGTTTGAGGAGTTATTTTGGGAGTTCCCACTGTGCTCCCTTGACATTCATCCTCCAGCAGCTTTGTCCAATGTTCCCAGGCAGGTTTTGCAGGGAAAACCAGCTCTGTGTGCCTTTGTTTTGCTTTATTTTGCCCAGAGAAACTGAGGCAGATCCGATTCCCTCTGGGGAGCTGTGCCTGTGTTATTGTTTCCCAGGTTATTTTGAGGAATGCCTTCCCCTGGGATTTTTCCTGTGTTGGCTTTTTGACCTTTTTGCATCCTATAGTGATTCTCTTGATTAAACACACAATGTTTCTAAAATTAAAGGTGATTTGAGGGCTTTAGGTTGGAGGAGGAGGGAAATGGGGATTGTTTAGACTGTGCAGGTAAAATACCTGCTCCCAAAAAAGAAGCTGTGTGTGCTTGACTCCTGAAAAATTCTCTGGCTCTAATAGTGCACAGGCTGAGAGAATCAGCTCTCTGTGACTTTGAGGATGAGGAGTTTCAGTGAAATCATGGACTAGGTAAAAATTCCTTTTTGAATTCCCCAGAAGGTAGCACAGCCAGGGTACCCCATGGGCCCAGGGTTGATGCAGAGGAAGGAAGGAAGGAGCCTTAAAAATTATTTTGTTCCACCCCTTGCCATGGGCAGGGGCACCTTCCACAATCTCAGGCTGCTCCAAGCCCCATCCAGCCTGGCCTTAGACACTTCCAGGGATCCAGGGGCAGCCACAGCTTCTCTGGGCACCCTGTGCCAGGGCCTTACAGGGAGGAATTTCTTCCCAATATATTACTGATATCTCGGGGTTGTTGAATGGAAAAAGCACCCGGGGGGTGCGGGCCGCTATAACTGGCGACGGGAGTCAGGAACGAGGCAGGGAGTGCATCAGTGAGGCTGCGTGGTGCTCTTGCAAGGAAGAGACCACTCCTTTATTTTCTCTGACTCCTTTTGTACATTTTACAAATTGCCCACCTCAGAGGTGGGACCCTTGGGAACCACTGGTCATTTTCCAGAGACCATCACCGAAGCCCCTCCTCTGGGAAGAGATGTGGGAGCTTCGGTAGTTTACAGAAGATGACCTTGTGCATCAACACCGTGCCTGGGAATGGAATTCCCCAAAACCAAAACAAGCAGGCACGAACATGGCAACATCTCACCCTTTCAGTTTATATAAAAAGAAAAGTAAAAAGAAAAATGCCGATTTTTATATCTGCTTGTGGAGAGGTCTTCGATTGAAGACTCATAGATTTCTCCACTTGTCGGCTCTCATTCTGGTCACAGTTTCCAACTTGCCTGTCGGCTAATTTGCAGGGACTGTCCCCTTTTTTTTTTTTTTTTTTTTTTTTCTTTTTTTTTTTTTTGAAAACATGTTGTGACCAGTCGCCGAATCCTTGTCGGGTGAGATGCTGTGCCATGCAATGCAATTACCCTCGTTACAAAATCCATCCCAATCCTGCCCCCCCAAACCCCAGCCAAGAATCCCGCCCCCCAGAGGTCCACAACAATTCCCCTGGAATGCAAGCAAAACCACAGGGAAGAGTCCCTCTGAGTCCGATCACGGGATGCTAGCTGTCGAAGCAGTGCTCCGTCCCTTCCAGGCATCCGTCTCTGGAGGGGTGGTATCAGGGAAGTACAGGATACCCAACTTGGGATGGTCACCAGGCCAGGAGTGCTGTGCAGGGACTCAGGGTGCTCGGCAGGCACGAAGCAAACATCCCAGCGCCAGTTCCCAGTCCTGAAAACAAGGGTCTGCAAAAGCACAGGTTACACGATCCCTGGAATTCCCTTGGGTATCTGAGAGAGAGCCACAAATCCCTCTCAGCCTGCTTTCTGAACAGCACAGAAGCAGACAGAGAAAACCGTGTCTCACTCTGAGCACCTGCCACGTGGGCTGGTGCCATGTCAGGGCCAAGGGAAGTCTTTTGGGTTCCCAAAAAACAGTTCTCGACACTGCATCGTCTCAGTCCCCAAGCCGTATGTTGCACTTTGCTCCAGGCAGGTCTCAGCCCTCTGGAGCGCACGGTGACACGGCAGGGGTCCACAGGGACAGACGCAGGTGGAACCACAGTCCGCGGAAGCTCGGCAGTGTTGCCAGGCAACAGAGACGCCGGCGGGGGGGCAAGCGTCGGAGCGGCAGCCGGTGGAATTGCGGTGCCGGCTCCTTCTGCCGGAGGGGGTCGGCGGGGCTTCTTCCGCGGCCGCTCTGCTGGGGGAGGGGCCGGCCGTGGCTGGCCCAACGCAGGGTCTCCCTGCGCCCCCCTCCCGCACCCGCAGGCGGGCGGCATTCTCGACCGAGCGGCCCCGTTGGGTCCCGCGGGGCGGGGGCGGGGTCGCGCCACCCTCGCCCGTCTTCCGCGGGCCGCGCGGCGTGGGGGGGGCGGTGGTCCCGGCTGGGCAGCACCAGCGGGCCCCGCGGGGCGGGGGCGGGCGGCCCCCGCCTGTCTCCCCCGGTGACTCCGGGACGGGGTGGCTCCCCGCGGCCCCTGGGCCGGCCCCGGCGGTAGGGCGGGCGCCGCGCGGCATGTTGAGGGCAGAGTCTCCGGCCGAGCCGAGCCGGAGGGGGCTGAGGGGCAGGGGGGCATCGGGGGCAGCCCCCCCTTCCTCCTGCGGTGGCTGCAGAGAGCCTCTCCGCCCGGCACTCCCTTCTGCCTCTTTTCTGTGGAGTCAGACGCCTGGGGGATGGGCGACTCCAGTCCTCTCTTTCTCCCGGGCTTTTTCGAGCCCGGACTGCCGGGGTGGGGCCCCCGGGGCGGTGCCAAGGTCTCAATGGGCTTTTTGCATGGGAAAGCGCGGCTCGGTGGCCGCGGGGCGGGGCGCGATGGCGTCTCGGGACCCCCGACCTCCTCCCCCCTCCCGCGCGTGGCCGTTCGCGAGGGAGAGCAGGGGAGGATCGGGAAACGGCGCGTTTGCGGTGCTCGGTTCGCAGACCGCCGCTGGGCGCCTCCGCGTTTGCCCGGGGTTTTCCGCCCCTCCTTCCCAGAAGGGGATTCACAAGGGGGGAGAAAGGACAAACCCAGGTCCTCTGAAGGCGGCTTCGGGCGACTCTCCAAGCTGTCAGCAGCAGTCTGGAGACTTCGATCCTCTTCCTCTGAATCGGGAAGGGAGCTGAAAAGAAAATCTTCTCCCGACATTTCAAAAACCTTCATCGATCTTTCCCATATTAGTGATAGTTTTGTCAGCATGTCTAACTCTGAATTCACAATTTGACCCAAGAGAGACCAAAATGACCTATACCGCGCTCTTCTGGGGTTTGGGATAAAACCCTGGTTTTTCCCCCATCTATATAGTTGTGTTAGATGTTCCGAGGTTATACCTACTTCCCAACATCCGAGATACAACCCCCACATTGTTAACACGTAGTTATCTTCCGGGCCTAGCGGCCGGTTCATTTTTTCAAATTTCTTCTCCCTACTGGAGAGAAATAAAAATCCCTTCTTCTTTAAAAAAGGGGACAAGGTATTTTTTACCTTGTTCTCGCGGCTGCAGGTCACGTCAGGGGTCACCAGATATAACTGGAGACGGCGCTTAGGAACGAGGCAGGGAGTGCATCAATGAGGCTGCGTGGAGCTCTTGCAAGCAAGAGACCCCTCCTTTATTTTCTCTGACTCCTTTTGTACATTTTACAAATTTCCCACCCCAGAGGTGGGACCTTTGGGAACCACTGGTCATTTTCCAGAGACCATCACCGAAGCCCCTCCTCTGAGAAGAGATGTGGGAGCTTCGGTAGTTTACAGAAGATGACCTTGTGCATCAACACCGTGCCTGGGAACAGAATTCCCCAAAACCAAAACAAGCAGGCACGAACATGGCAACAGGCCACGATTCCCAGACGGACACAGACGAGCCCTTCATGGCCGAGCATCCCCTGACCTCCGGCAGCTGCAGCCCTGGAACAACGGAGCCCTTGAGTCCCCAGGGAGGGACTTGGCCTTGGGGAGCTTGGATGGCTGCAAGAGGCTTGGTCACCCTTTCCCTGCCCCTGACCTTCCCAGGGATCTGAGCACTCCCTCCATCCCGAGCCAGACCCCTGACCCCTCCGTGCCAGTCACTGGAGGGTCAGTGCCATTGTTTGCAAAATTCAGAGTGCTATGAAAGGTATTCCCTAGGGATAGGCCCCTCTCTCTGCTCACACGGGTTGTGTCCTTTCCCAGGTTGAGTGTGGAGTGCTGGTGTGTCACTGCTCCTGGAAAATGTGGTTTCATGGGAGTTGTCCCAAAGCAGCAGCTGCTGTGTTCACAGTTAGTGTCACAAGCTGCTTTTATGGGTTGGTTTTCTAAGTAAAAGGTGTGATTCAGTCATTCACCTTCACTGTCATTTCTGTTTCTGGCTAGAAATACAGACTTTAATGGACAGATTACTTTTAACCAAAATGTAGTGGTTTTCTGAGTGGTCAGTGACGAGTAACATCAGATTAAAACCTGAGGCAGAGCAGCGGAGTTGGGATTGTTCAGCCTGGAGGAACAGCCTCTGTTTCACCCTGTTCTGTAAAACTCCAGTAATGATCCAGGCAATAACAGCATTCCAAAAGCCACGCTGAGGATTTCATTGACACTTTAACTCGAATTCTAATGCAATTTATTCCTTCAATTAGTTCTGCAGTGTCTCAATGTGAGTTAAATAAGGGGTTTAAAGAGAAATTCACTTGTTCTCATCCCTCACCCTGCTCTGGTGTGTCAGGAAAGGTGCTGGTGGTGCCCACAGGAGCACCCTGCTCCAGTGTTCCACACCTGGGGCAGTGCAGTGGGATGTGGGAGCTTTGGGAATGTGGTGCATTGGGAATTGTTCTCACCCTTTACTCCTTATTGCAAAGAAGAGCCTTCAGTTGTCCATCCAGCCCTGTAACTGGCCTTCCTCAGGCAGGTAAGTTTTACTCATCATTGCTTTTTAGGGAGGTTTAAAGGGCCAGTAGTGAGACTTTGGGAAGCTGATCCCAGGTCATCCCACAGCATTTCAGGGTCCTTTCAGCCACGACATCATTGCAATGACAAACACACAGGAATTTTGCAGACCTGCCTGCACAGGGACAGAAGGAAATAGCAATAGTTTGGGAATTTGAGAAATGCCTTGGAGGTTCTTCTTTGGAAACTAAAGGGCTTCCAAACATTTCCATTTGTGAGACTGCACCTGAGCTTGTTGGAGTAAAGCAAAATGCAGATGTAAAATCTGAGTGAAGGACTGGGATGCTGAGGTTGGCAGGGGAGCTGTTCTTTGGAAAATACCTTGGGAATGTGAGGGAGAGGGGAGGTGAGAGACCTGGGGCTTGTGAAAAGCCAAGGGCCTTTTGCAATTATTGCTCTTGATAGGAACTTTTATGGGCTGGAGCTTGACGAGCCTGGCAATTCAGGGGAGGTGTTTGTTCTTCTCTGCTCTTTCAAAGATGCTTTTGATGGCCCAGGTTTTGTTCTCAGAACAATGATTAGCTCGATAACCTTTGGGGCTGCTTTTTGAAGCCTCCTGGTTCTTGTCTTGTGCTGTGTTTTTGTTTTGCTGTCTATTTACAGCTTAAATAACCACAATCTGGTTTCTTCAGCAAGAAAACCCCATCCTGCTCGCAGCAGCTCTGGCTGTTGGATGCAGTAACACACAGAAGGTGTTTGGTTCCTAATTGATCTTTGGCTTCTCTTTTTTATGAAGTGGAAATAACAGGAAAATGCCACTGGTGATGAGCTGCCCACACCCGGGGGTAACTGGGATTCTGGTTTCTAACCCCAAATTCCAATTTCTGGGTCGGGATGTTGATCTGTGTGCTGGTTTGAAAGCAAAACCAGTGAAAAACTCCAAGTCAGAAACACAATTTAATAAGAGGAAAAGAAAAGAAATAAAAGAAAGTAAAATAAAATAATAGTACAAAAAAAACCCCACTGAGAGTCAGAATACAACCTGACACCCTGTTAGTTAGGGTGGTAGTGTCAGTCCAGATGAGATGTTCTTTGACAAGCAGTGATTCCTGTAGAAACATCTGGTAGCTCTTGTCTCCTCTGAGAGTCCAGTGGATAGAAGCTCCCTGTGATGTCTCAAACCCTGGATTATATCCAGGTGGGAATGCTTGGCTCCTCCCCCCTGGGCGGAGCATCTCACAATGGGATGATCTCATTCTATGAGTCATGCAGTGGGTCCTTGATGGCCCATTAAACAGAGATAACTCCCGGAGGAAGTTATCTATGAGTCATGTGACAAGGCATTGTTAGGGTCGTTAACAGAAGATAAGGAAAACACTGCCCCACCTTGGCTCCAACGGCTCATGGGGATAGAATACATACCTTGGGCACAATTTTACATTGTAACCTAGGACAATCTGTTAAACAGTTTTTAAGGCAGCAGCAATTTTTTTCCTGAATAAGAGGTTGCTACATAAAAATTTTTGCCTCTTGGCAAATCTCGTGTTACAAATGTTGCTGTAGGTTTAAAGTGTTAATTTATGTGGTATATTGGGTTGGATTTAAAGGTCCCTGAAGACCTTTGAATCTCAGTAGCTAATGAGGCTTGCAGAGAAGAGCTTGAGAGAGAAAAAGCTTACTGGCAGTGAGTAATGCTGGAGAAAGAGCTCCAGGATTGAGCAAGTTTTGCAGAGAAAAATTAGGAATTATCATGTCGGCCTTTGAGGTGTTTGATGATTTTCAGCCATAGATCTCCCTGCAGCCCTGGCCTGCAGTCCCTCATCCCTGGGGGAAGGATTCTCCATGCCAAAACCCCTCAGATGGAGTTCTCCCAAGTCCTAGACCGCTTCCAAGGGGACATATCTCCTTGGGATGAGCTGAGATCCGTGAGCAGCCATCTTGCGTCTTCCTCGTCTCTCCCGCTCATCCCTGATGGAAAGGATTTGGCATTTAGGCTCCAGTCTCTCAGCTTGGCTGAACCAGCCTTGCAAAGATGCTTAAATTTGTCCCTCTTCTTACAGCTGGCCTTGCTGAACTTCTTTCACCCTGAGGAGAAGCTGCACATTGGAGAACAAGGGAGACGCATCCGCCGGAATAAAAGGAGTAAAGGCAGTGAAGGGCCCGATGGTGAGTCGTGCTCAGTTTCTCCCTGATTTTGGTTCCCTCCTAGATGAGGAATTCCAGGAGTTCTGATTTCTGTAACTGTATGTCTTGTGTGAATTAATGCTGCTTAGGAATTCCATCCTTGACTCCTCAAACTGTGCTCATTTAGGGCTTTAATTTGTACTTGTTTGTCTTTATTTGTTGTCCTGCACACCTAGCTTTGCTTAAAATCATCAAGGAGCTGTTCACAATCCAACAAACACCTGGGAACATCTGCATCCCAAACTGGTGACTGCTCTAAGGGGGTTTTGAGTTGCTGTGGAGTCTGAGGTGGGGTCAAAGCCTGTGTGAAGGGAAGGCAAAGTTGTACAAAGCTTGGATTAAAAGAGCAGAAAGGTTCCTGATTTCTTTGTGAGGAATTTGATTTCCAGTCCTGGCTTTCCATGATTGTCATGACACAAAGGAGCATGAACTCCTGGAAGAGCTCCTGTGCTTCCCTACTGCAGGAAAGCACAGATCCCCTTTTATAGGAGAGGAGAAAGGATTGGATTCCAGGGAAAGCAGGGACAGAACTGATGGAGTTGTGGTTCTGTGCCTGTCTAAGCTCAAGTCCTAACTCTGTTATCATTGTTAGTTTTCCAGTCCAGCTCCATCAGTTTCCCATCTCCCCTGAAACCTTTGCAGTTTCACAGTGGAGAAGCATTTCCCTGTGGCTCTGCTCCAAGAAAGAGCTTGGTGAAACTCCCTGGATTCCTCTTGCCTGGAATGCTGACAAGCTACATTTGGTACAGACTCCCTGAGTGATTCCAGCCCAGTGTGGGCCATCAGTTTTGGAGCTGGTGTCGCTCTGGTGCTCAGATGGCTCAGGCAGCATCCCAGTCCTTTTCCCAGTCTCCTTGAAATCTATCCCAGTGTCTTCACCCATTCCTTGTGTAGTAGCAAGTTCCCACTGGAGGCGAGCAGTGTCAATGGAGTGCTGGCAGCAGATGTTGGGAGGGATTAACTTCATCCCTCAGGCTGCCTCTGCCTTGCCAGATGTTCAGAGAGCCACTGAGGAGAGATAGAGGCGCTGAAGGTTGGTGTCTAACAAGGGTTTTGCCCATCACCCTTGTTCCCAGTATTGTCCTTTCATGACTGGCATTCCTTTCCCGGATTTCCCTGATGTTCCCTGGATGCTCAGAGTTGAGTCACTCCAGAAATGCAGAGCACTTCCACCACTTATCCAGTCCAGGGAGGGGAATGGAACTGGGGAAGGGTCTGGAGCACCAGGAGCAGCTGGAGGGGCTCAGCCTGGAGAAAAGGAGGCTCAGGAGGGACCTTCTGGCTCTGCACAACTCCCTGACAGGAGGGGGCATCTGAGGGGTGTTGGGCTCTGCTCCCAGGGAACAGGGGCAGGGCAAGAGGGAATGGCTTCGAGCTGTGGAAGGGGAGGGCCATGTTTGGCATCAGGAGGAATTTCTTCATGGAAAGGGTGGTCAGGTATTGGAAGGGGCTGCCCAGGGAGGCTTGGAGTGCCCATCCCTGGAGGTGTCCAAGGAACACCCAGGCTTGGCACTCAGTGCTCTGGGCTGGGATCAGTCACAGCTTGGATTCGGTGGTCTCGGAGGCCTTTTCCAGCCTCACTGATCCTGTGATTCTTACCTGTGTCTTTTTGAAAATTAGGGATTTTGACCCCACAGGTAGTGGAGATGGGAAAAGCTGCCAAAGTGACAGGTTGTGTCCCTCTGGCTTTGGCAAGTGGTTGCCTCATGTTTGGCTGTGGTGTTTTTAGAGCTGCATTTAACAAGTGGGAGCTGTCAGGGCAGGGCTTGACCTTGTAACAACCATAAAATCAAGAAACAAACAGAGCCACAGCCTTGGGGAACTCAGGCTGTTTGTTTTAGACCTTCGTGAAAGAATCTTGCTGTCAGAGCAGGGCAATGAATCATTAAACTAATAAATAAAATCATGTCATGGTCCTGATAACACCGTTTTCTTCATGAGTTTCGCAGAGGAAAAGTTGATCAAATCTTCGATCTCCAAAGAGCCTCCTGAAGATAAAAGTGGCTGAACTATAAATTCCAAGAAGGAAGGAGATGGGCTTTCCACTTGAGGCCTTGCTAATATTTGTCTGGAATTAATTTAATGAATTTTCAAGTGCTTTTACACATGCAGGGAAAGACCAAAGTGATACAAGTGTGGAGGCTGGGGCTGGAGGGAGGTTGCTCCAACCCTTCCTGGCTCTTCCAGTCCTGCTCATCCTGGTACCAACAACGGGCTGGCTTTGATGATTTATAGACATCAGGGAGAACATGGTTCCTTTCCCAAAACCTTTTTCTTTTTGGAGGATTTGCTTTCAAGCCTTTTGCTGTGAAAGAGGTGATTTTGGGACAGGGCAGAGCTGGTTCTGTGCAGCCAGGGGAGGGTGATGGCCCTGGCTGTGCCCAGAGTACAGAGCCACAGGGATGGGACATGGGAGCAGCAAAGCTGCTTTGGTGCCTCTTTGTTAAAAAATCCACGGAAAATTGCGTGCAAAGCCATCAGTTGGATCCTGTCAGTCTTCAGGACTCTGGAATTTCAGGGGCTCCTCCTTGGAGGACTGGTTTCAGCCCTCTGATCCCTGACATGTTTTATGGTTGGGTTTTCTTAATTTTGGGTTGTGGCCCTGCACCCACAGTGCCCTGGGGCCCCTTAAAGCAGCCAAGGTCGTGTCCTGGTCAAGGTCCCTCTCCTTGTCTCTGCATCCCTCCAGTGCTGGGGCATGCCACGGGTTCACTGGGGGCTGGTGCCTGTCCCAGTCCTGGGATCATCATCTTGAAGCCACTTTCCAGTCCATGCTATCAGACCCAACTTTTGCACAGCTTTAAGAACTGCCACCAGTTTTTCCAGCTTCTCAAGGCCCAGTATTATCCCTTTCCACTCTATTTTCCTGCCTCTTTTCTCCTCAGTGTTCCCATCTCCACCTGTCACTTCATTTCCTTTAATTCTCTAAAACCTGCCCCTCTCCAATGCCTCTTCCCTATTTTCTCCTTTCCCCCTCCTTCCCTTTTGCCCTGGTGTATTTATGCTGCTGTGGAACTGCTGCTGCTCCCAGATGAACAAATCATTCTGGAGCTGCTAATTAGCAACAGTTGTGCTAAAAGGAACCATCAAGGATGTTAAATTAGTTCACTTTTAAATAAACTGGGTATGAAATGGTAGATCTCTATTCCCAGAGTGCCAGTAAAAATGTTGCTGGCTCTTTGATAACAAAGCCAGAATCTGGGAGTAGCATGGTTGTAACTCCAGAGACAATTCCATGCTCTGGAGGTTATAAATAATGACAGAGCATTTACAAAGAAGATGTCAATAGGACTCTAAAAAACATTGTTTTAAACATATAAAATAGTTTCTTTTTCTCCTACTTTCATCTCTGTTCCCAGTTAGATCCCTGCCAGGCTACTTTCCTGGTTTCTGGGGTTTTTTGCATTTTGGGTTTGGGGTTGTTGGTTTGTTGTTTGGTTTTTTTTTCCTTCCTAGATTTTTTTTTCATATTGAGCTTGGTGAGAAACATCAGAGATTGTTCTCCAGGCTTTGATTGTGAGCATGGCAGCTGGGAAGAGGCTGAGCAGATGGCTGGCCTTAAGCTGACAACAATTTGGTTCCTACTACTTTGGCAGTTCTTCCTGCCAAGGAAAATCCCGGAGGAGAACTCCGGCTTTGCAAATGGCTTTGGGTTGAAAGGAAAATGAAATTCTGGGGGATTTAAAGCTCTTCCCCATCCCTGCTGCTACCTGGAGCTTTGGAAGTGATGCTCCAGCTATGTGGGTCCAGTTTCACCCTCTTAGGATTGCTTGGTGGTTTTAGTGATTTCAGTGTGGTTTTAAGATGGTTTTAGAGTGGATTTTGAATAGGTTTAGAATGGTCTTACAGTGGTTTTAGGGTGGGTTTTGGATGATTTAGCAGGTAGCTGGTGCCAGAGCCTGGCTTTTAAGATGGATTTAGGATGGGGTTTGGATAGTTTAGCAGGTAGCTGATGCCAGCCTGGCTTTTAAGGTGGGTTTAGGATGGATTTTGGATGTTTTTGGGATCGTTTAGCAGGTAGCTGATGCCAGCCTGGCTGGGAGTGCCTGGTTCCCTCTGGGAAGCCCCCAATCCCACAGGTGCCCTGTCCCAGCCATCCCCCTTTCCCCACCCGGCAGCACTGATCATGCAATAGGACTCTTTTTCTGCATTTTCTTAAATATCCATCTCACAATAGCAACTTTTCCTGCTGGCTTCCTCTCCTGTGGAAAGGGCAGGTTCGTCCCTCTGCCTCCAGAACAATGGGTGCCTTTGTGTCAGCCCATGCAATTCCCAAAGCCCTGGCATTCCCAGAAACACAGATGGATGCAGGGCGATAGAGCCTTATTGTGCTCCGAAACCATGGTGATGAGCACACAGTAAATACTGGACATTTCCTGGATCCTGGAGCACAGGAGACACTCCCAGAAGGAAAGGTTCACCACAAAGTGCTCGTTCTTACTGATTTCCCCCTGAATTTCTCTATGATTTCCCACTAAATGGAAGAAATTTGGAATAATGTGATATTTTAATCTTTGGGGATAAACTCATCCCTTTCCTGAGATGTTGCTGTCAGTATTTGTTATTACTGTGATAAAATTAATGCTGCTGCTTATTTACATATCCTTATCTCCATGTTATTCCCAGGCTTATGATAACAGGGATCTCTTTAAGGTCTTGTCCCTAAAAACCCAGAGTGGTTTTTAGGTGCTGGTTCCAGCTCTGTTCCAGCCCTGCCATTGGTTGCACAGAGAAACTGTGGATGTTCCTGGAAGTGTCCAAGGCCAGGGTGGACAGTGCTTGGAACAACCTGGGATAGTGGAAGTTGTCCCTGCGCATGGCAGGGGGTGGAATGGGAAGAGCTTCAAGGTCCCTTTCAACCAAAGCAGTTTATGATTCCATGATTCTCTAACTGCTGAAGTCCAGAATTCCCTCACTGAGCTCTGCTATGTTTCTGTCCCAGTTGCATGTTAAATAGGAAAAGCTGGGAGAGTCCCAAGCCCAGTTGTGTGGTGTCCAGGGTGAGGAATTGTCCCATCTCAGAGAGATCACAGTGGAATGATGGTTGGTGTGTCCTGACCCATCCACAACCTGCCTTTGCCCCCTGGCTTTTTCAGCAGCCCTTCCAGTTGGGATCTGGATTGTTCCAGAAGGAACTTGGCTTCGTTATTTGGATGTTTACAAAGCTGTGATGAGGTGCTGCTGATCTGGTCCATCCCTGGATCTGCTCTGGGGTAGTTCGTCCTTCCCTGCTTGGGATGAGGCCATGGGGTGGCCACTGGGAGATTTGGAGTTGCTGAGTATGAGAAGGAATTCTCTGGTCATTGTCACCTCAGTGACACTTTCAGACACTTGCCCTGACTGCACTTGTGGGTGGATTCTGAGCTCCCAGGAGCTGTGCTCAAACTTGACCAGAGCTCCGCTCCTTTTCCAGCTGCACTTTGAGCAGCAAGCGACGTTATTGGAAGTGACTGGTGATTCCGTCTGAATTCCACTCCTGAGACCTAGGGCTTTTCAGAATGCCCCAGGTCAAACACTGGGCTTCAGGAATCTCACAGAAGTTCCTTGTGTTACAAAATAAGGCCAGCACTAATGAGAGGAGAACAGATGTTCCAGAGGGGCAGGAATGTGGCTGCAGCTGAGCTGTGAGTGCAGCTGAGCTGCACCAAGCGCTGGAAATGCCGGACTCCTCTGGAGGCTGCTGCTCCCTTCCTGCAGCATGAGAGGCTCCATTGTCTCCCTGCTGGCGGATTTGCGTCTGAACTTTGATTTCAGTGAATAAACCCTCTGCCAGGGAGGTTCTGCAGGCTCAGCACATGCTCCAGGCTCATCTGGTCACTCCAAGTGGAGGAATTGTTGTGGAAGTGGATCAGATCCACCTTCCCCACTTGAGATCCCCTCATGTCCTGCCCCTGCCACCATGGATCCTCCTCCTGCATTTTTTGGGATGAATAAGCTTGTTTTTCTGTTTGGGAGGTCATGGCAGGGCTGAGGGGATCTCACAATCCATACAAATATCTCCAAAGGGTGTCATAGGATGGTGCCAGGCTCCAGGACAAGGGGCAATGCCCATAAACTACAACACAAGGAGTCCCACCTCAACACAAGGAAGAACTTCTTTCCATGGAGGGGGCAGAGCCCTGGAACAGCTTCCCAGGAAGGGTGTGGAGTCTCCCTCTCTGGAGACATCTCAAACCCACATGGATGTGTTCCTGTGTCACCTGCTCCAAAGGGTGACCCTGCCTAGGTACTGGATGACCTCCAGAGGTTCCTTCCAGCTATTCTGGGATTCTGTGAACAGACAAACCTGGAGCTGCTGCTCTGGTGGTGGCAGTTGTGATTGTCCTCACTGTGCCCTCTCAGGGCACTCACTGGAACCCTCTCGGCTGTCACAGAACAGCTGCACCAGCCCAGAGCTGCAGAGCTCCAGTGAGGAATTCCCTGTGGGACAAAGCTGTGAATGAGGCTGGGTTTGAATGTTTTCATGAGGGCTTTGTTGGCCGTGATGTATGGAGACATTGTTGGAGTCGTATCTGATCCCACAAATTCCAGCAGGATTTGGGGAAGTACCTTAATTGCTTTCAGTGGATAAATGCAAGGGTTGGCTGAGCCAGGCAGCATTCCCCATATCCCAGATACTGCAGGGACTTCACTTGATCTTCCCAAGAGTGGTGGAGTCTCTCCTGGGTTTCCTTTTTCCCCAGTTTTTTCCCCTTCTTTTTCCCCTTTATCAAATTCATTCAATCCTCACAAGAGCGACGGGGTCTCTCTTGGGTTTCCTTCTTTTCCCCCCTTCTTCCCCCCCCCCCCCCTTTTTTTTTCCTCCTTTCCCCCTGTTTTTAGATTCATCCAGCTGTAAGTATGTGTGGATGCACATGGGTAGATCCTTGGATATAGACCCCGCGTTTTTCCATGTAATTAATCCATCAGTTCTCAGGCAGCTGCTCAATGCCATGGAGGTTTTCCATCCAATTAGGCAGGATTATGGGTGGGAGGAGGAAAAACACATCAAGTTCTGCAGGGATGAGACAGTCAGAGAGGTTTCCTCACACCTGCCCTCAATTCTTTATGGATAACCATGGGAAGAGCTCATTTCAAACATCCAGCAAACAATTCAGGAGAACCTCTTGTACTCCCACTTCAAACCTTGCTGTTGCCCCACTTGGGAATCATTTCTGCTGGAATTCATGACATATGTTTGTTGTTTATCTTAGTGGGATGTGACTGAAAATGTCAGTGTTTTGTGTTAGGCAACAACCAAATAAAACAAAATAAAAACACAGCTGTAATGCTATGCTTCAAATTGTTAGATTTAAATATGTGGGATTGATAAAGGAAGCAAGAGGGTGCAGTGGTGGATAGAAATCAGCCTGGTGACTCCAGCCAGCAGCCAAAAAAAGCCTTGGGATCCTCGAATTAGAACTGGGAAAGTTTGTCAGCTCTGTGCTTGGAATACAACCAAAATGCCTGAAGGGAAACAAAAGGCACATCACATTGTCCTTCCAGAGCCAGCCAGAGGGTGGAGAATGAAATATGATGGCCACAGGTTCTTCTGTGAACCCCAGGAACTTGGCTGGGACTGGTGATGTGGGAGCAAAGCTGAGGAGGGGGGAGATTTCTGTTTGATTGGCTTCTTGTGTTTCTGAGGAGGCAGTGCAAGAGGATTTTGCCAGCAACAGTGGCTCTGGAGTTAACTGGGAGCAGGATTTTGTCTTTGCTTGTGACCACATTTGTGCTGTGGTGTTCTTGCTCTTACTCGGAGACTGGAGCTGGTTTTTTAGAGCCTTCTGGTACCAGCAGCCTGTCCTGGTGCCTTGCCATTGATCCTACAGTGGATCTGGATGGGATGAAGGAGGTAAATCACCTTGGTTGTTCCTTGTGTCCTGTAAAGCCTTGGAAATTCCCGTTGCAGTGAGCAGGGACACATCTGCCTTGATCAAGGAAGTGAGGAGGGATTTTTTTCAGCAGAGCTCTGGCTCTTGGAGAGCAGAGTTGAGGTTGTAGGGTGGAGAGAACCCCAGGAGGTGACTGGATCCAGCCTCTCCTCTTAAATAGGACCAGCACTTGACAGAGGTGACAACAGCAGAGGTGACAGACCTCTAAAGGACAGGTGCTGTTCCATCCTGGTTCTCCTACAATCCTGCACCTGTATTTTTCCTCATGCCAAAAAGCCCTTAGGAAGGAGATACACAGGGCTGGTGGGGCTCTACCTTCTCCAGCACCTCCCTTCAGACAGCACCTGGTGCCCTTTGAGTCCCATCATCCTTCTGAAGGTGGAAAAACCTGTGGAATGCATGAGCACAACTAATTCAATCTGCTCCTTTTGTCCTTTCCAGCTGGGGGGTTGCTTCCTCACAGCACCTTTACCTGGAGCAAAAATCAAGTTGAGTGGTTGTTCCTTAGGTCTGTCTCCTGCTTACACTTTGGTTCTGATCATCTGCAATAATCAGATTTTTTTTCCCTTGAATACTATTAAAGATCAGGATAAACTACATCACAACTTACTGCCACTATTGGCATTATCTGTAAATTTAACTGTCCTTAGGAGCTTCACCAAATGATTTCCCAAGGAATCCTGGTTTTTTTCAAGCCAAACAAAAATATCTGAGTACTGGCAGGAGAAAAAAAACCCTTTCTCAACAGAAAAAAAAAAAAAATCCTGTTCCTGATGAGATCTTACATAGTCTGAAGCTGTTTGAGAAGAGAGATTGTGGCTCTCTGGCATCTCATGTCTCTCCAGGGATTCCAGGGGTGAGCTGTGACTTCCCTCTTTGTTTTCAGCCTGATGAGCTTGAGCTGGTGGCTGGTGTTTGGGATCAGAGGAATGGGGAGGGAGCAGGCTACTGATCCATGGAGCTCCTGGAGCAGCATCTGCCCATCTGGATGACACATGGATGGAGGTTTGTCCTTTGGTGGAATGCGAGGAGAGGAGCAGAGAGGCAGCAAAAGCCACTCTCATCCCTAAGCCACCACATGAGAGATGATTCCTAGCCCTTGGTGCTGGGGCATGAGCTCTTCTCACATCTTGTGCCCAAGCAGCCCCAGGAGTAACCTTGGTGCAGGACACTTCCCCTGGAGACACATGAAAAGTCCATCAAAGAGATGAAGAATTGCCTAAAAATTGGATGGAACCAAGGGAGTGTCTCAGAAGAGTCCAAAATGAGCTGCAAAATGTCCTTGATCTCCCAGGCTGGAAGAGACCGGCTTTGGGCTGGGGCAGTCCAGCAAAGGGCTGGGGGGGGGGTCAGGAGTGTCACTGTCCCCAAGCCATTTCTGGGGACTCAGCAGCCTCTCACTCCACAATGAGACAAGGCAACACAAAGCAAAGACTCCTGAAATTCAGGGCTTGTGTTGTGCTGGTGGAGCAGGCTGGGATGGCCCGCTGGTGACTCTGGAAATGGCATGGGACCAAGATTCCACTGTATGGAAGGACAGGGAGGGAACGCTGGTTTGTGGGGTGCTGTTGTGGAGCATCTTGATTTAAGGTGTAACCAAAGACCATTAAGGGTAGCTGTGTTCACATGTGAATTTTCAGGAGTTTTAAAACAAGGTTGAAACAAAAGCAGGGAGAGAAGAAAAAGTGGTGGCTGAGGAAAGCTAGAATGCCCTGGGCTCTGCCTTATGGACTCACACATCCCACAGTGCTGTTTCATCCTTCCCCTTCTTTGTGTCATGAATTCCCTCCCCATTTCTTTTACAAAACACATTCTCTCTGTATTCAGATGTGTTGAAATGAGTTCTAGTTCACACCCCTGGCTTGGGTTCCTGTAAGTGTGGGCAGCACTTTTCCTCCGCTCTCAGCAGAACATCCCCCTTCCTCATCAAAAAGCCACCCTGGGAAGATGTGCCAGAATTCTGGAGTAGCACAGGATGTGATTTACTTCTGGGATGTTTTCCTAGATTTATAATTTATCATATTATCTAAATATTCTGGAGTAATAATCCCAAAGCTGCTCTTCAGCAGACCCATTGCTTTCTCTCTGGAGTTGGTAAAGCACTTTCTTTTTCAGGGAAAAGGGAAAATATTCTTCTTGTTTCAGTGTTTGTATCATTGACTGATAGTCCAGTAGGGTCCAAGAAGCTTTCATCTGGATAGACCAAATTTCCTGAAAATGTTGAAAACATATTGGTTCCAAACCTCCCATGAAACCACATGCTCTAGATTAGGCATGTGTTGAGAGCTAACATCCTTCTTTCCCCAATCTACTGGAATCTGGCATTAATAATTCCACACTTAAAAATATTTGAAAAGCTTTACATTTCTTCTGCCCATGGGAATGAAGTGGATGTCACTGCACCTGTGCTGGAAAGGCAACTGCCAAGTTCTGAAGGCTTCTTGTTCATTGGGAAAATGGACATCCCAGATGGCAGGAGGTTCATCATCACCTGGAATCTCAAGGAACACCCAAGCTGATCTTTCCACCTTTGGTATTGTCTTGGGTTATGGAACCAAAAATGTGTATTCTATTTCATTTGCTGAAAGCAGTTGGGGAGATGATTTTCTTTATCTCTTGTAACTCTGGGAGGAGGGCGGCGGATGCCTTTTGACAATGGGCCAACTGTTAAAACCAGGTGGGGCAGTGTTTCTTATCTCTTTTCACAATGGGCCATTAAGACTCTCCAAGCTGTTCTCCTCCCCAAAGCAGTACATCCACATTCCATTGTGAGATGCTCCACCCAGTGGGGGGAGCCAACCATTCGTACCTGGATAAAACTGAGACGTAGGAACACAAGGCATCTAGCTTCACCAGATTCCCGGAGGAAGACTGGACCCTTCTCACCATCACTGGACCCTTTCCACCATCACTGGACCTGTTTTCTACAGGATCATCTCTACTTCAACAGAACCACATCTGCCACTCCAGGAGGACTTACTTTTGGACTGCTTCCAACACCCTGACCAACAGGGTGTCAGGTTGTAGCTCTGACTCTGTCAGGGTTCTCCAAAATTGTTGTCTGTTTGTTTGCTTGTTTGGTTAGGTGGTTTTGTTTTCTACTACATTTGTATTGTTAATATTCCTAGTAAAGAACTGTTATTCCTATTCCCAAATCTTTGCCTAAAAGCCCTTAATTGCAAAATTATAATTTGGTGGGGGTGATGGGTTTACATTCCCCATTCTAAGGGAAACTCCAGCTTTCCCTGGCAGATACCTGTTTTTCCAAACCAAGACAGATTTTGGTGCCCAACATGGGGCATGAGAGCATTGAGAGAAAGAAATAACAGTTATTTTGTAGTAGATAGAAGCGCACTGGACAGAATCATGTGGTCTAGCTTTTCCTGGTTTGGATGGCACGTGGTCATGGCTGTATTTCTGCCATTTGCTGGTCCTTATCTAAATATGGGCCCTATAACTAAGGCTACTGTGGCTGGCATCCAGTTTGTTTTGTGGGTTAATAAGGTGAGGAATTCATGGATTTTTAACTTCCTCTGGAAAGCAAGCACATGGATTCAGGGCTATCATACACTAACTCTGTGTTTCTGGGGTTACTTTAACAATGGTACCTATTGTGAGGAAATGGCACCGGGGGAAATTTTCTCCCAACCCTTCACCCAGCTCCTTGGGTCTACCCCAGCAGGTTTTGAAGGGTTCAAATCTCCTCTGAATGCTAATGATATCATACAGTGGCTGATGTTGTTTATAGGCTTATTCTATTTGGCATTCAGAGATAAGGGGAGATTGGCCTGGGTAAGCACCTTGATAAGTACTCCAGATAATAAGGATGCTGCCCAAGAGCCCGCTCCTGCCCCACAGCCTGCCTCAGAGATAAACCACCCGGTTTGGGTGGGGGCTCTGGTGAAGGAGATACGCGAGATGGGCCAGATGCTGAGGGAGTACATTTCCCCAGCTGATGGGAAACCCTCCCCCTGCCCTGACAAAAGAGAGTCTGATGGTGCAGCAATGGAACCCACAGACATTACAACTGTCCAGGTTCCAGCTGAACCACAGGGGCAGTCACAGCCAGCGGCAGTTGCCCCTGTGGAAACAAAGAAATCTAAGGTGAAAACAGCAAACCCAGATAATAAGGATAAGAAAGGAGGGCCCTCACAACCTGCAGGGGAATCACACGTTCAGATCATCACCGAGTCCCTGTCATATGAAAGTCTCCGTAATCTGCAAAAAGATATTGTACAGCGGGGGCGTGAGGCTTACACAGCCTGGCTACTTCGGGTCTGGGACCTCATGGGTACTGGGGTGCAATTAGATAGTGGTGAGGCAAGGAATTTGGGACCCTTGACCCAGGACTCAGGTATAAATCAGGTATTTGTAAGGGAGCCAGGGCCCCTTTCCCTTTGGGAGCGGCTTTTAATGAGTGTGAGAGAGAGATTTGTCCACAGAGAAAGAATGCAGGAGCACCACCATAGAATGCGCTGGAAAACTCTGGAGGAAGGGATCCAACAGCTGAGGGAAGTGGTTGTTCTGGAGGTACTTTTTGGGAGGAGCGGAGAGCATGATAACGACCCTGACAAGGTTAGATGCACAGGGCAGATGTTGTGGAATCTGGCAAATCTAGGGCCATCTCAGTATACTACCTTCATTGCAACAATTAATGCTGAGGACAACCGAAAGACAGTGGGGTCTGTTGCAAATAAGCTTAGGAATTATGAAAGTATGATCAATGGCCCGATGCAGGCTCATATCTCTGCCGTGGTTAAAGAACTCAAAGAGGAAATGAGGGAGGTGAGGGAGGAGATGAGGAGGAACAGTTCCAGTGTGGCACCAGTGCGAGTCACAGGCCCCAGAGTTAGAGCCCAACGACCCCCAGCTAGAGAGAGAGGGTACACCCCAAGAGCTGACCTGTGGTTTTATCTGCGTGACCATGGGGAAGACATGGGAGTGTGGGATGGGAAACCCACTTCTGTCCTGGCAGCACGGGTGTGTGAGCTTAAGGAGAGGAACACTCAGCAAGGGGGTTCCACTAAAATGAAAGTAGCCTCAACCTCCCATGACCAAGCTGCCAGAAGTCAGGATGCTGGAACCTCTAGTATGTATGCTCAAGGAAGGAATAACCAGTGCTAGAGGGGCCCTGCCTCTAGCCAGGTAGAAGAAAGGGATAATTGGATCTACTGGACTGTGTGGATCCAATGGCCTGGCACATCTGACCCACAAAGATATATGGCTTTGGCTGACACTGGTTCAGAATGTACCCTGATGCCATTGGGGTATGTAGGAGCAGAACCCATTTCTATTTCTGGGGTGACAGGAGGGTCCCAGCAGCTGACTGTATTGGAGGCCAAAGTGAGTTTAACTGGGAATGGGTGGCAGAAACACCCCATCGTGACTGGCCCAGAGGCCCCATGCATCCTTGGCATAGACTATCTCAGAAATGGATATTTCAAAGACCCAAAAGGATATTGTTAGGCTTTTGGAGTAGCTGCTGTAGAGACGGAAGAGATCAAACAACTGAACACCTTGCCTGGCCTCTCAGATGACCCCTCTGCTGTGGGACTGCTAAGAGCTGAAGAACAACAGGTACCAATCACCACAGCAACAGTACACCGTCAGTGTGGGGAGACAAAGGAGATGCTGCTGAAGGCAGTCTCCCTCCTGATATGTTACACCTGTGTTAATTATCCTAGAGCAGAAACAGCCTTGCCCTCACAGCTATGGGCCTGATAAAGAGTGAGTTAGCTGAGTTGAAGTCAGTTGGAGTCTGCTTGCCGTGCTGTAAAGACCTAGGGACAGGCGGTTGTGCAAGAGCCAGAAAAGATAAGATACTGTACGTAGGACAGATAGGGTTAGGCGGCCGTGCCAGGGTCAGGAAGGAGTGATCCAGAACAGAAGAGAGCCAGAGCTGTGTGGAGCTGCTCTGAGAAGATACAGAGAAGATACAGAGGAAAGGTGTGGGTGACTTTTTGAATAACAAGATACTGATACTTGAAGCCTTCTGATGAAGCACCTCAAGTGTGAGTGCAGTGTCCATGTCGAGTACTACCATGTATCGACTGCGACACGTCAGCAATACCGCACTGACAGAGACTCTGTGACTCCTATCCATGAGATGATTTGTAAACTGGAGTGCCAAGGGGTGGTCAGCAAGGCTCATTCGCCTTTCAACAGCCCTATATGGCCTGTGCGTAAGCCCAGTGGAGAATGGAGACTGACGGTAGATTACCGTGGCCTGAATGAGGTCACGCCACCACTGAGCGCTGCTGTGCCAGACATGTTGGAGTTGCAGTATGAGCTGGAGTCCAAGGCAGCAAAGTGGTACGCAACCATTGATATTTCCAGTGCCTTCTTCTCCATTCCTTTGGCAGCAGAGTGCAGGCCCCAGTTTGCTTTCACCTGGAGGGGCGTGCAGTACACCTGGAACCGACTGCCCCAGGGGTGGAAACACAGCCCCACCATCTGCCATGGACTGATCCAGGATGCACTGGAAAAGGGTGAGGCTCCGGATCACCTACAGTACGTTGACGACATCATTGTGTGGGGGAACACGGCAGTGGAAGTTTTTGAGAAAGGAGAGAAGATCATCCAGATTCTCCTGGAAGCCGATTTTGCCATCAAGAAGAGCAAAGTCAAGGGACCTGCCCAAGAGATCCAGTTCCTGGGAGTAAAGTAGCAGGATGGACAGCGTCAGATCCCCGCTGAGGTCATCAATAAGATCACCGCCATGTCCCCACCTACCAACAAGAAGGAAACGCAAGCTTTCCTAGGTGCCATAGGCTTTTGGAGGATGCACATCCCTGAGTACAGCCAGATTGTGAGCCCTCTCTACCTGGTTACCCGCAAGAAGAACCATTTCCACTGGGGCCCAGAACAGCAACACGCCTTTGCCCAGATCAAGCAGGAGATCGCTCATGCGGTAGCCCTTGGCCCAGTCAGGACGGGACCAGAGGTAAAGAACGTGCTCTACTCTGCAGCCAGGAGCCATGGTCTGTTCTGGAGCCTTTGGCAGAAGGTGCCTGGTAAGGCTCGAGGCTGGCCACTGGGATTCTGGAGCTGAAGCTACAGAGGGTCCAAAGCCAATTACACTCCCACAGAGAAGGAAATCTTGGCCACCTATGAAGGAGTTCAAACCACCTCAGAGGTGATAGGCACTGAAGCACAACTCTTGGCACCCCAACTACCGGTACTGGGATAGATGTTTAAAGGAAAGGTTCCCTCCACCCACCATGCCACATGGAGCAAATGGATCGCCCTCATCACTCAGCGCGCCCATATTGGAAACCCAAATCGCCCTGGGATTTTGGAAGTAATTACCAACTGGCTGGAAGCTGAAAACTTCAGTCTCACTGACGAAGAGGAACAAGAGCAAGTAACCTGGGCTGAAGAAGCTCCACCGTATAACCAACTGCCAGCAGAAGAAACACGCTACGCTCTTTCACTGACGGTTCCTGTCGCATCATAGGGATGAACCGGAAGTGGAAAGCAGCCGTATGGAGCCCCACACAACAGGTTGCACAAGCCACTGAAGGAGAAGGTGGGTCAAGCCAGCTTGCTGAACTCAAAGCTGTTCAATTGGCCCTGGACATTGCTGAAAGAGAGAAGTGGCCAAAGCTCTACCTCTACACTGATTCGTGGATGGTAGCTAAGGCTCTGTGGGGCTGGCTGGAAAGGCGGAAAAAGGCCAACTGGCAGCGTAGGGGGAAAACCAATCTGGGCTGCTGATGAGTGGAAGGACATCGCCACCAGGGTAGGGAAACTACCTGTGAAAGTCCGCCATGTGGATGCCCATGTCCCTAAGAGTCGGGCTAATGAGGAGTACTGGAACAACGAGTAAGTAGATCAAGCCGCCAAGATACAGGTGTCAAAGATAGACTTAGACTGGCAACACAAGGGAGAGTTGTTCCTAGCTTGGTGGGCCCATGATGCCTCAGGTCATCAGGGCAGAGATGCCACCTCTAAGTGGGCACGAGACCGAGGGGTGGATCTAACCATGGACAGTATTTCACAGGTTATCCATGACTGTGAGATGTGTGCTGCCATCAAGCAGGCCAAGCGGGTGAAGCCCCTATGATATGGTGGACGGTGGTCCAAATATAAGTATGGGGAGGCCTGGCAGATTGATTACGTCACCCTGCCCCAAACCCGCTGAGGCAAGCGCTACGTGCTGACCATGGTGGAAGCCACCACTGGATGTCTGGAGACCTACCCTATGCCTCATGCCACTGCCCGAAATACCATCCTGGGCCTGAAAAAACAAGTCCTGTGAAGACATGGAACCCCTGAGAGAATTGAGTTGGACAACGGGACCCATTTCAGGAACAGCCTTATAAACACCTGGGCTAAAGAACATGGCATTGAATGGATATTTTACATCCCTTATCATGCACCAGGTGCCGGGAAAGTTGAACAGTGCAATGGACTACTCAAGACCACCCTGAAGGCACTTAGCGGGGGGACCTTCAAGAATTGGGAAGTGAACTTAGCAAAGGCCACCTGGATCGTCAACACCCAAGGCTCCATCAATCGAGCTGGTCCTGCCCAGTCTGCCCCCTTGCACACAGTGGATGGAGATAAAGTCCCTGTGGTACACGAGAGGTGATTTAGGAAAGACTGTTTGGATAAACCCCACCTCAGGCAAAGGTGAACCCATGCGTGGGATTGTTTTTGCTCAAGGACCTGGTTACACTTAGTGGGTAATGCAGAAAGATGGAAAAGCCAGTTGTGTACCACAGGAAAACCTAATCCTAAGTGAGAACTGAGTGTAAGGGTTCATTCTGTATAGTAGAGTTTATTGATTTAGGTATGATGCACATGATAATAGAATAAGGGGTGGATAATGTCTTGGGTTGTGGAACCAAAAATGTGTATTCTATTTCATCTGCTGAAAGCAGTTGGGGAGGTGTTTTTCTTTATCTCTTGTGACTCTGGGGGGAGGGGGGTGGATGCCTTCTGATAATGGGCCAACTGTTAAAACCAGGTGGGGCATTGTTTCTTATCTCTTTTCACAATGGGCCATCAAGACTCCCCAAGTTGTTCTCCTCCCCAAAGCAGTACATTCACATTCCATTGTGAGATGCTCCACCCAGTGGGGGGAGCCAACCATTCGTACCTGGATAAAACTGAGACGTAGGAACACAAGGCATCTAGCTTCACCAGATTCCCGGAGGAAGACTGGACCCTTCTCACCATCACTGGACCCTTTCCACCATCACTGGACCTGTTTTCTACAGGATCATCTCTACTTCAACAGAACCACATCTGCCACTCCAGGAGGACTTACTTTTGGACTGCTTCCAACACCCTGACCAACAGGGTGTCAGGTTGTAGCTCTGACTCTGTCAGGGTTCTCCAAAATTGTTGTCTGTTTGTTTGCTTGTTTGGTTGGGTGGTTTTGTTTTCTACTACATTTGTATTGTTAATATTCCTAGTAAAGAACTGTTATTCCTATTCCCAAATCTTTGCCTAAAAGCCCTTAATTGCAAAATTATAATTTGGTGGGGGTGATGGGTTTACATTCCCCATTCTAAGGGAAACTCCAGCTTTCCCTGGCAGATACCTGTTTTTCCAAACCAAGACAGGTATTGGTCAAATAGGAATAGAGGGGTTGGTTGATGGGTAGGACTTACCCCAGAGACCTTGAGGTCAGAAAAGCCCTCCAAGATCATCCAGTCCAAGCTGTGACCGATTCCTACCTTGTCACCAACCCAGAGCACTGAGTGCCACGTCCAGTCCTTCCTTGGACATCTCTAGGGGTGGGAACTCCACCACTTCCAGTGTTTGAAAGGACCTACAAGGTAGCCAGAGGGGACTCCTCATCAGGAACTGTAGTGACAGGACAAGGAGATATGGGTGTAAACTGAAAGAGGGGCAATTTAGTTTGGACATATGGAAGGAATTCTTCTCAGTGAGGTTTAGTGAGGGGCTGGAATGGATTTCTCAGTGAAGCTGTGGCTGCCCCTGGATCCCTGGAAGTGTCCAAGGCCAGGTTGGACAGGGCTTGGAGCAACTTGGACTAGTGGGAAGTGTCCCTGCCCATGCCAGGGGGGTGGGACTGCATGAACATTAAGGTCCTTTCCAACCCAAACCATTCCATGATTCTGTGACTTAATGATTTAATGTTTATTTTATGAAAGAGTGAGAAGTGATGTGATGTTTCTGGATGATGCTGACCTCTCTTTAATCACCAGGATTTTGTCTCTAATCTGTAACCTGGGATGTGGATAATTCCTCAGTACCACCATCCTCTCGTCTCCCAGGGTGGAGGGGAGATGGAAACACGGAGGTGCCTCAGTTGAATTTTCTGTTCTTACATGTCTCCAAACCAATGTCACACTTAGGGAAGAAGATTGAGGATGTTTCATAGTAACTCAGTGCTAGGAAATAGGAGAAGGATCAATAATTCCCAATGAATGCTGAAAACAGGTTGGCATAGTCTCCAAAGGATGGATGGATGGATGGATGGATGGATGGATGGATGGATGGATGGAGACCCAAAACTGGTGGCTGCTGCCATGTAACTTTCCCAAACTGGATGAACACCTTAAAAACATCACTTGGTGTCATGTCCTGAATCAAATGATGCTGCTAAAACATGGTTGTGGCATTCCATGGCTTTTTCCTGCTCTTGGCAACTGGGAATTCTTGCACATTCAGCAGTTCCTTAGGTGTATCCTTTGGCTGATTCCTGTAATGGTCAACCTTTTATAGGTTTGATATAAAATCAGTGTAATTACAAAGATCTGTTCCTGTCCATAAAACCAGTTGGAACTGTTCAGCAGGAATTTAAACTATTTCTTGTTAATCTACACACACAGCTAATAAGGGAAGGCAGATTTTTTTTTAATATCCTATTTATATCAACAGATGTCCTAAAGAAGTTTGGGATATTTCTGTATTTATAGTAAATCACAGCAGTGTGTAGTGTGCAGAGAGATTGGGGGGGGGGGGGGGGGGGGCAAAGTCAACTCTATTAATCTTGCTCTTAGCAAACATGTCACATGTAATATCCTTGAGTTGCATCACCATCTGAGATTTTTCTGAAGGCCTTGGAATTGATCCAGCAGATGGTAGGGCTGCAGGAGCTGGGGCTGGAACCTGCTCCCTGAAGCATGGGGAAATGTCTTCTGCTGCTGGCTGGGCCACAGCTGGGGGTTTGCCCACCAAAAACTCATCTCTTGCAAGTGTTTTCCTCAGCTTCAAGTGAGATGTTTGCATCTGAACACAAAGTGCTTCTGCTGGAAGGGACTTGGAATTGTTTGGAGTGGCTTGGAATGGTTTGGAGCCTTCCACTTGTGGTGGCTTTGTTTGGATTGAAATCTTTTGTCATCATATAGAGACATCTTTCCTGCTTGTGCCTTTCCCTCTAAGTTTGCCCCTCCTGCAGGCTTGACATTCCCTCCTTTTCTGATGTCCTCCCCTTATATTTCCCCAGCAGTTGTGGAAAATCAGCTTTTGGAGGGGTCTAGCTCTGGAGTGCTGCTCACAGCCAGGGTGTCCAGAGCCCAGAGTGCAGCATTCCTGGTCCCATCTTTCCTGGGGGAATCCCATCCTGTGATGAGAAATTCAACTGGTCCAAATTACTGCATCAGAGTCATGGGCTTTTCCTACAGCAAATCCAGGGAAAGGGAATATCAGTGGTAGGAGTAGATCAGGTAGCTGCAATGTTTTCAGCAGCAGCTTCAGTAGCAATGGCTTTGGTGGTTAGGCAAAAACAATCACAAATGTAACATTCCAAAGAGACTGGCAGACTTTAGTAGAGAGGCTTTCCAGCCACGACCTGTGACACAGGAGGGCTCACTCTGAGCCAGAAGATCCCCTCCAGACCTGTGCTTCTCCTTGAAAGCTTTCTCATTCCCAACTCAATGGTCAATTTGGATGTGCCAGCACTGGTCTTGAAGCCCTCCAGGTCTTCTCCTTCTTTAGCCTTTCCCAGTGGTGCTCTCACCCCTTTCCCAGTGCTGGTGGCCACCAAGGCAAGCTCACTTGCCCACTTCTTGCCCTTCCCAAAAGCCTTTCTGTGGAATTCTTCTCGTTTCAATTAACCTTTGTGTATCAGATGATCAGGATTGACTTCACTGTTCCCAGGATTTCCTCAACCCTTCACTAAGTGGCAGCAGGATTTCCCCATGTTTTCCAGAGTTATTTCCATTTTAGGACTGTGTTTCTGCCTTGCCTGGCTGAGCAGCAGCAGCTGGCCATGTGCAGGTGTCCTCCAGCATCCACCAGAACACTTTATTATTTCCCATGTATATATATTTTATAGGACTGTATATTTTGTATGACTGAATCTCATTCCATGCTTATTATCCTTCAAAGCCATCCAGCCTGTCCTGCTTTCCCAATCCTTTTCTGTATTCACAGTTCTGGCCAACTTCTCTCCCCCTAAACAGGGGGTTGAACAGAGCTGACAACTCCTTCAAGGAGGGATCAGAGTTTAAACATATATTTAATTCCAGTTGAAAGATGGGGAGAGTAGAAGGGGATGCACTTCCTGGGGTATGGGCCTGGTTTGATCTCAAAGGAGAACAGACAGCATGTGGGAAGGGAGAGAGAGGATTGGTGGGAAGAAGGACAGGAGTCAAGAAGAATAACTGTGCTTGGGTGGCTGTCACATTCAATCCTGGCAGCTGGGACCACCTGGATCTCTAGGACATTCCTGATGGATATGGAAATGGATTCATGAGGAGCAGAAAGGTGCACTCATAAAGGTGCACTCTTATAAAGAAGGGAAAAGAGGTGCCAGGGAACAGCTGAGAGGTTGGGTTCCTCTTAGATCCCATTGGGACTGGAATAAATCCTCAACTGCAGCATGGCAAAGCCTTGAAATCAGGTATGGGAGACATTGATCAGTCAGAAGTTCTTCAAGTCAAACAAGTTTCCTTCTCCATGAAGGTGGCAGGTCTGTAGACTCTGGAACAGCAGAAGATATCCTGTAATTTGTTTTTTATACTCCTGTACAGTGGAGGAACACAGTAGATACACCTGTGATCCACATCTTGGAGTGGAAAAAAACAGAGTTTTCTCTTAGGCCATCCTTAGAATCAAGGTCTGCATGAAACTACAGTAATTAAATGTGGGTTGGGTAACAGGCTTTGAGTCCTGGAGCTTCTCCGTGGGATGAATGGGATGGGGAGGTGGGATTGGCAGTGTAGGGGAGTGTGGGAAAGACTTAAGGTTTGCATAACTTGTAGGTATTTAACCATCAATTAAGAAGTAGCCAGTGGGTCAGATAAATCATGAAATCTCAGACTGGTTTTGGTGGGAAGGATCTTAAAGCTCATCTCATTCCCGTGCCATTGACAAGGACACCTTCCCCAATCCCAGGTAGCTCCAAGCCTCATCCAGCCTGGCCTTGGACACTTCCAGGGATGCAGCATCCATTGTATTATAATGATATTATCTGTGTGTTCAACCACTGCATTTAACAAGTTTAAATATTTTGAAAAGTATTTTAAAATATTTTAACAAGTTTAATGTTTAAATATTGGGTTGTGGCCTCTGAAAACCCTGGCAGAAAGGATTTTTTAATTACCATTTTTCTCCTCTGCACATCGATGTTGGGACATCAAGCCAAGTTTTCAAGCCTTATGCCTCAACACCTCAGCACCTGAGAGGAATATTGATCTGAAATTTTGGTGGCCCTCAGCTTAGACTCAGTGATTTATTACCATTTTAGCCTAAATGGAGCAGTAGCTCATGAACTTCCCATTTTGAGCAGAACCAAGGGAAATTCTGCTGTATGAGAAGCTTCAGCTCCGCGCTCCAATTAAATGATCCCCCCTCGCTCTCGGGAGGCAAACAGATACAAACCCCAGAGAGAATCAGAAGCTTCCAAGCTTAATAATCCTGGGTTTTTTCCCACCTCATGTCAGGAATACTTTTGTGACTGCCGAAAGCTCCACTTGCAGATCCATAACATCTCTCTTTGCCGTGCTTGGAACAGATGCATGTGTTGTAATATAGACTGCGAACATTGACATCCCATGTGGTTCTCATTCCTCCCAGTCATCTTTGAAGCTAATTGGATCCAGCCAGCCCAAATATGTCTGGCTGGCCACAGCTATTTGTACTTTCACTCTGGTTCTGGTGCTGATGGTGGGATCTATGGAACATGAAATAAACTCTCGTGACTCCAAGGGCTGCTGAGGCACAGCCGCTCGCATCTCGCTGGGTTGGAATGGGCTGGGATCTTTAAATGGGATTTTTTTCCTCTTCTAATGTTGTTCAGTGGCTGGTGGTTACAGTGAGGACTGGTGGGGCTCAGAAGTGCAGAATCAGGAGCCTGGTTGTCCTGCCTAAAATGTTTTGCAGTCTGGTGTGGCTTCCTAGTGGGATACTGGGATAGCATTGTTAGGAATCCATGTGTTGTCCAACCTGTGAATATTATAAAAAAATAGTATGAAAATATTATTAAAAATAGTAAAATAGCAGAAATTATCATTTAGATAATAGAATCAAAGAATGGGTTGGGTTGGAAGGACCTTAAAGCCCATTCATCCCCATGGGCAGGGATACCTTCCACTATCCCAGGTTGCTCCAAGCCCTGTCCAGCCAGGCCTTGGACACTTCAAGGGTTGGGGCAGCCACAGCTTCCCTGGACAACCTGTGCCAGGCCCTCACAGGGAGGAAATTCTCCCTAAAATTATAGGTATCACCATTTATAGATAATGTCTTTTATAGATAATGCCTTTTATAGATAATACCATCATTTTCCCATGACCCAACAATACAATGTAGGAAAACCAATATTCCTGTTGGAAAGGCATCAGTAAGGTTGATGGGTAATTTCTCTGCACCTTTTCCTGTCTTTCCTCTAACTGTCCATGGGAAAAAGGCTCTTGTGTTGGGAATTCACCTTTCCCCACCCCCTCAGACTCAAAGCAACCTCATTACCTTCAATTGGTTATAATTTTATCTCAGTTAAAGGTGATTTCAGTCATTGCTGTGCTAAACCCCAGGTTTCAGAGGGATTTCCCTGATGAATAGTGAGGGAATATCTGGGGATTTTTGCAGTTCATTCCCATCCATGATGAATTCTTGGGGAAGTAGAGGAACATGTTTCACACTTCAACCTCTGCTCACAAAGTCTTGTCATTTCTCAGCTTCACTGTTAATATTTTCTCTCTGTGTTCGGGAGGTTTGGGTTCCCATTGTTTCAAACAGCCAGTTCAGAATAATTCTTTGCTTTTGTGGGTTTTTAGTGTTTTATTCTTGTTTTTAAACAACTTGGCTCACAAGGAGTCAGCAGGAGGTTGGACCAGATGATCTTTAAAGGTCCCTTCCAACCCCAACCACACTGTGATACTCTGAAATTTGGGTTACTGCTCTCAGCTGAGACCATTCCTGTGCTGCTGCATGGGCCATAAATACATCCATTGTCCACTTGGAAAATAAAATGGCAATGGAGATTTTCTCTGATGAAATGATCCCTGAATTTCAATAATTTTCTTTTTTTTCCCCTTTGTAGGTCCAAGTTCAGTGAAAAACAAGAAAAAGGGTAAGTTTGAGTTTTAACTGAATTTTCCTTTCTGTGCTTTGTGAATTCTCTTTGGCCAACATGAAGGAGAAACCAATGGCAGCTTCCCTCTCCAGGAAAGGCTGGAATAACACCCACAAGCACCCCTTAAAACTTCCTTAAACACTGAAAGAAGTTAATTATGTTGTACAGAAGTTGACGCTGTTCAAGATTACAATGACACGGACTCCGAACTTTTCAGAAGGCTGAAATGACTCCAAATCTTTATTACCCAGGAATTTCTTCCCTTTGTGCTATTTTACAAAGAACCACCCAAAGGGGTGGAAGAAAGACAAACTTCTTCAACTACATTGGTCAAGTCAGAGAGACATCAAGAAGTCCCTCCTAGGGAAAGGAATATAAACATAGGTTACAGTTAGGAAAACATGTCTCTTGTTGACAGAAAAGTCTCTGGGAAAAAGTTTCAGAGAAACCAAAACATCACAGCACGAACCATGGCTACAGAAGTAATCCTGAATATTCTCCAATTGAAAAGTTGAGTTGAGTCAGTACCAAATACCAGGAGCTGTTGCTGTTTGCCAGCCTTGGCTTTCATTCCAATCCTGCCAACCTGCAGCTTGGATTCTCCTTCAGACCCACCAAACTCAGCATGAACACACTTTGCATCCCACTTTTTCCTTGAGTTAACCTCCAAATTATCATTTTATGAGCCCCTTCTGAGTGTTGCTCAGCCCTCAGGGTTTTGTGGATTTGTTGATGTTCCTGAGGCAGTTTGCAGTGGATTGTTGGAATTGGGGTTATTCAGGCAGCCCTGTTTGGGGAGTTCCTGATGCCATCCTTGTTTCTCTAGGACTGCTGGGAACACAGGGTCCCACACTTAGGGTCCCACATTTACTTCCAGGAGTTTGAGCGAGTCCAAGGATCTGAGCAGTCGAGATTTCCATGTCTGTACTACTGTAGCAGCACATCAAATGGCTTTAATCTTTGGATGCAAACTCCAGAGCCACAGCTGAGGGGTGGGAACAGGCCACACTTAGCAACTTCATTTGTATTTACTCCAAGAAGCAGCATAAAATTTTATGTTGGAAAAGTTTGTCCTAACAAAGCTCAACCCGCATTCAATCAGCCCACAAATAACAACTGATGGCTGCAGCATCCGGAGCATGTCCAGAGGGACAGGGGGATCTCTTGGAGCTGGATTGCATACAGCTGTACAAAGTAGCTTAATTTTATGGTATTTTCACATTTAATTCTTTTTAGAGTTCCAGTTCATTGTTTGATGAGTGAGGATTATGGAGAACTCCCTGCTTCTGCCTGCTCCGAGCTTCAGAGCCTGTGGATGCAGACATGGGAGACTTGGCAGGCTGGGATTTGGGTGCTGGGACCCTCCTTGAAGACCTGATAAGGCAGCTATCAGATAATAAATGGAATATCTTTTGTCTTGTGAGGTTTGTTAATGCAGAGAAATGGTTGAAATGCCTTGAAGGTGGGAAATGCACAGAAATGTGTCATTGGGATGAGCAATTGTGTCACTGCTCAAGCAGCAGCTGAGTAGTGGAGCAGATTTCGGAGACAGATGAGTTAAACCAGCTATGATGTGCATCCCTCTTGGGAAGGGAAGCCTGGAGTGACAGCAGCAGCATTCCCAACTCCCTGTCTGCAGTCCTCCCTCGGGATGGCCTAGACTGGGGGGATGTCAGTGAGAGTGGTTTAGGGAAAATGGGTGTGGTTCAAGGTGATCATTTCCAAAGCATGGCATCATTCCGAGGAGGAGAAGTACTGGATTAGAGGAAGGCTGGATTGGGGCCAGCTCAGGTTGGAAGTCATGGCTGCTGATTTGGAGAGAAATATTGCTGTGGAGATTTGTCCCCTGAAGCATTTTCCCACTTTTTGTAGAACACCAGTGTGGCTTTACTCACCCATGCTTACTTTAACTTCATTTTCTGCACATTTAAATTATGCCCACAGTTGTTTCACCCTGATGTCCTTGTGCCCTTGCTCCTGGCTAGTGGCCATCCAGAGATTCCCACTCCTGTGCTAAAACAGATGGATTTTTCCTTACGCTTCTGTCCATTACAAAGATGGATATTAGTAGAGAAACAAGTACATAAATGTACTCAGAAACTATTCCAAGAATTATAATTTTGTATCCCAACTGCTGCTGTCATCTAAATACGAGTTTAATTCTGTCCTACTGGGGACCTTGTGGCAGCAATTGAAGTGATTTTGCTCCATTTATGTTCTTTGGCAGAAAAGCTGTTCCAAAGTGGCATTTTAAAAACTACATCAAAAGAACATAAGTTTTGTCAGGAACATAGAAAATCAAGAGAGTAGAGACTAGGCTTTCCCTGCAGAGCTTGTTTCATCCCACTCTGTGTATTTAGGAGTCATTCCTGATGTGGTTATGTCATTTCTCTTCATTGGGACATGTGAGGTGTTTGAGGATCATGGTAGGGAAGAAGATTTTTACCACGAGGCTCATAAAATACTGGGACAGGTTGTCCAGGGAATTTGGAAACTGGCTGCCCCATCCCTGGAAGTGTCCAAGGCCAGGTTGGAGCAACCTGGGCTAGTGGAAGGTGTCCCTGCCCATGGAACTGAATGGGCTTTAAGGTCCTTTCCAAGCCAAACCAGTCTGGGATTCTGTGATTCTAACAATTCGCCAGTGTTTCCATCCCCTGGATGGGGTTAGTCCTTCCCGAGCCTGTCCCTCCATGCAAACCCCAAAATATTCAATTATTTTGAGGCACAAGCAGCACAGGGGCTCCTCCAGCAATGCTGGGGAAGAGCTGGAGCTCAGCTCTGAACTGCCCTCTGGAGGAGACCAAGCCATGGGGATCATCTCCCAATCCTAATGTCCAATGGGTAGGAAAGATTATCCCTGTTTTCCATTGAAACCCAGCAAACTGTGGGTAACTGTGAAGTGGTTCATCTGGACCAGAACACCCCAGCCTTGGCTGGGTGTACTGGAATGTACTATGGGAGCATCCTGACTGTATCCAGAAATCATCCTGGGTCTGTAGGGGTGTGACCAGCCCCAGAGCATGGGACTTGAGGACTGACCCCATGCTGAGAGCAGAGTGACTGGAGCTGTGGGATGAGATCCCAGAGCTTCCACCCCTTGAGAGGCCCTGGAGAGTCCCCGTGCCTCATTTAAGTGTAATTCCCAACAGGAAGGAGCCTGCAGGGTGGTGACCTGGTCCTGCCCTGTTGGCAGTGTTGTCCTCATGGTGTGGAGCCATAGGACACCCACCCCATCTGTCCTGAGGCTCCTCCTCATTCCTGCCTGTAGCCAGGAGTGATCCATCCCCAACCTCCCATTTCCTGCAGCTCCAAGCCCACCCCACAGCCCCAGGTAATGCCTGTCCTTGTGTTTTCCAGGTAAAAAGGCTGGTCCTCCAGGGCCCAACGGTCCCCAAGGGCCACCAGGGCCTCCTGGGCCTCAGGGTCCCCCCGGCATTCCTGGCATCCCTGGGATTCCAGGCACAACCGTCATGGGACCGCCCGGCCCCCCTGGCCCGCCAGGCCCTCAGGGACCACCCGGAGTGCAGGGCCCCTCAGGTGAGGATCCCTCTGTGCCCTCTGCTCGGAGCTGGACAGGTGGGAATGCTGGAGATGTCACCAGAGTGTCCAGATGCGATGGCACAAAGGCCTGGAGCAGGACTCGGGTATCCTGGGCCATTTGGGACAGGTCTTGGAGCAACCTATGGAAGGTGTCCCTGCCGATGGCAGGGGTGGAACTCGATGGGCTTTAAGGTCCCTTCTAACCCAAACCATGCTGAATTTCTGGGATTCTGGGATTCCATGGCTCTAAAATGCCAGGAGCAGCAGGAGCCCCTCAGCTCCGTGCTGTGCTGCCACAAGCATCTCCTCCTGTAGTGGTTTCACATTCGCCAATTTCTATTTCCTAAAATTAGTGTAGTGGTTTGAGTGTCTACCAGAATCATTTACTCTCTTTCTGCTGTGAGATAGGATCAGGAGAAAAGCAAAGCAGGCTCAAACTTGAAAGGTACAAAGACAGGTTTATTGTCGCAATACAACACAAAAGAAACTACACTCATGCACGGAGATGTCCAAGGCAAAAAAGGGGCAGTTTATTTACAGGCCTCGATATTTATAGAATTCCAACAGTGACCATGGATTGGAGGAAGAAAATCTTCCTCTCCAATCACACTGGTCAACCCAACAGTCCATCAATTCTCTCCTCCTACAGAAAGGAATGCAAAACAATCATTATTTACATGAAGAGTACGTGAGAAACTTTATCTCAAAAGAGAAACATCAGAAGGCTGAAATAGAACTTTAGAAAAACAGAGAAGAACAGAGAAAACCAGGGCAACATTTCACCCTTTTTCCATTTAAAAAAGAAAAAGGAAAAAAGAAAAATGAACAATGTTAAAAGGGAAAAAATGAACAATGTTCAGTGTCCACTCGTGGAGGAATCATTGGAGTGATCACTCGCGTTGTCCGCATTGGAGTCATCACCTGATGATCCATCCACTTGATGACTTTCAGTTTGGTCATGGTTTCCATTTTGCCTGTCGGCCACATTCTGTCTCTGGGGTCACAGGTCAGGATGAACACACTTCGAAGGTACCCAGCGTTCCCCAGTATCCGTGGATATGCACGCATACCCACGCCCCGAAACGATAAACTCATAGGGACCTTCCCACTGTTTGGTGACTAAATTCCGCACCCGAACCTTCGCTCAAGGCTGATGTGTCTTGTCCAAACCCTGCCACGAGAAGCGATGGTTCAAAATTACAGGATTATTTGAGTTCTGCGGCACCGTAAGGTAATTGATGGTGTACAAAGCTTTTGCCAACCGACTGTGCGGGGTTTCACCCTGCATTCCCCATTTTTGTTTTTGAAGAACCCACTTCAGAGTACTATGAGCACGTTCTACAATAGCTTGACCAGTCGGGGAATGAGGGATACCAAACTTGTGTGACACACCCCACGACTGCAGGAACTGCCACACCTTCTGCGATGCGTAAGCAGGACCATTGTCGGTTTTCACAGCAGAAGGTGCACCTAGAACAGCAAAGGCCTGCCTCCAGTGGGCAAGGATACCACAGGCCTTTTCTCCAGTGTGAGCAGAAGCCCGCATCGCAGAGGAGAACGTGTCCACCATGACATGCACATACTTAAGCCGGCCAAACTCGGCAATCTGGGTGACATCAGTCTGCCAAAGCTCCAAGGCCTTAAGGCCTCTGGGGTTTACCCCTGCCGGCAAAGGCGCAGCAAGCGCGTGACAGTGGTCACACGACTCGACAATGCCACGAGCCTCAGTTGGTGTCAAATGAAACTGCTTATGCAGGGTATGTGCATTCTGATGGAAAAACCCATGCGATGCCTCGGCCTGCGTGAGTGTATCAGGCTGAGGTGCTGCCCAGGCTGGGTTAGCCAACTTGTCAGCCCTCGCGTTACTTTCCGCTTCAAACTGGTAAATCGGTGTGACTCCTTACATGCAGAACATAGTACGGATGAACTCGGGCCTGGATCACACCCCACAAGGTCTTCAGTAACTGAAACAGGGCAGGATTACTGACCTTCTTCAAAACTGAATAACCCAACCACTGTGCGATGTCGGCCACATAGGCAGAATCTGTGACCAAATTGAAAGGTTCCTGGGAAAATTTCTCAAATGCCATGACAGCAGGCCTCAATTCAACCAATTGGGCTGACCCATCCTCATGACCTTCCAGGACCTGCCACTCAGATCCATCCCTCCAAGTAACAATGGCCTTCCCTGTTTTCCCCGAACCATCAGTGAAGACAGTGGGTCCTTGCACTGGTTCCTGGCTATGTTTGGGCCGCAAAGAAATCTGAGTGCATTTTGCCACCTTCAGTAGCTCGTGGCTGGGCAGATGATAAGCGATCTGCCCTGAAAAGTTTTCCAGAGCACTTTACAGGGACACACTGTTTGCAAAGCTCCAGTCAAAATCCTCCCGCTGTACCGGGAGTGTGATCTTTGCAGGATCCGCACCCATCAATTGCAAACACCGTTGCCGGCATTTGATCATCAAATGAGCAATTAGCTCAAACAATGCGGTTGCCATCTTCTGCGGCTGATGGGGCACGAAGACCCATTCCAAGATGTGCAAGGAATCGGACCATTTGTCACTCCATTGGCCAATGATGCCTGCGGGATGCAAATCTGGAATGGTAATGAACACTGACATCAATGAAAGGATCAGTGCGATGAACCTGGCAAGCCAGCTTGCTGAACCTCCTCCAGCACCTGACATGCCTCAAGGGTCAATGTGCAAGGCGACTTTAAATCAGAGTCTCCCTTTAACAAATCATACAGAGGAAACAGTTGTGTGTTGGTCAGTCCCAAGTACGGACGTAACCATGCAATGACACCTACCAATTTCTGGGCATCATTCAGTGTCTTCACCAAATGCACAAATTGCACCTCCTGGTGTC